>JAWXYG010000011.1:29900800-30531013 GCA_034222035.1 Acacia crassicarpa | reverse complement strand
GAATGATTGGCCCACTTGATTCAGGAGCGGATCGATAATAGCGACTGGAAACCCATTCGACTATGTACGGGGGGTCCTCCTATATCTCACCTATTTTTCGCAGATGATGTGGTCCTGTTTGTCGAAGCAGATGTATATCAGGCGGCTGAGGTTAGGAATTGTTTGGACCAGTTCTGTTTGTCATCTGGGTTGAAAGTGAATGCAAACAAGACTCGGGTTTTCTTCTCGAAAAATGTGAACCACATAAGGAGAACAGAGCTTTGCAATGTGTTGGGTTTTCAGGTGACCCCTGATCTTGGTAAATATCTTGGTGTACCCCTACACCATAAGCGGGTAACGAAAGGTAGCTATCAAGCGATTGTGGATAAAGTGCGGACCAGGCTTTCTAACTGGAAAGCAACTTCTTTGTCCCTTGCCGGATGAACCACACTTGTTGCATCTGTTACATCAGCCATTCCAGGATACACCATGCAAACTGTATCCTTACCAAAAGGTACATGTGAGGAGATTGAGAAGCAGAATAGGCAGTTCTTATGGGGTTCTTCTCCTGGGAGCAGGAAGATCCATCTGGTGGACTGGGATACTGTGTGTACGGCAAAGAACAATGGGGGCCTAGGTTTACGCCATCTCCATCGCCAAAGTCAAGCATATATGATGAAGCTAGGTTGGAGTATGATCAAAAAGCGGAATGATCTTTGGGTGAGAGTATTAAGAAGTAAGTACCGTTGTGAGGATGATTTGATCCCGGATATTAACCAATCCAGACGGGGGACTAATGCGTGGACTGGAATTAAGAGGGTATGGGAACATGTGGTTTCTGGGACTCTGGTGGAGCCACAGTCGAATGGTGTGCGGTGGAAACACGAGAGGAATGGGGAGTTCAGTGTTAAATCTGCGTATAGTGCTTTGTGTGGTGACCTGGCAAAAGTGGATCGAACATGGCAACGTATATGGAAGTTGAAGACTATACCGCGATGCAAATCCTTTATGTGGCTAGCCTTCCATAATAAACTCCTGACTAACACTGAACGAATCCGAAGAGGTATGGGGGGGAGGGCGGCTGCGCTTGGTGTGGGGCGGCATCAGAAAGTCTTATTCACGTGTTGCGGGACTGCAAAGAAACCAGGAATCTCTGGTTGGAGGTGGTGGATCCAAAGCTCAGGATCCGGTTCTTCCGGCATGATGAACGTGTATGGCTAACGAGGAACATTCACCAGAACCGTAACCGTGGGGATGTTGGTTGGGGTGAATTTTTCTCAACTGTATGTTGGTTACTATGGCAACGCCGCAATACTGGAATTTTCCAAAACACGAGGGGGAACAATGATTCCATTATTCATCGTGCTAATGCTATCCTTGCTTCTGTGTCGAAAGCAGCAACGGTGCTACGAGGGGTCAATCTGAATGGGCATCACGTCCATTCAACATCCAGCGTTTGGGTCCCACCAAGAGAGGGTTGGGTCAAGGATAACGTTGACGGGGCATGCTCCCAAGATAATGTGGCAATGTGTGGAGGGTGGTTCGTGATGCAAATGGCACACTTCAGGAAGGGTTCTTATTTAAAGCAGAGACGCCTGCGAATAGCTTCCTTGCTGAATTATGGGCCATACTTTTTGGTTTGAAAATGTGATGGGACTCCGGGAATGGCCAGGTAGTGCTGGAATTTGATGCGTTGGAGGTGGTGACGCTGATTAATGGGCCCAGTCTGGTGAATCATCCAAATGATGAGGTTATTCAAGAAATAAGACTCTTGTTAGCTCGTGAGTGGCAGGTGGAGGTGCGTTGGGTACCTCGTGAGGCGAATACGGCGGCAGATTATGTGGCCAAGTACGCTTTTGAGGGTTGGACTGGGTTGCACCAGTTTCATGCAGCTTTCGATGGTTTAGCTCAAATCCTAGATATTGACAAGGGTTGGGGTAGTGACAATAATGGCATAAGTTGAGGGAGTTCCCTCCTCTATTTTGTATCAAAAAAAAAAAAGAATTTGTGGGTCAATGTTTTAATTAAAAGCCAGATCGAATGTCAAGTCAAAAAAGTCAGCAAGTCATGGTTTAAATTATCGATTCAGTCAAGCAATTTGATCGGGTCGGTGATATAATAATTAAATTAAAAAAAATTATCTTTAAAGTTACAATGTTATAATATAAATATTTTTTATTTTCTGGTAAACTATATGTTTAACCCATTGGCTTTTCGATAGCCACTCCGCTCGCTAGTTGAAAGTCGAGCACTCGATGACCTAAACCGAGCCTAACTATATGACAAAGTGGTGGAGAACCTTGCCCAAAGAATACCATATATAAGCTTTTGACCTTTAACCAAGATCATTGACAAATTTAGTTAAAGAATTCACAACATTTTATAAGGTTTAAACACCTTTCGTTCATCAACTAAAAATTCACACTATCAGTTTGATCACAAGTTTTATTAAGAAATTTATAATATTGCATGAAGTTTGAACAACTTTTGTTTGCAAAATAAAAAAAAAAATTCATACTATCATGTTGTTCACAAGAAATTCACATTTCATTATATTTTAACAAATTTTTTTTTACCTTGTAAAAAATTTACACAATCAAGTCATTTACATGTTTTATTAAGAAATCCACCATATTTCATTAGGTTTTACCAAGTAATAATAAATTCACGTATTCATTTAATTCATAATTTTTGTTAAAACCTAATAAAGTGTGGAAAAATGCCTAAACAAAAGTTATAAAAGGCTTGATAGAGTGAATTTTTTACTGGATAATGAAAGTTATTAAAATCTAATGAAATGTTATGAATTCTTTAACAAGACTTAAGAACGATATAAAAATGTGAATTTTTTATTGGGCGAATGAAAGTTGTTAAAACCTAATGAAATGTGAACTTCTTAACAAAACTTGTTAATATGCTAATAGTGTAAAAAAAAAAAAATTCTGGGCCGACAAAAGTTGGCAAAACCTAATGAAAGGTTATAAATTCATTAACAAAACTTGTAAAAAAGCTGATATTATATACTTTTATATAGCACAAAAATTGTTAAAACCTAACAAAATGTTATGGACTTCTTAACAAAACTTATGAATGGGTTTGAATTAAAGATGAAAAGTTAACTTACATGTATTTGTTTGTATAACATATATTGTAAAGCATTGGATCACCAATGTTTTGGACAAAACAAGTAGCGGGGGTTCAAATCTCAACCCCACTACTTTGCCAAACAAATATTCCCGCTAAAGCTCCGATGGTTGGCCAGCTGTTGGAGCTTTGGCATCGACAAGGGGAGGCTAGCGGTGGCCATCAGTCATCGGGCAGTGAGGGTGAAAGCTAATATATATATATATATATATATATATATATATATATATAATGGAATTTGTGCCATTTCCTTTTAATTTCAAAAAGAAGAAATAAATGTTCAAAACATCATTTTGTCTTTTGCTATGTTTAAAGTTATTTTACTGAATTTTTTTACTCTTTTATCTAAAAATTTGTAACTTCAATTTTCCATTTTTTAAAATCCAACTGACGTGAATATTTCCTCCCCTCCCAATTCCTTCACCCTAAACAGACCCTAAATTATACATGATCATAGACATGCTACAAGAAAGTCAAATGAATCTTAAAGGCATATGATTTACAGTAAGTCTGGAAAAGAAATATGATAATAACTTTAAAATTCACTTATTCTCACCATACATTTAGAAGAAACAACAGAACACTCCAATAGCATGTGCACACAAGATGTTTTCTTACCAAATATCTTATACAAGCTTCAACATTATATTATGATCGAACCATATTTTTACATGATTTTTAATAATTAAATTGGGATTTTTAATGTATTTTGTTGTAGTTATTGAGCTTTAAATGCTTTTCTTGTGATAAATTGTGATTGAGAGTAAAAACATTAAATTATGACTAAAAAGGGAAAAATTGTCAAAGAAATTGTAATTACTCTTAATCATTGATTTTTATGAGAATATTTGATGTTATATTAATTATTTTTATTGTCGATACTTGAAAAGATTAGATCAAATTTGAAAATGAAAGTTTGAATTCAAATTGCAAAAGTTTCGATTTAGTCCTTCATTGAGAACTTTTAAACTTTGCACTTAAGTCCCTTGCTGAGAACTTTTCAACTTCGCAAATTGGTCCCTGGTCAGAACTCTGCATTTTGACCAAAAACCAATTAATTAGGTTCAGGCTTCAGCTAAGAGTTTTGGAGACCCGAGACCCAAGATCCGACAAATTAAATACATAGGAGGAGCGCCGCGAATGAAGAACACCATCACGCCTCAGCTCCTCGACCTTCGCCCTTCACCTCTCTCGTCAGCGACTTCCTCTTCCACCACTGTCGCCGGCGAGCTTCACCAAGTCACCGTCAACCTGAAACAGGGAGCTTGGACCTCCATTCATCGATTCACACCTTCGACCTCCATACACCCTCAGACTAGCGACCTTCAGGCATTTGACCTTCCCTCTCTACTTCACCACCATTCTCTCTTCACCATATCACACACCTTCATCGACTAACCTTCACTGTGAGGGACACAGTCCTGGTTCTGAGTTTGTGCAGTTCGTTCAAGTGGGTTGAGAATAATGTGTGGCTGATTTCTTTTCCTTCTTGGTGATGAGGATGTGTTCTTGAGCTCAACAAACTACACTGGGGAGTTTTTCTAGCTTATTGTTATGCTTATGCTATATATTTGATTTCCTACATTTTAGGTATATCGTTTTGTAGCTGAACTTGGGGTATTGTTATGTCTCCATGTGCAATGAATATTTGCATTTAGAATTGGATTGCGTAATGTGAAGATTATATCTGTTTTAATTTCTTTGTGGTTACAATTAGATTATGTTAATTAGCTTGATATTGTCTAATTAATGTGATTCATACTCCATTCATTTTATTAAAGAAAATACCAAAAATAATAGTTTAGTATTTAACTAAATTGCATTTCTCCTTACTTTATTAATTTGAAAAGCCAAAACTTATTTTTTTCCCCTTGTTTTAATTGCATCTTTATGGCATTTAGATTATCTAAGACTCAATAAAAAGTTCCTCGAGAAGAGAGAACGATTCTCGGTTTGCCTATACGTAATCCTCAGTTTATTTTTTATTGTGGACCCCAAGGCTAAAAACAAAAAAGGCCCTAATCACATTAACAATAAATAACACAGCTTGAATCAAACAATCACCACAGTTCCAATAATAATGGTTCTTGATCTATTAATTTTTATTACAAAAGCCAAATATGCTCAAAAATTGGGAAAATTCATCATTTTCTTCTTGAATTTTTTTATTCTTTATTTATGACTTAATCTCTCAATTATGACTAGGTATAACCCAATCCTACAGTTTTGACTTTTTAAACACTCATTTCCTTGTTTTTAATTTTTATCTTTAATAATTTTTATTTAATCATCAATAACTCATCCCAAGTTTAATGCACATGGAAAACAAAAAAAGAGAGAAAACTCTTACTTACTTCATGAGTACTTCCTCATCTGTACTCTAACTAATTAAAAAATAACAACTTGTCTTATTTTAATCTTATATGGCTGATGAGTCATATAAAAAAAATTCAAATTTTATGATTTTTAAAAACAACTTCTCATGGGAGGGAATTGAGTTTTTTTATTTTTCTAAATTATTATGTTTATATTTTTTTAAATTATAAAATTTGAATTTCTCCAGATGTAGAATTAAAATAAGATGAGTTATTGTTTTTCAATTAATCAGAATATAGATGAGTTGATGCCCATAGAATATGTAAGTATTTCTCAAGAACTAGGTTATACTTAGGTATAGTTAAGGGGTTAGTTATAAATAAGTCAAAACTTCAAATACTTGAAGATTAATTGTTTCTAAAAAAATTCATTGAACATGTTTCTTAACCACATACAGACAACTACAGTGGGAAAATTACTAAAGTTTTCTGTTTATTTTGATTTTATACAATTTTTTGTTAGGCACAAGTATCCTCCAATTAATTAGAAGTAATTATTTTTAAAGTACTATTGAATATTAAATGTAAGCATAGTTCATAGCAAGGATTAAAACCTGGATTAGCCACGTTTTAAAGGACTAGTCCTTATGCTAGACCCAATCTTTGTTAATTTGATCTTATACTTTAACACAAACATGTCAATGTCAGACTCAAGTTTAGGACCTCATCCAAATGTGATGGGTAATGACTTAAAAAATTATCCACATGTCAACTATGTGGTCACCATAATAGTTTTGTTAGAAAAATTTATTTATACTTTTTTCCAACTAAAAATAATAATTTATTAAGCAGATTGATTTTCTTAAAAAAAACTATTTAGAAAAACTTTCGAATATTTCCTTAACCAAAGGTGGACCTGAGCTCAAATCAACTTAAAAACATTCGCATCTTTTTCTTAAAAAAAAAAATATCTAAAACCATCCACATCCTTAACTTCCACCAGAAACCAAAAGAAGTCAAAATTTTGTAGGGAATCTCATTGAATGTCCCCTTTGTATATGCTTTTTTAGTCTATGTAAACCACAACTTTTTCGAGCAAAAAAAAAAAAAAACAACACAACTTCAACCTTTGCAATTTTGGGAGTGGGCTTATTCACTTCCGTCCACTCCTTCGAAACTATGTCATTTTGGCGTAAAATTGTGAAGGTTGATTCTTTTTTTAAGAAAATCTTTAAGGGTATTAAAAAGATATTTTAGGATACTAACCAATATTGAAAAAATACTTCATAATCTTGAAAAATTATTTTAGGATCTTGAAAAATATTTCAAGGTATTGACCGATATTAAAAAGATACTTTGAGGATACTGGTTGGTACAAAAAAAAAAAAAAACTTCATGAGCTTGAAAAATTACTCCATGATATTGAAAATTTATTTGAAGATTTTGAAAAAAAATTTCAGGTACTAACTGGTACTAAAAAGATACTGACTAACATTGAAAAAAATATTTCAGAATACTGACTAGTACTAAAAAGTACATTAAGGATACTAACTGGTACAGGGAAAAATATTTTATGATCTTGAAAGATTATTTTAGGATCTTGAAAAAATATTTCAAGCTATTGACTGGTACCAAAAGGATATTGATTGGTACCGAAAAAATACTTCATAATCTTAAAAATTATATTAAGATCATGAAAAAATATTTTAGGGTATTGACTAATAATAACAATACACTTCAAAATATTGTTTTAAGATCTAAAATAATTTTTCTGTACTTGTCAGTATCCTCAAAATATCTTTTTAGTATCAATCAGTACCTTGCAATTTTTTTTTTCATATCCTAAAATAATTTTTCAAGATCATGAAGTAATTTTTTAGTACAGGTTAGTATCTTTTCAGTACCCGTCAATACCTTAAATTTTTTTTTAAAAAAAAAAAAGATCAGCCTTTACCATTTTGTGCCAAAACGGCACACTTTTGAGGAAGTGGACGATAGTAAATATTAAAGGAAGTGACGCTAGCCACTCCCTGCAATTTTGGAGGCAATCAACAATAATTTCTTCCATAATTTCCTCATCATTTGTATTCCTCTCTCTTTCAACGATGGTAATTTCTTCAAGACTTTTAAGTTCGAGCATGATATCACGGATCGCAGGATATTTTGTGCACAAGACACTCTCAGGAAGGTTTCTAGAGAACTCCAGAATGTTGTAGATACTTGTACATAGATGTAGAATTGTATAGAAATCTCTAGAACTCTCATGAAACATGTAAATATCTAGATATTTTGGGAGAAGGTTCTGGAGAACCAATCTCCACCGTCGGATGTATTGAATTGTAGCCGTTCATTGAGAAGGTGGATGCCTATAAATAGGAGGTGCCACCCTCATTTGTAACCATCCAAGCAATACAAGTTCTTTGTATTCCAGAGCTTCTCTCTCTAAGTGTTCACTTCTCTCTCTAAAAAGTTCTCTTTGTTCTTGTGCTCGTTGCCTACTTGCGAGGGTTCAGCTGACTTAGCCAAGATCGTGGGAGTGATCAAGCTAAGGCCGACACGGTTTTGGGTGGAATTTGTCTAAGACTGTGACAACGTGGTATCAGAGCTTTGGTTCGAAACTTTGAGCGTGTTTCGTGGGAGCCATTGTGTAGGCAAGGATGTTGGGCACTACTGAGGACATTGTGTTGACGGGTGAAGAGAGAGGTAAGGAGACTCAACCTCCTCACCAACCGAAGAAGGTTCAGGCCACAAGCAAGTCTCACCAAGCAACGGATGTTGCCACTTTGACGATAAAGGTTGAGACTTTGGAGGAGGCCTTGCAAGAGGTAGTTACGAGGGTGGACAAAGTGGAAAGTGACTTTGCCACTCTTGAGAGTCACACCCTAGAACAATTGGACAATGTGAGGTTGGATCTTGATTCGCACCTCAATGTCGAAAAGGAACAGGCCGAGTCCATGAGGAGACTTGAGGCAAAGGTGATGGATGCCATCACCGCCATGCAAGATCAACTTAACTCTCTTAAGGCTTCTTTGGAGAGTCAAGCTAAAACTCCATTGGGAGATGGGACCAATGGAGCAAGAGAGGTGAGGCTGGACCTCCCTAAACCAAAAGAATTCAAAGGTGTTCGTGATGCCAAAGAGGTCGAGAACTTCTTGTGGCAAATGGTGCGATATGCAGAAAGCTTGAACTTGGCCAATGACACGGACAAGGTACGCACTGCTTCCTTATTCCTTACTGATAATGCTATGTTATGGTGGCGTAGGAAGCATGCGGATATGGATAAAGGCCTTTGCACTATTGCAACATGGGAAGATTTTAAGAAAGAACTAAAGAAGCAATTCTATCCTGAGAATGTGGTCTATGAGGCTCGAAAGAAGTTGAGGGGACTCAAACACAAGACCACGATTACCAATTATGTACGGGACTTCACTACCCTCATATTGCAAATCCCCAACTTGACCGATGAAGAGACATTGTTCTATTTCATAGACGGTTTTCAGAACTGGGCTAAACATGAGCTTCAACGGCGTGGTGTGACGAATGTGGATAAAGCCATTGCCATTGCCATTGCTGAAAGCCTTACTGAGTATCAAAGGGGAGAGAAAGGTGAGTCTTCCAAGCCTAAGTCTTCCAAACCTAATCAAGGACAAGGTGGGGGAGACAAAGACAAGGGGACCACCAAGGGAGGAGCTGGCAAGTCCTTCCATAAGAATCAATATGAGGAGAAGAAGAAGAACAAGAACTACACAATCAGCTGCTTTGTGTGCAAAGGGCCACATCGCATGAGCGATTGTCCCAAACTCGGTACCTTGTCAGCCATTGTTGAAGGGCAGGATGTACCCAACGAGGAAGGGCCAAGTTCTCAAATAGGGTCTCTCAGACTCTTGAATGCTTTGAAGGCTAAACCGGTTGAATATGCTCCAAAGAATAACGGATTGATGTATGTTGAGGCCAAACTGAACGGGAAGCCCGTGAAGGTGATGGTGGATACCGGGGCAACCCATAATGTTATTACTCCAGAGAAGGCTAAGCGAGTTGGCCTCTCAGTTACTCAACCACGAGGAGGATGGTTGAAGATGGTGAATGCTCCTGCCAAACCCCTCAATGGCGTAGCAACTGGGGTAGAGCTATGCCTTGGCACGTGGAAAGGGACTGTGGATCTATCGGTGGCCCCTATGGATTATTTCAAAGTGGTATTTGGGATGGACTTTTTGCGCAAAGCAAAATCATTCCTTATGCCATGTTATGATTCTATGTGTATCATAGAAAAGGGGATCGCTTGTACAGTACCTGCAACGAGCGATAAACGAACTGCTCACTTGTCAGCCATACAGGTAGAAAAGAGACTGAGGAAAGGGGAAGTCACCTACCTTGCAGCATTGAAGGAGGTGAACTCTAATGAAGAGGATAGTGGAAGTCTTCCCCCTATCATTCAGGACGTCCTCAAGGAGAATGAGGACATCATGCCGCCAGAACTTCCCAAGAGGTTGCCACCTAGACGGGAGGTGGACCACAAGATCGAGTTGGAACCGGGAGCACGTCCACCCGCCATGACACCTTACCGCATGGCACCGCCTGAGTTGGAAGAGCTGAGGAGGCAATTGAAGGAGTTGCTTGTGCTGGGCATATACGGCCTTCCTAAGCACCTTATGGGGCACCTGTCTTGTTCTAACGCAAGCACGATGGATCGTTACGACTCTGCATCGACTATCAGGCCCTTAATAAGGTAACCATTAAGAACAAGTATCCTATTCCTTTGATTGCAGATTTATTTGATAGGTTGGGCAAAGCAAAGTACTTCTCCAAGTTAGACTTGAGGTCAGGGTACCATCAAATTCGCATTGCCGAAGGAGATGAACCCAAGACCACTTGTGTGACGAGGTACGGGTCCTTTGAGTGGTTGGTAATGCTTTTAGACTAATCAACGCACCGGTGACATTTTGCACATTGATGAATGAGATCTTTCATCCGTTTCTCGACCGGTTCGTGATGGTCTACTTGGATGACATAGTCATTTACAGTGACACCTTGGAGACCCATGTAGAACACCTACAGGCCGTGTTCCAGAACCTGCGCGAGAATGAGTTATATGTTAAGAAGGAGAAATGCTCTTTTGCTAAGGAAAAGGTGCACTTCCTTAGACACATCATTCGCCAGGGGACCCTTATGATTGACAAGGAGAAGGTCCGTGCTATCAAGGAATGGGAGCCACCCACCCGAGTATCCGAGGTACGATCTTTTCTTGGGCTGGTGAATTACTATAGGCGGTTCATCAAGGGCTACTCTGCCAGGGCAGCCCCTCTGACTGACTTGTTAAAGAAGAACAAGCCCTGGGAATGGACTAAAGAGTGCCATGATGCCTTTGATGACTTAAAGGCAGCAATAATGGAGGAACCTGTACTAGCTCTCCCGGATTTCTCCAAGACATTTGAAGTTCACACGGATGCTTCCGACTTTGCTATTAGAGGGGTGCTAATGCAAGAAAGGCATCCGATAGCATTTGAAAGTCGCAAGCTCAATGATGCCGAGCGGCGTTATACGGTTCAAGAGAAGGAGATGACAGCCGTAGTACATTGTTTGCACACTTGGAGGCATTATCTGCTAGGATCCAGGTTTATGATCAAGACTGATAATGTAGCGACTTGCTATTTTCAAACTCAGAAGAAGTTAACGCCCAAGCAAGCCCGTTGGCAAGACTTCCTAGCTGAGTTTGACTATGTGATGGAGTACAAGCCTGGCACGGCTAATGTAGTAGCGGATGCATTAAGCCAGAAAGCAGAATTGGCATCAATGAGTCAAGCCAAGGGCGACTTGATCACAAAAATCCTTGAAGGTATGAACCATGATCCTGTTGCTCGGCAACTTGTAGAGATGGCCAAGGAAGGGAAAACCAAGAGGTTTTGGTTGGAGGATGGCCTTCTCTATACTGTTGGAAAGCGAGTCTTTGTTCCAAAGTGGGATAACTTGCGCAAAGAGCTCATCAAGGAGTGTCATGACTCCAAGTAGGCCGGTCATCCGAGACAAAGACACACACTTGCTTTACTGGAAGCAGCTTACTACTGGCCACAGATGAAGGACGAGGTGGAACTCTATGTGAAGACTTGTCTTGTATGTCAACAGGACAAGATAGTAAACCAACAACCTGCAGGACTTTGGAGCCTCTCCCTATACCAAGGCAACCATGGGAAAGTGTTTCCATGGACTTCATTTCAGCTTTGCCAAAGTCCGAAGGGTGGGGCTCTATCATGGTAGTGGTAGATCGATTCTCAAAGTATGCAACATTCATAGCTGCCCCTACGGATTGCACAGTAGAAGAGGCAGCCAGTCTCTTCTTCAAGAATGTGGTGAAGTATTGGGGGCTACCAAAGACAATCATCAGTGACAGGGACCCCCGCTTCACTGGAAAGTTGTGGACCGAGTTGTTCAAGCTCTTGGGCACTGAGCTACACTTCTCCACAAGTTTTCACCCATAGACTGATGGACAAACCGAAAGGGTGAATTCTTTGTTGGAATGCTACTTACGGCACTTTATGAGTGCCAATCAAAAGGATTGGGCCAAGCTCCTTGATGTGGCGCAATTCTCTTATAACTTACAAAAGTGTGAGGCAACAGGAAGCAGTCCCTTTAAAGTGGTGATGGGACAACAACCACTCACTCCTCATGCCCTTGCCACTACTTACAAGGGCAAGAGTCCAGGAGCTTATCACATGGCCCAATCTTGGCAAGAACAAGCTGACGTAACGAGATCCTTTCTTGTCAAGGCAGCCAAGCGGATGAAAAAGTTTGCAGATAGGAAGAGGCGTGCTTCTGAGTACCAAGTGGGAGACATGGTTATGGTGAAGCTTCTTCCACAATAATTCAAAGTGTTTCAAAAGGTGCACAAGGGCCTCATCCGCAAATATGTAGGCCCATACAAGATCGTGGGGAAGGTAGGAAAGGTTTCCTACAAGTTGGACTTACCCCCAAACTTGAAGATTCATCCTATCTTCCACGTTAGTATGCTCAAGCCGTTCTATGAAGACAAGGATGATCCTGATCGAGCCATCCCGACGAGAGCACCTCCGACCATGACCAAGTCATTCGATCGAGAGCTAGAAGAGGTGCTGGCTGATTGAGTGGTGCGGGGACGAGGGGTAACACCAAGTACCCAATACTTAATTAAATGGAAAGGATTGCCAGAGAGCGAAGCCACATGGGAACCTCAGGAGGATCTTTGGCAATTCGAAGACCACCTACACCGATACAAAGACAAGTCAGTGACGAGGACGTCACCGGATTAGGTGGGGGAGAGTGTCACGGATCGCAGGGAACGCAAGATATTTTGTGCACAAGACACTCCCAGGGAGGTTTCTAGAGAACTCCAGAATGTTGTAGATACTTGTACATAGATGTAGAATTGTATAGAAATCTCTAGAACTCTAATGAAACATGTAAATATCTAGATATTTTGGGAGAAGGTTCTGGAGAACCAATCTCCACCGTCGGATGTATTGAATCGTAGCCGTTCATTGAGGAGGTGGATGCCTATAAATAGGAGGTGCCACCCTCATTTGTAACCATCCAAGCAATACAAGTTCTTTGTATTCCAGAGCTTCTCTCTCTAATGTTCACTTCTCTCTCTAAAAAGTTCTCTTTGTTCTTGTGCTCGTTGCCTACTTGCAAGGGTTCGGCTGACTTAGCCAAGATCGTGGGAGTGATCAAGCTAAGGCCGGCACGGTTTTGGGTGAAATTCGTCTAAGACCGTGACAATGAGCTGCCTTATGAACAGACATCTCAATGAGTCATATCTTTCCACATGAATACTCTTCAAGTTCATTAGATATGTTAAACAGAGAACCTGACTGAAGTAATACTCCTTTTCTTTTCCCCCTCATCCGGTATCCAAAGCTTTGCTCTGAGTAATCTAGATTTGACCCACGTCGCGTACCTGATTATGGTTGGTGATTTTCCCAAAGGCACTTTTCTGTATTCACAAGACTCAAATTCGAAACCTTATTTAAGCGGCACAAACTATTTATCACTTATGCCAACCCCGCTAGTTGAAGTAATACTCCTATTGATTCAACCAACATCAAAAAATGCAGTCCTCTCCACACTTATATATATATATACACACACACAGTCTGATATAACAAACTTCTCTAATATGGGACCCAAGCCCAATACAACATAATACTCTATCAATACAATACAAAATTACTCTTAAACCCCTAAATATTTAAGACAGATTCTTTAATCTCTCTAAAATAATGATGAATTAGGTCTTATATTACTGATCAAAAGGAGTATGTTTTTTCCCCGTTAAGTACTATAATCATTTTTCTTAATTCCCTTAATAGCTCTTCTTTACTTGATTACTATTGAGAGAGTATTAATAAAAATAAATTAGTAAAAGATTGACACAAATAGAGAATATGTCTTATATTACGATTAATAGCAAATTAAAAATCCTCATAACCCTATTTTGGGCATTTTTACCTGCATGCTATACATGGTAAAAAAAACACAAAAATGTTATAAGATGAAAAATATTTCCTCAAATATTACACTCAAATTCGCTCACCATAAGAGCGAGTTTGAAATCCAATAGAAGTCGTTTAGCGTGAGGTGAGACGACCTTCTCTTTCTTTTTTATCTTTTGGTGAAAATTACGCAAAAGCATCCCATTTCATTTCCCCAACACGCTGACGGCTGACCTATTTCCTTTCTAGTTTTTGGGGAGAAATACAATTAGTAACCCCACTCTTTCCCTCCCTTTCACTATTTCCATTTTCCCTTCATCCTATATCTTCAACCGAATAAAAAGAGCATAAGTAAATTTTATTTCCTGCAAAATATAAAGAATGCGAGTACATTATGTAGAAAGAGTATTTTTTTTATCCTAATATATAAGTGCATTGGATTTTGGATATATAATATCATATCTATAAAAATTTAAGAGAAATATATAAATATATCAAATAAATATAAAATTTTTCTATAAATTTTTTATTCCCCTAAATTTTTATTTGGAAAAAAAAAACAGAAAAAGAACTTTAAAAATAGGGAAAAAAATATGTTTATAATATTCATAATTCCATATTACTTCGATATTTTCTTGTCTTTTTCTCAAGTTAAACAAAAGGAGTGTTTGAAACAAAACCTATTTGCAGTTTACTTTGATAAGTGACTTTGACTAGCTTTGAAAACGAATTTTCTTCCAACAATCTCTTATATTTTGCCTAAAATTCTCCCAAACTTTAAGAAGTCACTTTTTTTTTAAAAAAAATATATATTTAATCTTGAACAAACGGCCCTAAAAAAATGTGTTTATGAGAACGTAAGCAAGTTTTTTGCAATTCTACCTAAAACCTCAAAATATCTAGACGCTACCCCTGTTAAAAAGAAGAAAGGACCCCATGCCATCCACATGTTTATAAAATTGGAATGAGACATAGCCACATGGACACATGGTTTGCCTCATCAACAATGTGAATGGGCCATAGACCCTTTTTCCTCCATCAATACTATACTTACATGACATCTTATTTGAAAGTACTTATTTTGTCGTTATTTCTTCTTAATCTGATTTTTCACTTTATCCTAATCCTCTTTTTTCCGTCATATAATGTGCTTGCTAAGTTGCCATAACTACTACATATTCTCACAAATATAATACTTAATAAATAACAATTACAGCGAATAAATATTATATATGTTGGGTGGAGGTCGGTCAAAAATATATAAAGCTAAAATCTAATGGTTAAATATTCTCTAAAACAAAAATATAACGGTTGTAATTATTAACTGTTATATATTTACTAACAGAAAAAGACTGTTCTTACAAAGTAACTGTCATGAAACACTTTCAACCATTTGTTCATAATAACTAACTGCAAAGTATGATTCCCAAATACTTGTCTTTTTTAAAAATACTTAACAGTTAAAAATAAAAATTGTCACATATAAGAAGGCAACATTTTGAAACAAAAATATTTGATAATATTTGACAGTTTTTCACAATGAACGGTTATATATTTTTTAAGCATAACCGTTACGTATTATTTAATATAAATAAAGGTAAGATTTTGGAAAGATATCATATAAAAGGGAGTAGGATTCTGAAAAATGTAATTTGACAATACATTACGGTTAAGTATTTTCTTTAATATACATAAAAGTGATTCTGAAAGATATTTTATAAGGAGGTAGGATCCTAAAAAGAAAAATTGACAAAACATTACATTTCTTCATAAAGAACCGTTAAATATTCTTTAATTTAAATAAAGGTGGGATTATGAAAACGTCAATTATAAGGAGAGATTTGAAAAAAATTATCTAACAATACATTTCGATTTTCACAAAAAATAGTTAAGCATTTTAAGAATACATGATGGTTCTTTACTAAGAACCGCTAAGTATTCTTTAATATAAATAACGACGAGATTTTGAAAGATATTAAATATAAAAAGGCAGGATTCTAGAAAAAAAAATTATTTGACATTACAATATGTTATGGTTCTTCACTAAGAACTGTTAAGTATTGATAGGGCAAAACTTTATAGCCTAAAAACTTCACAAGTGCACGGGCCGTATCAAGTAATAAAGAGTAAGTAAGATATCGTTCCCACAAGAACTTAGTACCCACAACTTCAATTAAGCATTAATTTAATATTTTTGCTTAAGTTGAGCAAACCAAATTAAATTTAATTAAGAGAAACTAAAATCAAAATAAACTAACTACAAAAATAATCAAACGAGCAATTTAGAGCCACTAATCCTTTATTTGATTCTTAGATTTTATCCCCCATTAAATTAACTTTGACTTCACTTAATCAGCTAATCTAGAGTATTAATGTCTATGAATGCCTTCCGGTCCACTTATATACCTACCTTAATTAATTATGAGATACCTCACACAACTAAATAAGATGCGTTTTAAATCGGGCTCACTCTAATTTGATTATGCGAAGCTTCTAGGTATATTCCTATCCTAGACGCAAATTAGATTAAAACCTAATTCTCCACTAAACATAAACCTAACAATTACAAAAAAAAAAATTAAGATTCCACATTATTTAATTCCAATGTCAATTTAGGATTCCCTTTTCCACATTCAACCCTAAATCCTCAAAACATGCTCAATGATGGCCACTCAACAAGCAATAGCAATAAACATAGGATTAAATAAATTGAAATAAAATCAAGCAAAACTAACCAGTGGGAATAATCTCTAAAACTCAAACAAGTTCATAGGTTCTCTAGGTTTAAAAAAAAAATTTAGCTACACATGGCTATAATAAAATCTATAACAAAAGGATAGGAATTCAAATTTAAAAAATATAAAGAGAGAGGAAAGAAAGCAAGCTCCTTCGTTGTCTCCACAGTCCTTTCGTCCTTCCGTGGAGATGATGAAGAGAACCAAAACGCTCAGTCACTACTCCTCTGCTTCTTCGTTTCTTCTCATTCTGCATCTCTTGATCATTTCTCTTGCTTCTTCCTTTCTTCAAATATATAACCTAAATATAACTTAGATCGTAGGTCACTAATTCTCCTTTTCATATTAAAAAGATATCTTATATATTGTAATCTACCCCACCAGATCACGCAATTGATTTTGTTTCTTTTTTTGTTTTGCGTGGGACCACCGAGTTTGGCTGATTGCATATCTTATTAATTGCTTTTTCTACTTCTTTCTAAATCAGCTAATATTTCCTGCAAAATATAATAGAAAATAAGTAGATTTTATATCAAAATATCTTTTTTATCCTATGATGATAGTAAGGTATATAAAAGATAATTAAATATGTATATAATATCAATAAATCCAATTAATTCTCATAAAATATTCACTTATTTAATCATAAAATATATACTTATTATGATCTTTTGATCATGAGACGTTAAGAGATTGTTATTATAATTGTTTAACTCTATTGGCTTAGTGACAAATTCATAAAATAAGATTTGATATGATTTAAGTGTGGTGGTTTATTGTTCTCTGTTTAGGAATGTCATAAGTAATGTTCTTTTTAGATAATGAATTCTCTTTCTTTTGCTTGAGGACAAGCAAATGTTTAAGTGTGGGGCCAAAAACTCGATAGGGCAAAACTTTATAACCTAAAAACTCTACCAGTGCACGGGCCGTATCAAGTAATAAAGAGTAAATAAGATATTGTTCACACGAGGACTTAGTATCCACAACTTCAGTTAAGCATTAATTTTATACTTTTGTTTAAGTTGAGCAAACCAAATTAAATTTAATTAAAAGAAAACTAAAATCAAAATAAACTAACTACAAAAATAATCAAACGAGCAACCTAGAGCCATTAATCCCTTGTTTGATTCAAAGATTTTATCCCCATTAAATTAATTTTGATTTAACTTAATCAGTTAATCCAGAGTCTTAATGTCTATAAATGCCTCCCGGTGCACTTACATACCTACCTTAATTAATTATGTGATGCCTCACACAACTAAACAAGATGCGTTTTAAATTGGGCTCACTCCAATTTGATTATGTGGAGCTTCTAGGTATATTCTTATCCTAGACGCAAATTAGATTAAAACCTAATTCCACATTAAATTTAAACTTAATTCCACATTATTTAGTCCCAAGATCAATTTAGGATTCCTTCTTCCAAGTTCAACCCTAAATCCCCAAAACATGCTCAATGGTGGCCACTCAACAAGCAATAGCAATAAATATAAGATTAAATAAACTGAAATAAAATTAAGCAAAACTAACCCATGGGAATAATCTCTAAAATTCAAACAAGTTCATAGATTTTCAAGGTTAAAAAGAAAATTTAGCCACACATAGCTATGATAAAATCCATAACAAAAGATAAAAATTCAGGTTCAAAGAATAATCAGAGGGAGGAAAGAAATCTTCTCTGTCGCCTTTGCAGTCTTCTCGTCCTTCTGTGGGGATGATGAAGAGAACCGAAACGCTCAGCCGCTACTCCTCTACTTTTTCATTCCTTCTTGTTTTGCATCTCTCGATCCTCCCTTCTTGCTTCTTCCTTTCTTCATATATATAACATAAATATAACTTACGCCATGGGTCACTGATTTTCCTTTTCTTATTAGAATGAAATCTTATATCTTGTAATCTACTCCATTAGATCAAGTAATTGATTGTGTTTCTATTTTGTTTGCGTGGGACCATCGAGTTTGGCTGATTTCATATCCTTTTAATTGCTTTTTCTACTTCTTTCTAAATTAGCTAATATTTCGTACAAAATATAATATGAAATAAGTAGATTTTATATCAAAATATCTTTTTATCCTATAATGATAGTAAAGTATATAAAAGATAATTAAAGAGGTATATAATATCAATAAATCCAACTAATTCTCATAAAATATACACCTATTTAATTATAAAATTATACTTATCAAGTATTCTTTAATAAAAATGTGGGATTCTCATAAAAAATTGTTTGACGCAACTCTATAACTCCTTCTCAAACATTTTTGGATCTTCCCTAACAGGTCTCATACTCCTTTTTCATAAGTTTTGTTCTCGCCTTGCAAGTTTTATCCTCCACCACTACCATGGATCTTCACTCTGCTGCTCCTTCTTCTTGTGATTCTTCGTCATGTAAGCTTTTATTTTTAATTTCATAGTTAATGTTTTTAGTTTCATTTTATTTTTTATATAACGAGAGCTCACTAGTTGGTGTTCAAGGTCATTAGTTGGAATTACAATATCTAATCTGATCACAGTTGTTGGTTTGAAGATTAAAAGAGGTAAAAGAAACACATGAGAGAGCAGAGAACATGAAAAAATAATGAGGTAAAATGCTGAACTTTTTTATTGTTGAGCATATCATGTTCCTAAACTTTAGCAACCCAAACTGTAGGTGGAAATCATGTTTGTTGAATCTAGTTCCAAGACTTGCTCAAGTTTTTATATTTGCCAAATTTTCCTATATTCTTATTTTCAAATTTATATTCCGAGATTTATTTAATTTTCATTTTTTGTTTATTTTTTTATTATATAGATTCTTATTTTTATATTTATATTATCCTTTTGTTGTTACAAGATATATGATAGGAACTTTTGAAACGCACTGATACCTGATCTATGGACTGTCTACAATAAAGGCATTAGAGAATATTGTGGAATTTTTTTTTATTTGATTTTATTTTAGAATTTAAAACATTAATAAGATAATGTTTTACTGTGAGAGTGTTTAAGTTATTATTATTTTTAAATTGTATGATGTTTATCTATAATGTGTTGAATTTTGAATCCTATAAATATAAGGTTTTTATTTAATATTATTATCTTGTTATTATCAATGATTATATTGTGTCTTATATAATAAATATTAATATGAAAAATAAATAAATAAAATAATTAACAAACTAAATATAATAAAAAAATCAAGTCAATACATTATGATTATTAATAAAGAATTGTTATATATGCCTTAATATATTACGGTTCGAAATTGTTATTTCTCTGTGCGGAGCATATATAGTGCCCGCATATATGGTTGATAGTAATCGTCTTTTCTATAATAGTGTATGACTATGTTATTAGGTTCATCTTGTTTGTTTGTTTGTTTGTTTTTGTTTTTGTTTTTGTTTTGTAAGCATATGAATCTTTTTATTGGATGCAATCTTATTTGAGGCACTATTAAATATTAAATGTGGCCATGTTTTCTAACAATGATTCAAACTTTAGTTTGTTACATTACGAGGGACTAGCTATTCCCTTCCGTTAAACCCAACACGTTGGTTATTGTTCATCTTGTAATTTTACCTAAAACCACGAGATATCTAGACACTACCCTTGTCAAAAGGTAGAAGGGACCCCATGCCACACGCTTCTAAAATTTGAGTGGGTCATAGCCACGTGGTTCTCTTCATCAATAATGTGCATGGGCCATAGCCCCTGTTTCTAGATCGAGGTGAGAATATAGGCCAGCCTGCAAATCAAGGTGTTGGCCCACGTCACCCTACGAGTTTGTAGTGCAGGCATGCGCGACCCGCACTTTTGTGTGTTGGTAAGAGTTTGTAGTGCAGGCATGTGCGACCCGCACTTTTGTGTGTTGGTAATATACCAACGTTAACCTGCATAGGTGGGTTGGCATGTCAGTTTTCCTTTTAAAGATGACCGAAAGTCTGAAATACATGTATATATGAGTTATCAAATTTTTGTACCTAGTATCAGCCATTTCACTTACAAAAAGTCAAAAACATAATTCACAATTCAAGAGATAAAAGCATCAAATTTGACCAAGTTTGCAAACAAAAATCATCTAATCATTGTCAACCAATCAAGATATAATAATTTGGCTAAAAGAAGGAGGAAGGAGGATACAATTTTTAGTCTATGGGATTTGGAGGTACAAGGTGGGAGTATGGGTAATAGGGAAAAACTTTATAACTATAGACTCCGCAAGTGTACGGGCTGTATCAAGTAATAGAGTGATAAGAAAAGTATCATTCCCATGAGGACTTAATCTAACTAGCGATTAGATATTAAATTTCCTTGTTACGTTTAAGTTGAGCGAGTCAGAATTGTTTTAAAAAAGAAAAGTAATAAGAACTAATAGTAGCAAAAGAGTGAATTTCAATATCGAGAAGTACAACCTAGAGTCACTAATCCCTTGTTGGTTTCTTAGATTTTATCCCCACTAAATTAATTTTGACTTAACTTCATCAGCTAATTTAGAGTATTAATATCTATAAATGCCTTTCTGTCCACTTATATACTTACCTTAATTAATTATGCGATGTTTCACACAACTAAATAAGATGCATTTCAAATCGGGCTCACTCTAATTTGATTATGTGGAGCTTCTAAGTATATTCCTATCCTAACGCAAATTAGATTAAAACCTAATTTCACATTAAATTTAAATCTAATTCCACATTATTTATTTCCAAAATCAATTTAGGATTCCCTTTTTCCAAGTTCAATTTTAAATTCTCAAAACATGCTCAATGATGGCCATTCAATAAGCAATAGCAATAAACACAAGATTAAATAAAATGAAATAAAATTAATCAAAATTAATAGTGGGAATAATCTCTAGAACTCAAAAAGGTTCATTGGTTCTCTAGGTTGAACAGAAAATTAGCCACACATGGCTATAAGAAAACCCATTACAAAAACAAGAAATTCAGATTTCAGAATAAAGAGAAAAAGAAGAAAGACAAGATTACAAAGCTGTGGAACCTTCTCATTGTGCAACACGTATGTAACTCTCCTCCAATTCTTCAAATCTGTGCGGTGCATCTGCCCCTTTTTTCACTGTGCCGTCCCTTTAATATATAGATTTTGGGTTACAATTCTCTTTCAATTCATGGGATCAGTTGTCTCCCAAAATGTGGTGTGCTTCCTTGGCCTTCAAATTATCATCTTCAATTCTTTTCATTTTCTTGGGGCCCAATTATCAAACGATGCCATTAATTTCCACAGTCAAAGCATTCAATTCGTTAAGAAAAATCACCTTCCCTGATCCTTACGCCAATGAAAAAGAAAAAGAAATTATATGGTAATCATAATAATAATAAAACTGAATTTATTCAAAACCTCTCATTACTATGATTTATTTTTTAAACTCAAAAATTTGTATTTTAAATTGAAATCTCTTAAATAATGTATCCAAATTAATATCTCTTAAAATCTCAATAAAATTCCTTCAATTTAGTATAGATAACTTCTAAAATATATCAAAATATATCTAAAATCTATTATTATTTTTTTTTTTTGGTTCTAGAAAATCTATTAAAATTGAGAAGTTATTAATGGATATTAGGGATTTGTGACATTACCTTTTTTTTTTTTTGTGAAAAAAAATAGTGCGGGTCAACTCGTAGGCTAGCCTGCATTAACCCACAAGTTACCGAGGCCCGTACTTTTGCTGGCTACTAAAGTGACAATCCTAACTTACTCATATCCTTTGGATGTAGGTTGAGCCTGTATTTCCGGCTCTATCTGTTACCTTCATCAATGCATCCTACTTGAAAGTACTTCTCTTATCGTTATTTCTTCTTAATCTGAATTTTCACTTTGCCTCTAAATATAAATCCTGATTTTTTCAACAAAAAAATCCGGATCCGTTGGCCTAAAAAAAGATCACGATTATTGGAAACACCTTTCTGTCTTCTAACATTTTTAAAGTTCTTCATCTGAGCTTTTCCCTTTGGAATATATGGATGTAGTTATCAAGTGACTTGTGTATAATCTTACCCATGATGGGAAAAAAAAGAAGTTATTCTAGTGCATTACGTCTCATTATATATTGGCAAATGGATATTTAGATTCACAAATAATGCTGATATTGAGTTTGAGAATGCTGATATTGAGCTTCGAATAGAGATGTATGATCTTTTTTAATATCACGTGGTAATTGTTAGTCTTAAAGCTTCAATTCCCACGGCCAGGAAGGGCAAGCGGGTGAGGTATAACTAACTATAAGACTTATTCTTCCTAATATATTATCTTTGAACTTGAAGTGGAAGGCAAAAATAGGCGAAAGTATTCACCAAATTAAGACGGCTAGGCTGTAGAAGGTGAATACAAATCTATAGACGCCTTTGGGTTAGAAGGAGTGTTTGGGGGTAGGGTTGAGGAATGATTGATTTCAACTTCTCATATGACTATTGAGGCATATTTATATATTACTGATATTGAGATTTGTACTATTATCTTCCATATCAAGACCTATTTAGTATAATATGATGCACATGTATTTTCTTATACGTACAAGTATATATATACTCTAGTATTTCATATCTCACCCCATTTTCCTGTATTTTCCTGGTAACATCTATAACCAAAAAAAAAAAAGCTAGTTGAAAGTGACCTATTTAGTCTTAATTATTTAAAGGAGTTTAAATTTCTCATGTTGCATGTAACATCCCAAAGTTTGGGATTTGGAAATTTTGAATATTATATGGGGAATTGAATTATGAAATTTTGGCTTAAAATAATTATGAGGATAATTATTTGAAATTTAGACTTAATTTTCCCTTTAATTTATTTTGGGAAAAGAATAAATTCAAGGAATACTTTAGGAAGTATATATATATATAGGGAATTAATATTTTATGGCCTAGGAAAATTAATTTGAAAAGAAGAATCCTTACATAGAATTAAGGGATTCTTTTTAGCATGTATATAATATTTATTCAAGGTGGCAATATAATTAATCAAGCAATTCATTGGTTTCAATAAGCGCCCTGCCCTTGGACTGTGGGTGAGCCCAACCCCTTTCCTAAAATTTTCTTAGAAAAAAAAAAAAAAAAAAAAATAGTCATAGCCATACGTCTTGCACTCATGGCCCAAAAGCTCATGAAATACCAAACCAACCCACTATCAATTAGCATTCTTCAATTCATTATTTCATTTGGCCCATATGTTGACAAAATTGAACCAGCCTTTGCCTTATATTAATCATACCTTTAGCCCAAATACCCATACACACGTCCAAACCATTAGTAATCCATCAAAACCTCTTTTGCGTCATTTAACTAGCAGCAATGTGGGAAAAAGGAAAATAGTAATAATAAATGTAATACCCTAAAAATTTTATTTAGCAAAACCGTTATATTTTGATGGAAAATATCTATTTAAAATAGGTGAATATATGGTCTCAAATTTTAAAATATAATTATTCTATTTTCTAGGAAATCTTTCTTTAGGATTAAGGCAACATACGGTTGAATTTTCTTAGGAATCAATAAAATACCATAAAATGCAAATAATTACCATATTAAAGTATGGTTCTCATGGAATTAAAAAAAGCAATAAGGTACTATGGAAAATTATTGAACCAAATAGGGGAAGATAATAAAATCAATAAATAATTAGGTATTTATTAAATTAAGGAATTGTGCCAAATATTTATAAATAATTAAGGGATTAATTAAGTATCATTTAATTTATTAAGAGACTAAATTTACTAAAATACCCTTATTAACACACTAATACTTAAATTCATAATTAATTCATAAAAAGCTATAAAGAACTGTCATCACACTGAGTCCAATTAAGGGTCAATTATTAACAATTAATGAGCAATTGAAATTACAACAATGAAGACACTAAATTTAACTAAATTAAATTAAGCATAATTAAAGATGTATAATTCCAATTAAAAGCTAATGGCTAATTAAGAGTTGTTTAAATGAATTTCTAAGGATTATAATTAAATTAGAATTCATAAAATATTATAAAATATCATGAAAATACCTAAAACAATTAGAGGGAATGTCCAACAATTAAAGAACACTTAAATCTACATTTAAAAAGATATTAACATTTAATTCTTATATTTTCAAGAATAAGTCGTAAAGGAGTATGAAAAGGCTTAAAGTAATTAGGGAATGCTAAAGAATAATTATTGGGCACCTAAATTAATATTAATTGGATTAAAATTCATAATAAATCTAGTGGCAAATATTAAAAAGCAATTTGTAATATTTTGGCTTAATTAAATATTAAAGCCTAACAAGGGTTCAATATTAGTATCAAATGAGTCTTGAAAGATCATAATTGATTTGGTAAACAATTAAATCATTGCAAATAAACCTAATTAAGCTAAACCTAATAGCAAATAAAAAGGATCTAATTAAAAGCATTTTATCATAATTAATAATCAAAGGGCCAATAATGTAACTCCAAAATATTATCTAATCAATTAAATAAAATACAAAACAGATTAAACACAAAAGATGAAGAGGGGCGTATGAGTTGGAAGAGTGAGGAGCAAGAGATTATTTCCTACACATGTGAAAAATCAAAAAGCAAAACTTGGTGATCAAGACTTCATGAGTAAGCTTGGAGACTTCTTGATTAAGGGAAGGAAAAAGAGTGAAGAGGAAGGAAGGGGGAGTGGGGAGCACGGTTGAGAGGAATGAGTGGTGAGGATGAGTGTTTGAAAATTTTCCCCAATCCAATGGCCAAAATTCAAGAGGAAGAAGCTTGTTGGATGTGTTGGATTTTTCCTATAAATAGGAAGCTTTCCTCTTCATTCTCCTCACACCAAATCAAACTCCAAGAGTTGATTTCTAATAGGAGCAAGAGGGAGGAAGAAGAGCAAGAAGCTTTAAGAGGTAAGCTTATTTTTAGTTTTATAGTTTTTAGTTGTTCTTAGTAGTTTTAATATAGATGTTAGTTTTAATCTAGTAAATAGGTAAAGTAATTCCCCATAATTGTTTTCAAGCCTTATTACATCAATATATGCCTAAAAAGGTGGAAACATGTTGGCGAATGGCTTTTAGGATTAAGGGAACAAGTTAGAGTAAGATAAAAGAATTCTGGAATTTCTGGGTTTTTAGAGTCAACTGGATTGAGAGCGTTATTTCATGTTCAACATTATCTTCAAAAATTCTGAAATAATTCATGGATATAGTATACATGTATAGCTTTCCATTGATATAAATTATGCATCGAATAGAGGTCTGTAGAGGGAGATAAAAATTCTGGAAATAAGGCTACGTTTTTCTGGAAAAATTCTGGGCAGCGTATGAAGCTTATTAAACTGATAATGACTCGTGTAATTTGGACATGAACAAGTATTTTTCCTTGAAACTAGACATCTTAAGGATTCCAGGAAATTTTACGGATCTTTGTTTCGATTTTTCTAAAATTAGTTATGATTTTTCGAAGTTAGGTGAAAATCTGTCCAGAAATTTCTGAACCAGCATTTTTTTTTTATGAATTAGAGTTTATAAATTGAGAAATAATTCTACTAGGGGTAAAAAGGTCATTAGTGACTAGGATATCCTCTAGAATATTATTATTGAATTAATAAATACGATATTACCGTTATAGGATAACGTGATCACCGACCGAACGTCAGCGTACCGATATCGTCAACGAAGGTACGGACGCGTACTGTAACACTAACTCTGATGCTTATGGTATACTTGTATGTGATAGATATGTTCATAGACTATGACTCTGTTTTGAAAATTGTTATACACATACAGCTGTTTATGGGTTATAGTCTTGGTAATGTCGTTGAGTTTTCCTAGCGCTAAGGACACGGATGTACACCGTGGCACTGGTGAATAGTGCAGAATAGTGATAACGGACATATGCAATGGCTGTGTGCCGTTATCCAGATGAATCTGTTATGAGTTTTTATGTTGATCATTGCTGTAATGTCATGAATATCTGTCATACATAACTGTTACATAAGCATGAGGTTAACCGTTACCTGGGGTTCAACGGTAATTGAACCTCAGCCCTTACTATAGCCTCAGGGTCTGGAGGACCGATGACTGAAGATAAGAGACAAGGGTAAACAACATGTGTGAGGATACGGACGGAGAAGATTATTACGAATTATTGTATCATCGTATTATTAAATATTCAGATGATTGTACCGCTGTAATAGCAACTAGACACACCAGCAGTGAAGGTTTATCAGATACTCACTCTTTTAAATTATTTCGTTGCTCTACTCTGATCAATATATTTTGAAAACGCTTTAGAAAATTGGGATGTTACATTTTTGGTATTAGAGCAGGCATCCTGGCACGAAGTTAACTAAGTTACTCCAAACGGTTTGGTGTCTAGAAAGGGTTTTGTGGTTGGCAATCAGTCCCCGTGAATTCGGCAAGCCTTCCACAAATACACCGGCCTGGCCAGATTGTTTGAGTAACGGAGTTAGGTTTGGAGCTTTTTCAACTAAGAGCATTTTACCTGGCAAGAACCTGGCTCAGTTATAATAAACCATTGGTGCCGAAGGCAGGGCTAGTCTATGTGGATTAGTCAATCAGTCGCCGTAAAGTCGGTGAGACTCCCATGATAGACACCTACCTGGCCAATCGGTTTGACTAACTAAGTTAGGCTCTAATCCTTTTAAACATTAGAGCAAAATTTTGAAAATGAGTACTGATAAAACCCTGGTGTATTGTTGTAAAGGTGGACAAAGACGAAACCCTTTATGTAGAATATCTTAGAAGGATAAGGATACCACTTAGGAAACAGTAAATTCTGAGATGATCGAACATAGACATAACCCTGATTCAATATACCCACCCCCGAACCTGTAGATCCAGACCTTGAGTACCAGAGTATTCTGACGAATCCATATAAAATCCTAGACCGGTGTACCCTTCCAAACTAGTATATCAATCTGAACCAGTATACCACCTTGAGTCGGAATATCACCCAAACCCGGAAAAACCCCTTGTACCCATTCATGACCATGAACCTTTAAACACATATCAACTTGAGTCAGTATACAAATCTGAACCTGTACTTCAAAAATGATCTGTTATACCCTACTCCAGAATTTAACATTGAGCCGATATATCTTCCTGCTCCTGAACATTATATCGCCCCAAAAATTGATTCCGAACCTAAATATCACTCTAGACCAGAATATCCTTATAAGATCATTTATGACTAAGGACCTTTTCATTCAGTATCCCTGAACATAGTGTACCCAGAATCAATGGCTAGCATACCCTCTGAGCCAGAGATACCTATGGGATCAGATCATCCATCCAATAGTGACAACCACAAGTATTTTCAGCTGTCAAAAATAACTCTGAGAGTGAGTCCACTTAAGAACCCAACCTTTCTTGCGACATGTTCTGGATTCGAACAAAAATTGATAGGTGCTTTACAAACATAACGGCAGATCAACACCATAAAAGAACATACTTTCAGTAGCTGGGACAAGTCAATATGACTTACGAGCAAAACGACACCTGGGTCTTCCCTACCCATTAAACAATCGGGTAATATCAAATCTATACTTCTTTCCTAGAAACTATTTCTAGATAGAAAAGGCGAATGAACTCTTAGACAAAGAACGTACAACCAATTTCCACTCCTTTCTGTATCACCTCCGAAGGCTAGTTTTAGATAACATGTAGTCACAGAACGGAATATGAACCTAGTACCAGTCAAGGGAGGCTATGAAGATAATTATAACTGAGCGTAATTTACTGTTATGACGTAGTAACTACAGTAAAATAGTAACTTTGCAAATAAGATATATATATATATATATGTTTGCAATAGGTGCTAATTACTACTTCATTTCGATGTTAGAAGGGACTGGAGTTCCCAAGGTAGAGGTAGAAATAAACAACCATGAATAGAACCAGTTCCAGTACCCAGAGCAATATTTTTCATTGGGGTCACGATTATCGTTATGAACCCGGGCATAATCATAATCGAGGCATCATTGAGGGCCGTATAGGTGGTCTATTTTTGCTCTACCCCTCTAGGCCAGTTTGTCGTCATAGATAGTATGGGATATCTTAATGATAAGGGACAAATTAGCTAGTATTGAAAGACTCTTTATGAAGTATGTACTCAAGGAAGAGAAAAAAAAAAGTATTAGTAGACTAATGCCTAAGTATATGTTAGGAGACAAGTCTAAAAAAATTAACCCATCGACATCCATACTGATGTTTAAATTAAAAAAAAAATACTTGAAAGCACATTGTAATAACCCAAAAATATTTTATTTCTCATAAATACAATATTTTGGTTTATGGCACCTATTTTAAACTAGGTGAATATGTGGTCTCAAATTTTGAGATGTGGTTATTCTATTTCCTAGGTAATTTTTCCTTAGGATTATGATAACCAATGAGATAATAATTTTTGCTAGGCATCATAAAATACCATAAAGTGCAAATAAATACCATATTTAGTTTTGGTTCATAGAGAATCCAAAAAGAGTAAGCAACACTTAAATAAATTTGGGCAAATTAGTAACCACTAATGACCAACTAAATCTTGATTAACTTAAGTGAAAATATATAAGTCTTCATAATTAAACAAAAGGTCTTAAATACCAATTTTCATAATTTATTAGGAGACTAAATTTTCTATTAGCGCCTAGTTCATAACTAATTCATAAAAAGCCATAAAGAGTTATCAAAACACTTGGACACATAAGAGGCAATTACCAATAATTAGTAAGCAACTAAATTACACTAATAAAATATTTAGATAATTATTTACATTTAATAATCATCAATTAAAGGTGTATTAAGCTAATTAAAAATCCAAGACCAATAAGGGGCTAGGATTAGCATAAGATGAATTATCAACAATCATAAATTACCCCAAACACCAATAATACGATAATCAAGAGACAATTAAGCTTTTGATTAAGATGTTAATTTGAAAAGTCAATAATCTTAACTAATATCAAGGGCCAAGATTTTACTACATAAAGCTAAATCCTAAGGCCTAGATTAAGCATCATAAAGCATAATCCTTGTGAAGAAAAATCAACAAATAAGAGTCTTTCTTCTAGATGCTATGAGATAATTGAAAAGCTAAATTGAAGAGCAATTGGGAGTGCATCTACGGTTATGTTAAAGGAAGAGAAAAGAGTGATAAAGCATAAAGTAGCTTTTGAAAAGTCAAAGTTATCAACTAGCCAATAAGGAAGCTTAAAACATGGGATACTTTGAAAATGAACAAAAGCATATTTCATGGCTAGGAGTACACCGTTTTTGCTGAAAAAGGAGAAGGGAATTTGATAATTAAATCAAAGATAAAACATTAAGCTAGCACATGGGATAAAAGAATTCATTACATGGAAGAGGATAAGGTATTTAAGAAATTGGAAGAGGATAATGAAAGAGAAAGATGAGGTGTGTGTGTGTGTAAGAAAGAGAGTGTTGTGAGTGTGTGTGCATACAATTGTTGTGCATGTGTATGAAGAGAGGAAGAAAGGTCAAGGAGTTAACCAATGAGAATTTAGATAATTGCACAATTAGGATAATCCAAGAAATTAGTTCTAAACATAAATAAATGGAAATTCATACAAACTAAATTGTATCTTGAAATCCACTAACTAAGTATCAAATCTAAATTGAGAACAATAACAAGCATAAATCAAGCATGAAAACAAGTATAACCAAAGTCATTTCTTTAATTGGTGAAGAGTGAAACCAATAGAGAAGATAGGCAAATTTGGTCTCAAAATGAAGCTAAAAATTTCAAGAATTCAAAACCAATGAGAAAGTGCACATAAAACTTCATTAGGATCCCCAAATGAATTTCTATCTAGTGGAACACAAAATGGAAGAAGTAGGAAATTCTAATTATACATATGTAAAATGAGTCATCACTCTAGAAATGAGTCATTAGCCTACACATGAATGAGTCATTAATCTAAACATGTATGAGTCACTAACCTAAATGATGAATCACAAGCTCTATGAATGAATCATCACCCTAAACAAGCATGAGTCATTAGCCTAGTTAAGAGATGAGTCACAACCCTAAACCATGAGTCATGTATCTAGTAGAAGACTTTCAAGGCTTTTTGGAAGAGGATAAGATGATATAAGGGATGATGTAGGGAGGGGTGTTATGAGTCTTTTTGCACATGGAGCTCCTACTATAAACAGGGGTCCTTGGGCTCATTAGTCCTCACCAATTCACAAGCAACAACATCTGAAATATAGAGAGAAAGTGAGTGTGAGAGCTTTGGAGAAAGGAAGAGCAAAGTTCTAGGTAAGTTCTTGAGCTCTAGCTTTTAAGTTTTAGTTATTTTGTAGTTTAATCTTTAAATCTTTTAGAAATAGTTGTTTTTATGTTTTTCTGAGTTTAAAATTGGTTTTATTTCGGAAAATTAGTGAAGAAAGGGTTTTAGCAAAATTTCCGCAAGAGAAACACCGGAGTAACGAAGTTCTGGCGAAATTTCATCGGTTCTGAAATTTCTGAGTCAGTCATAGAAATACTGATATTTTATGTTGAAAACATGGTTGAAAAACTCTGGGAAAATTCATGGTCAAAGTAGACATATAGGGATTTTTAAATATGTAAAGAACATGTCCAAATGATTTCTGTACAGGGAGATAAAAATTCCCAAAGTTAGGGCTACGAATTTCTGGAAAATTCTGGACAGATGTTCAAAACTAAAAACCTGGGAATGAACCGTGGAATCTGGGCAAAGACTATTACTTTTTCTTGAAACTAGACATCCTAAGGATTCTTAGGAATTTTACGGATCCTCGTTTCGATTTTTCTACAATTAGTTATGATTTTTCAAAGTTAGCCCAAAATCTGTCCAGATGTAAGGATCAGCGTTTTTTTTCAAAATAATAAAGGAAAATAATTAATTGATAAATCCACCAAAGGTAAAATAGTCATTTGTGGCTAAGATATCTATTGGGATATTGGTTGTGAATTAATAAACGACATATTACCTTATAGGGAATCTGTGATCGCTTCGCAACAGACAACGTACCGTGAATACTGACGAAGGTACGGACGCGTACTGTAACACTAATTCTGATGCTTATTGTACACTTGTATGTGGTAGATATGCTCATAGACTGTGAATATGCTTTAAAAATTATTTGAAATATACATACAGCTATATATGGGTTACAGTCTTGGTAATGCCGTTTGAGTTTTCCTAGCGCGCTGAGGACACGATAGGCCATCGTGGCACTGGTGAAGAGTGCAGACAAGTTGTGATATATATATATATATATATATATATATATATATATATATATGGATATATGATGGTTGTGTTTTTATCTTTGAGAAATGAATATTGAATATGAATATTGTTGTTTTATCATGAGTATCTATCATACATAACTGTACATAAGCATGAGGTTAACCGTTACCTAAGGTTCAATGGGAATTGAACCTCAGCTCATAGTCTCAGATACTGGTGGAACCGGGACAAGAACAAGGATGAATAGCACACGAAAGGACACGGGCAGAGAAGTAGTTAGGGGTCATTGTAATCGTAAATATTCAGAGGTTTGTACCACTGTAATGGCAACCAGACTCAACAACAGAGAATGTATATCAGTTACTCACTCTTTTAAAAATTATTCTGATGCTCTGATTGAGATATTGCTTTAAAAAGAAAATATTTTCCGATGCCACTCTGATTAATTTCTTCGAAGCTCTGATAATCCCATTTGAAAACCACATTTAAAAAGGCGGGATGTTACACACATAAGAGGGAAAGTAAGATTTATGTGCTATATGATATTAAGTTTTCCTTATAAGCATGATTGAGTTTGTTTTTAAATGTTTTAGATATATCTTGCCAAAACTCAAAAAACCCTTTCTTTATGTGTTATGAAGATATATGTTTTATTGAATAGGATTTTGACATCATTGTGTATCGTTCAAATTTATGATAAATCTAGCAATGCCTTGTACAGTTGTCATGATTACATCTCATTTCTTAATTTTCACTCAAAGCATGAAAAGTCTCTAGTTGTTATGGTTGATTGGTACTTCTGGATTGAAACCAACATTATTAGAGAAAGGTTAAAAGAATCTAGATAGAATTAGATCATTATTTAATATTTTCTAAATTGACATTGAAATCTTTTGCGATAATCTCTTTATTATATGTTCTTTTAAGTTTGTTTGAAATGATGGAGAAAGAAAAGTTTTATAGTTCACGCCATGCATTTTATTCATCTTATATTTATAGCTATATTTCTAAAGATTGTTCCACCTTTTGAGTAAAATTATTTTTGTTTAAAAACTAAATTACAGTACAATCACCCTTCAGTTTCCTTATTCTACCACATTTTATTAACCTAATTATCAACCTTGAATATTTGTGTTGACTTACTATCGTTTTATAAGTTAAAAGGATTTCTTTGGTTTACTTTGCTAAAAATAGAAAAAGGCTTACTATTGAGTTTTCCTTGGTTTTTGAAATCCATATTAAAGGAGGTAAATTAAGACATAAGAAAAGAATTTCTCTTTGTATGCTTCTTTTGTGATCAATACTGGTTGCTGAACATATTGTATGAAAAATAAAATTTTTATTGGGTAAGTATACTGTGAACCCGCTGAAACACTAAACTTGTATGAATTACCATTTCTAAATATTTCCCAGATCTCTGTATACATATGTTTGAACACTTATTCTATTTCTGAAAATTCCCAACTAAACATAACTTGGGTATATCACTGGAATGTTCTAAAGTCGAATTGGTATGAAATTATGTTTTTGAAAATAATTTTCCTGTTGACTTCGTAAGAAACTAAGTATTGTTAAGTGTGCATTGTTGTGGTGTTTCATTAAATCTGGAGTATATAATCATTCCAACCAGCTAGCTGTAAGAACTCTAAAACGTGACACTTGCAAAGGATTTTTGTGAAAATTAATCATATGTTGGAAATAACACTTAATTCTTCTTGGTCGCTATCTAAGTGTTTTGTGTAAACCCATTCTGAAAAGTTTGTATGTCTAAATGATGCTATGACTTGTACATTCTGAAAATATTACTTGCCTCATTTAGTTATAGTGGAAAATCGGAGTTCGGAAATTTTACTTCACTATACAAGAAAATCTTTAACGGATTAGAGTTGCTTGGAATATACTATATTAAGTTCCATTTTATATGTGCATTACCACTCTTTGAATTTCTGCTACCACACTTTATGAAATTTGGACAAATAGTTGTGATTGATATCATTTTTCTCAAAATACCAGATCGACCACTGTTTTTGGTAATCTTTGTTGTTGTAAACGTGATTGTTAGTCATTGGTATGTTAAACAAGATTAGCTTCAAATGGTGCATGTTAAAAGTAAATGAAACCTGATGGATAAATTGGTCTTAACTATTGAAATAACACACGGTTGAATTTTATGGCATACATTGCATTGGAACCCTGTTTTGAGATACATTGTATTTTTGGTCCATTGAAAGAAAGATGTCTTGTCACCTTTTTATAGTGAAATAACTTTGCATTATGTATCCTTGTTTCATATTATGATGAACGCCTTCAAGTTGACATGAACTATTTGACTTGGCAATTTTGCATTTATCTGTTGTACTTGTAAAAACAGAAACCATAAGGATTTTAACCCAAAAAAATGGAGTTTTAAACATGAAATTTTGAGTATGCACTTTAGTGAATCTTGATCATCTATCTAAATTGAGAATTAGTATGTTATTGTTGATACTCCTGGAACCCTACTTTAAAGTGCACCACTATACAAATATTGTTGAGCTAAATTTTTGCTCATACTAATAGATTCTAGATATATAAAACATGCATTGGAATTTGTTAGTTACGGTAGTAATTAAAGATTGAATTTTGTCTTCTTATAACATTTATATCTATTTTGCTCTTGTAGTGAGTATTGGACATGAAATTTATAGTAAATGATACTTAAAAGTTGTTTTGGATATCGTAGAAACTATTTTTCGGCTACTTTGAGAATAGCACATTGATTTTTCCTCACTACTCTTGATAAAAATGTTGAGAATTTAAGTCCTCATCTTATGTTAGAAGTTTGGTATAGTGTTTACTTTGGCTAAGAAAGGATTTGCTAATACAATCAATAATTCTTATGTTTGCGGGGAAACCATTAAAACCTTAGAGACCTAAGGAATAATTGAATTTCTAATATAGCCTTAGAGCTTGACTGGGAAAAGGTTCAGATGAAATAGACGGGCAGATGCTCGAAATCTAATTGTGCACAAGGCAGTGTCCCTAGGCCTTAAGACCAGTGGAACTCAGCACTATGTGAAATGCTCATTGTTATAGTAACCTTAGACTCGTATGTCTTAAGACTAGCATAACATTCTTTGTATCAGATAGTAGATGAAATGCCTAAAGCCTGAGGATAATCTCCTAGGTATTAAGGCTAAAATCTCTAGTGCTGTGATAATGGATTTCGTGTGTTAGTTGTCAATCTGCAAGTCTACTTATTGCTGCAAGAGATTATGACACATACTATCAAAATGTTTTCCTTCCAATGAATCCTAATTTTCTGTAGGTTGCTCTAATTAATTTTTTTTTTTTTAAATGCTACGTTATATTGACGTGTAAGGTTGAGAGATGTCTTTGGAAGAGATAGCTACTCCTAAATTCACTCTAACAAATACTCGAATATGAGACAATCGGAGTTGGCTCCCATCTATTTCTCTTCCCATTCTCTTTCTATTATCTTCTTTATTTCAACCGTTAGATTGAAATATCAACGGTTCAGATTTAATCTTTTATAAAAATATTAATAAAATATTAAATTATTAATAAAATATTTAAAATAATATTTTTATAAAAGATTAAATCTGAACGGTTGAGATTTCGATCTAACGGTTGAGATGAAGAAAAAGATGGGAAGAGGATGGGAAGGGAAAAGGATGGAGTTCGAGACAATCATATAAAAAAAAGGTTTCAGACAAATAATTAAAGGAGGAGAGAGAATACGTGATAGAAACCAAGCCCAATAATAATGGACCTGGCTTAGGTCCTTTTCATTATTCTTCCATCCACTGCATCCGCTGCGTGAAACTGCATCCTTTTGGTGCAATTTCACAACCATCCTGATCCTCTTTTCCATTTTTTTTTTAAAATTTAGGTGCTACTGCCAGGTAGTAAAAAGATAATTCAGGATACTGAATGATACTAAACAATTTTTTATGATCTTGAAAAATTATTTTAGGGTACTGATTGATACTAAAATAAAAGATATTAACTGGTACTGAAAAAATAATATATCATCTTAAAAAATTATTTTAAAATCTTGAAAAAAATGCTAAAGCATATTTTTAGTAGCAATTAATACCTGAATTATTTTTTCAAGACTCTAAAATAATTTTTTTAAGATCATAAATATTTTTTTAGTTAGTATCCTGAAGTATATTTTAGTATCAGTCAGTATTCTAAAATATTTTTTTAAGATCCTAAAATAATTTTTTCAAGATCATGAAAAATTATTTAGTACCATTCAATATCCTAAATTATTTTTTTACTACCTGATAGTAGCACCGATTTTTTTGTTTTAATGGAAAAAGGGATCAGGAGGGCTGTGAAACTGCACCAAAACGGTGCAGTTTCATGCAGTAGATGCAGCGGACGGAAGAATGAAAAGGACCTAAGGCAGGTCCAATAATAATGGGATGACAGAGAGGACAGCAGAAGGCGAAGTCGATCTTTTATAGTGATGTTAATGAGCCGTACTTTTAAGTATATAATAAAATTTAAAAAAAAAATTAAAAAAATGAGCCGTACTTTACCTGTGATGAATAAAGTCCACAGTACACATATACACAATATATATACATACAAACAAACACAATATATATACTGAAGTCCTGAAAAGTGAAAACTTTAGTAACATTGACGTTTTATATGGCATTCAGACGCACCCATATGAACTGAGTACGTTTATTCTTAGCAGTTGCTGAGGAACACAACAACAACATATTGAGAGAAACATGATGAGAACCTGTGAAGATTCGCATGTTTTGCTTTCTCTTATAGAGAAACTCCTCATTGTGTGGCTGCTGCTACAATGTTTGATGGCGAAATTAGTTTCAAGCAACAAGAATAATCTGTCGGCGTCAGACGCAGGTTTTTACGTATTTGGAGACTCCACAGTTGACCCAGGAAACAACAACTACATCTCCAACACTCCTTTAAAGAGCAATTTCCCTCCTTATGGTCGTGACTTGCCCGACCATGTTCCCTCTGGAAGATTCACTAATGCCAAACTTTCCACTGATTACATTGGTATGTATATCCAACTTTTCATATATATCTATATCACTATTTGCCTCTCTTTCTCTCTCTCTCTGGGGTACCTTTTACTACAGAAATTCTGAAATGAGAGTGAATCATCTCTCTCACTGTGATTATTTGTTATGCATAATCTAGACACTGGAATTCCCAGATGGGACCTTAATTATAATTTGTTGCCAATATTTTGTCCAGCATATTGTTTAATTTCCACCTGGTAGTAGAATTCCATCTGCTGGATTTGTAATCAACGGCTTAGAACAAGAGCAGTTGGGGGCAGCAGACACCCCAATCCTTTCTTTTATATTACCTCTATCCTAAATATAAGACTTAATTGACTTTTTTTTAGAGTGATTAAGGAAACTAAATAAGTTATATAATCATATCATATATTAATAAATCAATTTAGAAGTCAGACAAATTAGTAAGGAGAAAAAAGGACAAATATAAATATCATAAAGTAATTAATTTACTTAGGTTTATTAATCTCCTAAAAAAAGTCAATTGAGTGTTATATTTAAAACCGAAGGTAATACATCTACAAGGTTCAAACTTAAGATCTTATTTTGTTTGAGATAGATTATATATGTGGTCCTTGGGAGTTATATATATGTGTCTGTGGTTTGGAATAGGTTTGTGTAATTGGAGATATGTCCATGTTGTGCAGCTTCTTATGCAGGATTGAAGAAAGAGTTTGTGCCACCTTACTTGGACCCAAAGCTTGATATGGAGGAGCTTTTGACTGGAGTTAGTTTTGCTTCTGCTGGTTCTGGTTTTGACCCTCAAACACCAGCTCTCTCTGTATTTTCCCTCTCTCTCTCTCTCTCTCTCCTCATATCTTTGAATATTTGAATTCACTTTTGCATATATAAAAACACGTTTCAAATTAAATAATAACCATACTAATTATTTTTCATAGGAATACAAATGAATGTTAGTTGATTGTGTTTAAATTAGTTTTTGAAGGATAGCTTTTATGATTTATAAGGTAAGTATATGAGAGAAGTTTTGTCTCGACTTATGAAAAAAAGCTTATAAAACCATGGCTTTAAAAGCTACCAAAATTCACACCGAATTAGTTAATATATTGCTTCAAATCATAAAAGTAAGAGTTACTAGTATTCCTAAATTTAACACATCGGTCTATTTTATATCCTAAATTTATAATTTTCCCATGAACTCTAATTATAAATTGGACATATTAAGAAAGTTTATTATTATTACTATTATTGGAATAGTTTTTGATGTAAATGATTAAAAGGGGTATTTCTAGAAAACTAATACTCTTATTTTTTTAATATAAATAACTAACTTAACTCATTAATGTTTTTAGTATTTACAAAATAGTTATCTCGCTCTTACATTTAAAATCAGGGAGGGTATATAGTTAATAAAAGACTGATATCCCACAAAAGCAAGTGCAATTAAATCTCGTTAAAAGGTATTGTTAAGTTAATACTACTTGTAAGTATGTTCATAAATGTTTAAGCTATGAGGCCTATTCTAACCCCAATAAGTACTAGACTCGTCACTTTGACATAAAAGTGACATGTGTGAATAACTTTTTTTTTTTTTTCTGTGGTTAATTATTTCAGAATGTAATCTCAATACCAAAGCAACTGCAATATTTCAGAGAATACAAGAAGAGATTAGAGGGTGTGGTTGGAAGAGAAAGAAGAGAAAATCACATTCATAAGTCAGCATTTCTGATCAGCGCAGCAACAAATGATTTCATCTTTTATTTTTTGGACCCAATCCGAAGAAAAAGCTTCACTGCCTTCACCTACCAGCAATTCTTGATTCAGCAACTCAAAACCTTCGTACAAGTTTGGTTCTCCACACACACACATACACATTCTATATATACTCCTTCTGATCCTTATTATAAGGCACTAACTAATATATTTTAGAATGCTTCTCATTCATAACCATAATGTTATGAACACCCCATAATGAATTCTTAATTTATAATATTATTTAAGACACAAATTAAGAAAAACAATAAACAAATAAATCAATAAATAGTGTGGGCAACATTATAATATAATATTATTTATATACGTATTGTTATTGTCGGTATGGACTGTAAAGTAAGCTCATTGAAGACAAAACCACACCCCATCCATTAATGTCGACAATTAAAAGATTGCAATTTATATCTGCTGACACACACAAAAAAAGTGGAAATAGCAATATTTTTTTCTATTATGTCACTCAATTTGTAACTTTAGATTTTTTTCCTATAATTATTTCACACACCCGTAACCATTATATTGTTCACCAATATATGTACACACCACGTGGTCCTTCCAAAGCTCACACATATTATAAGAAAATATATATGTCTCTTTGTTCTCCTATCATAAATATTTTAGGGAGAATTACTGTAAGGTTTTAAGGAAAATATTTAATTACCAAATCAATACAATGACAAGTCAATATAGTATAAACTTGTCGTCATTTCTTATACTAGACTTTGTTATTACACACTCCTTAATTGTCATTAGACTTTTAGGTGATCAAATATCTTTCTTAGAACCTTACAGTAATTCCCCAATATTTTAAATTTTCATTTTTAATCTCTGTGCAAATATACAAAACCACTTGGTTACTTTTATAAATTAATATTAAGAGATGTTTAGATAAAACATGATATTTAATTCCATATAAATTAAAATTCCACAATCACCCTCTGATCTTTCAAATGTTACTTTGCATAGTTGATCATTATTTGCTTTCCTTGTATATTATATGACGCACACGCACACGCACATATGCATTTACTCGTTTGTTTGTGTAGTTAACCATATAAATTTTTTTCTTGATATCATGACATGCTAGCATCAAAAAGTTTCAAATTAGACGTAGTACGTACTTGTTTGGATCAACTTGTTTTAACTAGTTTTAAATTTTATGAAGTAAATATGTGTCTCCTAAAATACAAAAACACTTACTTTAAGTGCTTTTCAAACACTCGCATACTATTCATGACTAATATAAATGACATTATTTATAGTTTAAAAACATTATGATATGCTGTGTGTATATATATATATTATATAAAGTGATATTGATGATATTATGTAGGAATTGTGGGAAGAGGGAGCTCGAGAAATAGCAGTGGTTGGACTTCCTCCAGTGGGATGCTTGCCAGTTATGATCACTTTGAACAGCTTTGATGTGGAAAGAAGCTGCATTGATGAGTATTCATCAGTTGCAAGAGATTACAACAAAATGCTTCAGCATGAATTGCAATTGATGCAACAGCGTTTCTCTAATTCTGCTGCTAATTTCTACTACGTTGACATTTATGGCCCTTTGGCTGATATGATCCAGACCCCTCATAAGTATGGTTAGTACACCTTTTGCTCTTTGTTTTTTCACATTATTAGTATTACCCTCTTGAGTCTTGATTTCTAAAATATCATGGTAAATTACTCTATACCACTCTGGTCCTTTTAAAGTCAAAAAAACAAAATGATCCTTGTTGTAAGTTCACTTAGAGAGTAATTAATGATAGTATTACAATTTTACCCCCATTAAATGTAATGAAAAAAATAAGTTAATTAATTCATGTTGGAAAGTGAGAAAGATATTAGAGAGAGCTAAGAATGTCATTCATATATGAGGTTGAAATTGAGAAAATGCACCAATTTAAGATATATTATTTAATGAGTTAACTAGATTTCTTTAGCATGTGTAAGAAAATTGGATTGATCAAAAGGATCATAGTGGCATGATGATAAACATAAAAGTTAGATAACTAGTTCATATAGATTAAAAAAATTAGTTAATTTACTCCCTCCAATATCATATATAAGACATCTTTTAGCAAGTGTTTTTAATTCTTTTTATAAGGCATTTGATAGTCTTAAGAAATATTAAATATTTTTTCATATATGATCAGATGTAATAAAGTTAATGAGAGGAGAAAAATTATATGACTCCGGAGTTTAGTGTAGTTAATAAGAATTATAATAAAAATCACCAAGTTTAACATTTCAGAATTATTTTTATTGACACGTATGAATTAATTAAAAATGACTCCTATTTAAAACTAGAGGTAGGATTTATTAGTAAACAATGTGCATTGAATTTTCTAAATTATTTCTCCTTGAAAACTAGCCAATATTCATTGCACATATTAGTATGACGATTAATAGAGCTAGTTTATTATTATTATTATTTTTTTTTGGGGGGGGGACCAAATATGATAAACAAAAGATCGAATTCTTACATTTGAGGGCAAAACAAACCTTTCAACTAGCTCTTGCATTTAGCATTGGATAAAGAATAATGATTTAATTGCAAATTTTTGAATTATACTCCCTCATCTTGAATATAAGACATATTTATCTAATTTAATTATATTAATAAAATTATTTTAGTTAATATGACATGTATTTTCTAAAATACCTTAATCATTTTCCTTAATTTCTTCTTTCCCTCTCCTCCTTAATTATTGTTGAGAGAATATCAATATGAGTAAATTAGGAAAAATTGATAAATAATATTAAAAAAAAATTGTCTTATATTTAAAAGCAAAATTAACTCTCCAACTGTGTCATATGTTAAGGATTGGAGGGAGTACCAACGAATTTAAATTAGGAATAATATAACTCACTTCTGTCTTTTTCTGTTTATAACACAAACCATCAACACACATGTAGTTTTATAAACATGTCATTGATTTTGGTTTTTGTTGTTGTGGGTACATGAACAGGTTTTGATGAGGTGAATGATGGGTGTTGTGGGAGTGGTTACATTGAAACAGCGTTCTTGTGTAAAGAGAAATCGCCTGTGTGTTCTGATGCTTCCAAGTATGTGTTCTGGGATTCTCTACACCCCACAGATAAGGCCTATCACTACATCTTCTTGGCTGCTCGATCCACCGTTGATCTCATCATCCAACGCATGCTACAACGACAGTAACCAGTTCTATTTCTTCTTGTTGCTTATTACTATTGGCCCTGCTATTATTGGGTTATATATTATATCCTGATGGGAAGTGGTTTGGTCCTATTCTATAAAGATTATGAGAGAAAAATATGTACTTTCTATTGACGGAACAAAAACAGAGTCTGTACTTCATTACTAGTCTGTACTTCATTCCCCCAAAAAGTTGAGTTGTGTAAGTCACCGTTGTTAAGGATTTTATTCCGCCATCCTGAGGGATTTTAGTGCAAAAACTCTATGAATGATGAGGCATTAGAGTATTGAAAATAGTTATGTGCATTCGCTAATATACACTTAGCAACATAAACATGAATTTGGCGCAAAAATACACATAAACTTTTTCAAGTGTCACCGACATTAATTTAACCTAACATCCTATTACCTTTCCAAATGGAGAATACTGTCAGCCCAACCCCCCAAAAAGTAACAAATGTTAGATCATTTTAAAAAGTTCATATATATTTTTACGCCTTAGTAAAGTTTATAATGTTGAGTGCACATTTGTGAATACTTAATGGGTAGATTTACACTTTGACCCTATTGTAAACAAAAAGAGGGGGGAAGGGGAAAGAAGTGAGCAAAATGATTTAGGATTGTGCAAAGAAGAAAAACCACCATGTAAAATTAGTTGGATTAATAACATTAATTATGATACAGTGACTTGGGAGCTAGGAAACACAAGAAGTCAAAAGGCACTGATTAGGCTAAACCCTAGACTTATAATTATATATTAACATGTAGAAGGGGATAACAAATAAAAAGTTTGTCAATAATGATTTGTCTAAAGCTGAAGTTCTAATTAGAACTTCAACCAATGTCTTGTTCTGTTATTCAGGTGTAACTAAAGGATACAGCTACAACAAACAGATTTCTTAACAGAGTCTTCTGAATTCTATGTGTGCACAACACAGCACCATTGAAACATGACTCCATATTAATGCCAGAAGATGGTATAGCCAAAACCAAGAGATCTACCAGGGAAAAGAAAGAAAAAAAGTAATGCTCTTATTTGCAATGAGAAAGAAATATTAGTTTTCAGAAAAGGATCCAATTCCTACCTTCATAGTGCAAGGGTCAAAATTCATACCTTTTCTCATTAAGGCAGGCCAACCACTACATCAAGATTCTGCTGCATCAACTGAATTCCTGAATATGATGGATTTGTCAATGGAATCATTATTTTTATAGTCCCAGACGCAAATATTTTTAGCCAAGATTGAACTCACTTTGGAGATTGTGAATCAAGCTGCATTGTAACTGGTCCATCATTAACCAAACTGACCTTCTCACCATCAAAAGTGCGAGGATAATTAACATATGTTGCCATTAAACATTAAAAACCAACAAGTGCATCATTGCAGAGAAATTGAATTACATAAGCTTACCTTCATCATCGCTCCAAAAACTCCATCTGCAAGAATAAGAAGCATCTTAAAGGCAGAATATGACATAATATCAAGGTCCGACATAATATCAAGTTCCAACAGATTTTGCAAGATGGACTCAAGGAAAGGGACACAAATACATCGCCAAGACTCCTTAAAGAGAATTCAATCTAAATAGATAGAAGCAAGTTTTCAATGTAATTCGAATTATAGGACACAAGAATAGAGTTGACTAGTCATCATGATAATCAGCAGGCTCAATGTTTGTTTCTTTATAATTTAGACGAGTGACAAGTTGAATTATGTGTTTCCGTCTAGGGTTGATACTGGACCTAAAAACAATAGCTAGTTTGCTAGAGACCAAGAAAAAATTTAGTTGGCATTACTTAAGATGCTTTCTAGAAGCCACAAAAGAATGATATTGACGAGGAAGGATTAATGAATTAAACTAACAAGTGTCATGGAACTATGTGGATAGTAATCAGTAAATTAAATAATGAATTAACAATAGTTAATAATTGGGAATATTATTGTATTTTTTAAAAAATAGAATTAGTTGGGTTTACACTTTGAGTTGTCATACATGAATAGTAACTACAGTAAAGATTAATACTATCATTCATGAAAATCTATTGTCCCCCCAAATCTCTCTCCTGATTCCCAACCTGTATCAGACAGATTCTTTCATTTTTGTTGGGGCTAGTTGGCTAGGCTGGAGCTAAAATCCTCTGTAGTGAGTGGAAAAGAAGGAAAAGTGAAAAAACACTGCATCAGTTTTCTAAACAATGAGACTGCTAACTATGTAGTGGGATTCATGGTGGCTAGATTAAGCTATGCTAATTTCCATCACTAGCAGAATTCTGTGAATGCAAATATGCAATGTGTAATGACGGAAATATCAATTGTTTGAGCGATAGAAAGACCCCATGTTCTACATCAGAAAAGGGTGAGAGACTTGTGGTATTCCAAACATGGCAATTTGACCCTCCTTAGGCATCGGATCATGACTCAAGTTGGCTTTTTCATTGAATTATAACAGATAGATATTAGGCATAAGCTATAAATGTGGTCAATCTTATAGAATGTGCCCAGTACCCAATCCATGAATCATCATACTCAATATGTAAAATTTACTGTTAGAGCCCAAGATAAAACAGTAGGAAAATAGTGCTGGATGATATTGATTTAACAAAATATTTCCTCCTCAAGAACAAAAGAGAAGAATTACAGCAAACAACTCACACTAACCTCACACAAAGATACTAAAGAACTAGCACTAAAACCAAAAGATAAAAATGATGAAGAAAGGGATCTTCCTCCACCCCCAATCTGACTTTCGAGAGGTCAGATGCTCTCCTCACTACACTCACAATACAAAATAGTTCCTGCCTTCCCCTGGAGAAACCAACTACTATTATAGTCCAAAAAATGACTCACACAACCCCCAATACAACCTTTTCCTAGGTCAGGCCTATAGCAACCCTAAACCAACTCTAATACTTGGTTTCTTTCTCCAAAAGAGTAAATATCTCAAGGACAATACCCTGGCAATCAGAAAGTGGCTTTCCTCTTTCTTGTATCTTCCTAGTTTTACTTTTATAATTTTGACCAGCAAAAGCAACCCTATCATTTACTTACGAACATGACGTTTAAGTCAACAAGGGTAAATGCTGAAGTGCTATTTCTTTACCAAAGAAACAATCCAAAATTGCCTCTCTACTATCTTTTATCATTTCAGAAATAGATACCTTCAGCTGATAAATGAAACAAAAATTGAAGCTTACCTTTTATTGCATCATTGTTATAAGCATTCCTGAATCTATCAACCAAAGAAGCATAAAACGGCTTCGCTTTTTGAGGCGGCATTGCAACGTGAAAATCTGGCTTGTTGCCCTTCAGGAATCCGTACAAGGTGAATTGACTCACTGTTACAAAAACAAAATCATTCGTTAAGTAAAATAACAACTAAAGTCCTTCTCACTTCCTTCCTCATTCATAATTAAGAAAATCGAACTAACAAGCATAATCCAAATACCTAATAAAACTTGATAATTCCTCTGCATTACCTGCAAATTAAGAGAAGCCCAATCACCCAAACTGCCAAAAGATTAAAAGCAATATCCTCAATTGATACCTAAAATTTGACAAGGAATTGCGTTACACTTTGGTCCCATCCTTTGCCCGTACTTTCATTGGGGAACAATCTCATGTTCAAGACTTTACGACATCTGAAAAAAATAGAACATGAAAAATTAAAAAAAGTGACAACCAAAACCATAAATTAAAAACTCAGCTTGAAAATCAAATAAAGAGTAGAGCAGTACATGTAATCGGCGTCAGCGTCAGAATCGGAATCGTGGAGGCCGACAAGGACGAGAAGGCCCGGTCCAATCTCGGACACAATTCGGCCTTCGACCTGGAAGAGTGCTACGAATCGCCGGTGATATAGGATAAGAGAATAAGTAAGAGAAGGTGAAGAAGTTTGACATTTTGAGTTAAAAGGAACTAACCTCGACGCTTGCAGAGGCGACGCGCTGAATGACGGCTCTCATGGCTGTGATTGGCTTCGGTTTCTTCTTGGTGACTGTGGCAGAGAAGCTTGAACTTCTGTGCTTGGTGCGTGGATCTGTAGGGATGATGGCTGCTAAAGAAAAAGGCATAGAGAGGGAATCCATTTTTATTATTATTGGATATTGGATTATTTTCCAATGCTTCTGCCACTGATTCGCTGAAGGCTACTCGGCCTTCAATGCCAACGGGAAATTAAACTTTCTTTTTTGTTTTGGGCCTCTAAAGTATTGTTGAACCGTAACCCGTTGAAGAGATACGTCATGGGCTTCAATGGGATCATGCTTGATAACGGGTATTTTTTTTTTTTTTGGTGAACAGAAATTACATTGATAAACTTCCCAGAAGTGACGGTTACAAAAAAGAGAAGTAACGGTCTGAATAACAAATAACCAACTATGACAGAAACAAACAGATGGAACAAGAAACAAACAAAAAGCCACAAGTAAACTAGAATAATCAAACTAGTCACCACCCATTGAAGAACTGGTGCGTGAAGAATTATCAACGCTAGCACTAATCTTCTAAGCCTCCAGAGTTAGAAGTAACAACAAAGCATGTGTTGCTCGTGAAGCCCACCCAATAGGACACACCCCTTTATAAATATCAGTTGCAAGAAGATCCGCAACACGCTTGCCCCCTCTTAAGGTAAATGACAAGAAGAACCCACCCTTAGAAGGCAAAAGATAAATAACATTCTAGATAATGCTTCTAGACTTTCAATCATACAAATCCAGTGACTTTGCCTCAACACAGGCAAGAAGAGGGAGACAATAAGTTTCAAAGACCACTTTATCATGTCCTAGGCCCACAGCTAGAAACAAGCCCCTTTTCATAGCTAAAGCTTCGGTCATAAAAACAGAAATATACTTAACTTTATCCACGAATCCCTATCTAAAAAAGCCCACATAGTTGTAGCAAATTGCCCCAATAGCAGCATCTTTCTCATAAGGTGAAAAGGCTCCATCACAATTAATTTTAAAGCTATCTAATGCAAGGGGACCATTTAATGCCAGGAATATCACAGCCCCCCAATAACAAAGGATCCCTAAGTCATGTATCATAGTTAGCTCAAAAATCAAAGTTACTTTTGCAAGCCAATTCAATAACAATACTCGAATTCGGTTGTGTGTTGTCAAAAATCATTTCATTTCTAACTTTCCAAATATAATAAACCACAGAAGCCAACAAATCAAACAAAGATCCTACTTGCTCATCAAGGGTGTACCTGTTGTCGAAATCCACCAAGCCTTAAAGTTTGAGATTCTAGAGACATCAACTTTAGCACTTAGCGAACAGCCAAATCAGATACACCGAGTCCAAGGGCAATGGAAAAATACATGCTTAATAGCAAGGTTCTTAAACCCCGGATCGGTCATTAGACCAGTTGAAGTACTGGATTAAGGGTCAGTGGGTTAGACCGGAGTCAAACCGGTCCAAACTGGTGTGAAATTGAGTTTTTTTCCATATATACATTTTTCATGTTAAAGATATTAAAAAAATGTCAGCCATTTTCATCCAAGTGATACTGTGATAAACTGATAGACATTAATTTAATTTGTACTTTAACTCTTGTTTTTCTAATTTATTTTTACCAAGTCAACTTTGTGGGCCCGATGCTACAACTTGAGTACTTGATTGGGGATACAAATAATCAAATATTCACATCCCTAAAAAATCTCTTAGCACGGCGTACACGCTTCTCGACTTCCGAGGCATCCTTTTTCTTCGCAAGTCACCGGAGATGAGATTTTGATGGGCTCCTTCACTTCTTCTTCCATAAAAATCATATTTTATGGTGCAACTCATGCTGGAAATCATTTTCATGGCAGCGAACAGTTAGAAGACGAAGAATATAGAAACTCTACTGCATCATCTTCTACTTTCTTTTTCCTCCTCTTCCTTCATCTTCTTCTTTCTCCATCACCTGTTGCTCACCTTGCTCTTTTCTTACCATCAGAAGGTACAAAACTTCGGCTAGCCACTGCCGACTCTCTCCCCTCCTTCTCGTTCAGTCGATTTTTTTTCCAAAAAAAAAACAAAATTATTACTTTGACTTGGCCAACTCAGCTGGTTCAGGCCGAGTTGACCCTAGGTAAACTTGTGACCCCAGTTTCCTTCTAACTTGGACTGGTTTTCCGACTGGTTCGGCAATTTCTAGTCTGGTCCAGGTTTAAAAACCTTGCTTAATAGTCTCCTGCACTTTTGCACATACTTGGCATTGGTTGTTTGGGGACGTTTTACGCTAATGCACTGATGCAGTGTGGAATTGGTAGTAATTGCATTACTTAAGAGGCGCCATATGAACTGTTGTACTCGTGAGATCACTTTAATCTTCCAAATCGAATTCCAGCATGTGGTGTGGATGACAGTCGATGCCCCACTCTATTTACCTGAATAGAATTCTAATCTTTCCAACAATAGTATCCCAACTTCACCGTATGCACTCCATTCTTAGCGCTAGTCCATAACAACTTGTCTTCCAACCCGTTGGTTATAACATCCTCATTTTTTAAATCCGTTCTCAAAATATTTTAATCAGAGTAGAGCACCGGAATAAATTTAAAAGAGCGAGTATCTGATAAACCTTCACTGTTGGTGCGTCTTGTTGCTATTATAGGGGTACAAAGCTCTGAATATTTACTAATATAGTGATACAAAAAAAAATTGTAGCTATCTTCTCTGCCTATGTCTTCTCGTGCGCTATCTATCCTTGCCCTCGGTCTTGGTCCCTCTAGAATCTGAGACTATGAGCTGAGGTTCAATTACTATTGAACCTCAGGTAACGGTTAACCTCATGCTTATGTATCCAATATGTATAACAGATATCCATGGTAAAACAGCAATAATCACATACAATATTCTCATATTCAAATAATAACATAACACAGCCACTGCAATATGTATGTTATTATAGTCTGCACTATCTCCAATGCCACGATGGCCTATCGTGTCCTCAGCGCTAGGAAAACATAACGGCATTATCAAAACCATAACCCGTATCAGGTTGTATGTATATGATCAATTTTCAAAACAGAGTTTCAGACTATCTATCACATATAAGCATACCATAAGCATTAGAGTTAGTGTTACAGTACGCGTTCGTACCTGGGTAGATAATTCCGGTATGACGACGATCGGTATACAATTGCAGACTTCCTATAATAGGAATATTGCGTTATTAATTTGTAAATAATATTATCGAATATATTTTGGCCACTACTGAATATTCTACCCTTGGTATATTAAACCATTATTTTATTTCTTCAAAATTCGTGGAAAAACGCTGGACAATATTGGGCAGAATTTCGCCTATCTTTGAAAAATCATAACTAATTCTAGAAAAATCAAAACGAAGATCCGTAAAAAGTTCCGGACTCCTTAGGATGTCTATTTTCCAGAAAAAATATCAGGTCTTGCCCATAATTCAAAAATCATTCCCAGATTTCACGTGTTCATCCTCTGCCCAGAAATTCCAGCATTTTCACAACATAAACTTTGAGAATTTCTTTCTCACTGTACAGAGCTCATTTCAACATGTTCTTTACATATTTAAAAAGCTCTATATGTCTACTTTCATCATGAATTTTCTCAAAATTTTTCAATATCATTTTCAACATGAAATATGAGTGTTTCTGTTACTAGTTCAGAAATCGCCTAACCGACGAATTTTCGCCAGAACTTCGTTACTATAGTGTTCTTAGCCCAGAAATTTTGCAGAACCAATTTCTTTACTAAATTTTCGAAACAAGGCTATTTTTAACTATAGAAACATGAAACTAAATTTATTCTAGAATTTTAAAGATTAAAACTACTTCTACCTATGAATTTAAAACTCAAAACTAAGAACTTTGCTTACCTAGAGCTTGATCTCCTTCAAGCCTTCCCTTCAGCTCTCTCAACTCTCTCTCAAATAAGCAGATGGTGCTTTGCTTGGTGTGAGAAAAATGAGTGAACTTGGCCCTCTATTTATAGTGAAAAGGCTGGGCAATTTGGTAATAAAATGCAACTTTCCTCTTGATAAAACTCCACCATTAGATCTAGGGCTTCATTGAAAAATTAAATCCTCACCATACACACACTCATCTGCCCTCTCTCTCTCTCTCCCCTCTTCTCTTTCTTCTTCCTTCTCCTAGAAGCTAAACAACTTGAAGTGCAAGCATGCAATAGTAACTTGTATCCAAGAAGCTACCATTTGACCACATGTGATGAAAATCAACTTCCTTCCCCTTGAAGTCACTCCAAAACCGTGCCCCCCTCAGATTTTTCCCTTTTTGAATTGTTTTTGGGTTGGTTTGGGCTTTCTTGTTGATTTGGGTAAGGGTTTGGTAAAGGTTTGGGTTACCAAAAATGGTCCAATTGAGTTTTGTTGAGACTAAAGCCCTAAATTAATTTCTTCTTGTTTACTATTTAATCTAGCTTAATTAGGTTTAGTTTGAAATGATTTTATTGATTACCAATTCAATTATGATTCTACTAAGTCCAATTGTTACAATTATGGATCCCTTGTTAGGCTTTATTGTTGAATTTAGCCAAAATATTGCAAATTGCTTGTAAATATTTATCATTAAATTAATTATGCATGTTAATTAAATTAAGATAAATTTTTGGTGTTTACTAATTATTTTTAGTGTCCTCTAATTATTTTAGACCTCTTCCTATCCCTTTACGGCTTAATTTTGCCAATATGTGAATTATATGACAATATATCACTAAGTGTGAGTTTAATTGTTCTTAAATTGTTGAAAATTCCATTTAATTGGTTTAAGGGCTTTTATGGTATTTTACAATATTTTATGACTCCTAATTAAAATTTAGAGAATTGGATTTTGCCCCATTAAGTTCTATCGTCAACTTATTCAAGAAGTAGAATAAATACACTACTACTTTGGAGCCAACATACTTTCCTATTTTCATGACATCTTATACTATTTTAGGAACTCCATTTTAATTATAGTCCTTAGAAATTCATTTAAATAACTCTTAATTAGTCATTGGCTTTTGATTGGAATTATCCATCTTTGATTATGCCTATTTTAATTTAGTTAAATTTAGTGTCTTCATTGTTGTGATTTCAATCGCTCATTGCTCTTTTTTAATTCCATGTAAACCATAACTTAATACGGTAATTATTTGTATTTTATGATATTTTATGGTTCCTAAATGAAATTTGAATATTTGAGTCTTCTTGGTTCATTTGATTCTAGGAGGAAATTTCCTAATTTAAATTAGATAAGTCATAATATCTTTGAGACCACATATTCACCTATGTTATTAGGTATCATTTAGTGGTTATGCAAAATAGGATTTTTAGGGTATTACATTGGTGGGGATAGGATTTTATATATTGCATCTTTGACTTCAAAAGACAAATATTGGTTAACAAGTGTAAGATCACACTGCCCATTAATTATCAGGTCACAGACTTTACCCTCTGAGATACTCAGATCACTAGTGTTGCTAGGTTCCTCCGAGAGGTCAACATTTGGTGTAATATCCTAATCTATTTATTTTAGGATTAAAATAATAATATTAATAATAATAAATAATAATAATAATAATAATAATAATAATAATAATAATAAAGAATAAATTATGTCTAAAATTATAGAAATTATATTTTTTAAGGATTAAAGAAATTTAATCGAGAAAGAAATCATTAAATGAAATTAAGAGGTAAATTTTAATATTTATTCCAGTAATTTCAAATAAGAGTCTTAAAGAGGATTAAGTGAGATAATTTTATAATCTCATGTAAACAAATTTCCATTGGCCCAAGAACCATTTTTAGCAGCAAAGCCCATGTACTATTTTATGTCAAAACCCAACAATTAAATCAATCATTATTATCTATCAAAAATAAAATAAACCCACGTGCCAAATACTCACTTATGCAGAAACCATACCTCCAATGGGTCCGTTTGGTAGGACTTATTTTCCAGCGTTAATGAACAAAAAAACCAGTGGCTGAAAAGCTACTGGACCCAATATTAAAAAAGCCCAAGATGGGATGTTTGGACTGGACATTGCGTTAGATGGGATGTTTCCATTTTTCCTGTCGCTACCTTGCTTAATGAACGCCCCGGGTCCAAGCTTTTGATACAACGCACTGGAGGCTATTGCACGGTCTTCTTCCTCCACCCCTCCAATATCCAGCCCGTGTCCAGCCTCCACCCTCGCAAGCCTCCACCCCTCGCAGCTTCCACCGTGTTCTCCATCCACGTCCCCTCCATCAGAAAAAGTCGAACATCGCGTGCTCCCTAGTGCCTTAGATCATCAGTTTTTGACTCCAGAATCTTCGGTTTTCCCTTCCTCCAGCAGAGATTCTCTACCTGGCTCGCGTGCTCGTCTCGTCCAATCAAAGCACAGAGCCATTCTTGTCTTCAAATAGCGATCTCGTGCTCGATCTACTACACCTGTGCTGAGTTCGTCCTCACTCGTCGCTTAGAGGTTTGTTCATCCATTTTTCCCCAATTTTCTTGCGTTTTCTCCAAATTCAATTTTCTTTGGCTGAATCGCATGCATGCTGAATGCCGAGCTCCTGGACTCTGCGGTAGTAGATTACATTAGATGATAAGAAATATTTTAGGTTGAAGATGAAATGCTTTCTACTACTATAGCTATGAGATAGCTAACATCCTTTTAGTTTATTGCATAATAATTTTGTGCTGTTGTGAGATTCTTTTCTTGCTGATTATGAACCAGATTTACTTTTTTTAAATTGCCTCTACAATTTTTGTGGTTTGAAATGTTGAATAATTGCTTTGGCCTCATTTGAAGTAATAACAAGGTTTACAGATGGTTGTACGTTGGCCTCAGGCTTTGGGAAATTTTTATTTTTCATAAGAATGAAAAACATGCTCCTCTAATTTCACGCAAGAAACTGATTTGGGAAATGAAGAAATGTGTGCAAATATTTTGTCTCAATTCACAAATTTCATGTTGTTATATTTGGATGGTTTTGGTGCTTATGACATTGTTTAAATAAAACTTTCTGCTCCATGAGTTCATTGATCCTTTCCCCGTTGGAATGGTTAAATGATACTTACCCTAGAAAATTCAGATTACACGCTCTTTCCTGTAGAGTTCTGTTTATATCTTGTGAATTGTGTTTCGATATTCATTTTGTCCAGTATTATGATCTCTGTTTGTTCTCTGACTTCAATGTTAGGTTCCCCTCCCCCTCCGACTAATAGCTCAATTTGTGAAAATTTTCCCTGGCATTTTTCATGCATTACATATTTGAAAGAAATTCATACCTTAATATACTTTGAATTTGACTACAATGTAGATAAGAAAACCGATTATGGTGTTAAAGTCAAAGGAGTTGATATTTCTCCTGATCCCATTGCAAGAGGCCACCCTGCCACATTCAACATAGCTGCTACCACTGGTATTGTGCAATATATCATTATCACATCTTACTCGCTTGTTTATTTGATCATTCTTTCCTGCTTATTTTAATTCAGTTGAGGAGGGAAAATATTGTACCTTACATTTTGTTGGCGTCCTTATCTAGTAATTTCTTTCCTTCCATTTATGTCCTGTCTTTAAAAAAAAAAAAAAAACTATATGACAGCATTTAGATTGTGCAATTAACAAATGGAAAATATTAAACTCCAGTAAGTATTTCTTTAGCTATTGAATATTTAGATTGTGCAATTTTTATTATCACTGCTAACTGAATATTTTTTCACGCTCCCATTCCTCTACCAAATTGCATCTGCTGTGCTTTTGCTGCTGCATTCTCATTATCCAGGATCAGATCACGTGAGAAAAAAGGGTATGGTACTGCGATAGAATTGTCATCACAATAGATTGGGCTCAAAAACACTTATTGCTCCTCTAGTTTGTTCAAGCTTGTTCATTTTTTCAAATATGCTGCCATAGAACTGTGCTTCCTTCTTGTTGTATTCTCTCATTTTCTCCTTCAATATTTTGTACTCCACTTACAACTTAGAAACAGTTTTCACTTACAAATTATTGTGTGCATTTTTTACATATAGTATATATACCTTCTTGTATCTCCTCGTTGCTCTATCGTAATTACCAGCCTTGAAGCATGCGTTCCCTTCTTCCTTTTTCTTTCCAGCTGCCTCAATCTTCTCTTTTGTGTTCATCTCCCATGATTCCTTTTCCTATATATCCCATTCAATCCAATATTCAGTTGCATTTTTCCATTTTAATTGTTGATTGTTGAGACTGTAAAATCTAGTTTTTTAGCATTACTGTCATGTTCTGCATCATTTATGGTGACTATACCCTTCTATTTAGACTAGAGGAGAATCTAGTACTTTTGGTTCACTCTATATGCTTGGTGGCTTCCCATGCATATTCGTTTATGTGAGATGTGTGCGCCATTGCTAACTCATCTTGTTAATCTTGTCTATGAGCTTTGTATTAGGCTGCTTTGTGTGGATATTCAAGAATTATGGTCATAGAACTTAAATTGTAACTTCGTAGGGATATTTTTAAGCTCCCAGTTATCTGCTGACCATACTTGTGAAATATTGAAGTATTTTCTTTAATTTCTGAGCATCCACTAAACAGAATTAGTGAAATATTGATGTATTTTCTTTAATTTCTTGTTCTTTATCCATTTTGTAACAGGATATTGCTCTGTGAAGCCACAGTTGTAGGTGAGTTACGAAAGATGCCTATGTCCAAAGTGCTTGCTCTAATTTCAAGATTCCAATTATAATAGCTTCAGCATGTCTCCACAGTTGTTCTTTATCTTGACATTTAATTTGTGTATGTCTTCATATAAAGATTGATAGTTCTATGTGAGGTCTACATCTTTGCATTCCAGACTCGTGGTCATACCTTTCGAAAAAGCTACAGATGATGCAAATTAGTTTGAGTTTTGTTTCTATTAAGGTTTTGATTTCAAGATTACAATTTCGAATTAATTTCTTATTTGATTAGTTTGAGTATTGTGTTTGTATGCAATTTTGTCTCAACCATGTGCTATTGTTGGGTGAGTTCCATCGGGTTTAGGGTAAAAATCGAAGAAACCAATGGCCTGGTAATTATTTATAGGTAACGCCTTTACGTGAAGTTTTTCTGCTATTAAAAACAATTAAATTTAGTATATATATGTTTAAATAAACAAATTCAATATATATATATATGTATTTAAAGAAATCAAGAAACAATTATATTCAATATTATTTATTAATCCATTTAAATTAAGCATACAGTTTGCACTATTTTTATTATGAAGTATATGTTCGAGCGTTAACTTATGATTATTTACATAGCAATATGAGCACGGACAAAAGTCGAACATGTTGGGACGACAAAACTACAGGAATTTTCCTCCAACAATGTATTGACCAAATTTTGAAAAAAGAACGACAAGGCGGATTGTTCACACCTACTGGATGGATCAATATTTTGTATGGATTTAACAAAAACTCGGGAAAATCGTTGGAAAAAAAAACAACTAAAAAATAGGTTTGATAGCTTGAAGAAAGAATGGAGGGTATGGGACAAGCTATTTGCAAGAGAGAGTGGTATCTCATATGACAGCGTCCACCATAAAGTGATTGCAGAAGATGAGTGGTGGGAAAGGAAAATTCAGGTATAAAACTCTTAAGTTTGTATTTATATTATTGTTATAACTTATTCTTTTACATTACAATAAGAGGTTTTTTTTTTTTTTTGTTTCAAGAGAATCCACAGTATGCAAAGTATAGGTACAACGGCATAAAGTTCGCCAGAGAATTAGAGGTCACCTTCAAGGATGGTATGGCATCGGGTTCCTTACAATACTCACCGTCTGCAACACCGCGTGATGGCGAAGATGATGTGTACTGGTCGACAATGGACTTAGAAGAAGGCTTAGGTGATAGCGAGGAGGAGCTTCCAAGGGCAACTACTGGAGTTAGTGGCTCTTTAGAAGGCATAAATCTGACACAAAGCACGGAACCTAATGGTTCAGGCTCCGGGAAGAGAAAGAGGGGTCAAGGGTCCAGTGCAGGAAGAAAAATAAACGTATCTGCCTCGCAACAAATTGTGGATTCTCTTAGTATGATAGCTACATCCACTAAGAATAGAACACAACAACTTGATAATGTCAATCATGAAGTTTCAATGACTTACGTCTACAGTGAGTTGCGGAAAATTCCAGAAGTTGCAGCTGACCGTGACTTTCGTCAGCGCTGTTATAACATGATGATGCATGACAAATGTCGCGATGTGTTTGTTGCACTACAAGGGGACCAAGATGACTTGGTTGAGTGGTTGAAGTACCATGCATACAACACGCCATCATGGCAGCAACCCCCGACGAACTGAACCAGAATTGACTATGCTACAACTTATTTTATCTGAGTCGTACCTATTTATGTGACGCTTATGTTTGTATTATGTATTGTCTAACGCTACGTGTTATCTGAAGCTTATGTTTGTTGTTTGACGCTTGTTATTTTACGTTCAACTTTATGTTTGTATGTTTGATGCAACTATTATTACACCTTTCTATGTATGTTTCTTCATTCAGTTAAGTCTTCGTCGTGACACAGGTCTTATTCTCCATGGAAGGACGACGTTTGTCTCGTGCTGAAAAAAAGGCGTTAAAAATTTCTATTATGGAAGAAGAGATAGCAAATAACGTACAGATTGCTGCATTGGTGGCTGCACATATGACATCATATATTTGCAAAGTGCCACGTAGAACTAGTAGCCAAACAAGAGCAATGTGGGTGCAAGAGGTTTTGGAAGGCCATGACATAGTATGTCATGAAAATTTTCGCCTTGAAAAACATGTCTTCTATCATTTATGCTCCAAATTGGTGGACCATAGGTTACAGCACACCACGTACACAAGAGTAGAAGAGATGGTAGCAATGTTCTTATATATAGTTGGCCATGGGTTAACAAATAGAATCGTACAGGAACGGTTTCAACATTCAGGAGAAACTATCAGTAGGTTATTCCACTACGTGTTGCAGGCTTGTCTTGGTCTAGCCACTGAATACGTCAAACCGCTTGATCCTGAGTTTCGCGGTTGTCACTGTAATATATCAAATGATCGCCGCTACTTCCCATATTTCAGGAATGCAATAGGAGCAATTGATGGAACTCACATCAGTTGTGTGGTGAGCGAGTCTGAGCGCGACAAATATGTTGGGAGAAAGGGATATCCAACACAGAATATCATGGCGGTATGTGATTGGGATATGTGCTTTACTTATGTGTTGGTAGGATGGGAAGGTACGGCACATGATGCACGTTTGTTCAACAGCGCTATCACTACTCCACGTTTGAATTTTCCCCATCCACCTCAAGGTATATCTTCAACACCATCATCTTAGATCGATTTTTTTTCGTGTTTATTTCACTTTTCCTACAATTTCTAAGTGCCACAAAATTTCCTCACTTATTAGGGAAATATTACTTGGTCGATGCTGGCTATCCAACACCAGTTGGATATATTGGTCCGTATAGACGTGAACGTTATCACCTTCCACAATTCAGGCGACAACCAGGATTTCGAAATCCTAACGAGTACTTCAATTATTATCATTCAAGTTTGAGGTGCACTATAGAAAGAGCGTTTGGATTGTGGAAGAAAAGGTTTAATATATTGCGAAATATGCTCCCTTATGATTTTCAAACTCAAATCCACATAGTTTGTGCAACAATGGCTATGCACAATCTCATCCGAAGATTTTCGAATTCTGATGTGGAATTTGAACGAGCTAACCAAGGAGATTTGGGTGATGATAATGAAGATGAAGATGAAGATGATGATGATCCACCTGATGAAGGCCCCTCATTAAATATGAATACATTATCTTCACCACAAATGAATCATCTTCGTGATAGAATCAGAGAAAAACTTGTCCGCCATAGTAGAAGGGGAAGTTAAAATGTATTATTTGTATGCATTTTATTTTATAAACTATTTTATCCATTAATTATATGCACGTATGGACTTTATTTATTTATTAACTTTTTTAATAAACATTTAACTTTTCCCAAATTAAAATTAAAATTAAAATTTTTATTATTTTAATATATACAACTAATAAGTATAGTAGTACTCAATATGATTCATGTCCTTTTCAGTCATTTTCTATCTTAACTGACTTTTCAAATAACAATCCAAACACTTATCAGTTAAGAAAAAAGCTACTTCTATAAAAAGTCACACTGACAATCCAAACACAACTCACCATTTACAACTTGACTTTTTTCCTACCGGGCTTAAAAAAAAGTCAGATAGCTTTTAAGCCACCGCTCCTACCGCCAACCCAAACGGACCCAATATCCATTAATTCAATTTACCTCAGCTTTTTCACCCTCAAACGCGTAAAAAACGTTGGAAAAGAAAAGAGTTCAGTTGACAAATTAGTTTGCTTCTCACTGATGAACACGCACGAACAGGCTCCCTCATCAGCGTATCCCTTAGGCAGTCTCGATTGATCACACGACAGCAAACCTCCATGCTTCTCGAGACGCACATTGTATACCCCTCGGTCCGTTCCCCTTCATCCTTGGACTGGATCCCCCTTGGTCCATAAATATATCCCTTCTCATCCTCATCCATTAACAGAAAACGCAAAGAAGTGAGAGCCGAGAGGGAGAGTCCTAGAAAGAGCAAAACTTTGAGAGAGAGAGTCAACCATTTTCCTCTGCAAAACAACACCAAAACAGGGGGTGTTTGGTTTTCAACGAGAATTCTCATCGTGCAAGCTAAAACTATAGGTAAGCTTCAGGTCCTTCTTCCTTCTGATTCCCTAGCGTTTGTATTCGAGTTTGAAGCCTTGGGATTTGATTCTCGATACATCATGCAGACTCTGTGTGTGTATAAAAATGTAGTGTGTTGTATATAAAAGAAAAGCAGAGGGGTAAAAACTAAACTTTACTGGCTTATATCAGGAAAAGCTTGTTTAATATATATGTGTGTGCATGAAAAATGCTATATATGGAAAGTGTAGGAGAAGTTAAAGTCATGTGCATATAAATATATGAGGTAGGATATTGTCATTACCAACTTATTTAACTACCTTTTCACTATCGTTTTCTAACTGTCAGATCTACTATTTGATCCAACGGTCAAGATTTAACCTACTTAAAACCTTCCTTCACCATATTTCTCTCCTTTTCTCTCCCGTTCTCTCGCTCGGCTCCCCAGCAATCGCCGCCACGCCCGCCAGGATGAGGCCACCATCGCCATCGTTTCTCTCTCTTCTCTGCTCCCCTCTTCCTCACTCCACCGTCCCTCTTCCCACCCCATCGCCACCCACTCCCTCTTTGCTAGGGTTTCTTCCGATGAAGCTTCATTGGAATCTTTCATTTTCACCGCAGTCCGTCGGAAGGTCATTTTTCTTGGGAAGCTTGAAATTGAACGTTTTCGTTAATTAATTTTACTTTTTTCCAGAGTTTAAGGAGCAGCTGACCCTACTCACCAAATATTTGTTGTACGTTTGTTCTCATTGGCTTCTGCGTTTGAGAGGTATGAATTCTGCATTAGCTAATTGACGTTTCTTAATATCTGTCTTCAAAATTGTGAAGTTTGGGATAATTGCATCAGATTTTGGATACTTCAAAAAATCTGCTGCTGGTTTTGAATTCTGCATTATTCAAATTCTGCTGGTATTTTGAATGACTCATATCCCCTCAAAATACTTAATATCCCCTCAAAGAATGACTCATATCCATGTATCTGTCTTCAAAAAATCCATACAAAGAAAAGATAGTATTTTGAATAATGGTGACATTCAAGATGCCACTCAATCAATGTATAACAACCAAAATATGAAGAAACAACAATTGGCAATTTTGTGAGTTGACATGTAAGAAAGAACACCCGAGGAAAGTATCTATTAGCAACAAGTATAGATAGACAAGTTTATTGACAAAGTTGAGGAAGTTGCTGAAAAATTTGCTGCTGCTAAATGTCATGGTTAAAAATGCTAAGTCTACAACCAAAGGTACTGAGTGTATAATTGAATTTGCAGAAGTTTTGTGAAACACTAATGATGATTCAAAAGCAATTTTGAGTTGATGGAGACCAAAAAATCAAATAATGTAGTAAAATTACAATGACACAGTTACACAATTTTTACACGGATCCAAAAAATAAATTCCTTTCAGTATTTGACTCCTAATCGCATTAAAGGGTCATCAACTCACCACCATTCCATGGGATGAAAGAATGTATCTCCCACTTCTTGATAAAGACTTTTAACTTGTTGACAATTTGGTATACGTCTTTCTATCACTGTTAAACACTCTTTTAGCTTATCAAAGTGTTAGCCTTTTTTTGGTTCTTTTATTAAATCACATAATGAGTAACAACTTAACAATTTAGGCTGCAGGAGTTTTCTGATTTCTGTACAGAATAAGATTACAATATATATCACATTCTAAACACACCAAATTTGGTGTTTTGTGGGGCATGGTTCATGGAAGCAAAGATGCAGAGACCAATCACTTTTCTTGTATCAGCTGGATCAATGATTCCATCTTCCCATAACCTCGCTGTGGAGTAATAAGGACTTCCTTCTTTCTCATACGCCTCAACTACTTTTGCCTTGAACTCCTCTTCTTCTTCCTTGCTCCACTGCATTACAAAGTTAACCAACAAAATATGCATACATCATAGTTTTAATATGATAATTAACATCCAGAAAAACAGAACCAAAGGGATTTGTCGCCTATAAGTAATACAATTTAGTTTTATTCTTTCATGTTATTTTACCTGAATTCCTTGCTTCTTCTTGTTGGCTTTCTCGATTTGGGTAAGCACTCCAGCAACCTAATTATAATTAATCAAAGGACTATAAGTAAATCCACACGAGTGGCGATTTTATGGATAATTTAAAGCTTTTACAACGCTATCCTGTTGACAATTTAATGCTACTTTCCTGTTATTTATATTTTTATTGATTTTAAATTTTCAGGTATATTATGGATGAGCATCCGGACTACATTGACTTAAATGATGAAATTAGGAATGACATACCTGGTGAATTGGGAGATGACTTATTGAATATGGATGATGATCCAATAGATTACATCAACTTCAGTGATGATGAAATTATAGAAGAGATGCCTCTTAATTTAGGAGATGACATATCGAATAATTTAATTGATAACATTCCAAATGTTATTCCCTTGACAACAACAAAGAATTCTAATATTTTGATTGAGGTTGTGATGGTCTTGATTCTCTCATTGAATCTTTAGAAAAATTTCCGAGACTTGATGATAGTATTGGTCTTGAGGATTTTAATTTACAGTACTTGAGTTCTCAAACTGAAAAGTCATCTATGATGAGATTGAAGGATTCCAACATTTCACGAACAAAAGGTCGAAAAAAGGAGTCGCACAATATGTCACAAGTACGTAGAATTCATAGTGGGATTGAAGAAGCATCAAAGAATACTAATATTTGTGGAAATTGCAAGAAACAAGGACATAATAAACGCACATGTACAGAGAAAATTTTACATTGACTCAAATTATGTTTTTTATTATTATTTTGGGTTACATGGCATTTGTTAGATGATTATTATTTAGTTTGTTATTTCTAACTTGAATATTTTTTCTGGCCTTAAACTAATTGGTGATAAAAAGAGTAATAAATGCAGGATGCAAATGGTGATCCATAAGCACAGAAGATGAAATATTTATCTCAAAGCATATTCATAAAACTCTACTAAAAATTGAACAACGTAATATCAAAATACATAAATTTTCACCCTTGTAATGGTTGAAGCATAATACATACATACACTTAGTCACAAAAAATAGGATTAATTAAGCGGGCTTGCTACCACTTCAGCCTCATTAGGCAACCCTTTCACTGCAATGGTTATGTGGCAAGTTTGCTTTCTAATTGTATAAGCCCGTCCACGAGCATTCTTTGTTTAAACCCAAGTTATGGCTAGCATTGGCTGCTGCAGAAAACACCAATTTAAGGATGACATCACATGCTCGATAAGGCATGAGCTCTAATATCGTGAGTCCTTCCTATGAAGGAGCAGGAATCTGATCGATCACTCGTCTAGCCTTACTGGCAAACATACAAATGTGTCATGCCACAACATATGCCCCTACATTTGAGGATACAAATTAATAAGGTTTACATTCAAAACATGCTAAAAGCATAAGAAATAACACCTGCATACCGAAATACCATAAATCAATGCTCTCTGAGACTTTTTTAGCAACTAAAACTTGTTCAGCTTGATTCCTTTATGCTTTATGCCTTCCACTTGACTGGGCGTAGTATTCCAATGTACAAACTGACAACCCTTTTCAGGTTCCATATTTTATAGGTAGCTAGCTATACATGCAATGCACATATAATCAAATACCCAAGAAGAAGAAGAAGCAAGTAAAGTATATACCATCAGGAAAATGGTAAGCTTTGCCAGCCTCTAAATGACCCAATCCTATTCTGGGCAGACAAATATCAAGTAAATGGCCAGCTGAATGCAACCTATATGAACAAATGATTGAAGTGTTAGAATGAACCCAAGGAATATCATGAATTCTCCTACAAGCAATTTAATAGTCGTACATTTAGAAGATAAGAAGGCATATGATGTATACCAAAACATGCAACGATGATGTCTCTTTAATTAAGACCACCATTTACTGTGCTCGCATTACTTAACAACAGAGATGAATTTCCACAAGTATAATACAAGTGCCATGACTTTTTTTCCCCTTTGAAATAAAGTTTCATTATCTGGTTGCAAAATGAATTTCAGCATTGCAAAATTTTATTCCTAGAATTCAACTTTCGCCGAGTATCATCAACAACAAGTGTGACCTCTCTTCCCATCTCAACTTAGTGTTTAACTTCCTGACCCAAATTCTCAAATATTCCATTGACAGGGAAGGTTGCATTGACAACAAAAACAGAAACAGAAAAACATACACTTTAGAACCATGAGTTAAGTACTTATTCAAAAGTATCATAACAATAACTCATGAAAATTTTTGCTTAAGGGTACTTGATCTAGTGATGGATTACCTACCCCATAGAAAGAGCCAACCTAGTTCAAACTCCACCTTGTTGAAAAAACACTCCTGAAAAGGCATTTTGGTTGCAAAGCCTTTGTACTGATTAATTGTATGCTTGAGTACCTGGTAACATGATTTAGAAAAAGCATTTGATTCTGGGGGCAAAGGGATTATTGATTATTGCAATGAATTTGGAGGGACAATCTGATGTGGCTCCATCTCATCTAAAGCAGTATACAACAAACTGGTTTTTATCATTTTCCTTTATATATGAATTTGTACCAACAAGGTAAAAGTTTATAACAACTTGGAGCATAGATATAACTTGGAGCAGAACCAAACCAAAATGTATTGAATCGCCTACCAAAGGCTACAAGAATACGATATCTATCCTCACAACATTCTCAAAGTTGGCATGTTCACAAACAGGAACTCGAGATAAGATTTTTAGGAATCACTTGTAGCTCCATGGCAACATTAGAAGGAGGTTATGCAAAGACTATAAAATTTGGGGATCCCAAGTCCAAACCAAAATCATATACATAGATATGAGTCATTCTTTAAGGGGATATGAGTCATTCAAAATACCAGCAGAATTTGAATAATGCAGAATTCAAAACCAGCAGCAGATTTTTTGAAGTATCCAAAATCTGACGCAATTATCCCAAACTTCACAATTTTGAAGACAGATATTAAGTAACGTCAATTAGCTAATGCAGAATTTGTACCTCTCAAACGTAGAAGCAAATGCAGAACATATGTATAACAAATATTTGGTGAGTAGGGTCAGCTGCTCCTTAAACTCTGGAAAAAGTAAAATTAATTAACGAAAACGTTCACACCAACAACAAAAATAATTATATTTCAAGCTTCCCAAGAAAAATGACCTTTCGACGAACTGCAGTGAAAATGAAAGATTCTGATGAAGCTTCATCGGAAGAAACCCTAGCAAAGAGGGAGTGGGTGGCGATGGGGTGGGAAGAGGGACGGTGGAGTGAGGAAAAGGGGAGCAAAGAAGAGAGAGAGACGGTGGCGATGGTGGCCCCATCCTAGCGGGTGTGGCGGCGATTGCTGGGAAGCCGAGCGAGAGAACGGGAGAGAAAGGGAGAGAAATGTGGTGAAGGAAAGTTTTAAGTAGGTTAAATCTGGACCGTTAAATCAAATAGTGGATCTGACAGTTAGAAATTGATAGTGAAAAGGTAGTGAAATAAGTTGGTAGTGACAATATCATACCTCTATATATATATATATATATATATATATATGTATGTATGTATGTATGTATGTATGTATATATATATATATATATATATGTATGTATGTATGTATATATCTAAAAAATATAAGTAAAAGGTGTGTGTGTCCCTGAACCTGAAAAGAAACGAAAAACTTGTGGTCATAGGAATATATATGTGTGTGTGTGTGTGGGTATGTGAGTCGTTGAAAAAAAGAAAGAAAGAAAGAAAGAAATGAAACTGATAGATACGTACATCTTGATGATACGTTGCCTTAGTATAGAGAGAGAAAAGAAATAATTTGTGTGTGTGGATATATATATTCGTGGTTGCATCTAAGAACATATATATACACACACTAATGGTCTATTAAAAAAAATTAGAATAAGTAGGAGATCTGATTTGCCCTGAGAATAAATATACATATAGGTGTATTACCCAAAAAAAAATACATATAGGTGTCTGCGTGTTGCATTTATAATTCAAAATTCCAAAAAAAAAAAAAAAGAATTTGATTCAACTTACTCTTATATAATAGGATTTAATCTAACTAACTCTTACATTATCTCACTTATAATATCATTTACAAAATAAAATAGATAGATAGTTGTTATTATTATTAAGAAGAGGGAATAAATAATAATAGAAATTATTAAATAATGAATAGTAGAATAATAATAATAAACTAAATAAATAATAATAATAATATTATTATTATTAACTAAAATAAATAAATAAATATTATTATTGTAAATTGGAATAAGTAATAATAATAATTATTATTAGTAAAAATGGAATAAATAATTTAGGAAATTACTAATAAATAATAAAATAAAGGGAGTTATTAATTAATAGTAAATCAAAAGGAGAATTAATATTTACAAGGTCTCCCTGATTTTTTTTAATACCGTCATAGGTCGTCCACTTCAAGTATTATAATTTTAATTATTAAAATTTGTATATTTTAATTTTATGAAATTATAAGTTATAACTTTGAATATGTAGAGTTTTAGAAGAATTATTAATGGTTAGTAAATTGGTTGTCGTAGATTGATTTTGGCGTGTGTTTGAGCTCTTGGATTAGGAGCAGTGTGATAATAGTTAGCTTCGGCGAGAGGTAACCACTTTCCACTTGTTATTTGTATTAATATGTTGCTTGTGAGTATTTTGTGAAATGATTATGAATATCTTAATAGAAATTGCCTTGCAGAACTTTATGATTTGAATTGTGAATATATACATATTTATTCATTTATGTATAAGAATTGAGAATTTTGATATTATGATCTTTCTTATGATAATTATGGAAAGGGTTGAATTGGGAATAGATTGAGTAATTATTCCACCATGTGGTGAAGCCTCCATTGATGCATAATGGTTGGCTTTCTATTGTCCCACCTGTTCAATGAGGGATGGGCCCACTAGTTCAATGAGGGCATACGACATCCCACACGTTCAATGAGGGGTAAAAGCTCATGGTTTGGAACATGTGCTCTGAGAATTTTGGTCGGTCTTCATCACATGACCAGTGAGCTTTTGAGTAACCAGTAACATGGATGTAACTTAGCCCATGGGTCTAGTCAGAGGAAATAAGGCAGTTCGGTTGGATTGGTGGGAGGCATTTTGGGAATTGTTTTAATGAAAAGTTGTAATACCTTATTTGTGATATGAAATTTTGTGATGTGGATATTGATGAATTATATTTTTAATATTTTGATATATAAATTGTTCCACTTGGCACCTCACTAGCACATATTAGTATTTGTAATAAGTTGGATTGATGGTTACCACATTTTTCAAGTGCTGTTCGAGTCCATCAGGAAAGACCTCAGAAACTTAGGCTACTCTACGAAAAGTAGTGCTTCTGTCTTTTTGGTTTATGTGGGATGATTGAATATTGCCACGTTAGGGCTCATTCTGCATACTTTGAGCTACTTTTGTATATTTTGGTAAATGATGGGGCATCACTTAGTTGTTAATGAACCCTTAATTAGTTATTATGTTAAGTTAATTTTGAGGATGTTACATTTGGGACCCATGGATCATCCCATATTCTAAGGAAATTTCTACCATCCAAAATACTAGATCACACTATGAGGCCTTATAACCTTTTTTCCTCACCAATAAATTAAAGTCTCATTTAGCGAAGTGCACACGTTTCAGCACCCTTGCCCATTGATCATTTGGCCTCAACAAAAGCCTCCAGCCATTTTAGCTAGGAGAGCATAATTCATAATTGATAGTTCCCGGAATCTCATGTCACCAATGCTTTTACTACTAGTCATTGACTCCCAGGCTTTCCAATGAGTCTTGCATCCAAAGACATTGTCATCTCATCAGAAGTTAGCTATAAGGCTATTAATCTCCTTGCATGTCTTAAGGGAAATATGAAACAATTCATTAAGTAGATTGGGATCACTTGAATAATAGCTTTAATCATTACTTCCCGACCAGCAAAAGAAAGTAAGGACTGACTCCATCCTTGAATTTTACTCATTACTTGTTCTCTAATATAAGCCAATTCTTGGTGCTTAGTTTTCTCTCAAATGCTTAGTATACCAAGATATTTTCTCAAGTCCTCTATTGCGGGGGTGCCCAATAGGCCAGTCACCATACTTCTCACTACAATTGGAGTGTTATAGTAGAAGAGATACTAGATTTATCAAGATTAACAACTTAACCTAAAGCTACACAATAAAAATCCAGAATATTAGCCCCAAAAAAAACTACAATTACGGCTAGCATGCATGTATAAGAGGGCATCATTAGCCAAAAAAACTGAGTAAGAACTGAACACCCATTACTCAACTTAATGCCTTTAATCCGCTTGTCATTTTGGCTCTTACTAATCATACTAGAGAGTGCCTCAGCAACAATAATGAACAGGTAAGGAGAAAGGGGGTCACCTTGACGGATACCTCTACTAGGGATAAATAATTTCACATTCTTACCTAATAAACAAATATTTAAACTAATTGAATGCACACATTTCATAACAAGAGACACTTACTTCATACAAAAACCAAGTCATAACATGAGATTTTTAAGAAAGTCCCACTCAACCTGGTTATACGCCTAACTCATATCCATCTTAAGAGAAAACTTGTACTCACCCCCAAATTTCTTGTAATGAAAATAATGGTAAACCTCATGCTCAATAATGATATTGTCATTGATACAATAGCCAGGGACAAAGGCACCCTGATTTTGGGAGATGCAATCATCAAGCAATGGTCGCATCCTATTAGCCATGATTTTTGAAATAATTTTATAAGAAAACTTACATAGACCAATAGGGCAAAAGTGCGAAACACATGTTCCGTTTTATGAATTTTGGGAATAAGTGTGATGTTAGTCATATTGATCTCATCTAAAATAGATTGACCTACAAAAAATTCATGGACCATAGAACACACAGAATCACCAATTTTAAACCATGCAAAATGATAAAATTTACCAGAAAAACTATTGGGTCCAGGAGCCTTTGTACTCCCAAGACTAAAAGTTGCAAATTTAATCTCCTCCTTTGAGACAAGTAACATAAGACTTTGATTCATTTCCTCAGAGATTTTAGGGTCAATATAGTTCAAGACAACATCCATTAAGTGTGAACCAGAGGTAGCCAAAAAAGATCCTGAAAAAAGCTAGGAATATTCTTGGAAATAGTATCTTTTTCCATTAACCAGTTGCATGAGTCATCTTTAATACATGATATTTTACTTCTCTATCTCCTTTTGATCATTGAGAAATGAAAGAATCGAGAATTTTTATCCCTAGCTTCTAGCCACTAAATATGAGAACGTTGCCACCAATATTGTTCTTCTAAGTCAACAGTTCTTTCAAGTGCCCCTTTAACATTCAATATAGCCTGATAATTACTTGGATTCAATTCATCTTGGGTAAGATTAGCCAACTAAGACTTTAACTCATCAATAAACTTGGCATTATTGGGGAAATTTCTTTTTGCTCCAATTAATTAAGTCCTTCCTATAAGTTACGGCTGAACCCAAGAGGGGGGGTGAATTGGGTGAAGTATAAAAATTTTCTTTCTTTGAAATACTTTCGCAATTCAGGAAATTCATCTTTGATCAACAATGCTAAGTTTGCAAGCAATTGGTTAACACTCAAATGTAAATGCTGGAAATGTAAGAGATAAGGGAGAAGAGCTTGCAAACAGATTTATACTGGTTCGGCCCTCCTTGACCTACGTCCAGTCCCAAGCCACACTTGGGATTTTCAATCCACTATCTTCAATAAGCTTGATTACACGATCTGTAACTGAAGCAATCCTCTCTCTAGGATTCACTCTCCCTTACAATCTGTAATCAATACACTGCTTGATTACACACTCTGTACTAGAGATTATCCTCTTACTAGGATACATTCCCCTTTACAAGTTGTAATCAACACAATGTATAACCCACTCAAGATTACCCAATCTTGAGTTACTCTCAGAAAGATAATGTGTTTACAATAAATTTCCTCTCAAAGGAATGAATAAATGATCACTGAAGTTCATATACAATTCATTTCACTCTCTAAGCTATTTAGATATGAAAAACAAGTGAGAATGATGAAGAAGCAGAGTATCAACATTTTGGCATTGTAAACTTGTATCTCCTCGTTTTTCTGCTTGAGTCCATGTCTTTTATAGGTAGAGAATGATGTGTGACCGTTTTTGACCGTTGTAGGATGAATCAGACCGTTGTAGTTGATTGTCATTAAGTGTGGTCTGCTTCTCTCTCTAAACTCCAACTAATCCATGTGGTAATTTGATCTGAGGTGGCTCTCTGAGAATTTGCCCGTTGGAGATGACTTTACTTGTTGTAGTAAGCATTCTTTAACGTTTAGAAGGCGTGCTCAGATGGATTAGCTGAAAGTAGGTTGATTTGCAGAAGTGCATTTAATGCACTATTCACTTTTTGCTTTTTGGCTTTGACCTCCAATAATCTTCATCTGATCTTACTGAAATTCACTCAACAAACTTGTTAAACATAGCTAGGAATATGATTGAATGAATTATGGAAGCAATAAGATCAAACAACAGTGATTTGTAAATTCGTGTAATTCAAAAATCAATTTTGACCGTTGTATACCGCGGTAAGTTCCTCTATACTGGAGTATGGCACTGTGCATAAGTGTCCATACTGCAGTATCCAAAGTCATACTGCGGTATGCAGCTTCCAGAGACAAAAACATCGTGAATTGATTTTGAAAGATATGCTCTATACTGTGGTATGCAACTAACATACTGCAGTATGCGAGTTTTTGTCAAAGATGAGAGTTCCCGTGATTGCCCAATACTGCAGTATTCAAACCTATACTGCAGTATGCAATAGTTATAAAATTTGAGAGCTTTCTGTATAAGCCTATACTGCAGTATCCATACTCATACTGCGGTATTGACTTGCCTTGAAATACTTGGTTGCTCTCTGGATGGCCCTATACTGCAGTATGCAGCTCCATACTGCGGTATTGACTAGGATGAGAAAATTTGATTGCTCTCGGGTTGGCCCTATACTGCAGTATACATACCTATACTGCGGTATTGGCTTGACTTAGAAATTTAGTTGTTCTCTGGATGCCCCTATACTGCAGTATACAAAGCTATACTGTGGTATTGGCTTGTTTTAGAAATACGGTTGCTCTCTGGAAGTCCAATACTGCGGTATGTAACTAACATACTGCAATATTGACTTAACATCATCAATTTGATGACCTTCTGTAAGTCCAATACTGCGGTATAGAAACCTATACTGCAGTATTGACTTTACTTCAAAAGATTGCTTGCCTTCTGTAAGTCCAAATACTGCGGTATAGCATTCCATACTGCAGTATTGACTTAACTAGAAAAATTGGATTGTTCTCTGGAAGTCCAATACTGCGGTATGTCATCCTATACTGCAGTATAGACTTAACTTCAAAAATCTGATGACCTTCTGTAGGTCCAATACTGCGGTAAAGAAACCTATACTGCAGTATTGATTTAACTTGAAAGATTATTTCCTTTCTGGAAGGCCCTTTACTGCAGTATGCAGACCCATACTGCGGTAAGCAACTATCAGATGATTTTTAAACATCTTGGAAACTTCAAAACATATTTTACACTTGTTGTTAATCATCAAAACACATTGAGAACTAACACTTCCTACATCACATCAATTTGCCAATAAAAACCTCAAGATCCCTCTGGTCACAAGGTAACATCACCTACCAGCTTTCTTTGATTATTTCCAAGAAAAAACTTCCATGAGATACTGAGATTGATTCATATCTAAAGACCCGAGAATTCCGATGACTCTTAGCCTGCCTTCGAATGAAAATAAGACAATGATCAAACCTAACAGAATCCACATTAAAAACTTGAAGACTTGGAAAATGCTCCCTTAATAGGAAATTGCCAAAGGCTGTCAATGCGTTCCGAAATAGTATTCAGGATCTCTCTATTATTACACCAAGTGAAACAAGACCCATCAAAGCCCAGATCCTCAAGTTCACAATCAGCTACAAAATATTCAAAATTCAGGATTTTCCTTCAAGCTCTAGATCTACGACCATCCTTCTCATGTTGAGCTAAAATATCATTAAAATCCTTAAGACACAACCAGGAATCATTGATATTTTTACAAATCATCCAAACCTCTTGCCAACGCAACAGTCTTTCCTCTTCATTAGTTGGGCCATAAATGAGAGTGATATAACAAGGAGTATAAAAACATCATATGCAACTTTGGTATGAACAATATTAGGAGATGAAAAGAGAACATTAATCGTGATCTCATTAGACCACCATAAAATGAGACCTCCACTTTTGCCCACAGGATCAACCAGCCATTCTTCATTGAATCCACATCACCTTATAACCTTCCGTACTATTCTTGCTTTTTGCTTAGTCTCCATTAAGAAGACTAAATGAGGGTTTTTTTTTTTTCCTGTAAACATTCTTCCTTCATATTTCTAGTTGTCAAGGTAACCCCAAGACCTTGATAGTCCCAGACTAATAGATAAGGGATACCTACAAATCACCAAGCATCAAACAAAGTCATCGCCTCATCAGTAGGATTTGAACTTAAAATCTTATAAGCTAACTCCTTGCCACCAATTTTCTTTTTATTTGATTAAAAGTATAGTATCTCTTTCAAGGGTTAGAATGTAGAGGGATTTTGTCTTTTAATAAGTGTGCTTCCCAAAAATTAAACTTGTATTTTTCTCCTTATAGGATAAAGCTGCTTAACACATCAATCATTAGCTTGTGTTGGCATTTATGTATTATTTTCTTAACTTTATTATATAGTGGAAGTCATTGAGCGCCCAATAATGACATTTGAGGCTCATATAATTTTCAAATTGTTTTTCTTGCCCATAAAATTGAAGCGAAAATATATTTTGATATAAGAAGTTTAAGATATCCCTTAATCCGTTATGAAAATATATGTTGTTCTATAACTTACAACTAGGTGCTCAAATATTAACAACAATGTATCCAAATTATGACAAGTAACTTCAAAGTCATTATTTACTCAAAAGGTCATGTTGAGGTACAAAATTAACATGTAAAAATTATGCATGCATGCAATTGACAATAGCGTACTTAGATTTGACAAGTTAATCCTTCATTACGTGATATCGTATTTTTGAAATAAAATTCTAAGTTTCCTCAAAAAATTAACAAGAAAAAGTTATGAATTTGACAATATATGCGATTTTCGACAAGTCAATCTTTAGTTGTCATAGTTTTTATTTCTAAAATAAAATTTGAAGCTATCCTAAAATATGAACAAGTTAGGATTATATAATTGACAATAACATATGCGGATTTTGAGTAAATGGACACCTAGAAAAACAAAAAGTTACTATTTCCTTTTATCTTAATTATAAGACCAAGTTGACCTTTTTAGAAAAATTAAGGAGGCTAATTATATTACTTTAGAATGTTTTTTTTTCCTCCAAATCAATTAGTTTGACTAATAAACTAATACTCCCTCCGGTCGGTCTTAATCATAGGACCAAATTGACTTTTTTGGAGAGATTAAAGAAGCTAATTAAATTACTTTAGCGTATTTTTATTTTTATTTTTTCCCTCTAAACTAATTAGTTTGACTAATAAATTAATATATAATTTAAAAATACATAACATATGATATGATTAAGTAACTTATTTAACTTCCTCAATCTCTTCAAAAAGAGTCAATCTGCTCTTATAATTAGTACCGGAGGTAGTATATAATTTAAAATATACAATATATGATATGATTAAATAACTTATTTAACTTCCTTAATCTCCAAAAAAAACAAAAAGTTAACTCGGCCTTATAATAATTAGCACCCGGTACTACTTGTGAACGTTTAATTTAATTAACCATTATAATGAACCATGGATACTACAATCTCTCCTCTTCTCTCCATGATTTTTCCCTCTCTTCACACCCACTAAACTCATTCTCTCCATTGCACTTGCAAAAGCTTGAAAAAACTTCTGTTTATTCTTCGCCATAGCTTCGACCACCGGTTTTGTTCTCGGATCCGAATACAAAGCCTGATCCGAAGCCAACAAACCCATCTTTTTCTGCAAGTTTCCATAGTAAGCATTGTCAAACAAGAATGGAGTGGTTGCATCAAAAGGAACCGCAACATCTGACCCTCCATAACTAGGGCAATACGTCCTCAATGCATGCGTGAGTTTTGGGTCCATGTTCGGGTCGGGCTTGTAGAGCCGGGCCACAAAGTGGTTGCAATGGGCGAACCCGATCGTGTGGGCACCTGAAAGAGCAACCATGTCTTCTAGGGTTAGGCCTTTGGAGGCGAAGAGTTTGATAAGTTGATCAACGGTGGAATTTGCATGAGGAAGATTGTTTCCAACCCTTGAAGCCATTGATATTTTTCCATCCCATCGACCCTTTTTTACTTGGTAATATGGCCCTCCTTCCTGTAATCACATTAATTACGAAAATTGGTATTAATTTAATTTTGTGTTTGTCCTGAAATATTTGTGGGTAATCACTAATTTAAATGTAATTACATGAATAGTTTGTGTGTGTTTGATTTGAGGGGAGGGAAGGGAAGAAGAATAAACGTTAGAAAGTATATTGACCAAATTGTCAATGAGAAAAATATATATTTTTTTAATTGAGGGTGTATTTTTTTAATATTAAAATATTTTTATGAGTTATTTAATAAATAAAGATGAGAAAAAAAATTCTCTCTCATCCCTCCCTCCTTTCAAACTAAAAACCAAACACAATGTAAGAGCCTGTTTGGTTTGAGGGGAGGGAGGGGGTGGGAGAGAAGAAAATGAAATTTTTTCTCTTATCTTTATTAAATAGTTTATGGAAATTTTTCAATTTTTCAAAAATTCACTTTCAGCAAAAAAAAAAAAAGAATATTTCCTTCATTAATGATAATTTGGTCAATATCCTTTCTAGGAATTCATCCTTCTCATCCTCTCTCAAACCAAACACACCCTAAGTGAAAGAAGGAGAAAATGAAGTGTTGGGATCAGCGCATCAGGCAATGATTAATGTCAAAATATATACTTAAAATTAGACAAATTATTGAATTGGGGCAGTTACAGTTAATTAATAATATAATTTTATTATAATAGAATGCTATTTTTTAGGGTTGAGCATGAAACCCAAAATCTATGAGCCCGCCTAAAACCTAATGTAATTGGGTCATATTGAACCTACCCAAAAAGATTTTATAACGGGTTGAGTTAAAACCCGCTTATTTAATATTTAAATGGGCAGGCTATGGGCACACTTATGGGCTGCTCATACCCGCCCATTTAGCGTAATTTTTTTAGTAACTACCTATCCTATTCCGTATTCCACTTAAAGCATTCCCTGAATTCCTTCCTATTTGAGTATTCAACCACCTCTAATCCATAACCATAATGACCATCAACTCTTAAGATTATATAATGATGGTACTTGTCTGAATTTATATTGTTTTGTGTGAATTGTAATTATGAAACTTTGAAGATTCAGATTTCAGAAATTAGAATGATGAATTTGGATGGATGCTTAATGCTTATGTTTTTTTTTAAAGAAAAATAAACAAGTCAAATGTAAATGAGTTACCTAAAACCCGGTTAGCTTGCCTATTTATGTGCTAGCCCATTTACATGAGTTTAAGTGGGTTGAGATATGGGTATGGGTTAACCCATACCCATTTAAAATTAAATGGATAGGCTATGGGTTTGGCTTCAGGTTGCCCAACCTGCCCATTGCTCCGTCCTACTATTTTTAACTCAAATTAGGCTCAACAAGAGGAAAAATATAAAATTCAACTCAATCAACCTGTTCAAAACTCTTGATTGAGCTGATCAGAGGATTGATCCAGCAGTTCACTAGTCTAACGGCAACCTAGATTGAGTTTTGATAATATATTTAATGTAAGGCATTGTTCTTCTTTTTTAAGGGGGGGGGGGGGAATAGACTTTATGTATATTATATTATATAAAATTTGAGAAATAGATTATATTATTTGTATTTACAGCTCTTAAGTATTGTGACTCCTCATAAATTTTGTATAATAATTTATAAATATATTAATTATGAATGTTCTTGTGTATTTAATATTATATAAAGTCTTAAAAATTCAAAAAAAAAAAATTCACCAAACCCTAAAAAAAAATAGTCTCATCTCCCATGCCCAAAGTTAGGATTGTCCGAAAAACCCAAGGTTTTGTTGGTTTGATCCGACCCGACCCGGTCTAGAGTAAAAAAACAAAAGGTCCAAGACAATTTGACTGGACCAGACCAAACCAAGGTTCTTAAAAACGAGTTTTTATTTGAAACCGAAAGGAGAATGAAAAATTGTAAAACGTAAAATCGTAAAAAAAAAATTGTAAAAACTTAAAAGCGTTTGGAAAATTAGTAAAATCGTTTTAATAAAAAAAATCGTAAAAACGTAAAATCGCAGTAATAAAACGAGTTTTTAAGGTCCATGGACCAAACTTCTTGGGTTGGACTGGACTTTGGTTTAGGGGCTTAGACCCCTGGACTAATGCGGTCTGACCCAAGGTCCTTTTTTTTTTTTTGGTAAATCATCACTACATTAAACCGCTTATTTGAGTCCGGACATTCTAATATGTTTTTTAATTTATAGAAATTGGAAAAAAACTAAAAAAGTTTGGTTTGGTCCAGCCCGAGCTCGGGTTGGTACCAAACTGGACCAACTCTCGGGTTGACAACCGGTCTTATCTGGTCCTTGGACATGCCTACCCAAAGTAACTTGTGGTACCCTTAATAGCTTAGGGAAACAATTTTTTTATATTCAATTAAGGGTATTATCTATTTCAAGACTTATAACACAGAGCAAAACAAATATCAATATTTGATTATTGGTGCCAAAATAATCCAAAAGTAAAACAGGAGTTAGGCTAGATTATATTGGAGCAAACTTCAGCTCAGACAATTATGAACAACATTAATGAAATATAATAGTAGTATTATTGCTGGGGAAAAAAATACTAGTAGTATTATTTTCTGACACTATCCATTATGCACTCATCTTGACTGCTACAAACTGTAGCTTAATAGTATATTAATTACTAATAACTAAACTAAAGGCAAATTTCCTTTCAATATGACGTTAACTAATCAGATTATTTAGAGGGGCATATATTATTAATTAATTAGTTTATGCCCCATTGACTTGATTAGGGGTTGCCCACTGATTTTGATTTTTTAACGATCTAGAATCACGAACCATCTTTGACAGTTTGACAAATGTGGACCACATTGTGTTTTCTATGTTGCTTTCCCCCAAACAACTGACAAGCACATTGAATGATTAAATAAAGGATTAAGTTCTAAATTTGCCTTCAAATTTTTCTCAAAAAATTAAAGAAGTAACATTGTTTTGAAAGTTTTTTTAATATTTAATATTGTCTTCTAAAGTATTAAAATACAATAATATTATTCTTTTTCATTAAAAAGTTAATAGTCAACGTCAACTTTTTAATAGTCAACATTAGTTTTTTTAATTGTATAAGCCTCATTACTATATTTTGAAACTTCTGAATGACATTAAATCAAAACAAATTTTCATGGCAACATGGTTCCCCAACAAAAACTTTTAGAGTAAATTTGCATATTAATCCATAAATTAATAATAACTAATTGTTTTTTAGTTATATGTCTTCCTTTAACTACAAATTGTTGGTTATCTCTGGTTATATTTTCACATTGACTGCCAGAACTATCTCTCAGATGATAAAATAAAAAATAAAACTTTTTCTTCGTACAAAATTAAAATTTTCATATTGAAACGTTTTAATAAAGGTAATAATTTGGAAGCATAGTTAGCTATTATATAAAATTCAATTAAATTTCATTTTTACCTTTTATATATATATATATATATATATATATATATATATTTAAGGAATGAGAAATTACTGACCAAGTGAACAAAATCTCTGGCAGCAATAGCAAGAATATCAGCACAAGACACAACACCTGGGCACTTGCTCTCCACTAATTCCTTGGCCTTCCTCACTATCTCAAACCCTTCTTCCCTCAGCTCTCTGTTCTGCTCCGCCTCCCTCTCCGCCTTCCCTCCTCCCTTCGACGCCACCAATATCGACGCATCACAACCCTACATACACCACAACCCCACATTTAACAATCCCTTCCCTTCGTCATTACCACAGTACCAACAACATCAATCAAAAGGACATCAATGTTTCTTAAAAAAAGTCAGCTGGGACCAGGTAGTAATTAGTTTACCTCAACGAAGCAGTCATGGAAGAAGAGGTTGATCGTGGCCGGAGCAGAGACCGGAGTGAGCTTGAACTGCTGAGAGGTGACGGCGCCGACGAGACGTTCAACATCAGGGCAAGACTTGGAGTAGTAGTCCACTGAGAGCTGGCGGTGAAGAAGAAGACGACGGCGGGTGTGGCCGGAGGTGGAGGAATTGGGGAGTAATTGGGCGGAGCAGAGAGCTGGTTGTGTGAAAATGGAGAGAAGAAACAGACAAGTGAACAGAAGAAACGAAGAAGAAGAAGGAAGAGAGAGAAACATGGGTTTGGATTGTGATATTGATGTGGTGGGGTTAGTGAGAATGTTGAAGAAGAAGACGAGCTTGAGACTGAGTTGTGTGTGAATGTTTGTAAGTGATGGGGTTACTCACACACACACACATATATAAAAGAAAACATTGGAGGGAAACGAGACCCGTGACCGTGAGTGTCTGATAAGTGATAACAGAAATAGGAGTAAAGAATTCAGTAAAAGGGAAAAGAAGAGGGGTTTTATTTTATTTATTATTTTTCTTGGGTGGAAAGTAGTAAAGTGGCTTTGAAGTTCGAGGACATTGAAATTAGACATAATAACAGAGAACTGCATCCACCTGAGGTAGCTCTCTGACATTTTTGTTCATGACTCAGACAGATTATGTGTTTGTTGACCTTCGGCTGTTATTTAGTGTTTTCTTTAAAATTAGTTTGGACACTCTAGAAATTTTTATTTATATGAATCGAAACAAATCTCATCTACATTTGATTTAAGTTTTGATTAGAATTTAATTGAAATTCAATTGAAGAGTAATCCTAGCTATTTTTTAAAATAGTTCTAGTAACCGATTTACTTTTTTTCAAAATTGTTTTTCATTATTAAAAAAAGTAATATTTTTATAGCAATCATAATTAAGCGCTGTTATTTTAAGATCAATCCATTCACCTATCTAGATAATATCTTTCCATGTTCACTAATAAATCAACTAATTAAACTTAAGTTAATTTTTATAATCAATTCGATCCTCCGGTTAGATCCGGGACAAACAACCACGATTAAAAAGTTGTTTTTAAAAACTTCAATAACTATTTCAAACAAGCTATGCTTGTCCTATTTATAAATCTGTTTTCACTAAATCACACATACCAATGAGAGGGGTAGTTAGCTCTATGATTATGAAATAAATTTTTAAGTATGCCTTCATTTATCAATGGGTATCTTTCAACTCTATTTTATCTCTCTATTTTCATTAGTATAATTAATATGGATAAAATTATCATAATCTTATTTATTACCTAAAAGATGACTTATAAATAGGAGTAGAGTGATACTTTACGTAGAGGGCTATATTTCATTTATGACCCCTAGTAGCTCTGCAATAGGACAGAACTGAGTTTACAAGTGAAGCCACACAAACAACTACATATGGTCACGAACTCACGATCCCTTATCACTATTCCACACCTCAGAGTGATATATACATGATAGGATTGAACAAGAAGATTTTATAAGTTAATAAGAAGATTTTCCTTCAGAGGGTATTTTGGTATTTTTAAATGCTAGTTAACAAGCGTTAATCTTTTTGAACGGCAATGGCATTTTTGCTCTGATTTTGAAAGTTCATGTATATTTTTATTCCTAAAAAAAGCATATGGCGTTGGACGCTTCCGAGGATAAAAGTTCATGTGTATTTTTACTCCTTTACCCTTATTTTGAAAGTTCATGTGTATTTTTGCTCTAAAAAAAAGCATATGGTACTAGACACTTCTGAGGATAAAGTTTATGTGTATTTTTACTTATTTACCCTTATTTTTATAATGTTATACTGAGATTTTGTTGAATGTTATCCTTACTATCCTTAGCGTGGTTCTAATTTTTCTATCGATTTTCATGGCACCAATATGGAGGTTTTATGAAGGATCCAATTTCCCTATTGTTAATAAATGTAATTGAAGAAGATAATATATAGAAAGAAGATGAAGAATCTCATTGTATTAATCACATAGAGCAATATGCTCATAATAACCCACTTGGTTTAACTATTATCATTCTTCACTTGAGGGTGATTAACAACAAACCCTAACTCTAGGGATCTAGGAGGGACTTCCCTCTCTAAAAAGACAGACTCAAATTAACCCCTCCCTAATATGGTGATAGCTTCACACTTAATACACTAATCTCAATAGTTAATTAAGACCCTCTCTATATATAGACTAAGCCCTAATTTTCTAACTAACTAATCAATTAATCTCTTATATTTCTAACACCTATCTATCCGAAGGATAGGCAAGTGGAGCTCGTTCATCTTGAACTGTCTAGATGAGATCTCGATAGTTTAGATTTATTTTTCGAACTTTTTATTTTTTTTAAAAAAATATTTTAATGGATAAAAAATATGAAATAAAAATACTCTCTCAATTAATTTTTTTTATTTAAAATAAAAAAATTAAATTTAGACAATCCAGATAAACAAGCTCCACCTACCTACGTATCCAAAAGATAGGCCAGAAGCTGGATCTATTTTATATGATCCATTAGAACCCCTTTTCCAGTGTGGTCCCAACGTGTAAAGAGGTTTTTGCTTCTCACAGATTAAATTAAACCTCGTTAGATGTAAACAATTAAATTAATTAGGTCGTTATTACTTTTTTGCGAAAAACAAAGGAGGAGAAGGGTAGACTCTAATTATAATGCAATTGGCGCTAAAGCTTGTGTTGATTATGAGAATCATTCACATGGGTTTACGTAATGTTCTAGTACATACGATTCCTTCTTTTGGTTGACTGTACCATTGAAATTTATTAATGAGTCTCTCAATAAACAAACATATCATAACTAATATAATACTACCTTCTGTCTTAATTATAAGAGCTAGTTGATTTTTTTTGGAGAAGTTAAGGAAACTAAATAAGTTACTTAACCATTTTATATGTTGTATATCCTTAGATTATATATTAGTTTATTAGTTAAATTAATTAGTTTGAAGAAAAAAATAAAAATAAAAATACTCTAAAGTAATTTAATTAGCTTCCTTAATTTCTCCAAAAAAAGTCAACTAGCTCTTATAATTAAGACCGGAGGGAGTATAATGTTCGATCATTTTTATTATTGTAGTTTGTCACAAATACTGTTTTGGTTTTAGAAGAACAAGGTTTTCAATAATATACTACTCCTTCTGGTTCTTATTACTACTATAAGACATCACCTAACGATTCTTACAAAACCAATAAAAATAGTTAAAGTCATTCATTGTGTCATAAAATTTAAGAAATTTCTAATATTACCCTTATTAATTGCATTAAACTCTAATATCATATTAATTATTACACTCACACATTACCTTTATTAATTATGGGCATACATGAAAAAATTTAATATCTTTTTATAAATAAGCAATTGTCTTATGAAATGGATCAAATATACTTATTAGTTGACGTTTTATAATTAATAAATATAAGAAGGAATACTATGTATCTAATTATAAGCTAAGTCACCAGTACTCGTATTATGCACATCACTTATCTACTTGTAGCTTTCCACCCACACTGCATCACCACTATCAATTTTGAATGTGTTTTTATCGATTGTCGAATTAGCTCTACACATTTGCTTCTCCATCTTCCACGTCGCGGTTGACTGCCTTAATTACTCTTACCTAATTTGATTAAATAAAGAAATTTAGTTAAGTTAGTTAACATGATATGTATTTTCTAAAATATTCTAGTCATCTTCCTTAATTTCCTCTCTTCCTTAATTAATATTGAGAAATCATCAATAAGAGTAAATTAGAAAAATATTAATAAATATAAAAAAATTTATCTTATATTAAGAATTAAAGGATGTACTATCTTTGATATATGGTCCTCCTTCCTTTTTTGTTGCTGCATTAAATCCTGTTGGCTATCTCCATAAAAGAAAAAGAGAAAATGACACTCAAGTACTATTTGAATTTTCTAATTAAATCCAAAGAAGCTCATTAAACTTCTCAAAGGATAGAGAAAGAATAAGGGACAATCAGGGATATGAAAATTTTAGAGAAAAATGCAAACTGCCTTACACACTTTTGTGCTTCTTATAATTCTTTCTCATCCTTTCTCTCTCTCATTCGATCTTCCTGTAATTCCATGGCCGCTGTGTCATCATGGAGATGAAGCCCAAGCCCACCCCCGGCCACCGCCGTCGCCATGTGCCTCCCTTATTGCCGTGGTTGAAAGTGAGCTCGACCTCCACAAAAGAAGAATCGAAAATCCTAACCCCTAAAATAAACTCCAAAGTTAGACGACCTCTTCTCTGGCCTAAACTGGAGAGAGAAAGGTCTTGGAAAACCAAAGCACGACGGCAAGAGAACTCACGAGCGAGAAAATCTCCCATTGGCACGGTGGAGAGAGAAAGAGCAAATTATTGGCTCTTCTTCTAGTTTTTTATAATTTGAAAAAGTTAAACTGACTTCAATGTAATTTATATGGAGTACAGAATATACAAGTAAGTTATAGGTATTTTATTAGTTGTAAATAATGCATTGTATCTATATATTTTTAAATATTTTTAATGCTGAGTAGCCAGTAGTGTTACCATGTCTGGTTAATTCATTTATGGATGTCCATGTGGTAAATAAAGTTGTGTTTATTTATTTCCAGTAAGCGTAACTCTTTTTCAGTATAATTTATTTATTATGTGCAAAACGAAAAAAGACATTTGCACATGTAATTAATTAAAGATATATTGCATATAATTAAAAAAGAATTACATGCATATATGTATTTTTGGATAATAAATTTTTGTAATTGGGGATTTCTTAGTAATTTTCCTTAAAAAGTTATATAATATATAGATTTATAGACTAAGCGTAGCGTGATTGCATATATTGATGGCCAACACAATCATATGTTTCAAACTTCACTTTTCTTTTTTACCCAACTTAGCACAATGGCTGCTGTAGAAAAAAATCTTGGAGACTTGTGCTGAGGATTCATGTCCCTTTCTTAATTACTAAGGATTATAATTATCATATATGGTTCAAAATTATTATTGTATTTTTGAAATTTCATTAAATATTAAATATTGTTAAGACATCATATGAATTTTCAAATACCATTTGTTAAAAGGAAAAAAAATTACTTTCTCGAATTTTTAACCCAGGAATTAGTTAATAAATTTTTAAAGATTAAGAAATTTTAGTTATTTATTTATTTTTTAAATGTACATTAATTTTCCTGAAATACTCCTTTAAATCATTTGCGGTGGAAATTTGAATGAGCAACATTTTGTCGAGACCTGATAATCCAATAGAAGTAGGTCGGACCGTTGGAGTTTTACAAAACACAGACAAATTTCTTTACTAGCTAGTATTTAGAATCAAAGCGAGTACTATACAACTTGGTGTGGCGCAACGTTGAGTTGAGATGAAAGGGTGGGCCAATGTATTTATAATTTATTTAGGGATTTGATTACGGTCCACTTCTCTTTTTATCCTCTTCTTCATCTCAGCCGTTGGATTGAAATCTGAACGGTTCAGATTTCATGTTTTATAAAAATGTTATTTTTATATTAATTACAAAAATATAAAAATAATATTTTTATAAAACATTAAATCTAAACGATTAAGATTTCAATCCAACGGCTAAGATGAGGAAGAGGACGGGAAGAAGATGAGAAGAGAAGTGGATCGTAGCCAACCCCATAATTTAGTGGCATAAAAACTCTTTTATAAGTAAGAGGTGGTTAGTCCAGACACGCCTATAATTTCGTGAAGTTAGTGTTTACTCTATAATTTATTTAGGGTTAAAGGTCAATTTCACCTCCGAAGTTTTTCCTCGGGCAATTTTGTCCTGACTGTTATCCTGATTAATTTTGATCGTTAGTTGATCAAATATACTAATACGCTAATTAATAGTCCACATGTTATTTTTGTTAAGGCGTATATTTTTTCCAAAAGTTTTAAATCTAACTTTATAAAACGATGAAGTAAATGATACATGGATTTTTAACACAAATATAAAAATTAATAAAAATGGCATGGATGATATGTGGACTACTAATTCAACACATCACTACAAAAAAAAAAAAATCAATTTTTGCTACGGAAAAATTCCGTAGCAAAATGGATTTGCTACGGAAAAAACAGCTTTTTCCCTAGCAAACTGGGCAAAAAATTGCGTTGCAATTTGCTACGGAAAAATAATTCCGTAGCAAATTGCTAGGGAAAGAAAAAATTCCGTAGCAAATTGCTACAGAAATTTTTTCTGTAGCAAATTTGAAAATTTGCTACGGAATTTTTTTTCCGTAGCAAATTCGAATATTTGCTACGGAAATTTTTCCGTAGCAAATTCTCCATTTTGCTACGGAATTTTTTCCCGTAGCAAAGTTTGGCATATTTGAATATTTGCTACGGAAAAAAATTCCGTAACAAATTAGAGCATTTGCTACGGAAACAAATTCCGTAGCAAAACTAATAAAAGCAAATTTTTTGCGACGGAATTAAAAATCCGTCGCAAATTTGTGGGTTTTTTCCCTCCAAAAAATCTTTTTTTTTTTAAGTTTTGCGACGGATCTATTTTTCCATCACAAACTTTTGCTACGGAATTCCAAATCCGTTGCAATTTGCTACGGATTTTCAATTCTGTAGCAAATTGCTACAGATTTGGATTCCATAGCAAATTGCAACGGATTTGGATTCCATAGTAAATTCTGTCGTAAATTGCGACGGATTTTTTCCATAGCAAAATTCGATTTTTCTTGTAGTGACATTTGATCAACTAACGGTCAAGATTAATAATAGATATAAGGCCGAAGCAAAATTACCCACCTAAACCCACTTATTTAAAAGAAAAGAGACAAAAGAGTGGACCCAACATAATGAATAGTCCAAGGCCTCTTGCATGAACAGTTAAATGCAGTGCATGTGCACCAAAATAAAAAGAACCCACCAGCTATAAATAAGTGTAAATAAATGAGAGTCCCATTATTGGCCCCAAATCTAGACCACTTTATTATTCCCTTGTCATCCTCGTGGTCCTTGGAAGCAAATATTAGTAGTCACTTTAATTTTCAGGCCACTGAGTCTGAAATTTGGGTGAAGCTCTTTTGTTGCGAGGGTCTGAGCGATGTGGAGGAGCATTAAAATTGGGCAAGACCCGTCTCGAGCCCCACTCATTCATTCTCCTATCGTTAAGCCTTGGCTGATCGTTTTTTTTTAATAGGGGTTGAAATATGTATGTCAAGCTTTAAAAAAGACATATGACCTAAACTATATAAAGTCTAATCTAACATATTTAGTCAAAAGATCGGGTCCAAACTTAGAACTATTATCAAGCGTGTTAAAATGAATAGGTCATACATATTTTCATAATGACTAGCCTACAGGTCTAGCTTATTTAACATTATTAATTATACTATATATAAGTATATAAAATATCAGCTAAATAATTTTATAAAATATTTATAATTTATCAATTTAGTCTTAATCCTAAATTTTGCATCTCATTGTCATTCACACACACGCGCGCGCACAACCCTTGCATTCACATCAATTACTCACCCCTACCTCTTTTCTCTTTAATCGCTCGAGATGGCGCTAACTCATTCCTTCTCCCCTGATTAGTGTCATTTACCAAAATATAATAACTAGTATGAGTTTATTTTAATGTTAAATGAAGTATTATAATCTTACTAAGAGAAGTTTGTCCCAAATTATATGAGAAAAGTAAAAGAAGTAAAATCGGATTTTACATACTTCTTGTTATGGTCGGCCAATTTAAGAAAATTCATCTCATTAGTAAACAGAAGATTGTTTTTTATTTTATTTTTATTCGTACTTGTTCAGACAATTATTGTCACTAGCTAGGCATGCTTTTCTTTTCCTTACTAAGCCTTTATATTACAATGAGAATGAATGTTTGGCTTTTAATACATGATGTAAGATTGTAAATGGACTTGAAGGATTATATATAAATTTGGAGGTATTTGCTTCAAAGACTATTTAAAGGCCTATATGTTAAATAGACTTCAGGCTTTATCGAACAAGGCCTCAGCTCCTAAAAAAAGCCTACATACAGGTTCATACCTAGAGTTAGACTTTAAATCTCAGTTGTAGGTCTAAGCCTATTTAGATATATGTTCACCTCTACTTTTATTTTGCATGACATGGACTTATGGGCAATTCATTCAGTAAAGTTAAAGCAACACTCATGCGGATGTTGAGTTTGGTATTTCTCCCCTTTTTTTAGGGATAATTTAAGCTACTCTGAATTAGCTTCCATGTGTACTTTACTTCTGCAATTGTAATTAATGTTCTGACACAAATCTTTCTTTTTGGGGATTTGCATGAAGTTCTTTAATTAATCATTTGAAACTCACTACAAACATATTTAGAAGCATTAAGAATAATAATGAGTAGTAATCAGAAGTAACAAGATGATAATCAATAAATTTGAATTCTCAAAAATGAAGGTTCAGTGCAGAAGCAGGTGACACTATTGTGTCATTCTACAATGAAAATGGAGCTTGATACCCAAGAGGGGGGTATGAATTGGGTATCTTTAAAAATTTTAACGAATTGCTCTGGTTGGACAAGAGAAAACAGGGTAAAACAGAGATGAAGGGAAGAAGAAGCTTGCACACGATAATTTATCCTGGTTCGGTCTTATCCTTGACCTACGTCCAGTCCCCAAGCCACAATTGGGATTTTCAATCCACTAACTCTTTCAATTGATTACAAACTCTGCACTCAAGAGTAGTTCTCTCTCTAGAACTCACTCCCCCTTACAAGTTGTAATCAAATATCCCAAATCACCAAGTCCCCTGACTTGTGATTCTTTACAAACAATAATCAATAACAGGAATAACTCTCTCAAAGAGTAGATAACATGAACACTGAAGTGCTTGTATCGAAAGATACTATACAGATGAAAACTGAAAGAAAATGAATGAACACTTAATGAATTTCGCTTTCAGTAGTTGTTAGTTGTTCAGAGTTGTTGAGAAGACTTTAATGCACTCTATTTATACTTAGAGAGCATTTATTGAGCGTTGTAAGATGAATCCAACCGTTGTAGGTGATTAGCATTAAGTTTGGTCAGCTTCTCTCTCTAATCTCCATCAAATCTAGGTGTTTAATTGATCTAAGGTGGCTCTCTGAGGATTTGCCCGTTGGAGAAGAGTTTACTTGATGAAGAAAGCATTCTTGACCGTTGAGAAGGCGTGCTCAGGTGGATTAGCTAAAAAGAGGCTAATTTAATGAAGTGCATTAAATGTTTTGACCACTTTATGCTTTTTGCCTTTGACCTTCAATAATCTTCATCTATGTCAACTGAAATTCACTTAGCAAACTGGTTAAACTTAGCTGGGAACATAAGTGAATGATAAATCAAAGCAATGAGATCAAATGAAAGTGTTTTACAAATTCGTGTAATTTGAAAATTAGTTTTCAACGCTCAATACTGGAGTATGTCATTGTGTACTAATGTCAGTACTTGAGTATCCAAAGTGATACTCGAGTATGCTTCTTCCAGAGGTAAAACATCGTGACTTGAACTTTGAGAAACCATGTCAATACTCGAGTATGTAAGTCTATACTCGAGTTTTGAACTGTTTGTGAGAAAATGTTTTAAGTTCAAAAACTTCAATACTTGAGTATTCATTCCAATACTTGAGTATTCATTCCAATACTTGAGTATTCAAATCATTGACAAATGGATAACCTCTCTGTATGGCCAATACTTGAGTATGCATATCAATACTCGAGTATTGATTCATCTTTCAAGAATTGTGAAGTTTTTTCATGTCAATACTTGAGTATTCAAATGAATACTTGAGTATTCAAGAACAAATGTTAAATTGAAAAACTTTGTAAGAGCCCAATACTCGAGTATTCAAAACCTATACTCGAGTATACAACAGTTATAAAAGTTTGAGAGCTCTCTGTAAGTCCAATACTCGAGTATAGCTTCCTATACTTGAGTATTGACTCAGCTTGAAAAACTTGAATACTCTCTGGATATCCTATACTCGAGTATGCAAATCCTATACTCGAGTATGAACTTCAGTTCAGAACTTGATTGCTCTCTGTGACTCCAATACTCGAGTATTGCTTCCAATACTTAAGTATTGCTTTGTAAAATGCATTTGAGCAATCCACTGTCAATCCAATACTCGAGTATACAATCCTATACTCAAGTTTCCAATTGACAGATGATTTTTAGCAAATTTGGAAACCTCAAAACATGTTTACAATTGTTGATTATCATCAAAACACATAGAGAACTAACAATTCTACTCATACTCGAGTATTGTTTTTCAATACTTAAGTGTTGATGAATTGACTCTATGGAAGAAAATGTTTATAAATAAGTTTAGTTGAAAAGATATGATTTTTTTTAGACACCCGAGTGTCATTTCAGCCATGCTCGAGTGTTGATAAAATGTGTGTCTGATAGAAAGTTCAAAGAATAATGGATTTTGGAGAATATAAGTTAATTTCTACCACATACTTGAGTGTCACTGAGTCACACTTGAGTGCCACACTCGAATGTCACTAAGTGACACTTCAAGTGTGCCTCACTGAGAGGCAGCACTCTTATTTCATCATCGAGTGCTATGCACTGACATTGAGAGTATTTATCTTGGCACTCAAGTGTTGAAGATCACACTCGAGTGTTTACCTGTTTCCTAAATGAGTGCGAGTGTCAGGCAAATATTTGCAAGTGTTGGATCAACACTTGAGTGTTCATTAACACACTTGAGTGTCCAATACAATACTTTCATAGTGAAAGCGAGTGTTAGGAAATTTAAAACCGAGTGTTGACCCAGCATTTGAGGGTACACTTAAGCAACTAAGTGTTCAACATATTTCATTCACAAATAAAGTGAGTGTCAAGCTAACACTCGAGTGTGCCAATACCATGACACTTTCATAACTGCTTTTTGATTCAAGTTTTGGTTTCAATAATAGTTGAATCATCAAGTCTTCATACCTTTTCCAAGTTTTGTTAAAATCAAAACCTATAAATTGAGAACTAACAGTATGTATATGAATTAGTAGAGATTTTCACATAAATATAATAAAGAGAATTTAGTCAGCAAAATTAGGAGTTTATTTTGTCATGAGCAAGTCTCACAATAATTATAGTTAAGGTATCATAATGTGTTACATACAGGCCCATACCGAGAACATCACAAGTCTTGTTTATATCACAAGATTAGTGAGAGTTGAATAATATATTTGGTACAAAAGGATGATTCATTTATAGTTTGTGCATTTTGACTTAAAAGGTTACAAATGACTAAGTTGACATTGTTCAAAGTTGTGATATGACTAGGTTAGGCGTGATATTCTTTTAGAATACATAGAGTTTATTTTCAAAATATTTGAGAATATCATAAGTAATCTACAATTACAAGCATTTGAACATTCATGGATAATGATAGTTGTTGTGAGTACTATCTATTATGGGAATGTGATAAGATTGCCCATAGTCTAATATAATCTTATTACTTATAATTCATATTTCTGAGGTGTAGGCTTACTTGAATGTATGGACAAATGGGCAATGCCATTTAGGAGGATTGTCAAGCATATTCTTGCTTGAATAATAAATGAAAAGCCACAAGCCATGTGGTACAATACCAAATGTAAATCATGTTTTAAGCTCTATATATATAGTAGAATGATTAGCTTATTTAGTTTTGTAAGAGGAGTTAACTATAGAAAAATTAACATTATGATACATCTTTATACTTGCTGAACAAGTTGCATAATTAAGGGGTATAAAATTGCTAAGCAGTCATTGATTACTAATCGCATGACCTAGTCATTTTTGGAGGCAAGTCCTCTTTGATCAAGTTGAAGTTTCTTGTCTCAAATATTGGTACCTAAATTATGAAATCTTATCCAACATTTAGATTGGAATCGAATAAACATTCTGAGCTTATTTATTAAATTTTGATCCATTAAGCACGTGTACTATTTGTGCTGTATGGAAGGTAATACTCGATGAAAAAGGACTTATTGCCATGATTCCTGTAGTATTGCTTAAATAAACCTTGACTCACCAAATATCATTAGGTTGCGGGCCAAGCGAGAGATTGTTATATATTTTATTATTTAATATAGATTATATCTTAACATTATCTTATTATTATTTTTTTTGAATAAAATATCTACTGATTGTGGCTTGCACGTGATTTGGATAGATATTTGGTTTTGGGTTACTTGCTTGGCCGGTAAGCTGTTACAAGCTTTGATGAGAGGCTATAAATAGTATAGGCCAGACCTTAGAGCAATAACATGAAAAAGCCACTTACTTGCTCCTTGAGAATTCCCTGACGAGTGATGGCTATTCCTAGACTTCATTTTCCGGTTAGAAGAAGTCGTGACCTATTCTCTTATATTCTCTTCTAATTCTAATTCTTTCTTATTCTCTACAGTTTCTAGTTTATGAAATACTACATACAAAATCGCTATGGCTGGAGGTATTTAATTTCATCAAGTCTGCTGTTGCTACTCTTTCTTGTAGAATTATGCAACATATTTGGGATCATTATTGTTCGATTATTCCAACAAACATGTGATTGTTAAAAATTGATGAGATATTTATATTTTTTGTGTGATAGATTTTGCTTGTAAATCCTATAAATTATGATTTAAGTGGTGCGTATTGGTGTTTTTGAATGGCCTAAATTATAATTTTAGAGTTTGAAACTTTGAATTATGAGTTTTATAAGATGCATATACGAGTATTTTTTATTTAAAAATAAAATGCATATATAATGACTATAAAAGGATGGCTCTCAAGGATTGGGCTGGACCTCATAAAGTTTGACCCTTTTGTATAAAAATAAACCATTCGGCCCAACCGTCATATAGTCTTTACAAGAGGCTTTTCGGCGTAGATCAACTAAACTTGACAATCATCAGGAAGTTGGTTTGAGTAGAAGGGACTCTGGTGCTTAAGAAAGAGGTTTCAGTTTTGAGCCTTTGTGAATGCAAAAAACTTCATTAGAAGAGGTCCCCGCTTCGATGCCTGATAGAATCTCAGAGTAGTTGCATACATTGTGACCATTTTTTATATAAAAAAGAAAAACTAAACTTAAGGGCCTTGTTTAATCGTAAAAATTTAGTAATTTTTATATAATTTTAAAACTTTAAGAAAAATAATTTATTGAGTAGGGATTTTACTAAAAAAGAAATTGTTATTTTTTGCATTTAGTTACAATAATAAAAGTGATTGTTATTATTTAGTGGCTTTCATATTTTATAATATATTTACGCAACTTCAATAATAAAGAATAATTTATTACTGATATAATTATATTCAAATTATTAAATTCTAAAATTGTATTTTAAGATATATGAGCTAATTTAAAATCTATTGAATTTAACAGTCTAGAATTTAAATAATTTTAGTAGATTTAGGTTGGGTTTGTTTTGATTTGATTTATTTAAATAATTTTAGTAGATTTAGGTTGGGTTTGTTTTGATTTGATTTGATTTTTTTTTTTTTGGAACCTCACTTTTCCTTTTAATTTTCTCAATATTTTTCTTCTTCCGAACCCCGTTCCTTGTTTCCAGTTTAGGGGGAGTAGGCCTTGTTCCAGTTTTGAACTTTTGATCAGTCAATCTTCGAATTCCTTCGTCTTCTTTCCTCATTGCCCATACAAACTTCAAGCTCTTCAGGTACTCCCTTTACTGCACTCTGTTTTCTTCTGCCGATTCATTTTTTACTACTCATGATCATTAGAGAGTTCCAGCACCCTACTTCACTCCACGTGGAAACTGGAAACTCCCTACAAAAGCCCCTTTTAATTTCATCTCTATACGCTGATTTTATACTTAACTTGATTCAGTTTCAATAAGCTGTTGATACCCCAATCACTGAGCCTTCTGACGAGGCTTCTTTAATCGAGAAGCTCTATGAATATGGCGAGCAACTCAACAATGCCAAAGACAAGTCTCAGGTTATTGATTTTTTCTTAGACGCCCTTGAATTCAATCATTTGGGGATTTTTCTTATTTGTTCTAGGATCATCGTTTGTGAATTGAATTTTTATTTTTGATTTTCTTTTGGGATTTCATAGTTTAGTGGGATTTTACAGAATGTGAAGCACTACCAGGGAATTATTGATGCAGCCAAGACTAGTGTTAAGGCAAAGCAGCTGGCTGCTCAACTCATTCCCAGGTTCTTCAAGTTCTTCCCTGATCTTTCTGGCCCTGCACTTGATGCCCATATTGATTTAGTTGAAGAAGAACAAGAGCTTGGGGTAAGTACTTTACTGGCACGAAGCACGAGCATATGTTATAGTAAGCTTTATAGCCTACTATTTGCCAGTTAAGAAGCATCATACTGAAGGAATGAAATCAAGCTACACTTTAGTAAAGTAGCTTGTTTTACTAGTTTTGTCACTCATGACATCATTACTTTTATCTCACTTAATAAATATCAGCCCGGTGCGGCTTTTCTCTCTAAATAATTGAAGTAAGAGGGTATATATTTGTAGGTTTTCTAATCACTAGCTGAAAATAAATTGATTCTTCAAGATTCTTGCATTAGCAATTTTATTCTCCTTGTGGATTATTGATCAATTCAGTGTCCGCTGTTACTTATTTTCTTTATGTTCTTTTCCTCATATATACAGGTCTGATTGATAAAAAAAAAAAAAAAAAATATATATATATACAGGTCCGAGTGCAAGCAATAAGAGGATTGCCCCTTTTTTGCTCTGATACACCAGAAAATATTGGGACTATTATTGTAATAATCCAAATATTTGAGAATTAAAAAATAATTATAAATTAAATTAAGTAATTAAATTATAAAATTATAAACTAATTATGTATTTGCTATTTATTGAAGTTGGGTATTGAGATAGAGCTTGTGGCTTGGTGGTTTGGGATCGGTAGGAATTTCTTCTGTGCTGAGTTCGAATCCTGGTTGGAGCAAGTGGTGTTGTTATTTTGTATTGAGACGGTGGAAATTACCAAGATACCCTGAAGGATTTTCTTTAAAAAAAAAAAAAGAAAAGAAAAGGGGTCAGTTTTTTTTTTTAAACTGTAGACGCATCGATAGAATCAGAGGAGTACAGAGAGTTCGCGATTTTGGAACTCAGTCTCAGGTCCGGCGTTCAACTCGCCTCCTCTGTCTGTTCCGTCCGAACCGCCGCTGGCGCACGGCTGTTCGCCACCGGTACCTCTTTTCCGGTTCGAAGCTGTTGCTGTCGTTTTTTTTTAGATACTCGTCTGGTTCGTTTTGGCTCTCTGTGTCGCTAGGTCTGACTGCTGCTGTGTATTTGTGTGTATTAGGTTGAAGAATTATTTCTTTTCTGTTTGATGGCGTTAGGAATCGTTTAGGCTGGAGGCTACTCATGGTGGAAAGAGTTTGGGGAGGCAGAACTTCTAGGTTTGTTTTATGTGAGCTCGTTACTGATCTGCTGTCTGTATTCCTTTAAGTTTTCTGTTTCTTCTTTGTCGTTCGTTTTGAGTGAGCAGCTGAATTCATGAATCTTTTAATGCAATTATTTCATTTGATCCGTGTGTGCGCTGATGGTGGCTGTCTTATATGTATTTTTGTGTATGAATTGGTGTTGCATTTCGTTTTGTTGTGGCTTTATGATATGCGTTGTGCAGGGGACCAAAAATATGGAATGTTGTGGAAAATAAATATAGGTATGTGCGATGGAGAATGGCTAGAGGAATACCTTAAAAACTGATGTTTAATTATTTGTGGGTATGAAATATGCTTCGTTTGCTGATTTATATTTATAAATATAAACTAAGCAATGAGGTCCCAAGTTATAGGATGAAGGTGAAGATTTAAATCTAGCTTTCAAACTGAAATTTCAGAGCAGGTTAAGGAAAGATTATGATGTTGGAAATCATTAGTTAAATATTAAGAAATTTAAGTTTGGGAATTTTGCTATCCACTATTAATGGTAGAGTATGTCATCTGTATGATTTTTGGAATGCTTCTCGCTCATGTTGTGTGAAAATGGTTGAAGCATAATTTGTTTTCATTTACCAAGCAAATTGTACCCTGGTTTGTTTTGAGAAATGTTGTTGGGGTTCCTATACTTTATGAAGATGTGGTTATTGTTGTTGTGAATTAAAGGGGTTTTGGTAAATAATATTATGAAATTCATACGGTTATGAAGAAGGTACTTGCATGATTAAAACAATTGTGTGCCGATTAAGGAAGGAGTTAATTGAATGTGAATATAGTGAATTTTGTACAAGGCTTTAATTGGTACATCTGTTGGGTGTCAGGAGGTGATGGAATAAATTGTTTGGAAACTGATAAGTTGGAGAGGGAAGCGTAGCATAGGTCTGGCAGGTGCGTGAATAGCGTCCCATTATTATTATTTTTCTAAAACAATATGTTACTTAATCAGTTCTTTTCCCATTCTTAATCAGTTCTTTTGCATAGGTATTTGGTCTATTATATTGTACAGCTGTACTTTTTTGTGAGTCATTCTACCATATAATTGACCGCATCACTCCAAATACTCTTTTCCCATTCTTCCTCAGTTCTATTGCATAGGTATTTGATCTCGTTATTGTATTATACTTGTACAGCTCTACTTTTTTGTGGACCATTCTATCATATAAATTTAAAGTGATAACTTTATCTTTTTTAAGTTTATTTATAATCTTGATAGTTGCCTGTTCCAGCTTACTAGTTTCAACATCATAATCATTTACAGTGATTTAACATTTCCTGTTTCCTTGACCTCTTTATCATCTAATACCGGTTTTCTTTCCTTCTGTCAGAAATACATATCACGGAGGAAGACTGGAGAAGAGATGAATTTCACTTATGTTGAGTGCTTGTTTTACACATTTCACAATCTGGCTCACAAGGTAATTGTATCAGCCTTGCAGAAACATTACACTGTTGAGTAAGTTACTTCTGAGCTATTGTTTGATTTTGGCTGTTATGTAGGTTCCTAATGCCACAAATAGTTTATGTGGCTACAAGATTGTTACTGGCCAGCCATCTGATAGGCTTGGAGAGGACTTTTCAGAGCATTATCAGGATTTCACTGAGAGGTATCATCTTTCTTCTACCAATCTGTATATATTAAATAACTTAAGTTATCTTTTAATTTTGCATTATGAACATGATTCTGTTTATATTTACATGTGCAAGTGTAGATTTCTTGATTAACATTATTTTTGTGGAAATTCTTGTCATGGAGCCAAGCATAGTTAAGAATTTCTGTTAATTAGTTGTGTTGTGAAGGGGTTGAAAGCTGGTAAATGATTCATACTTTGTTGTAGCTGCATATTGCGAGTATGAAAGGGATTTGAAGGAGCTCATATTCCATTGATCAAGAAGTACAATATATACACAATATGCATTTGTTGACCAAACCGTATCAAGACTAGAAATATGAAAATAAAATGAAATCCAATCTTTTGACTATTTACAGAGAATAAAAGGGAAATAACTAAAGCCTATCAATGCTCATTATTATTGTGATTTCTGTATTTCCTCTGTCCCTATTTATAACAGGATTGCTAGACTCTTATTTTGTCCCAAAATGTAGGAAAATTGGAGGAAGTTAGTGGCATAATTAATGCACCTTTCTCATTTTGTCCTTAATTATCATGGATTAATTGACATGTGACTCCACTTAATGACCTTAATAGGGGTTTTTTCTTTTCCAAAAAAATATTGTGGCTTGTTTTAATCGTTTAACCAACAAAATTAAATTTTCCTTGGTATTGAGAAAAGTAGTTATTTGTTTTATTATAGCCCGAGATGGAGGGAGTATATCAAGAAGGCGGCTAGCCAAAATAATGCTTGTGGATATATGCTGCAGAACTTACTTTAGATTACATTTGTGGGAAACGTGCATGATATAAATAAAAATCAATTTGAAAAGTTGGCAAGTTGGACTTTGACTCTTTCTCAGACCCCTAGAAGAGATTATGCATAAGTAGGAGTTTTGAATCTTAAAAGCATAGTAGTCAATCCCAGATAGCGGCGCGTAGCTGTTGGCCCAAAAAACGCTATAGCGGTATAGCGCATTGCGGGATGGCCGCTACACCGAAGATACACATAAATACTCAACAATAAACATGTACTTAAAATTTAAGACATATTCATTAGAAATAATAAACCATTCAAGTCTCTAAAAACATAAACAAAACATTAACATATAACAAACAAATCATAATTAAATTAGTCTTTAAAAGCCATAAATAAAAGTAAAAATTCTCTTTAGTCTTCCTCTTTTTTTAACTGTAGCACGAATACAACATTAGAATTGGGCGTGGAAAATTAGAACTGGGCGTGGAAATTAGAACTCTGTTGCTGTAGAAATATCACGCACGCGTCGCACACTCGAAAGGACAAAGGCAAGCAGAGATATGTAAAACACGCGTCGCTCAGTCTCGAAGCCTTGCACTTTTTCTTTTCTGCTCGAATTGAGACTTGGACTGTAGCAAGCTGGTCAAAACTCGAACAAACAATAGAAGAGAGCTCGTCGCACACGCTGCGTTGAATTTGAACGCGTCAAACTTCGACTGTAGCAAGCAGAAACCAGAGGTGCCGATCGTGATTATCTCGCTCTTGCCGTTCGAACTGTAAGGCGCAAATCGTGACTGGTTTAGGGTTTCGATCTTTCAGACTATAGGTAATGGACCGTTGTGATCTCCGAGTTTCACGTAATGGGCTTTCTTTCCTATAATCGCGCGACGAGCTGAGCGATTTTCGCGTACCGCGACTTGCGCGACTGTGAAACGCTCCGCCATGGAGCTTCTGTTGCGTCGATGGCATGTTTTGCGATGCCACACCACTATAGCGCCGCTATATGGCGCTATTAACTACTCTGCTTAAAAGGTAATTATTTTATATTGTTATTATTTTTTCTCCAAAAAATATGGAGGGAATGGTTGAGATGGGAACAAGATGAAAAACATGCGGTAAAAAGTAAGTCTTGAGATTTGTCTTAAAGGTGACAAAAAGGTCTCAGTGCTTGGGTGTGTGACTGTTTGAGAAAGAGTAGAATACCCCTTAGCCAATTAAGAATCTACTGGACTTCTTTAGTGGTTTTACCCGGTTCACATAATGTGATGGTAAAGTAGGCTCAAAATGAAGGTTACTTCAATAAAATCCTGCTAGTAATCTGTATTGGTGGAAATTCAAAGGTAAGTTCCCTTTTTTCCTGCTCTGTTTATTCTTGTGCTTCCTAGAGTTTGGGTTCTCATCAGATGATTGCTAGGTGTCTCATTGGCTACTTCAAGAGGATGCTTAGCAGAGGATGTATGTGGTCTGGGAGTGAGCCTGTTAGAGAATATTGATAAGTGTTTTTTGTTGGTGTCAATCAGGTAGTCAGGCTGCCAGGGGGTGCTTGAGGGTACCTTAGGTAGGTTGGAAGTTCCATGATGTGGGCACTTGTTTGGAATATCTTTGGTGGGACAATTCTATAACCTAACTCTTAGCAATAAACTCTAACAGAAACCACTTTTTCCTCATTGGCAAACTTTCCTAGTCATCAAGATATACATATTTGATGTAAGAATATAACAACATGGACTTAGCTACCACATCAAACGAACTTAGCTTCATAAGAATCTGATTTTTCTCAGAAATTGGCTGCTTGTGTTCTTGTCAGTGTCAGTCATGATTTCATGTTTGAATAGTTATCTTGTCCTTCATCTTGTTACACACTTGAAATAACTTTGGAGAAGTGAAAATACTGAATGGTTTCAACTAAGCAATTCTATTGTTGACTTATTTTTTCACCCCAAAAATCCATGCCTTCTGTACATTCTTCCTGTGGGGTTGTTGTGTTGTATTCTTAGTTCTGGTCATTTTTTTCTTAGATTAAAGAACATTGAGGAGTTTACCCGGACTACCATGAAGAAGTTAAACCAGGTTATGGCTGTGCACAACAAATCAATGGCAGCTGCTAAAACAGAGGAAGTGAAGGAAAAAATTGTGAGTTTAGTCTTATTGTTAGATAGTTATCTGTCTTCATCACATTGTTCGCCATGCTTACATTTTTCACACCATGTTGCAGAAACCACAAAAGCAGAACACTACAAATGGGTTGCGCACGTGCAATAACATACTGGCAATGACAAAGGCAAGATGGATGCAACCTTTAGTAGGGCCACCTTATGCATAAAGTATTGTAGTCGCTGATATTCTATTCTGCCTTTTTTTGCTGTTCAAATCTGCATGGTCAGCCATTACACTCTAAGGCACCTTCTTTTATTGGAGATAAGAGCATCAACCTTTCTTGGAAAGAAGCAACAAAAACTGCATCTTCTTCAACAAGGGCAGCTGGGTATGATTTTGTTGTTGTTGTTGTAAATATAACATTTGATGAGTGACTTTTCTCATCATCTTTTTACTTGCAAAATCAGATGGACTAAACTTTTGTTCTATTTTAGGGTATTTGCTATTACATTTTTCAATAAAAATATGGCAAGCAGACTTTTTTGTTGTTGCTTACCGCCACAGTTGAATGTTTTTAAAAACTTTACATTTGTCTTCTGTTTATTGGAGAACTTGATTGTAAACACCGATGAAACTTTATATGATCAGTCAGACTTACCAAAGATCTCATACGAATGTGAACAACATAAGTGATTGAAATTGACCAATTATATGTTATTTTCCGTCCATCTTGCAGAGCAAAACGGCCTGCTACTGACTAACAGATCCAATAATGTTGCACCAAAGAAGGGTCGAGGTGGTGGTGGTTTACAAAATCAACTTGCTAGTAGAGCAATGCAAGGATTACCTAATGGTGGGAGAAGTGGTGGTTCTCGGGGCAGCAGGGGCTTTGGTGGAAGAGGAAGAGGATATCTGTAAATTTGATTCATTTGCTTGGTTGTTCATCATACAAATAGATGTTGATGCATTGGAATTCTTTTGTTAGAGAAAGTTTTTATTTATTTATTTATTTATTTTTTATTTATTACATTTATCAGAGGAAGTTCCTATTTCAAATTATAATGAGATTTTATACTCATTGTGGACCAAGTTCATTGTTACACTTTTCTCCCTGAATAAAGAAAAGTGCAAAGTAGATCTAAGGAATGATGGATTTCCTCTAGGCTATACAATTATAATTCTTAAGGTGTCCTAACCTATGTGGAAGCTTTTCCCCAACTAAACTGACGCTCCCGCGGACTAATTACGGGTAAGTCACTCCCAAAACCAGGAAAATTTAATGAAGGACAATGAAAGTAAATTTTTTGGATAAATATTGGCAGCAATTTAAAACCATATAAATAAACAGAAGATTTGATGTAATAATAAGAACTGTGATCTGAGTTTAAAGTTCCAACAGTTGTTTTCCACAATCAGTATGAGCAAAAGGAGATTTAGCAGCTGCTCATGGATGTCATTAGATTCATAACTGTGCAAAAACAAGGTTCTTTCGGATTTATGTACACATATCCTAATTGGGCGTGTCAAAAAGAGACTAGTCATTGAAGAGGTCACTGGGAGCCCACAAAAACAATCATGCTACTGAACTTAATATGGGAATCACAGGCATCAAAACTACTGACCGCAGTACAAAAAACACACCTATTCACACATTAAAACAATTGCATTCCTATGGATAGGATCATGAACTTGAACTCTAATGGTTAAATGTACTTTCCTTCTTGAGAGTTATCTATTATTCAGGGTTTCCATTTGTGTCTCTGGTGGTGGTGAAGAAAGCACAATAATTGTTGATGCTGGGGGTGCAGTATCTTGTTGACGAGAATCGGTGGTGCTGACATAGTCCCATCTGGAAGAACAGTCATTTACATCTTGTTGTGTCCCAATATTAGGCCCGCACAAATGAGTTTGCTGAGTAAGCTTTTTGCTATAAATCCGCTTAACTAATTCAAGTGTTCTAACCCAAGCTGTCATATCAATTGTGAGTCCATTGCCTTCTTGAGTCATATTTTGAGTTAGCTGAAAAAATCCTTGCGACTGAATGATAGAAAATAGTAAACAGATAGTAGATGTGACCCCAGAAATCACAAAGAGAACCCAGAAACTTTCAAGCTTCAAACTTTGTTTGTCGTTGGAGCTTGAGTTGTTGGTGCACTCGTTGGAGTGATATAACGATTGTGCTTCCAAGTTGGTTAGTTCTCCCTTCTGTGAAAGCTGCAATATTGCTTTAGAAAAATCTCTGGCCATTGGGGAGCCTTTTTGGAACATCTGCATAATGTTATTGATAAGGAAAATCCAAGTTAAATGTTTAACCATGTAAAAGTAGACGAATAATGTTTGTTAGTACATGGCAGAGGACATATTGTGTCCAAGTTTTGTTCCTAATTTTGAAAAGGACAAGGAAAGTTAGATATGGAATGCTATTATTACTTACAAAGCCTAGGCCTCCAAATCTGGTGGTTGGTGTGGAGCCAGAATATCCGTTGCAGTAAGTACTTGTGTATACTTTTTCATAAGGGAGTTCGAGAAAAGCTGCTGTTATTGACTTGTTTTTGAATGCACTATCATAGTTGTATTCACTATTTATGTTGATGATGTTTTCTGGCTTGAACTTTTCGACTTTCTCTAGGTATCTCCTAACAAATGAGTCACCATCACAACCAATTTTCATGTTGTTCTTCTTCAGCCACTCGATGCTTGTGACGTTTGGCTGCAGTTGTTGAACTGTTAGCATTGAAGAAAGGCTAGCTGTGTAGCTTGAGCTCAGAACCATAACTAGAAGAAGCCACACTGCCATCACCACACGAGATAAGTTGCTATGCACTTGCTCCTCTGTAAGATTAATAAAAATGAAGGGTCAAGTTCAAAAGACACATTTTGCCTCATAAACATTGATATTTACTCATAATACTATGAGACATGATAAAATTGGTAATAAATCCTATGTAGCATCGCTTAGGGTCTTTATACAGAGAATTAGAGAAAGGGGATCTTTCAAATTTCAAAAGTAGGATTTAGTGTGTTAGATGGTATCTTATCTATGACTACGCGTTTGACACTGCACAATTAAGCTTGTTCAGTACAACAAAGAATGCTATTCATTGAAGTTTAGCAACAATACTTACTATGAGCAAAGAATAGGGAGGAGAAGGTAAACCAAAGAGCAGTGCTGAATTGTCACTTCCAATTGCCTTGAAACTCTGGATTAGGTACTCGTTCAAGGTACCAAACTACTAACACAGTGTAAATCAAGATTGCACCAGTTACCGCCCACATTTGCCAGGTGAATGGCTTCAGAAACATCCATGTTGACTCTTGAGACTTCACTGGAACTACCATGGACAATCCTGATTCTGCATACGGCACAGTAAAATCCACATATTGCAGTCTCTCTGCTAGTAGGGTCATGTCACCAACCACTGCATCATAAGTCTTCAACCACCATTATTGTACCACAACAACCAAAAGAACAAAAAGGAAGCAATTTAGTTCAGTGGGGTAAGACCAAAATGGTACATAAAATTCAAAATATGTATCAGAAATTGAAGATTGTCTTTGCCAAATATATTTTGAAGTACACGTACCCACTCACCCATGAACATGCTTAGGTGTAAAGACAAAAATGATTGGGGGAAAAGTGTTTGTATGGTGGCTACATTGAAAAAATTATACTTTAGAATTCAAAATTAAGATGTTTGTTATCTTAGAAATAGAAACAATAATGGAATCTAAGGGATAGTAGAATGCAGTTGTTCTCAGTAATGAAGAAGAATTACTAGGTAGGAAAAACAGATATTGCGTGTGTCAAGAGGAAAGGACTGATTGCCAGGCAGGAAAAAGAGATAACACATTTGGCTGCTTAAAATTCAAGAACAATGTTATTTATTCACAGAACTTTAATAAATGATGTATGATATAACTTTATTTTTCTCTTTCTAAGAAAGTTTAATGAAAAAGAATTGATACCTTGTTATACACAAGTTGAACCATATCAGGATAAGTTACGTTGAGCGGATGAAACTCATAGGGTAGATCATATCCCAAAAGCTCAACCACCTTGTCGAAAACCTCAATACAGAATCCTCTATATTTATTCTGATCTGGACTTTTTCCATATTCAACCTTGACAAACTTTGAAAATGAAGTTCTTCCTGGAACTGCAATTTTCATTGGGTTACTTTTAGCAGGCATATTCCAACCTTTAGGAGTTCTGTCCAAATTCCCTGGCCATTGCAAAACACCAACCAAACTTTGCGTGCTAGCAGTAGCATTTTCTTCACTTTTTCCTGTGGGCAGGCTTGTGGTGAACCCATTTTCTTGAGTCCAAAAGTCTATTTCTTTATAACTCTTGCCAACTACATTTACTATCCTTAGGATTGGATTCTGCAAGAGCTGACCTCCTTGAAACTGAATTTCCCCACTCAAACCATTGAAACTGCTAGACAGTATTTCTCTTAGCAAAGCTTGTGGGCTGCTACTTGTGTCCCTTGCCATTCTTTCTACTGCTTCAATGACAACTTTGATGCTATCATATGCTTGCAAAGCATAAAATCCTGGGTTGCTATTGTCTTCCTCAGGATTCTTTGCACGAAATTTTTTCCGGAACTGAGCTTGAAAATCTTGATACTCACTGCTTTTTTCTGAGTAATGCATCTTGATTCCTAAAGACCCTCCCATATAGGAGGAAATGACAGACTTATCCACAGAGTCAAGCAAATCAGTTATGCTCTCTGAGATTATCCAAGCTGAATCTTTATCCACAAGTCCCATCTTTGAACCTTCTCTGAACAAATGGGTCACCACTTCTAAGGATGAGTGCAAAACAATGAAAACACGAGATTGAGTTTTGTTTACCAACTTATTCAGCTCTTCATTGATTAGCTCTCCTACATCCGGAAGAAAAGAAATTGGTGGAAGCGCGAAACGGTGTTCAATTAGTGAACCAATGTCTTGAAGAGCCTCAGAAAGGAGAGAGAGCATCCCATAGTCTCCACCAACATAGCCATCTTCTTCATAAACTACTACTACTCTTTGCCAACTAAAAGCATTCACTATATCTGCAATGCATTTTACATGTGCAGTGACATTGTTAGCTAGTCTAACCAGATAAGGCCAGCGTTTTTGTGTCAAAGGTGGGGTTATTGCTGGTGATACAAAGGATATGATTGGAACTTGAGCTTGGCTTCCAACTTCAGCCACTAGAGCTGCTTCTTGCCATGTATGCATCCCTATGATGACTTCTACTTTCTGCATTTCAATCAACTCTTCAGCTGCAACCAGGTTTAGCACAATTAGGAGGGAACTGTACAAACCAAACCAGAAGGCTATAGAGAAGTTCAAATCCACTCAGCTTGGTCTTCCCACAAATCATTTAAAAAATAGTCATTCAATCATTTCACTGTAGTAGTGTTTTCCTGATATCGTATAATTGTTCAAAATTTGATGGCCAATGTTGTGATATTCTGGTGACTTGGATTCTAGAGGTAAGGCGTGAATTTACAGTAATGGCCTTATGGGTAACCCAATAACGCTAAGGTCAGATAAACCTATTAGATTCAGCTTTAAAATTTGGGCAGAAATTAAAAGCTCTTCAATTATTGAGAAACCAAATTATTAGAAGTGATACTTTAAAAGTTGACCTACGTATCGGTATTTTTTTTTCCGAATATTTTTCTTTGCAAAGGCTAGAGATTGCTTACCAAGAGAGAAGGCTCTGAAGGCTTCCTCAGAGGCGTTTCTGAAATGAAGAGCCAGCTTGTGAGTCTTGGACGTGTTATTATATTTTTGAGCTCCAATTTCCATGGCTATTTGCTGTTCTTTACCAACACGAGAGTTAACATCAATAATTGCGCCAATGCGTATAACTTTGGTGTACCCATCTCCATAGGAATGAAAGAAAAAAGAAGAGATGAGCAGAAGAAAGAATAACCAAAATCTTGAAAGTGCTTCAGGAATAGTCATTTGGGACTCTGAATTTTTAGCTACTGATCTGAAAATTAACGTTTGAGATTGTTACGTTGTGTACAAGCTTTATACTATTATAGCATGCATAAAATTGTTACATGCAGAGCAAGAAACCAACGATTCTAGAGCGGGCATTGAACTTGGAGTTTTGACTTTGTCAAATAATGAAGTGGTTGACTTTTCCGTTATTACTGACAAAGCTGCTAGCTTACAAACTATGTGCAGAAATTTGTGAGAAGTTCAAAGATTTTTGAAGACCAAGATTTCTGAGTTGAATAAGGATGATGAGGAAGGATGAGCGAGCAAGAATGCTGTTATTCTAGAATTGGAGAAAAGTTGATAATTGTTTGAGTCTTGCATGTAGGTAATTTATATGGTGCCCATGAAAAGCTTCTGTGTTATATAGCGATTCTGTTTGATTCTAAAACGTTTTGAGACTTTGAAAGATGAAGTTGAACAAGGATGACGTACGCAGGCCTATGTTCTGTGGTCTATTTGGAGTTGAAGCAAATTGATGAAAGAAAGAGAACTATGTGCTCTCTCAGAGTTAGTGGTAAAAGATGGTTTTCCAATATGATTTACAGTGTATAAAATAAATATGTGAGAAGAGTTTTATCTCAATTTACGTAAATATATTTGTTAAATGAAAACTCAAAACAGGCATTATGTGGGGAAGGAATGATGGATTGCTTGCTTGGGACCAGTGTATTTAAATTACTTGAATGGGTCAAAAATTCTATTAATTATTAAATTTAATTAGTTATTTATTTGGTCCGTCTTCTTTTCAATGTCATACCATTGATTACGCGGTTTGTGAGCTTGCCAGAAACTTACTAGCAACTTGCTGATAGATACAGTTTTGTATTTTTGTATCATGAGTTGATTTCACAAGATTCAGTTTGTCATTATTTATGAAATTTTAATTAAGGATTTACCTTTTTAGGAAAAATATGAAATATTTGAGCAGCCCACTAGGATGAATGTCCAGTTAACTTATATTTTATTGTATAAAAAAAAACTTATATTTTAATGGGAAAATATCAGTGAGGTTCTAAAGAAGAGAAAAAAATATCAAAAGAGTCCTAATCCCAAATTCCATATTAAAAAAGTTTCTAGAGACTTTTTTGATATTAATTACGGAATTTCAATGTCAAAAAAGTCATATTGTCAAAATGACTTTTATGTTGTTAAAATGGTTTTTTATGTTGTTGAAATTTTCGTATGAAAATATTTTTGTCAAAATGGAGTTTCATGTTGTGAAAATAATTTGTTGTCAAAAATTTTTTGAGTTTTTTTTTTCTGACATATAGAATTTTAGAAACCTAGAAAATTTTTAGAAGCAGGAAAAGCCATTTTGACAACATGAAAAATCATTTTGACAACAATATTTCTATAGGGAAATTTTGATAATAGGGAAAACCGTTTTAACAACGAGACTTTTTTTATATTGAAATTTCATCATTAATATAAAAAAAAAAGTCACTAGGGATTTGGGATTGGAACTTTTTTGATATTTTTTCTCTTTCTTGATACCTCATCGATAGCCACTCCGGGTGACCGGTTGAAAGACAATTCTGGACAGCCTAATGCGAGCTAACCTTCTGAACAACCTAACTATATAACTTGAGCTGCCAATTCATCCGGTCGACGCCCGGGTCGGTTCAACTGTCCGGTTCAGTCCGGCCTTAATTACATTGATGTCAAGGAAATTAAAGACAAGTTTATGGTGTGAAGGAGAGAGTGTGGAAGACATAGAAACTCATGGAGTATCAAGGGTTTTACATTTAAAATTGAATGGGTCGTCTTATCAAAAAAAAAATTGAATGGGTCTAAAACCAATAGTGCGTACAAATATTGCAAGTTTTGGTTTACTCAAACGTTCTCTCTCTTAAATGGTTCTAAGAAGAAAAATTGAAAAATTATAAAGCAAGAGAGCATTATAATCCCAAGCATTCATAAGCTAACAACAATAATATGATAGGTCAATTTTGTTTGTATATATACTTTGCGATGCTCTGTTTCTCACACTATACAATTACTAGTTTAGTTAACCAAGGGCTTGTTTAAGTGGGAGGAGGAAAATTTTATTGGGTTGGATTTAAAAACATTAAACAAAACAAGCGGGGTTAAAAAGTTTCAATTAATTTTTTAAGAAAAATTTCAATAAAAGAATTTTAAAAATGGTAAATAGGGCAGAGTAATTGGCAGGTTGGGTAACTAGTGCTCAAAATTATAAGTCCATTTAACTTTATATGAGTACAAGTTAGTCCATACATGTAACTCAACCCATTTAAACTTATGTAAACAGGCTAAAACATGAATGAACGGGCTAACTGGATTTTAGATAACCCATTTACCTTTGACATTTTTTTTTTAAAAAAGAATACATAAGTATTAAGCATCCCACATCCAAATCCATTATTTTAAATGGTAAAATTTGAATCTTAAAGTTTAATAATTATAATTCACACAAAAAACCTAAATTAGGCAAATACATCATAACATAATTTTAATGTTCAAACTCTAACTTTTAAATTAAAAGTTAGAGTCATAGAGAAAAGACAAAACAAAAGAGAGTGAGAGAGTAAGAGTAGGGTTGTTGAGGGAAAAATGGGTGCAACACTATTATTTATTATCCTCAGTGTTCTGTCCTTTGTCCATCTACTTAATTATTAAAAGAAATTAACTAAAAGGATGGATACGGGCGGCCAAAGGTGTACCCATAGCAAGCTCATTTAAATTTTAAATGAGCAGGTTTTAATCCAACTCATTATGAGTCTTTTTGAACAAGTTCAAAATGACCTAATTACATCAGATCAGATTGTAAGTGGGCTCACTAGGTTGCGGTTATTGCCTGACGGTAATGGGAAAGGATAAAAACGTGGTTTGACTTGGAGCACGAGCACATGGTAATGAAAATGTAGATTTTACCTGAAAACGGAAAGAAAACGTAAAATCGTAATATAGCAAAATCATAAAAAAATCGTAAAAACATAAAAGCGTTTGAAGTATAAATCGAGATTTTAACTAAGAGAGTGAATGTTGCAATTTCTCCCTGGCCTCTCTCCCTCCAGTTCCACCTTGGACAGTCCTAACAGTGGCGCCAATTCCCCCATCTCTAATTGGCGCATCTTTAGTCCTGGTACGTCGTAATTCTCACTCACAGATCCTCATCACCTCTCAGACATTAATAATTTGTATCATTCTTATCATCTCATACTAGTTCCCTTTCTTCTGAACTAGTTGATGATCCTCGAGACGTGAACGCACGGCTCACATTGTGGGCACAAGCCGTCACTTTGGCATCCGCCTCCAAAAATGCCAATTGACACCCTCTCTTGTTTTTGCTTATTAATCTGGCAACTTTCCGTGCGCCTGTGTATAAATGCGCCCTTTTTCTTTGCAGTGGGACTGGGAATAATGGTTATAGTTTACCTTTTGAGACGTCTTTTGTTCCTTTTGGGTGTGTTGGGCTTTGCTCCTCTCCCACTTTTCCAGTCATGATTGATCGTCTGATATATCCCCACTTTCTGAATGTATGTACATAACCATATACTGTTGTGCATTTGCGTGAAAATGTTGGGGAGACGAAGGCATAGTATAAATAAACGTTGTGTATATGAACCGTGTGTTGCACATGAACGGTTTTTTGTTGATTGCTTCGAGTGCTTGCTACTTAGGATTACTACTTCGTACCATTGACGTTATTACTCTAATTCTTCAAGCAAATGCATGAGAAAGAGACGCCAAATAAGTGTGGGATGTCCTCACTTCTTACAAACGTAGGATAGAGTCTTCATGTGTAACTCGGATTCGATCTCTCTGGCTCTATACTGTTTGTTTTTTTGTGCATTCATATCCGAATAACATGAAACATAATTAAGAAAACTTTCCATACTAGTTACTCCATCCTTTCTTATCCGTACAATCAAGTGAAAATAATATTAAAGATCTCTTGCGGATGTGCACAACATAAGTGATTGACTGCAATTGAGCAATTATATGTTATTTTCCAACCATCTTGCAGAGCAAAACGGCCTGCTGCTCTGACTAACAGATCCAATAATGATGCACCAAAGAAGGGTCGAGGTGGTGGTGGTTTACAAAATCAACTTGCTAATAGAGCACTGCAAGGACTACCAAGTGGTGGGAGAAGTGGTGGATCTCGGGGCAGGGGCTTTGGAGGAAGAGGAAGAGGAAGAAGATATCTGTAAATTTGATTCATTTGCATGGTTGTTCATCATACAAGTAGACGTTGATGTATTGAAATTCTTTTGTTAGAGGAAGTTTTTTATTTATTACATTTGTCCGAAGTTCGCTGTTATGAGATTTTATAATCATTGTGAACCAAGTTCGCTGTTACACTTTCTTCCTGAATAAAGAAAAGTGCAAAATAGATCTAAGTTATGATGAATTTCCTCTAGGCTATAAAATTAGGCTTTATTTGGTTTGAAGGGAGGGGAGGGAGGGAAGCTTCCCTTTTTAGTGTGAAAAATCAGATATGACCATAAATTCGTATCGTTTTCTGCACAAAAATTTCTCATCATAGTAATAACTGACTTTTCACACTAAGGAGGGAAGCTCCCCTCCTTCTCCTCCTTTTAAATCAAATACAACCTTATAATTCTTAAAGTTTCCTAACCTATAAGGAAGCTTTTCCCAAACTAGATGCTCCCATTGACTAATTATGGGTAAGTCACTCCCCAAACCAAGAAAATTTAATAAAGGACAATGGAAGTAATTTATTTAGATGAATATTGGCAGTAATTTAAAAATATATAAATAAATGAAGATTTGATGAAATTATAAGAAATGTGATCCCAGTTTAAAATCCCAATAGGTGTTTTCCACAATCAGTAAGAGCAAAAGGATATTTAGCAGCTGCTCATGGATGTCATTAAATTCATAACTGTACAAACACATGGTTCTTTTGGATTTATGTACACATATCCTAATTGGGCATTTAAAAAAGAGACTAGTCATTGAAGAAGTCACTGGAAGCTCACAAAAAGAAGTATGCTAATGAACTTAATATGGGATTCACAGGCATCAAAACTTCTTACCCCAGTACAAAAAACATACCTCTTCACACCTTAAAACAATTACGTTCCTATAATCGGATCATGAACTTGAACTCTAATAGTTAGAAGTACTTTCCTTCTTGTAAGTTATCTATTATCTAGGGTTTCCATTTGTGTCTCTGGTGGTGGTGAAGAAAGCACAATGGCTGTTGATGCTAGGGGTGCAGTATTTTGTTGATGCATAGGAGAATCAGTGGTGCTGACATCGTCCCATCTGGAAGAACAGTCAGTTACATCTTGTTGTGTCCCAATATTAGGCCTGTACAAATAAGTTTCCTGAGTAAGCTTTTTGCTGTAAATCCACTTTGCTAATTCAAGTGTTCTTATCCCACTTGTGAGTCCATTGCCTTCTTGAATCAAATTTTGAGTTAGCTGGCAAAATCCTTGCGACTGAATAATAGAAAATAGGAAACAGATAGTAGATGTGACCCCAGAAATGACAAAGAGAGCCCAGAAACTTTCGAGCTTTAGACTTTGTGTATCACTGGAGCTTGAGTTGTTGGTGCACTCGTTTGAGTGATATAACCATTGTGCTTCCAACTTGGTTAGTTCTCCCTTCTCTGAAAGCTGCAATAATGCTTTAGAAAAATCTCTGGCCATTGGGGAGCCTTTTTGGAATATCTGCATAATGTGATTGATAAGGAAAATCCAAGTTAAATGTTTAACCATGTAAAAGTAGACGAATATTGTTTGTTAGTACATGGTAGAGGACATATTGTGTCCAAGTTTTGTTCCTAATTTTGAGAAGGACAAGGAAAGTTATATATGGAATGCTATTATTACTTACAAAGCCTAGGCCTCCAAATCTGGTGATTGGTGTGGAGCCAGAATATCCCTTGCAGTAAGTACTCAAGTATATTTTTGCATAAGGGAGTTCGAAAAAAGCTGCTGTTATTGACTTGTTTTTGAATGAAGCATCATAATTGTATTCACTAGTTATGGTGATGATGTTTTCTGGCTTGAAATTTTCGACTTTCTCTAGGTATGTTCTCATAAATGAGGTACCACCACAACCAATTTTCATGTTGTTCATCTTCAGCCACTCGATGCTTGTGACGCTTGGCTGCAGTTGTTGAACTGTTAGCATTGAAGAAAGGCTAGCTGTGTAGCTTGAGCTCAGAACCATAACTAGAAGAAGCCACACTGCCATCACCACACGAGATAAGTTGCTACGCACTTGCTCCTCTGTAAGATTAATAAAAACAGAGGGTCAAGTTCAAAAGACACTTTTAGCCTCATAAACAATGAAATTTACTCATAATACTGACTATGAGAAATGACAAAATTGGTAATGGCTCCTATGTAGTATTGCTCAAGGATTTTTGACAGAATTAAAGAAAGGGATTGGAACTTAGACGGAGGCCCTGACTCTTGCCAGGGATCCAAACCTTTCAAAAAATTTCCCTGTAATTTTGCATGCTTGACACCACAGAATTAAGCTTGTTCTGTGCAGCAAAGAATGATATTCATTGAAGTTTAGCAACAATGCTTACTATGAGCGAAGAATAGGGAGGAGAAGGTAAACCAAAGGGCAGTGCTGAATTGTCTCTTCCAGTTGCCTTGAAACTCTGGATTTGGTTCTCGTTCAAGGTACCAAACTACTAACACTGTGTAAATCAAGATTGCACCAGTTACCGCCCACATTTGCCAGGTGAATGGCTTTAGAAACATCCATGTTGACTCTTGAGACTTCATTGGAACTACCATGGTCAATCCTGATTCTGTATATGGCACAGTAAAATCCACATATTGCAGTCTCTCTGCTAGTATGGTCACATCACCAACCACTGCATCATAAGTCTTCCACCACCATTATATTATACCACGACAACCAAAAGAATAAAACGGAAGCAATTTAGTTCAGTGGGGTAGGACCAAAATGGTACATAAAATTCAAAATCTGTATCAGAAATTGAAGATTGTCTTTGCCAAATATATTTAGGAAGTATACACGTACCACGCACCCATGTGCATGCTTAGGTGTAAAGACAGAAATGATTAGGGAAAAAGTGTTTGAGTGGTGGCTACATTGAGAGAATTATACTTTAGAATGCAAAATTAAAATGTTTGTTATCTTAGAAATAGAAACAATAATGGAATATAAGGTACAGTAGAATGCAGTTGTTCCCTTTTATGAAAAAGAATTACTAGGCAGCAAAACAGATATTGCGTGTCAAGAAGAAAGGACTGATAGCTAGGCAGGAAAAAGAGATCACACATTTGGCTGCTTGAAATTCACGAATAAATGAATAATGTTGTTTATTGTTTTTAACAGAACTTTATAAATGATGTATGATATAACTTTACTTTTCTCTTTCTAAGAAAGTTTAGTGAAAAAGAATTGCTACCTTGTTGTACACAAGTTGAACCAGATCAGGAAAAGTTACGTTGAGGGGATGAAACTCATAGGGAAGATCATATCCCAAAAGCTCAAGCACCTTGTTGAAAGCATCAATACAGAATCCTCTATATTGATTCTGATCTGGACTTTTTCCATATTCAACCTTGACAAACTTTGGAAATGAAGATTTTCCTGGAAGTGCAATTTTCATTGGGTTTCGCTTAACAGGCATATTCCAACCTTTAGGAGTTCTCTCCAAATTCCCTGGCCATTGCAATACACCAACCAAACTTTGTGTGTTAGCACTAGCAGAGGCATTTTCTTCACTTTTTCCTCTGGGCAGGCTTGTGGTAAACCCATTTTCTTGAGTCCAAAAGTCTATTTCTTTATAACTCTTGCCAACTACATTTACTATCCTTAGGATTGGATTCTGCAAGAGCTGACCTGCTTGAAAATGAATTTCCCCACTCAAACCATTGAAACTGCTAGACAGTATTTCTCTTAGCAAAGCTTGTGGGCTGCTACTTGTGTCCCTTGCCATTCTTTCTACTGCTTCAATGACAACTTTGATGCTATCATATGCTTGCAAAGCATAAAATCCTGGGTTGCTATTGTCTTCCTCAGGATTCTTTGCACGAAATTTTTTCCGGAACTGAGCTTGAAAATCTTGATACTCACTGCTTTTTTCTGAGTAATGCATCTTGATTCCTAAAGACCCTCCCATATAGGAGGAAATGACAGACTTATCCACAGAGTCAAGCAAATCAGTTATGCTCTCTGAGATTATCCAAGCTGAATCTTTATCCACAAGTCCCATCTTTGAACCTTCTCTGAACAAATGGGTCACCACTTCTAAGGAAGAGTGCAAAACAATGAAAACACGAGATTGAGTTTTGTTCACCAACTTATTTAGCTCTTCATTGATTAGCTCTCCTACATCCGGAAGAAAAGAAATTGGTGGAAGCGCTAAACGGTGCTCAATTAGTGAACCAATGTCTTGAAGAGCCTCAGAAAGGAGAGAGAGCATCCCAGCATAGCCATCTTCTTCATAAACTACTACTACTCTTTGCCAGCTAAAAGCATTCACTATATCTGCAATGCATTTCGCATGTGCGGTGACATTGTTAGCTAGTCTAACCAGATAAGGCCAGCGTTTTTGTGTCAAAGGTGGGGTTATTGCTGGTGATACAAAGGATATGATTGGAACTTGAGCTTGGCTTCCAACTTCAGCCACTAGAGCTGCTTCTTGCCATGTATGCATCCCTATGATGACTTCTACTTTCTGCATTTCAATCAACTCTTCAGCTGCAACCAGGTTTAGCACAATTAGGAGGGAAGTGTACAAACTAAACCAGAAGGCTATAGAGAAGTTCAAATCCACTCAGTTTGGTCTTCCCACAGATCATTTAAAAAATAGTCATTCAATCATTTCACTGTAGTAGTGTTTCCCTGATATAGTATAATTGTTCAAAATTTGATGGCGAATGTTGTGATATTCTGGTGACTTGGATTCTAGAGTTAAGGCGTGAATTTACACTAATGGCTTTATGGGTAACCCAATAACGCTAAGGTCAGGTAAACCTATTAGATTCAGCTTTAAAATTTGAGCAGAAATTAAAAGCTCTTCAATGATTGAGAAACCAAATGATTAGAAATGATACCTTAAAAGTTGACATATTTCTCAGGGTTTTTTTCGGAATAATTTTCTTTGAAAAGGCTAGAGATTGCTTACCAAGAGAGACGGCTCTGAAGGCTTCCTCAGAGGCGTTTCTGAAATAAAGAGCCAGCTTGTGAGCCTTGGACGTGTTATTATATTTTTGAGCTCCAATTTCCATGGCTATTTGCTGTTCTTTACCAACACGAGAGTTAACATCAATAATTGCGCCAATGCGTGTAACTTTGGTGTACCCATCTCCATAGGAATGAAAGAAAAAAGAGAGCAGAAGAAAGAATAGCCAAAATCTTGCAACTGCTTCAGGAATAGCCATTTGGGATTCTGAATTTTTGGCTACTGATCTGAAAATTAACGTTTGAGATTGTTATGTTGTGTACAAGCTTTGTACTATTATAGCATGCATAAAATAATACTCTCTTCGCTCCTAATTATAAGACTAAGTTGACCTTTTTGGAAAAATTAAGGAAACTAATTAAACTACTTTGGAGTATTTTTTTTACTAAACAAATTAGTTTGACTAATAAACTAATATATAATTTAAGGATATACAGTTGAACCTGTTCGAATCCTCTCTCTTTTTAAATTAAAAGTTACTTTTAAGCTAAAATTAAAAGCTAAAACTAAAAATAAGTAGTTTGGTAAAATTTTTGTGATAAATGCCCTTTCTAATAAAAATTATCATAAAAGGTATATTATAAAATAACCTTTAAACTATCAATATGCTCATAAAATAAAATAGTATGAGAATAGATTTACCAATATAGTAGAGCACAATTAAGAAATCATCAGTACTCTTGTAAATCGTCAACCAGTATTCAATTCACATGAAATCACCTATTTCTATTTTCCATTAATGTTTGTGTTGATGCTATCAAGTAAGATTTTGGTAATGCATCGGCTCCACCTTACACTGTTTTTTCTTGGCTAGCCATAAAGTGCAATGTATTATTGAGGTGAAAAGAAAAATATTTAAATATGGCACATCAAAAGCTCATAGGGCCGTTTGGGATTGCTGTGAGAGAATTGACTTTTGTTTCTGATGGACTTTTCTTAATAGACTTTTTTCTGATGGACTTTTTCTTGATATGATTTGTGTTTGGGATAGCAGTGACAGAAGTGGCTTTTGTTTCTAATTGGCACTTGTTTGGCATAGCTTTTAAAAAGTAGATGAGATGAAAAATGACAGAAAAGGGCATGTATCAAATTCATATATATATATATATATATATATATATATATATATATATATGATATATATGGTGTACAAAATGTGATAATTTAGGATAAAAATTAAAAACAAATATAAATTTGCCAAATAAAATAGTAACATTACCATTAAAAAATTTACAACACAATTATTAATGAGGATAAATAAACAGATAGGTCGGATAAATCCAAGAAGCACCGAAACATACAGGAAGCCACTGGTAACTAAAGTAGATATACACATAAATCAAAAGCTCTAAGCAATGGATTGCAGAAGATGATTGCCCAAAAGCTGTTAAAAGATGTCACCATATTCATGGATTGCAGAAGCAGAAAGCAAGAAAAGAAGCAAGAAGCTCCGTGTGAAATTGCACCATAAAAGCTTAAGTAATAAATAGCAAAAGTAGCATAGCCAGCAAATAATCACTTCAAACAATCAATATCCTATGTATCACGTAATTAAAAGCAATAAGCTTAGTAATTATGAGAGCAAAAAGAACTGGCTCAGTTTTGGTAATTAAAAGCATTAAGGCGGTGGCAATCAAGAAATAACTTCAGCCAAGCAAAGAGAGAAACAATAATAAACTTCAATTAGAAGATCCAAATAAGGTGTGGTAAAGATACGCTACAACGCTGGCATTAAAAGTTTAAGCAGATCAATAAAAAGACTTACGGCATATGGACGAGATGGATCCTTGCAGCGGATAAAGTCAATTATGGTAAGGGATTGTATAGAAGGGAATCGAGCTCGGAAGATATTTTCCCTAAGAACACTCACACAGAAGCGCCGAACGTCGAAGGGTCCTCAACTGACACTCTCGTTCACAAAATAAGAGCTTAAGGGGAAAAAAAACAAAAAATCATCAGGAGGTTTTAGATTTTATGATATAATTAAATAACTTATTTAGTTTTTTTAATCCCTCTAAAACAATGTCAACTCGATCTTAAAGTTAAGACTTTCAGAGCAAGAAACCAACGATTCTAGAGCGGGCGACTTTGTCAAATGTTGAAGTTGTTGTCTTTCAAGTTATTGACGAAGCTGCAAACTTACCAAAGACTTTTGAAGACCAAGAATTCTGAGTTGAACAAGGGTGATGAGGAAGGAAGAGCAAGCAGGAACGCCGTTACTCAAAAATTGGAGAAAAGTTGGTATGGATATTAATTATAGATTGAGTCTTACATGTAGGTAATTTACATGGTGCACATAAAAAGCTTCTGTGTTATATACGATTTTTTATTCTAAAACATTTTCTGAGACTTTTAATGATTAAGTTGAACGAGGATCACTCAGCCCTATGTTCTGTAGTCTCTTTGGAATTGAAGCAAATTGATGAAAGAAAGAGAATTGTGTGGACAAGGAAAGATGCCGTGTAGGCTTGGGAGTGTGGGACAGTGTATTTAAACTTGAATGGGTCAAAGATTTTATTTATTATTAAATTTAATTAGTGATTTTTCTGGTTTGCCGTCTTTTCAATGTCATGTCATTGATCACACGGTTTCAAAGTTTGCGAGAAACTTACTAGCAAGTGTTGACCGAAAAAAGAAAAAAGAAAAAAAAAGAGAAACTTACTAGCAAATAGTCCTCGAGAATTGTTTAGACTTGATTTGTCATGTTATTTGGATATTTGAAGTCAGACCAATTAAATTACAATAACTCTTTAAGTTAATTTAACATGTTTTAAATATTAGCTAACATATCATAAGATTAGTTTTTTTTATTATTTGCGAAATCTTATTTAGGGATTCATTTTTTTTAAACAAAAATATGAAATACATGAGCAATAACTAGGATTAATGTTTAGCTAACTTGTATTAATTGGTTAGAATATAAAAGATGTGATAAACTAGGGACAAACAAGAATTTGTGGGTCAATGTTTTAAAAGGCAGATTGAATGTCAAGTCAAAAAAGTTAGTGAGTCATAGTTCAAACCGTCGATTCGGTCAAGTTGTTTAATCGAGCCTTTGTGATATACTTCCTTCGGTCCTTATTATAAGGCACCAACTAACTTTTCTCAAAAACCAATAAAAGTAGTTAAAGTCAATAAAGTTGCCTTACAATTTAAGTAACTTCCAATATTACCCCTACTAATTGTACTAAACTTTAATATTATTTTAATTATTACTCTCACCCACTACCCTCATTAATTAAGGGTAGACATGGAAACAAATAATTAATGTGCATTGGGAACAAGCAAGTGCCTTATAAAAAAGACCAAATAAACTTACTAGGTGGTGCCTTATAATAAAGACCAGAGGGAGTAATAATTAAATAAAAAAAATATCTTTAAAGTTACAATATTACAATATAAGTATTTTTTATTTGGGAAAATTCTAAATAAATACCATTTCAATTTGCAAAACCTCCAGAAGTCCGTCGAATTTGTAAAAAGACTGAAAAGTACCAAGGACCTATGAGGGATATGCAAATTCGGGTGAAATTATCCTTTTGCCCTTAATTTTAAATAAATAAATAAAACCCTCAAACACCCCCACCCCCACCCTTTTGGCGCTCGATCTCGACGACGACTGATCATCGGAGCTCCTGCTGCTCGGCCCCACCCATAAGGAGTAAAGATCTTGGGGGAGAAGGGGCCTCGCTTGAGGAGGCATCACAGGTTGCTGGTTCCACAGCTCGAAGCCTCTATAACAAGACACGTCTTCATTATTCTTGTACCAAAAATAGGCGGCGTCTGGATGAGGAACTCCGGTGGGCGGGTTATTATGGGGGTGGCCGGGTAAATCTTCTTGGTTGCTCCCCCCTCCCCTACCTCCACCACTGCCTAGTGAGAACAAACCCGCCATTGTTGACCTTCCTCTATGCCTGACCTAGACTTCAATTGTGGCCAATAATCCATATCAGTGATAGCTCGATCTTTGTGGGTATTGTATGGGGGAAACTGGAGAAGAAAGGGAAAAGACAAATATTGGTGGAATTAATTCTCTGGGTAGTGAGCCTTGAATGAGGAGTAAATCGAGAGAATTCTTGGGTTTTGTTTTTGTGTTGTGTAACTGTTCTCAAAGAGCGTGCTAATGTTGATGGGGATGAGATATATGGTTGGATTTTTGGGTGGGGGAAGAGAGTGGAGGATAAAATCGAAGCTCGTAGTTGGTTAAGAACAAGCGTCGAGCTGTGTTTCAATTTGCTCAAGCCTTGTTCTTGTTCTGCAGTGTAGCAGCGTGTTTAAGGGTATTATTTATTTATTTATTTAAAATTAAGGGTAAAAAGGTAATTTCACGCGAATTTGCATATTCCTCATAGATCCTTGGTACTTCTCAGTCATTTTACAAATTCAACGAACTTTTGGGGATTTTACAAATTGAAATGGTATTTATTTAGAATTTTCCCTTTTTATTTTCTAGTGAACTATATGTTTAACCCATCAGCTTTTCCATAGCCACTCTGGCTCGCTGGTTGAAAGTCGAGAACTCAACGATCTAAAGTGAGCTAACCTTCTCAACGGCCTAACTATATGACAAAGTGGTGGAGAACCTTGCCCAAAGAATACTATATATGTATATGTATATGTATATATATATATGTACATAGATACACACACATATATATGTATATATATAAACTTTTGATCTTTAACCAATATTTATATATATAAACTTTTGATCTTTAACCAAGATCATTAACAAATTTAGTTAAAGAATTCACAACATTTTATAAGATTTAAATAATTTTCGTTCATCAACTAAAATTTACACTATCAGTTCTATATAATATTGCATTAATTTTGACCAACTTTTGTTCTCAAAATAAAATAAGTCATACTATCATGTTGTTCACAAGAAATTCACATTTCATTATATTTTAACAATTTTTTTACCTTGTAAAAAATTTACATAAACAAGTTATTTACATGTTTTATTAAGAAATCCACCATATTTTATTAGATTTTATCAAGTAATAATAAATTCACGGATTCATTTAATTCATAATTTTTGTTAAAACCTAATAAAGTGTGGAAAAATGCCCAAACAAAAGTTATGAAAGGCTTGATAGAGTGAACTTTTTACTAGATAATGAGAGTTATTAAAACCTAATAAAATGTTATAAATTCTTTAACAAAACTTGAGAATAATATAAAAATGTGAATTTTTTATTGGCCGAATGAAAATTGTTAAAACCTAATGAAATGTGAATTTCTTAACAAAACTTGTTAACATATTAACAGTGTAAATTTTTCTTTTACTGGGCCAATGAAAGTTGGCAAAACCTAATGAAAGGCTATAAATTTATTAACAAAACTTGTAAAAAAGCTGATATTGTGAACTTTTATACAGTACAAAAATTGTTAAAACCTAATAAAATGATATGGACTTCTTAACAAAACTTATGAATGGGTTTGAATTAAATATGAAAAGTTAACTTACATGTATGTGTTTGCATAACATATATTGTAAAGCATTGGACCACCAATGTTTTGGACAAAACAAGTGGCGGGGGTTCAAATCTCAACCCCATCACTTTGCCAAATAAATATTCCTGCTAGAGCTCTGATGGTCGACCAGTTGCTAGTGCTTTGGCATCGACAAGGGGAGGCTAGCGGTGGTCGTTAGTCATCAAGGTGATGAGGGTGAAAGCTAATATATATATATTCGTTAGTCATCAAGGTGACGAGGGTGAAAGCTAATATATATATATATATATATATATATAAAAGGGAATTTGTGCCATTTCCTTTTAATTTCAAAAAGAAGAAATCAGGTACTCACATATACATCTTTAAGATTATGAATGTTCAAAACATCATTTTGTCTTTTGCTATGTTTAAAGTTATTTTACTGAATTTTTTTTACTCTTTTATCTTAGTCTCTTTATGAAAATTTATAACTTCAATTTTCCATTTTTTAAAATCCAACGCACGTAAATATTTCATCCCCTCCAATTCCCCCACCCTAAACAGACCCTAAATTAAACATGATCATAGACATGCTACAAGAAAGTCAAATGAATCTTAAAGGCATATGATTTGCAGTAAGTCTGGAAAAGAAATATGATAATAACTTTAAAATTCACTTATTCTCACCATACCTATAGAAGAAACAACACAACACTCCAATAGCATGCGCACACAAGATGATTTCTTACCAAATATCTTATACAAACTTCAACATTAACAATAAATAACACAGCTTGAATCAAACAATCACCACAGTCACAATAATAATGGTTCTTGATCTATTAATTTTTATTACAAAAGCCGAATATGCTCAAAAATTGGGAAAATTCATCATTTTCTTCTTGAAATTTTGATTCTTTATTTATGACTTAATCTCTCAATTATATGACTAGGTATAACCCAATCCTAAAGTTTTGACTTTTTAAACACTCATTTCCTTGTTTTTAATTTTTATCTTTAATAATTTTTATTTAATCATCAATAACTCATCCCAAGTTTAATGCACATGGAAAACAAAAAAAGAGAGAAAACACTTACCTACTTCATGAGTACTCCCTCATCTGTACTCTAACTAATTGAAAAATAACAACTTGTTTTAATTTAATCTTATATAGCTGATGAGTCATATGAAAAAATTCAAATTTTATGATTTTAAAAAACAACTTATCATGGGAGGGAATTGCGGTTTTTTTTTCTTCTAAATTATGAAGTTTATATTTTTAAAAATTATAAAATTTGAATTTGTCCAGATATAGAATTAAAATAAGATGAGTTGTTGTTTTTCAATTAATCAGAATATAGATGAGTTGATGCCCATAGAATATGTAAGTATTTCTCAAGAACTAGGTAATACTTACTGTTACGGACTGGCCCAAGGGCCCATATCCAGACCACGGCCCAACCATGCCTGAAGCAGAATCAGCGCATTAATGGGCAAAGATATGGGATCCCATTAATCTAGGATCTCCCCCAATCATGATCCCAAGATATCAGCCCCTGATATCTCAGCCCCGGATATCGCTCACCAGCCAGGGATACTCGCACCAGACTCCTCTATAAATACAAGGGAACCCTAATCAGGTGCACACGTTCTAATCTATGCTCTATTTACATTCTGCCACACAGAGCACACACACCACCCCCTGGCTTCACGCCTCCAAGTTTACTGCGAACTACGTGGACTTTGATCCCTTCAAAGGGTACGTAGGCTCTAGGCTTGACAACCTAGTCAAGTCCAATCTATCTATGTTCTCAGGACAGAACATTGGCGCCGACCGTGGGGAAAGGTAAATTCCATCCCCGTGACCACAGATGGCGAACACTAGAAGCCACAGCAGGAATCCACCACCGCAGGGAGGCGGAGCACCGCCTCCAGACCAAACCCCAGCCGGGCCAAGCCAGCCACAGGATCCACTGCAACGCGAGAACACCCCTGAGGGTCATGTCACCGACACGGCAACTTCCCCTTCCGCGGATGACTAGCCGCTGTTGCAGGCGCTCGGGGAGATTCCTACCCAGGACGCTTTGGTGTTAGAAGCCGACGTCCGCATCCTTCGGAGAACGCAAGAATCACTTCTGCAGAGGCTCGAGGATAAGGAAAGGAGGGATCAGTTGCAGCGGCAAGCGGACCTCCAAGCCTTCGCACAGATGATAAGGGAGGAACTCCAGAACCATCACCCACAAGGAAACCGGAGGGAGCATCATACCGAGAGAGGCCCGGCCACAAACAGTAGCCACTCATCCAGTAGTCCACAACAAAGGACCGGGCGGAGAAGTACCAGCAGACCAAGCGGGAGGACGAATTTGAAAAGAGGTCACTCACCACCTTCAGAAGGCCATGACAACACTGAAGGCTGAAATGGTTCCACGAACCACAACGGCTGAGGCATAAGAGGAACCCGAGACCGAGAAGAGCACCGAGAGGCCGACAGAGCCTGTCGAGCTCCCCGTCGGAAATCACCTCGCCACGGGTCTCCTCGTCATGACTCCTCGCGCCATGGATCACCCCGAGAGTACCGAAGAAAGTTTCTTACAGGATCCGGAAGATCCCCATTCTCGAGGGCGGCGGCATCGGCTCCCTATCCCAAAGACTTCGACTTGGCCGACCTTCCGAAGTACGACGGAACCCAGGACCCACGTAACCATCTCGACATTTTTGACAGATTAATGTACGTTCGGTCCATCGATGGCCCGGTCATCGAACGCCTCTTTGCGGCTACGCTGACTGGAACGGCGCACAAGTGGCTAAGTTCCCTTCCAGAAAACTCTATCCGAAGCTTTGAAGATCTCGGGCGTAAGTTCGAACTGCACTTCGCCACGAGTAAAAAACATCCGAAATCCCAATTCACGCTTAGCAAGGTGAAACAAAAGAAGGGCGAGCCGCTGCAAAAGTACCTCGACCGGTTCCGGGATGTGGCAATGCAGGTACGATCGCTGTTAGAAGAAGTCCATGTGCACTGCCTGATTAACGGGCTTGACCTATCGTCACGTCTGGCCAGGAACCTATGCAAGAATCGGGTCTGCACCCTAACCGAGTTTTACATCCAAGCGAAGAAATACTTGGATGTGGAGCAGATGGAAGCGGCAAACGCAGACGAACCAGACAAGGTAAGAAATAACTCTCCCGACTGTCAGGAACGGTCAAGCAAGCAGAAGGCCGAATCCTGCGGCCGGAACAGAGATAGCAGGATCAAACCCGACCGAGTCGACCCCAAGGCAAAGTACGATAGCTACACCCCCTTGAATGTCCCTTAGTCGCAGGTATGGAAGGAGGTAGCCCAGGCCGAGATGAGGCAGGTCGACCGCACCAAGTTTTGCACGTTCCACGATTGCCAAGGACATACCATCGACGAATGCTACAACCTCTGTGACGCCATTGAAAAGTTTGTAAGAGAAGGGAAGCTGCGTCAGTATGTCATCAAGACCCAAGGAAGGACGAGCGGCAAGCGCAACTACCGCGTCCGCACTAGAAGTTCGCCCAGGGAGACCCGAAAGCCGGAGAAGAAGCAGAAGACCGCCTCTGACGATGAGTTTCCCGACGTGGATTTCCAGTGCAACGTCGTCAGCGGAGGGTTCGAAGGGGGAGGCGACACAGTAAGCCAACGGAAGAAATACCTCCGCGAGGTCCTAATCGTCCGAGATCTACCCAAGTTTAAGGATGATCCTGCCAGACCAAAGCCGCCCCCTTAACCTTCACCAATGAAGAACTCAAGGACGTCATCCCCGGCCACCTGGATGGACTGGTGATCACCGGAACCTTGGTGAATTGCCGCGTCAAGAGGATTTTCGTGGACGCAGGAAGTTCGGCCGACATCATAAGCTGGGACGCCTACAAAAGGATGCACCTCGATAAAGAGGACCTCAAACCGTGCAAGACCACCCTGATCGGATTTAACGATGAACAATCCTTCCTAAAGGGTTATATCGACCTTCGGTTGACCCTCGGCACAAAAGAGGCCTTCAAGTTAGAGCGCGTCAGGTTCATCGTGGCCGACTTCCGCTCCCCATACAACATTATCCTCAACCGACCAACAATTCACAACTGGGACATACTGGTGTCCACCAAGCACTAGAAATTGAAGATGGTCAATGACAAAAACCAGATAGTCGTGGTATCCGAAGACCAAAAGGAATCACGGCAATGCTACTTTGAAGCTCTCCGGGTCGAGGACGGAGGACCCTCATCTCCACCTCGGCTCGGATCCGACGAGTCAATGACCGAGGTCGAAGATGATAGACACCCTCGGCATCCGATCAACATGGTAGAACTTGACCTCCGTGAGCAGGAAAACCAGAGGCTCGAGCCGGAAGGGGAACTTGAGGAAATAACGCTAGGGACGAACCTATCCAAGACAACCAAAATCGGCCGAGACATGAGGGACGACCTAAAAACTCAAATGATCCGTTTCCTCAGACAGAACCAAGACGTCTTCGCCTGGACCTCGGCCAAGATACCCGGCATTGACCCCCACTTCTGCTGCCACAAACTCGGCATGTGGCCGGGATCGAGACTAGTGGCACAGAAGAAGAGGAATATCGCCGACAACAGACAGAAGGCCCTCGAGAGCCACGTCGAGGAGCTCCTAGCGGCTGGCTTCATTCGAGAAGTGCAATACACCACCTGGCTCTCAAATGTAGTCATGGTACTCAAGCCCAGCGGCAAATGGAGAGTATGCGTCGATTACACGAACCTCAACAAGGCGTGCCCAAAGGACTCCTACCCGATGCCCAATATCGATCAACTCGTGGACAACTCGTCCGGGTACCAGCTCCTCTCCTTCATGGATGCCTACTCTGGATACAATCAGATCGCCAAGCATCCGGAAGACCAAGAAAAAACCGCTTTCATGACGGACAAAGCAAACTACTGCTACAACGTCATGCCATTCGGGTTGAAAAATGCCGGGGCCACCTACCAAAGGATGATGAACCGGGTGTTCGTAGATCAGATCAGGCGCAACATAGAAGTCTACATAGACGACATGATCGTCAAGTCGAAGCCACCAGAAGACCACATCCGGGACCTCGAACAGACGTTTCAGAAGCTGAGAAGACATCGAATCAGGTTGAACCCGTCCAAATGTGCCTTCGGAGTTCCGGCTGGAAAGTTCTTGGGCTTCATGTTGACCAACCGAGGAATCGAAGCCAACCCAGACAAATGCAAGGCTGTCCTACAGATGTAGCCCTCGAGGACTAAGAAGGAGGTACAACAGCTAACCGGCCGGCCGGCTGCCCTGACAAGGTTTTTACAGAAGTTGGCCGAGAAAGCCCTACCTCTCTTCAAGCTACTGAAGAAAGAAACCCGAGGCGGCTGGAATCCAGACTACGACGCCGCCTTCGCAGAGATTAAGCGATGTTTGGCAACCCCGCCGGTGCTTACTAAACCGGACCCGGGGGAGACCTTGTTCCTCTACCTCTCGATCGGTAACGAAGCCGTCAGCGCTGCCCTGGTAAGAGAAGCCGAGGCCGGACAGATGCCGATATACTTCATTAGCAAGGCTTTATAGAGCTCCGAACTCCGGTACCAGAAACTTGAGAAAGTGGCCTTCGCCCTACTTACTGCGACAAGAAGGCTCCAGCCTTACTTTCAAGGACATCGGATAGTGGTACGCACTAGCCAACCGATCCGGCAGATACTCCATAAGCCAGACTTAGCTGGAAGGATGACAAACTGAGCCATTGAGTTGTCAAAGTTCGACATAGCGTTCGAGGCCTGGCAGGCGATCAAGTCACAAGCGCTGACAGATTTCATCAGGGAGCTCACCCCGGCAGCAACAAGTGACGGGACTTGGAAGGTCTATGTAGATGGATCGTCTAACGCTAGGGGGTCGCTACCGAGCACTCTCTCCAACTAAAATTCCCAACCTCCAATAACCAAGCCGAATACGAGGCTCTGCTGGCCGGACTGCTCCAGGCAAAAGACAATGGCGCACACCGAGTAAAGGTTTTAACCGACTCGCAGCTCGTCGCCGCACAGATTGAAAGCAGCTATCAAGCAAAAGGCCCTCTTATGGTGAAGTACCTAAACCGCGCCAAAGAGCTCATGGCCGAGTTCGAAGAAGTGACCGTCTCCCATATCCGAAGAGAGGAGAACGCCAGAGCCGACATCCTCTCCAAGCTGGCAAGCACTAAGGGACCGGACAATCACAGGACTGTGATCCAGCAGAACCGGACCGAGCCGAGCTGTGTCATGACCATCTCAGCAGGGCTTGACTGGAGGAAGCCGATAGAAGATTACCTCGAGAGGGGAATTATCCCTACCAACTCGACTAAGGCCAAAAAGCTGATCAGAGAAGCCGCTCTCTGCGCGATGGTTGATGACCAACTCTATAGAAAGGGACTGCACTGCCCGATGATGCGCTGTCTCGACGAAACCGAGGCAAAGTACGTGCTGGCCGAACTACACGAAGGCAGCAACGGCCACCACATGGGGGGCAAGGCCCTCGCTAGAAAGGCACTACGCGCCGGCTATTATTGGCCCACTATGAAGCATGACACCATGGAAAAAGCCAAGACGTGTGAGAGTTGCCAGAAACACGCCAGGATCATATGGCCGTCGCCTACAGAATTGAAAGGAATGCCGGCCCCCTGGCCCTTTTATAAATGGGGCATGGACATCCTCGGACCCTTTCGACCGGCGCAGGGGCAATGCAGATGGCTCATTGTCGCAGTAGATTACTTCACCAAGTGGATCGAGGCAAAGCCACTGGCCACAATAACCTCGGCCAAAGTAATGAAGTTCTTCCGGCACAACATCGTCTCCCGCTTCGGAATACCAGCCGAGATCGTCACGGACAATGGGACCCAGTTTATGGACCACAGATTCCAAGCGTTAATGTCTAGCCTAGACATTAAACAGCACTTCTCGTCCGTGGAACACCCGCAGTCGAATGGCCAGGCCGAAGCCGCCAACAAAGTCATCCTGGACGGACTCAAGAGGCGGATGTTGCAAGCCGAAACCAACTGGACCGAGCAGCTTCATAGCGTTCTATGGGGATACCGGACGAGCGTACAGACTTCGACCCAGGAAACCCCGTATGGGCTAACCTATGGATGCGAAGCAATGATCCTAGTCGAAATCGGACAGCCATCTTGGAGAAAGGTTAGAGCCAGAGAAGAAGGACAGGAGTCGAACGACGACGCCTTAAAGACCAACTTGGACCTCATAGACGAAATCCGAGTCACGGCGCACTGCCGGGAATTAGCCGCCAAGCAGCTACTCGCGGCTAAGTACAATAGAAAGGTCCGACCTCGGTCATTTAACCGCGGGAACCTCGTACTCCGACGGGCCGACATAGGCAACAAGAATGCCAAGGACGGGAAGCTGGCGGCAAACTGGGAAGGCCTCTACCGGATCAAAGAGAAACTCAATGGAGGGGCATACATTCTCGAAACCCTGGCACGGAAGCTGGTCAAAAGAACATGGAATGCCGACAAGCTAAAGATCTACTATAGCTAGATCCCTCCCCGGCCTTGTTTGGTTTTACTTTGTTTATTTCCTTAATTCAAAGTTCAAATTAAGTCATTTCCTAATCTTGTTTCCTTGTAAAGCCCCTTAGGGCTATTTTTCATCAATAAAGGACCCCATTGATGAGATTCATGAATGAGCACAAATATCCGCTTAAGCATGAAGCCAAGGCTATAAAGCCCAGTCGAAAACGCGAAGACCGAGGCAATGAAGCCTGACTAAAAAACCGAAAGCCAAAGCCTATAAGCCTGGCACCAGATAAACGGCTCCGAGGTTGTCTACCCGGCCGCAAAACTAAAAACATCTAGATGTACGAAAACCGGCCGTTGTACTCCGACAGGCATTGGTTAGAGCCCGACTAAGCAAGCGGACTACCATGTCGACCCTGATCAGGTCAAAATGTTTGATTAGAGGCAGGCGAAGCCTCGGTTGCACAGGTGGTAGTCTAGCCCTTACGTCGGCTAAACATAATCCGACTAGTGAAAGTCGGAGTCTGACTACTAAAAAGTTGGACCTAGGAAGTGCGGTTAGTTATACCTGACGAGGTTGAAACAAGACAACCCTGCCCCAACCTCCCACACGCTAAGAGTGGTAGAGCAAAAATGGCTTGTACGCATACAGCCGACGAACAACTAAAACAAGGCAAAAGGATGATATAATTGTAAATCATTCACTGTCTAAGTCATCTAAACCGAGTTTAGAATTACGAAAAACTAAGACAAAAGGATGATGAAAACGTAGATCATTCATTGTCTAAAAAAGTTTGTACAGGATGGCCCAAAGGCCAAAATTGTTCTGAGAAATTACAAGGGCACATTTGCCCCAAAAAAAAACAAAAAGAGAACAAAACTAAGATCTAAGACTAGCTGGATGGATCGGCTCCCTCAGCAGCATCCTCTTTAGCACCGTCGGCAAGGTCCTCGGCGGCAGGAGACTGGTAAAGGATCAGATTCTTGTCCTGAACGAAGGCGCGGTAATCATACCCATCCACGTTAAGCTTCACGCTGGGGTTGAAGTACCGGATCTAAGCCAAGGCTTGCTCAAAACACTCCCGGGCAGTCTGCAACAAGGCGTCGAATGTCTCCCGATGAGCCACCTGCTCTGCGGAGAGGGCCCCCTGAAGCGCCTCTTTCTCTGCAGCCAGGGAGGCCCGCTGCTACTGAAGGATTTTCATCACAGCCACACCCTTGGACAACCCCTTCTGCGCTCGAACGCACTCCTCAGCCAGCTTCTCGGCAGAACCTCGCGAGGCTTGAAGCTCCTGATCCGCCTTCACCTCAGCGGCCTTTGCAGCGTCCCGCTTGACCCTGGCCGTATCCCGCTCCTCCTCAGCAGCCTTGGCCTTCGCCTCGGCCACAGCCAGGCTATTCTTCAGCTCCTCCTCAGATGCCCTCAACCTTTTGCAGTCGGCATCGGCCAGGACGAACTTCTCCCACACCAAGATCAGGGCCTGAACGTACCCCATCGACCAGCACAATTCCTTCTGCGTCGCGTGCAACTCATCCAGGGACGGCGGAGACAAAGGCTGGCTCTCCAGAAAACGCCGAGGAGGAAGGAAAGCAACATCCACCTCCGGCACCACCCTCTTGTCCCACAAAAAGCCGCGAGGGAAGACCGAAGACGGACCCAACGGCTGACGAGGCGGAGGAGGGGGCGGCGAAGACGAAGGAGGACCCGGCAGCGGACCCAATGGCGCCTCGGAACGGAGCAGAGCCTCGACTTTCTCATTAGTGACCACGACTTCCTTTCCCTTGGAAGCCGGGGACACGGCCAAGACCTCTGAGGAAGACTTGGCGGCGACAGCAGGAGAAGGGTCCCGGGCAACTGAGTCCTTTGACCTCTTACGAGCCTCGGCCGCAGGAGCGTCAGCATCCTCAGAAGGACCTCGCTTCTTCGTAGGGCGGCTCGACGAGGCAGTAGCAGCTGGATTCGCCTTGCGAACATACAGTGGAAGGGTACTCATTTCTGTAGCTGAAAAAGAAAAAGAACAAACAAGTTAGAAAAATGGACCCGAAATCCCATGAAAACACAAGATGATATGATTAGCATAATATCCTACAAGCAGGGGGCGCCGGCTGGGAACCAGGCCCGGTAATAAAAAAGGCCGCACTCTGCACCCCGTACTTCTCCACATAGGCGGCCAGCCTGGGGATGGAAGGGACGGTCTTGGGTAAGAGGTTGTCATCATCAACTAAGTAGGACGTTGGCAACTTGGTATAATGCCCTCTCTACCAATAAAGGGGAAACCTCCACTCCACACCCGGGCCCTCCGCCCCTTTTAAAAACCAGGGTTGGTGGCCAGGCTTGGCTGCGACCTTGAAAAAGGCGTTCTTGAAACGCTTGACAGAGTTCGAGAAGGCCCTCATCAGCTTCCTGTCCGACCCATTCCGAAGCGATACCAGACCCTTGAGTTTCTCACTCTCCTTGGGCGAACCAGGAGTAAAAGGGCTGAAGTAATAGAAAAAAAGGTTGACTGTACAAGGGATGGGACTCGGAAACGAGGCACACAACTTTTCAAAGGCCACCAGATAGGCCCAGCCGTTCGTATGACGCTGCGACGACACGAGGCTGTGGTAGGTTAGTGCCGAGATTTGGAACTCTGTGAAAGGGAAATGCACTTTGATCCGGGTCAGCAAATCCCGATAAAAGAAAAAGAAGTTTGTGGATCCGGCTGTGAGGACAGAACAGACAGGCTCCTCCGCCCCCGCAGGAATGTATGCACAGCTTTCTAGCCTGGGCAACTCTAGCCGGGCGATATCGGCAATAGACATCAGAGTCCGGATCTTCAACATCTCATAAGAGACCCAGTCGAACTGCCGACACAGTGCCTCAGGCGGACTGGAAGAATCCGAACTCTGCGCCTCGTCACGTTGCTTATAAGACCGGGGTTTAGGGGCCATTACACCTAAAGGCAAATAAACAAAGCCAGAATCAGTAAAAGAGCGGGAATACCTGGCACTACAACGGTGGCATGCGAAGAAGACTGCGGACTCGGACAAACGGGGGCATTAGAAGGGACATCCGGGGAAGGCCGATGCCGGCAGGAACCGAGTATGGAAGAAGCCCTTGCGTCTCCACCGCGTGCTATCAACGCAGTCCCAACACGGGCCGAGATACCCTTCCGGAAGGGGACTTTCACGAACATGAGAGGGGCCCTCATAAAAATTGAGGGGTTGGGCCATCAACGCTGGGGACCCGGATCCGGACGAGGAGCTTATCCCGACCCCGCCGATTGACCCAGGGGGCAGGGTGTACGCTAGAGGATGGACAGGACATGGAACCGGAACCCTAGTGGAAGCCGGGCGAGCCCTAGCTCGCCCCGGACGGATGGCGCCGCCTCGACGCAAAGGAGCCAAAGCCCCTGCGGCAGGCGGTTCACCCCCAAGAACCCAATAAGTGGCCCCTGGGAAACACATACGAAGGAACATTTCTTCCACCGGCGATAACGACGCCCTTGGCCTAGGAAAACTTTTGTCTCTCACCATAACTAGAAGCCTAAGGCACTAAAGGCTTGTGTTTAAGGATAAGCAGTGGGTCGAATTTTGCGAAGGATGACATAAGAAAAGCCCAGAAAGACCCAGAAAAGAGAAAGAACAATAACACAGGCAGCAATTTCAGAAATAAGCGGTAAAATGCAGGAAAATACCGAACAAAAGCGCAAGGTAGGAGACGGAATACCTGTGTGGATAGAATGGAGGGGACTAGAACTCTGGAAATGAAGAACAACAAAGTCTCGACTGAAGAAGGTGATACTACGAACTTAGAAGAAAACCAGAGAAAAGTATGAGAAAAAGAGGAATAGCGGGAAAAATAAAAACGAAAGAGGGAAAAGAAGCCATTTAAACCAAGTCGCGAAACGCAGGGGTAAAACGTAAAACGGTCTATTCCGACGCAGGAACGACGGGATTGGTACAGCGCGACGTCAGCACATTAAAAGCGTACAGATCTCGAGAAGCGAAGGGATGCGACGATTGCAGAACACCACCATTCAGGGCGTGTCAGGTGTAGACCCGTAATGATGGCGCGCGTGAAGGGAATCCCGAAGCACATAAAGAATGCCAAAAGGCAGGACTGAAGTAGCTGGGGGCATTTAGGGCCGGAACGGATCGGGAACCGTCCCGGCAAATTGACCTCGGCATCCTCGACGGGACACTAGGGCAAAGGCACCAAAAGCCGGCCCTAGATTCGAACTCGACAAAGGACCACGACAACCACGAGCCGGTCCCGCTGAAGTAGAATGCCCCGGACACAACAAGGTCCGGGGGCAATATACACCTCGGCCGTACAAAAGCCTGCACAACCAAGCTGGGGGGCAACTGTTACGGACCGGCCCAAGGGCCCATATCCAGACCACGGCCCAACCATGCCTGAAGCAGAATCAGCGCATTAATGGGCAAAGATATGGGATCCCATTAATCTAGGATCTCCCCCAATCATGGTCCCAAGATATCAGCCCCTGATATCTCAACCCCGGATATCGCTCACTAACTCGGGATACCTGCACCAGATTCCTCTATAAATACAAGGGAACCCTAATCAGGTGCACACGTTCTAATCTATGCTTTATTTACATTCTGCCACACAGAGCACACACACCACCCCCTGGCTTCACGCCTCCAAGTTTACTACGAACTACGTGGACTTTGATCCCTTCAAAGGGTACGTAGGCTCTAGGCTTGACAACCTAGTCAAGTCCAATCTATCTGTGTTCTCAGGACAGAACACTTAGGTATAGTTGAGGGGTTAGTTATAAATAAGTCAAAACTTCAAATACTAAAAGATTAATTGTTTCTAAAAAAATTCATTGAACATGTTTCTTAACCACATACAGACAACTACAGTGGGAAAATTACTGAGGTTTTCTGTTTATTTTGATTTTATACAATTTTTTGTTAGGCACAAGTATCCTCTAATTAGAAGTAATTATGTTTAAAGTACTATTGAATATTAAATGTAGGCATATTTCATAGCAAGGATTAAAACATCAATTAGCCACGTTTTAACGGACTAGTTCTTATGCTAGACTCAATCTTTGTTAATTTGATCTTATACTTTAACACACACATGTCAATGACAGACTCAAGTTTAGGACCTCATCCAAATGTGATGGGTAATGACTTAAAAAATTATCCACATGTCAACTATGCGGTCACCATAATAGTTTTGTTAGAAAAATTTATTTATACTTTTTTTCCAACTAAAAACAATAATTTATTAAGCAGATTGATTTTCTTAAAAAAATTATTTAGAAAAACTTTCGAATATTTCCTTAACCAAAGGTGGACCTGAGCTCAAATCAACTTAAAATCATTCGCATCTTTAAAAACAAAAAAACAAAAACAAAAAAAAAATCTAAAACCATCCACATCCTTAACTTCCACCAGAAACCAAAAGAAGTCAAAATTTTGTAGGGAATCTCATTGAATGTCCCCTTTGTATATGCTTTTTAGTCTCGGTAAACCACACAAACTTCAACATTTGCAATTTTGGGAGTGGGCTTATTCACTTCCGTCCACTCCTTCAAAACTAGGTTGTTTTGACACAAAATTGTGAAGACTGATTCTTTTTTTTAAATTTTTTTTTAGGGTACTAAAAAGATATTTTAAGATACTGACTAGTATTGAAAAAAATACTTCATAATCTTGAAAAATTATTTTAGGATCTTGAAAAATATTTCATGGTACTGACCGATATTAAAAAGATACTTTGAGGATACTGGTTGGTACAAAAAAAACACTTTATGAGCTTGAAAAAATTACTCCATGATATTGAAAAATTATTTGAGGCTTTTAAAAAAAAATATTTCAGGTATTGACTGGTATTAAAAGGATATTGACTAACACTAAAAAAAATATTTCAGAATACTGACTAGTACTAAAAAATACATTGAGGATACTAACTGGTACAGAAAAAAAATACTTCATAATCTTGAAAAATTATTTTAGGATCTTGAAAAAATATTTCAAGCTATTGACTGTTACCAAAAGGATATTGATTGGTACTAAAAAAATACTTCATAATCTTAAAAAATTATATTAAGATCATGAAAAAATATTTTAGGGTATTGACTAATAATAACAAGATACTTCAACATATTTTTTTAAGATCTAAAATAATTTTTTTAAGATTATGAAATATTTTTTCTGTACTAGTCAGTATCCTCAAAACATCTTTTTAGTACTGGTCAAAATCCTGAATTTTTTTTTTCAGATCCTAAAATAATTTTTTAAGATCATGAAGTAATTTTTTAGTACAGATCAGTATTTTGAAGTATCTTTTCAATATCCGTCAATACCTTAATTTTTTTTTTCCAAAAAAATTATCAGCCTTTACCATTTTGTGCCAAAACGGCACACTTTTGAGGAAGTGGACGACAGTAAATATTAAAGGAAGTGGACGCTAGCCACTCCCTGCAATTTTGGAGGCAATCAACAATAATTTCTTCCATAATTTCCTCATCATTTGTATTCCTCTCTCCTTCAATAATTTCTTTCATTCTCAGGCAATCAACGATGGTAATTTCTTCAAGACTTTTAAGTTAGAGCATGAGCTGCCTTATGAACAGACATCTCAATGAGTCACATCTTTCCACATGAATACTCATCAAGTTCATTAGATATGTTAAACAGAGAACCCAAAGAACCTGACTGAAGTAATACTCCTTTTTTCCCCCTCCTCATCCGGTATCCAACGCGCTCTGAGTAATCTAGATTCGACCCACGTCGCGTATCTAATTATAGTGGGTGAGTCTCCCAAAGGTGTTTTTATGCATTCACAAGACTCAAACTTAAGACTTTATTTAATTAAGCGACACAAACTATTTACTATTTATGCCAACCCCGCTAGTTGAAGTAATACTCCTATTGATTCAACCACATCAAAAAATGCAGTCCTGTCCACACTTATATATATATATATATATATATATATATATATATATATATATATATAGGGAAAAACACTTCTCATGTTGTAGGAAAAGTGTTTTCTCATATCACACAGGCACACACACATAAAATGGTAGGACCCACATATATATATAATTAGCATTATATATATATGTGGGTCCCACTATTTCATGTGTGTGTATGAATTTTTTTCTTCTCATGCAACATGAGAATTTTAAACCCCATATATATATACACACACAGTCCGATATAACGAAACTTCTCTAATATGGGACCCAAGCGCAATACAACATAATATTCTATCAATACAATACAAAATTACTCTTAAACCCCTAAATATTTAGGGCAGATTCTTTAATCTCTCTAAAATAATGATCAATTGGGTCTTATATTACTGATCAAAAGGAGTATGTTTTTTCCCCGTTAAGTACCATAATCATTTTCCTTAATTCCCTTAATAGCTCTTCTTTACTTAATTACTATTGAGAGAGTATTAATAAAAATAAATTAGGAAAAGATTGAAACAAATGGAGAATATGTCTTATATCACGATCAATAGCAAATTAAAAATCCTCATAACCCTATTTTGGGTATTTTCACCTGCATGCTATACCACTACAAAAAACAGTTTTTTGCGGCGGAAAAATTCCTTCGCAAAAAAGCCATTTTCCGTCGCAAAACTGATTTACGGTGGAATTTACGACGGAAAAAGTTCCGTCGCAAAAATTGCCCTCGCAAAATAATTTTCCGTCGCAAAAATGCCATTTTCCGTCGCAAATTCAGAATTTTGCGAGGGAAAAGTTGAAATTTGCGAGGGAAAACGTTTCCCTCACAAAATATTGACCTCGCAAAATTCAATTTATTTTTTAAAAAAATTTAAAAAATCAGAAAAAAAATTAAAAAAATTAGATAAAAATATAAAAAATTAGAAAATAAAAGCCTTATATATCATAAATATTTTCTTGATACACCTGCAAAATGATAGAGGTTTCAATGAAGGTGTCATGCACTTTTAATAGTGTATGAAATTCTCAAAACAAAAATCCAGTTACCTTATCAGCCAAGAGAACCAAACCTGGTACAAAATCAGCCCCAAATGTTCTACCCCCAAATAAGAATCCCCACCAGAGACAACTCCAAAACTATTGTCCTCTACATCATGCACTATAACTGAAAGAACCAAATCCACATAAGCTACATAACAAAACATTATAAAGAATTATTACCTCCACAGTGAGTCTAGAATCTCCCCTATTACAATATGTTGTTGAAGCAATACAGGCACATCATCTGGAGCAACATATCCATACCTGCATATTTAAGATGGAAAGAATGAATCAGGGAAAACATGTAAAATCTCAAAGCCCTAATTTATAATATCCCAAAGTCCATAGGAAATCTTGTTGAAAGGAGCAGTTCAATAAGATGAAAGCATACTCGTAGGGAAACCTCGCCTTGATAGTTGATACTGAGCAGTTTTTTGTGATCTCACCCTTAGTGATTCCATAACCTGCAAATATAAACATCAGTGGATAAGTTAAAGGCCACATACTGTGAATACAAGATTCTAGTAGATTTATATGATAATGATCATATCATCTTTTGGGATTTATAAATCTTGTAGATAATTGCGTAATTTAAGACTTCTATGCCTTACCAATAAGATTAAAATTGGAAACAAACCTGGAGAAAAAAATCCCCACCATATCGACTTCTATGCCATAACCTTTATTTCTCTCCCTCAAAACCTATTGAAATTCAGTTGATTAGGAAAATTGAGAGAAGAAAAATAAGGGTGAAAGAAAATAATTTTGGGGCCATTATAAATTACTGCATGTCAAGTGTCACACCTTAAAAGCATCTTCATCTGTCCGATCATCTCCAACATATATAGGCAGCACATATCACAGTTGCTAAGCCCTGTAAATACATTTCTAATGTCACTTGCTGCAAAACAAAGATAACTATAACATTCCTTAAAGTAACCCAGAAGTAAATAAATAGCAAATTAACTCACCAAGAGACTCAAGTAAAAATGTGACGGCTTTCCCCTTATCCCAATCAATCACTGGTCGGACCTCTAAAACCTGAAAAGTAATGAACACAGGTTATTAAATAATCTTATATAGGATAGATTGCTTTAGGTTAGCTATATATTGTGTATTGTCAACGATTTCCACAAAATTCCACAACTGAATTAAAAATTTCCATTACAACTATTACGCTCGTAACTTTCAAGTTAACTTGTCACCAATTTGAACTCTACTACTATGTTTTAGAATACAATTTATTTCCAAAAGAAAAGAGAATACCAAATACTTGCTCATTTAATTTTTGTGGTCTAATTTTTCTAAAATCTAGCATTCAAGGTCAATGTGATTAGTCATAATTCAATAGTTTGATTTAGTACCTTGCGCCTATGGGTCAATCGCAAACGTGGATAGTCCTTCAGACTATGAAGGACTCTTTGGCCCACTATTTTCCAATTCTGCATTTTAATTAAGAACAATTAATCTTTAATAAAAAGTAATAGGCAGCTAAGCAAAATACTAAGCATAAGAACACAATCATTTACCTTCTCTACATTGCGATAATGGACAGAGACACAAAATTTATTGTTCTCAACTTTTGCTCCTTTAATGTCTTTTGTACATTCAATGAGGGAATCAAGCACCTGCTCAAACATAAGTATGTCAGAATGCCATAGTCCAATAGAGAAAAAGATCGGAATCTGATTCACAGTAGGATTTTTCAAATATACCCAACTTATCAATCATGGGCAAGAATTCAGCAGCGGGTTGGAATAAATTAACTTCCTTTCCCTGTGTTGATTTTCAAAGATCTTAAAAGAGGCCCCTTTTGAGAAGATGAGAAAAACAGACATAAAAGCTAATATCGAATCTAAACTTTGGTTGTACCCTAGTACCTAATTGTCAGTAGACCTAATGCAATTAGGATGGTCATTAGATACAGATTGTCTCACAGGACCAATGATGTCCATCCCATGGCTACCAGCATAATAGAGTTCAGTTAGTCCTACAAATTCATGTACCTGAGCAAATTGGGTCTGAAGGTTAGAATGCTCTGCACGAGAACAAACGTGCATATAGATACAGAACAACAAAAAGAGAAAGAAAATTGCAATAAACTGTTCAAGAGAAGCCAAGTACCTTGTCACGGCTTCTTTCACTAATTATTGCAGTGGGAAAAAGCTCTGCCACTTTCTTAATAGCAGCACACAACTAGAAAAGTTACCAAATCGAAATCAGGAAAAATAAGAACCATTAAAGAGTAGCTCCCAATTAAAATACTGAACCCAAAATCTGGAGAAGATTACTTACATTGTCAGACATGAAAGCACTGCTAGGATTATCCACAATTGGTGAAAGAGTTCCATCATAATCCAAAAACAATGCCATTCCCTTGCCTTTTACATGGTTTGCGATTTGCTCAAAAGATGCGAGTGCTGATGGATACTTTAGCTGTGATATTGAAAAAGAATGGAAAATGAAATACAATAAATAACCTATCTAGAATTATAAAAATGGAAACTAAAATCAAACACAATGAGCTGCAGAAAGTATGTAATACCAGCCAGGTACTATAAGCACTATCAGCATCAGATGATGCAAAACCATGATTAATATCCTTTGTTATCTTCTTGGCTGTAGGAGAAGATGATTTCATGGCATCCAGCCAACTACTACAACGAACATCATCAAGAATTCCAGTCTTCTTACTGGGTATTGTCAGAGGCGGGCCAGTCCGAAAAACTGCCCCTGTAGGAGAATAAGGCAAATGACTCGAATTCACACCCAATCTCGATTTCGTCATGGGTGCAGCATCAATAAGAACAGGAGTGTGATTTGACTTCAGCTCCGCCACTGACAACCAGAGTGCTACCCGTCAGTCCTAAACCCTAGACACAGTGACAAGAGTATGCAACAGCAACCGAGGGACCGAGTTATTTTGCAAATATCAGCACGATCGACGGCAGCTGTTGAGGAACGGACTCGCGGCAGCCTGAGGGAGAAGAAGCGCACGATCGACGGTGGATCTGAGGCGTACCGAGGAGAGAAAGAGGCAGATCGAAGGAGAGAAAGTGGCGGAGGCGTACCAGGGGTTGAGAAATCACGACTTGGGGAATAAAATTTCCATGGCAAAACAAAGTCCTCTTTTGCGAGGAAAAAATCGTAAACTTAAGTAATTTTGCGAGGGAACGTAATTTTACGAGGGAAAATTTTTCCTTCGCAAATTCCATCACAATTTTCACATTTACTAGTAGTGTATAATAAAAAAAAAAACACAAAATGTTATAAGATGAAAAATATTTCCTAAAATGTTACACTCAAATTCGCTCACCATAAGGGCGAGTTTGAAATCCAATAGAAGTCGTTTAGCGTGAGGTGAGACAGCCTTCTCTTTCTTTTTTATCTTTTGGTGAAAATTACGCAAAAGCATCCCATTTCATTTCCCAAACACGCTGACGGCTGACCTATTTCCTTTCTAGTTTTTGGGGAGAAATACAATTAGTAACCCCACTCTTTCCCTCTCTTTCACTATTTCCATTTTCCCTTCATCCTATATCTTCAACCAAATAAAAAGAGCATAAGTAAATTTTATTTCCTGCAAAATATAAAGAATGCGAGTACATTATGTAGAAAGAGTTTTTTTTTTTTAAATCCTAATATATAAGTGCATTGGATTTTGGATATATAATATCATATCCATAAAAATTTAAGGGAAATATATAAATATGTTAAATAACTATAAAATTTTTATTGAAAAAAAGAGAAAAAAGAAAAAATGTGTTTATAATATTCATAATTCCATATTACTTTGATATTTTCTTGTCTTTTTCTCAAGTTAAACAAAAGGAGTGTTTGAAACAAAGCCTATGCAGTTTACTTTGATTAGCTTTGAAAACGAATTTTCTTCCAACAATCTCTTATATTTTGTCTAAAATTCTCCCAAACTTTAAGAAGCCACTTTTTTTTTTTTTAAATATATTTAATCTTGAACAAACGGTCCTAAATAATGTGTTTATGAGAGCGTTGGTTTAGATTCTGTTGCCTCTGCTATTTCTATGTAGAACGTAAGCAAGTTTCTGCAATTCTACCTAAAACCTCAAAATATCTAGACGCTACCCCTGTTAAAAAGAAGAGAGGACCCCATACCACATGTTTATAAAATTGGAATGAGTCATAGCCACATGGTTTGCCTCATCAATAATGTGAATGGGCCATAGCCCCTTTTTCCTTCATCAATACTATACTCACATGACATCTTATTTGAAAGTGCTTATTTTGTCTTTATTTCTTCTTAATTAATCTGGTTTTTCTCTTTGCCCCTAAATCCTCTTTTTTCCGTCATATAATGTGCTTTCTATCGCTACTACATATTCTCACAAATATAATGCTTAATAAATAATAATAACAGTGAATAAATATTATATATGTCAGGTGGAGCTTGGGTAAAAATATATAAAGCTAAAACCTAACGGTTAAATATTCACAAAAATAAAAATATACGGTTGTAAATATTAATTATCGTATATTTACTAACAAAAAAGATGGTTACAACATCATGTAACACTTCCAATTATTTGTCTTCACAACTTTATATCAACAAAAACAATTATATAATGATTATAATAATTAACTGTAAAGTATAATTCCTTAATACTTGTCTTTTTTAAAAATAATTAACAGTTAAAAATGATAATTGTCACATATAAGAAGGCAACATTTTGGGAAAAAAATTGATAATATTTGGTAGTTCTTCGCAATGAATGGTTATATATTTTTTAAGAATACTTAACCATGAAAAAATTATTTAACAATATATTAGAGTTCTTTACAAATAACCGTTAAGTACTATTTAATATAAATAAAGGTAGGATTTTGAAAGATATCATATATAAGGGAGTAGGATCCTGAAAAATATAATTTGAGAATACATTATAGTTAAGTATTATTTTTAATATAAATAAAAGTGATTCTGAAAGATATTTTATGAGGAGGTAGGATCCTAAAAAAAAATTGACAATATATTACAGTCCTTTACAAAAGAACTGTTAAATATTCTTTCATATAAATAAAGGTGGGATTATAAAAGATGTCAATCATAAGAAGGACAGATTTGGAAAAAAATTATCTAACAATACATTACAGTTATATATTTACAAAAAAATAGTTTAGTATTTTAAGAATGAGAAAAGTCTTTCTCTAGTTACTAGATATAGAGTTATCTCCAGTGACCTCAAAACTACATCGTTTTGTATTAATGAAGGATTTGTTAGTAATTTGATGTAATTTAATGAAGGGTGTTTTAGTTAAATGTATACGATTAAAAAATAAACAAAATTACAGAAATACCCTTCATTAATAAAAAACGACGTAGTTTTGGGATTACTGGAGATAACTCTATCTCCAGTGACTGGAGAAATCCTTTACCCTTTAAGAATATAGGATGGTTTTTCACTAAAAACCGTTAAGTATTCTTTAATATAGATAAAGATGGGATTTTGAAACATATTAAATATAAGAAACCTAGATTCTAAAAAAAATTATTTGACATTACAATATGTTACGTGTAATACCCTAAAAATCTCACTTATTATAAATATCATATTTTGACAAATAATACCTATTAGAAATAGGTGGATATGAGGTCTCAAATTGTGGAGATATATTTATTTTATCTATTAGGTTATTTGCCCTTAGAATTTACGGTAACTAATGTTGTACTTTTCAGAAGTTTGTTTGGAATCATAACATACCATAGGGAAAATTAGGAAAAACCCATCAAAGGAATAGGGAAGCATAATGGGGATTAGTAGACACCTAAGTTTTCACTAAACTAAATAATTATGTAAATTTTCATAATTAATCAAGGGATTAATTGAAGAAGACTTAAGTCCCAAATTCCATAATTTAATAAGAAACTCAATTTTCTAAAAACCCTCAAATTAATACCTAGCTCATATTAACTCATGAAAGACCATAAAAAATTATCTTACAATAACTGAAATAATTGTCTTAATTTTCATAATTAATCAAAGGATCTTAAACACCAATTTTATAATTGTTTAAGAGACCAAATTTTCTAAACAACCCTTAAATGATACCTAGTTCATATTTGATTTGTAAAGGCCATAAATATTATCTAAAACACTTAAACAATTAAAGGGCAATTACCACTACTTGAAGGGTAATTAAATTGGGATTGATAAGTGTTTAAGATAATTACTCACACCTAGTTTTAATAAACACCAATTAAAGGTATATTTAGCAAATTAAAACTCAATGACCAATAGAGATTTGAGATTAGTATAAAATAAAACACCAATGGTCATGAAATACCCTAAACACTTGTAAAGTAAAAATCAAGAGACAATTAGGCTTTGATTAGGATATTATTAATAAACAAGTAAAGGAATACTTACCAATATTTAGTGGGCAAATAATTAGCACTAAAGGAATGATTAGCTAATTAAATACAATTAAATAATTATAGTCATTAAATAGACGTATATTAAACTAACTAAGGGTTGAGAACCAATAGGGGATTAAGGTTAACACTAAAAGACTTGTTAGCAATCATAAATCATTCCATGAGCCAATAAGCAACAATCAAGTGGTAACTAAGATTAGGATTAAGATGTTAATCAAATGCTAATTAAGAGTGGAAAAGTCAAAAATTGCAACTAAGATCTAAAGGCTAAGAATTAATCCCATAAAGCTTATCCTAAGGCCCTAATTGATTTTAATAAAGCTTAATCCATGAGATAAGGCATCAACCAATGGAAAATTACCACATGAGTGTAGGAAAACTATAAAACAAAAATCAAAAATAAAAGTATAAGGGAGGGTGCGTTTTTTTAAGAAATGGATGAAGAAAAATTGAATATTAATACACTATGAAGCATAAGCCTAAAGGGGTGAGTCACCAAGCTAAACTTTCATGAATCACTACCCTAAACCATGAGTCATTAGCCTAACAAGAATGAATCACAACTCTACTTAATGAATCACTAGCCTAAATATGAGATGAGTCACACACCTACATGATGAATCACAACCCTAACAAAGACTTTCAAGGCTTTAGGAGATAAGGTGATGTAAGGGATGATGTAGGGAAGATGATGTGTAAAATATAGGTGGACCAATGAGGAAGAGGCTAATTAAAATAACTAAAATTGGTTCATAAAAATAATTCTAGATAAAAACTAATAAAACCTATACAAATTAAATCATATCTTGAAATCATTGAACTAAGTATGAAAACCAAGTTGAGATTCATAACAAGCATAAATCAAGCTTGAAGACAAGTATAACCAAAGCCATTTTCATGATTGTTTGAGAAATAGAACCAATAGGAAAGATAGGCAAAATTGGTCTCAAAATGAAGCTAAAAATTCTTAGAGTTCAAAACCAATGAGTAATTGAGCAAACAACTTCATTAGACTACCTAAACACATTCTTTTCAATGGATTCTAATTAGTATAAAGCAAGTCAAACTCTTAGGAAAATAGTCATTGATTGTGGAAGAGGATCATGTACCAAGTGATGACTCATGGTGATGACTCAAAAGGCACTGGAAGAGGCTAGAAGATAAGGAGGGGGCAGTTTTGATGGAGTGTAAGGTGAGGATGAGAGTTTGAAATCCAACTTAGATCTAATGGCCAAGAATTATCAAGAGGAAGTTCTAAATAATTACAAGAATTGCCCAACCCTTTTACTATAAATAGGGGCTTTGGCTCTTCACAAAACTCACACCAAAACAAAGCAATCTGAATATTAGAGAGAGTGGAAGAAGCTTGAAGGAGTTCAAGAAGAGGTAAGCAAGTTCTTTAGTTTTTAGCTTTTAAATTCTTAGTTAGAAGTAGCTTAGATCTTAAATAGTTTAGAATAATTTTAAATTCATGTTTTTATAGTTAAAATTAGTTATATTTCGAAAAAATAGTGAAGAAATGGTTTTAGCAAAATTTCCGGAAGAAAAACACCAAAGTAACGAAGTTTTGGCGAAATTTCATCGGTTCTAGAATTTCTGAGTCAGTCCTAAAAATACTATTATTTTATGCTGAAATCATGGTTAGAAAATTCTGAGAAAATTCATGGTTAAAGTATACATATAGGGATTTTTAAATATGTAAAGAACATGTCCAAATGATTTCTGTACAGGGAGATAAAAATTCCCAAAGTTAGGGCTACGAATTTCTGGAAAATTCTGGACAGATGTTCAAAACTAAAAACCTGGGAATGAACCGTGGAATCTGGGCAAAGACCGTTATTTTTTCTTGAAACTAGACATCCTAAGGATTCTTAGGAATTTTACGGGTCCTCGTTTTGATTTTTCTACAATTAGTTATGATTTTTCAAATTTAGCCCATAATCTGTCCAGATGTAAGAATCAGCGTTTTTCAAAATAATAAAGAGAAATAATTAATTGATAAATCCACCAGGGGTAAAATAGTCATTTGTGGCTAGGATATATATTGGGATATTGGTTGTGAATTAATAAACGACATATTACCTCCTAGGGAATCTGTGATCGTCTCGCAACCGACAACTTACCGTGAACCCCGACGAAGGTACGGATGCGTATTGTAACACTAACTCTGATGCTTATGGTACACCTGTATGTGATAGATATGCTCATAAACTATGACTCTGCTTTGCAAATTATTTAAATATATAGCTTTATACGGGTTACAGTTTTGGTAATGCCGTTTGAGTTTTCCTAGCGCGCTGAGGACACGATAGGCCATCGTGGCACTGGTGAAGAGTGCAGACAGGTTGTGGTATATATATATATGGGTATATGATGGTTGTGTTTTTATCTTTGAGAAATGAATATTGAAAATGAATATTATTGCTTTATCATGAATATCTGTCACACATAACTGTACATAAGCATGAGGTTAACCGTTACCTGGGGTTCAATGGGAATTGAACCCCAGCTTATAGTCTCAGATACTGGTAGAATCAGGACAAGAACAAGGATGAATAGCACACGAGAGGACACGGGCAGAGAAGTACCTAGGGGTCACTGTAATCTTAAATACCCAGAGATTTGTACCACTGTAATAGCAACCAGACTCAACAACAGAGAATGTATATCAGTTACTCGCTCTTTTAAAGAAAAAAATTTATTCTGATACTCTGATTGAAATATTGTTTTAACAAAAAAATCTTTTTCGATACCACTCTGATTAATTTCTTCGAAGCTCTGATATTCCCATTTGAAAACCACATTTAAAAAGGCGGGATGTTACATTACGGTTCTTCACTAAGAACTATTAAGTATTTTTTAATAAAAATGTGGGATTTTGAAGGAAAAAAAATTGTTTGACGCAACTCTTTAAACTCCTTCTCAACCATTTTTGGAGCTTCCCTAATAGGTCTTATACTCTTTTTTCATAAGTTTTGTTCTCGCCCTTCGAGTTTTATCTTCCACCACTACCATGGATCTTTACTCTGTCCTTTGAGTTTTATACTCTTGTGATTTTTCCTCATGTAAGCTTTCTTTTTTTTTTTCCACTTAACGTTTTTATTTTTTTTTAATATACTAGAGCTTGCTAGTTGGTGTTCAAGATCGCTAGTTGGGATTACAATATCTAATCTGATGACGGTCATTGGTTTGAAGATTAAAAGAGATAAAAGAAACACAAGAGAAAGAAGAGAACATGAAAAAAATAATGAGGTAAAATGTTAATTTTTTTTATTGTTGAGCGTATCATGTTCCTAAACTTCAACAACCCAAACTGTAGGTTGAAATCAGGTTCATTGAATCTTGTTCCAAGCTTCTTCAAGTTTTTATATTTGCCAATTTTTCCTATATTCTTATTTTCAAAGTTATATTCTGAGATTTATTTAAGATTTTTTTTTTATTACATACATTCTTATTTTTATATTTATAATACTCCAAAAATTATTATTTCTCATAAATACAATATTTTGATAAATGACACCTATTTAAAATAGGTGAATATGTGGTCTCAATTTTTGAGGTATATTTATTCTATTTTCTGGGAAATCTTTATTTAGGATTAAGGTAATCAATGATTAAATTTTCTTAGGAATCATAAAATACCATAAAAATACAAATAATTACCAAATTAAATTAGGGTTCTTGTATGATCAAAAAGAGTAAGAAAGTATTATGAAAAATACTTAAACAAATAGGAGAAATTAATAAGAATTAATAAACAACTAGGTTTTCACTAAACTAAATAATTGTGTAAATTTTCATAATGGATCAAGGGATTAATTAATAAAGACTTAAGGCTCAATTTTCATAAATTACTAAGACACTAAATTTTCTAAAGCCCTATAATTATCAAACTAATACCTAAGTTCATATTTAGCTCATAAAAAGTCATAAAGAATTATCAAAACACTTGAGCAATTAAAAAGGCAATTACTAACATTTAATGAACAATTAAATTTACACTAATGAAATATTTAGATAATTATTTACATTTAATATTAATAGTCAACAAATAGTGGTGTATTAAGCTAATTAAAACTTAAAGACCAATGAGGGGTTAAGATTAGTATAAAATAGGTTACCAATGATCATAAACTACTCTAAAAGTCAATAATACAATAATCAAGGGACAATTAAGCTTTTGATTAATATGTTAATTAAATGTTAATCAAGCTTTGGAAAGTCAACAATTTCAACTATGGTTTAAGAGCTATAATTAAGCTAGGAACCAATCATGATTTGACAAATTGCACTTAACCACCTTATTAGGAGTGCTAATTAGAATTAAACCTAGAGGGCTAGGATTAAGCCTCATAAAGTTAATCTAAGGGCTTTAGAATCAATTTCATAAAGTAGAATCCATGTGAACCAAGATTAACCAATGAAGAATTTTCTTCCAAATATTGTAGGAGCAAAAATTGTTTAATTAATTAAACCAACACATGCTAATATGAGTCATAACCCTAATATGTTCGACCAAAAAAAGAAAAAACCCTAATATGAGTGAGTCATTAACCTATGCATGAAATGAGTCACAACTCTAAAGATGAATCACAACTCTAGTTGAAGACTTTAGAAAGAGCATTCATGAAATTGGGAAGAGGATAAGATGAGGTGTAAGAGAGAGAGAGAGTGTTGTGAGTGTGTGTGTGTGCAATTGTTGTGCATGTGTGTGTGTCTAGTATGAAGAAGGAAAGGGAAGTCAAAGCATTAGCCAATAGGAATTTAGATAATTGAATAAATAGGATAATCCAAGAAAACTAATTCTAGACATAAACAAATGAAAATTCATACAAACTAAATTGTATTTTGAAATCCCTTAACCATTGATCAAATATAAGAAGAGATTATGAATAAGCATAATTCAAGCTTGAAAATGAGTATAACCAAAGCTATTTCCTTAATTTTTGAAAATTGATACCAAATGAGAAAGTAAGTGATATTGGTCTCTAAATGAAGCTAAGAACTTCAAGATTTCAAAACCAATGAGGAAATGTGAATACAACTTCATTAGGATCCCTAAATATATTTTTATCTAGAGAAAATCAAAGCCAAGAGGAGGAAATTGAGACTTAAGAAAGAAGCCAAGCATTGTTTGAATCATCCATGACATCATAAACTTGTCCAAGAAGGAGGATGAGTCAAAAAGCAATAGAAGAGACTAGAAGGAAGAGGTGTAGGGCTAGGATGAGTGCTTCTCAAATACCCTAGATTCAATGGCCACAATGCAAGATGAGTTAGGTTTGAATTAATTGCCAAATTGCCACACCAATTTACTATAAATAGGGGTCCTTAGTCTTCACATTCTTCACACCAAACTCAAACCAAATAGGTGAGTTTAAGAGAAGAGTGAAGCAAGAAGGAGGAGGAAGTTCTTCAAGAGGTAAGCAAGCTTTTAGTTTCTAGTCTTTAGCTTTTGTAGTTTTTGAAGTTCTAGTTTAAATTCTTAGATAGAAGTAGCTTAGATCTTAAATATGCTAGGATAATTTTAAATTCATGTTTTTATGGTTAAAATCAGCTTTATTTCAAAAAATTGATGAAGAAGGTGTTTTAGCAAAATTTCCGGAAGAGAAACATTAAAGTAACGAAGTTCTGGCGAAATCTCATCGGTTAAGCTCTTGCTGAACCAGTGACGAAGATGCCTATATTTTATGTTGAAAACGTGGTTAGAAAATTCTGGGAAACTTCATGGTTAAATTAGACATATAGGGATTTTTAAATATTCCAATAACATGTCAAAATGATTTCTGTACAGTGAGATAAAAATTCTCCAAGTCAGGCTGCGAATTTCTGGAAAAATTCTGGGCAGAGGCTCAAAACTTAAAAACTGGGAGTGATTCGTGAAATCTGGGCAAGAGTGATTATTTTTAATTGAAAGTAGACATCCTGAGGATTCCAGGAAATTTTACGGATCCTCGTTTCGATTTTTCTAGAATTATTTATGATTTTCCGAAGTTAGGCGAAAATCTGTCCAAAATTCTGAACCAGCGTTTTTTGAAGAATTAAGGGTAATAAGTTGAGAAATAATCCTACCAAGGGTAAAAAGGGTCATTAGTGACTAGGATACCTTCTAGAATATTATTTGTGGATTAATAAATGAGATATTACCATTATAGGGTAAACGTGATCACGGTCCGAATGACAGCGTACCGATATCGCCGACGAAGGTACGGACGCGTACTGTAACACTAACTCTGATGCTTATTGTATACGTATATGTGATAGATAGTCTGAGACATTGTTTTTGAAAAGTTGTGGATTCTGTTTTAAAAAGTTGGGCATACACATATGAAGGTTGGAGCTAAATACCCAAGAGGGGGGGTGAATTGGGTATCTTTAAAAATTTAAAGATTCTACTCTGTTTTTGACTAAGAAACACAGGGTAAAACAGAGGAGAGAAGAAGAGAAGCAATGCACTACAAGATTTATACTGGTTCGGTCCTTTCTCTGACCTACATCCAGTCCCCAAGCCTCACCTGGGATTTTCAATCCACTATAATCAAATATTGATTACACACTCTGTACTAAGAGTTGTTCTCTCACTAGAACACACTCCCCTTTACAAGTTGTAATCAATACACCCTAACTACCAAGTCCCCTGACTTGTAGTTATCACAATCAGTAAATGATTTACAAGATAAGACTCTCTCACAGAGCAGATAGGATAATCACTGAAGTACAAAGTATCAAAATGATACAATACAGATGAAAGCTTGACACAATAAATGACTCAATAAATTTTCGCTCTAAGTTGTTGTATCTGCTTGAGAAGAAGTTAATGCACTCTATTTATAGGTAGAGAACATTAAATGACCGTTGAAAGATGATTAGCTTGAGTTCTGGTCATCTTCTCTTTCTAAACTTCTGCTAATCCAAGTGTTAATGTGATCTGATGTGGCTCTCTGAGAATTTGCCCGTTGGAGATAACTTTACTTGTTGTAGTAAGCATTCTTTAACGTTTAGAAGGCGTGCTCAGATGGATTAGCTGAGAATAGGTTGATTTGCAGAAGTGCATTTAATGCACTGTACACTTTTTGCTTTATTGCTTTGACCTTCATTGATCTTCATCTGTGATTGCTGAAATTCACTCAACAAACTTGTTAAACATAGCTAGGAATATGATTGAATGAATTATGGAAGCAATAAGAACAAACAATAATGATTTGCAAATTCGCGTAATTCAAAACTCAATTTTGACCGTTGTATACCGCGGTAAGTTCCTCTATACTGGAGTATGGCACTGTGCATAAGTGTCCATACTGCAGTATCCAAAGTCATACTGTGGTAAGCAGCTTCCAGAGACAAAAACATCGTGAATTGATTTTGAAAGATATGTCCTATATTGCGGTATGCAACTAACATACTGCAGTATGCGAGTTTTTGACAAAGTTGAGAGACACCGTAATTGCCCAATACTGCAGTATTCAATCCTATACTGCAGTATGCAATAGTTATAAAATTTGAGAGCTTTCTGTATAAGCCTATACTGCAGTATCCAAATCCATACTGCGGTATTGACTTGTGTGAGAAAACTTGGTTGCTCTCTAGATGGCCCTATACTGCAGTATACATACCTATACTGCGGTATTGGCTTGACTTAGAAATTTAGTTGCTCTCTGGATGTCCAATACTGCGGTATGTCACCCTATACTGCAGTATTGACTTTACTTCAAAAATTTGCTTGCTCTCTGGAAGTTCAATACTGCGGTATGTCACCCTATACTGCAGTATTGACTTTACTTCAAAAATTTGATGACCTTCTGTAAGTCCAATACTGCGGTATAGCATCCTATACTGCGGTATTGACTTAACTTCAAAATTTTGAATACCTTCTGTAAGTCCAATATTGCGGTATAGCACCCTATACTGCAGTATTGAGTAATCTTGAAAGATTATTACCTTTCTGGAAGACCCTTTACTGCAGTATGCAGACCCATACTGCGGTAAGCAACTATCAGATGATTTTTAAAGGATCTTGGAAACTTCAAAACATGTTTTACACTTGTTGTTAATCATCAAAACACATTGAGAACTAACAACATACAGTTATATACGGGTTATAGTCATGATAACGCCATTGAGTTTTCCTAGCGCTGAGGACACGGATGTACACCGTGGCACTGGTGAATAGTGCAGACTGGTTTGATGTGAATTTGTGGTGAGGCTGGAATGACATGAATATGTGGAGACTATGGTTGTTATTATCTTGAGTATGTGTATATCGTATATGAATATTGTTGTATTGTCATGAATATCTGTCATACATAACTGATACATAAGCATGAGGTTAACCGTTACCTGAGGTTCAATGGGAATTGAACCTCAGCTCTTACCGTAGTCTCAGATTCTAGAGGAACCAGGACTGAGGTCAAGGATAAATAGCACGCAAGAGGACACGAGCGGAGATGATAGTTATAAATTATTGTATCACTGTATTAGTAAATAGTAGGAGAATTGTACCACTGTAATAGAAACCTGACACACCAACAGTGAAGGTTTATCAGATACTCGGTCTTTTAAATTATTCTGATGCTCTACTCTGATTAAGATACTTTGAAAACGGATTTCAAAAATGAGGATGTTACATATTATCCTTTTGTTGTTACAGGATATGTGACATGAACTCTTGAAACGCAGTGATACCTAATCTATGGATTGTCTACAATAAAGACATTAGAGAATATTGTGGAATTTTTTTAATTGATTTTATTTTAGAATTTAAAACATTATCAGATAATGTTTTATTGTGAGAGTGTTTAAATTATTATTAATTTTAAATTTCATGATGTTTATCTATAATGTGTTGAATTTTTGATCCTATAAATATAAAGTTTTTATTTAATATTATTATCTTGTTATTATTACTAATTATATTTTGTCTTATATAATAAATATTAATATTAAAAATAAATAAATAAAATAATAACCAAAACTATATATAATAAAAAAAATAAAGTCAATACATTACAATTATTAATAAAGAATAGTTATATATGGCTTTAATATATTATGATTTCTAACTGTTATTTATCTGCACGGAGCATATATAGTGCCTGCATATATGGTCGATACTAACAGTCTTTTCTATAATAGTGTATGACTATGTTATTAGGTTCTTCTTCTTCTTCTTCTTCTTCTTTTTTTTTTTTTGTACGCATATTATTCTTCTTATTGGATGCTATCCTATTTGAAGCACTATTAAGTATTAAATGTAGGCACGTCTCCTAACAGGGATTCAAACTTTAGTTTGCCATACTATAAGGGACTAATCCCTTCCGTTAAACCCAACACATTGGTTATTGTTCATCTTGTAATTTTACCTAAAACCTCAAGATATCTAGATACTACCCTTGCCAAAAGGAAGAAAGGACCCCATGCCACATGCTTCTAAAATTTGAATGGTTCATAGCCACGTGGTTTGCTTCTTTAATAATGTGCATTGGCCACTTCTAGAAAATGCAATATTTGAGACGGAATTTGCCAGGGAAAAAAATTCCGTCGCACATTTGAGTAAATTTTCCCTTGCAAAAATCACTTTTTTGCGAGGGAAACTTAGTTCCCTCACAAAATTGATGGAAATTGGGGGGAAATTTCCCGCCAATTTCCCCCAATTTTGTGAGGATATCAACATTTGACGGAATTGCTCTAGGATATCAACATTAATCCCTTTTTGAAAAAAAGTCATATAAATTTTGTGTCTGTAGATGTGTAAGGAGTGGGAATTATGACGAAGCTTTAGATCTGGAAGCATTTGTTTGTAAACTCTCAATAATGCATCCAAAGTAAGTTTGTGATTCATCTCTCACAATTTTAACATATAGTTTTGCTGTTTCCTGGGAGGAAAATTTGTAGAATTTTCTGCTTACCTTTTTGTTATGGTGTAGAACACAGATGTTCAGCCCAAGGCTGATACGTTGATCTTGGATCAGTAGGCTTAGCTTGAATATCTATGGAGGAGATATTCAGGAGAGCTTTGGATCACTGTGCACTAAACAGGCTTTCGTCAAAAGAGGTGGTGTGTGTGCACAGTGTGGCAGAATGTAAATAGGTCAGAGTTAGAATGTGTGCACCTTAAGAGTGGTCCTCTGTATTTATAGAGTTTACCGTGGAGGAGATCTCGGTCCTGCGTGATCTGTGGTGCGAGTATCTTGGGGTGGATACTCCTACATTGTCGCTGGATAGGATCTCCCTATGATGTAGGATATACCTATATTATAGGTGTGTGCTGATATCAGATATTCCCTTGATTGGGCCCTGCTGGCAATGGGTCGTGATGCAGGTTTGTAACAGTTGCCCCCAAGCTCGGTAGTTCAGGCCTCTGAGTTGCCGAGGTGTACTTTGCCCCCGGCCTCTGTCGAGGTCTGAGGTCCCTAGTGCAACCAAGCCGGCTCACGTGTGACGTGGTCACGAGAGCGGCTTTAGATCCGAGGTCTTGTCTTAAAGCTCTTTGCAGTGTTTTGTTTCTGATGTCATTCCGAGGCGTTGTGCCTTGGGTCCATAATAACCCATGTTTGTCCGAGGTGGCGCCTTGAGTAGTGTTGGTCCGAGGTGTTGAGTGTGACCTCGACTTTGCGGGTCTAGTCAGCCACGTGATGGTTTGGTGACGTTGTTTTGTTGCCAAGGGTTTAGTGTACCTCTGAGTTGAACAAAACCTTCATTCTTCGTCATCATTGCTACTTTACACCTGGCTCGTCGTGATTGGAGAGAGGCTGTAACCGGCATGTCTAGCCACGCACCGAGTTTTGTGCGCATTTAATGCATGTCGTACGTCACGTTTGTGTTCAGGGGGAAAAGACTCCTCTATCCTTAACGCTTCGTCGCTTCACCGTTTACGAGTGTTTTATTCTAGCTCCACAATTCATCGTCCTTCTGCCACCGCCGTTCCTCACTGCCTCCATACTCAAATCTTCGTACTTCCTCTACCTTCACTAGTCCAGGTACAGACTTCCTTTCCTTTTGTTCTCCTACTGTGAATTTGAAGCTTGTAAGCTTTATCTGATTCTTATTATTGCCGGAACTTCTCCCTTTTTCTAGGTAGGCTTTATAGGCTTTCTTTGTAAGTTCTTTTGGGTAGGCTCATTCTTGAGTCTTCATCTCCTTTTCTGAATCTCCCTTATACGAGGGCGCCTTTGTTGAGCCTTCCCGATATTTCCCCTTCCTTATTCAGCCTTTTACACCTCTCTAGGTTTCCCTTCCTGGTGATGGATAGGACTAACCGTCTGCCCCCCTCAAACCAGTCACTGACTCCTGAGGAAGAAGAAGCGTTGCGTGCCCGTTTTCCTCGGGCAACGTATTGGATCTTTGGTTTTAAGCTTTCAGAGAAAGAGAGGTTGGCCGCCGTGCTTCGGGGTGGATTTGGTCGCAAAAGCACGAGGGGGTCTCATTGTGCCGCTTCTAGGGTTCGGAACACAACACCTGTACGTGCTTTTCAAAGCACCGCGCCAGTCCGTGTTGAGAATTGCGCCAGCGGTTCGTCCAAGGTCGAGGCTTTCTTAGCTCAGCCTCTTAACTTCTACGTGGCTCCTTCTCGTGCTCGCTCGGACACTCTTCTCGAGGAGTACCTTGGCCTTTACTGGGATTGCCTTGCTGAGAGCTCTCACCATATGGCCAATTGTGGAGATTCTATGGCTAGCGCCATCCTCGGCTCCTGCCGTCATCGGCCTTCTTCTGTGTGAGGCCTAGTTTCTGGGAGTCTTCGTCAATTGAGTCCGCCCGTTCTTTTCCCTTTGCGTGACAATACATCTGCACTAGGTATCCTCACACTTGCTAATACTAGTCTTTTTTGTCTTGTTTATAGGTAAATGGCTTCAAAGTCTTCTCCGCACAGTATACAATCTGAAGCCGGGTAGTCGAACTCTTCTAGTCCTCCCGAGGCTCTCTGTAAGAAATATAAGTGAGTAGCCTATGAGGTTCTAAAGACTCGATCACTGATGTCCGACGTCGACATCGCTCATCTTCGTATTCCTAACTTGGACGGATGCTTTGTCAGTCCCCCCAACAAAGATGAGCCTATTTGTTCCACCTAAGAACCGGGGTATACTAACTTCTTCTTTTTTCATCGGGATTGCTTGACCCATCTTGGCGTCCGCTTCCCTTTCACCGAGTTCCAAATCTCGGCATTGAATCACCTTAGTCTCGCACCTTCGCAACTTCATCCCAACGGATGGGGTTACTTAGTGGCGTTTGAATGCCTGTTCGCCTCTTCCCCCGACCCATTCCTTGCACAGCAGCCTTCTTTTTTCTATTATTTTTGCCCCTTTACCCCCGTACTTCCAAAGAAGATGAGAGTTTGAAGGGGTTGACCTCCCTCCGTGGTGACTCAGACAGGAAGCTCATGACTGCGTTCCTGGACTCGTTCAAACACTTCAAGAACGCCTTCTTCAAAGTCATAGCCAAGCCTAGAGAACAGCCTTGGTTTTTGAAAGGGGCCGAGGGCCCGGACGTGGAGTGGAGGTTTCCTCTGTACTGGAACGAGAAACATCACAAAATCAACTCCTCCTCGTACCAGGTTGCAATTGATGATCTTCTGCCGGAGACGGTCCCCCACATAGATCGGCTGACCACATTTGTGGAGAGATACGACGTTCTAAGCACCACCTTTTGGATTACTGGGCCTGGTACCAAGCCAGTGCCTTCGAATTGTATGGCCCCCACGTTTATTAACTTGTCTTCCTTTTATCTTGTGTTTGCTTTATCCACACTTTCGAGCTTTATGGCACATATTCTAAGTCTTCTTCTTTGTCTTTTTACAGCTCAAGACATGGCGGAACTTCCTAGCTATTTGTCCCGTGTGAACCCGACTGTGGCAACGTCTAGCAAGGGGAGCAAAAAGCGTGCTGCCTCAGATGCTGAGGTCGGGAAAGTTACGGCGGCTTCTGGTTCGACGAGGACGAAGAAGACGTAGGCCTCGGTTCCTTCAGGAACAGCCCTTTCTACTCCTGCTGGGACATCGCCCAGGCCGGCCATAGTTGGCTCCTTTGCCCCCTCTGGGTTGTCTCCCAGGTTGAAGAATAAAGAAGTTGTTGCTTCTGGTTCCCAAGTAGCTCCTCCTCCTCCGCTCCGAACTGTCGTTGCCCCTCCCCCTACTTGCAAGATCTTGCAAGGCCTCGCGTCGAAGAAGGGGATGACAAAGGAGCTGGATGTTGCATTCTTTCCTCCTCACCAATTTATGGATGGATTACCTCTGTCCGGCATAAATGAAACCTTGGTCCATGATGCCCAGAAATTTTTGTGTAAATCCATTGGGCTGCACTAGGCACTGCTCCACCTGAAGGGCAAGTATGTTGGGGCCGAGGATGAGATCCGACGTCTGAAATTGGCCCAGGAAGAGGTCGAAGCAAGGAGGAAAGCACTGGACAAGGCCGAGGGCAGGATGAGGGCATTGGAAAAGGAGAGAGATGTGGCCAAGGCCTTTGCTGGCGAGGCGGCTGAGGAGCTCCTGATCTCCAAAGAGGTGCTGGTGAAGGTAACCTCGGAGTGTACTCGACTGCAGGAGACCCTCGCTAAAAGCCTTGACGCTATGAAGGTCGTTCAGCAGCAGCGCGGTGATTTGGCCACAGAACTCGACTCGACAAAAACTGCTCTCGCCTTGGAACAGCAAGCCCACCCGGACACCATCGAGTCACTGAAGGAAGCTTCCTCTGACTGTTTTAACATGGCTTTGGCGCCGATCCAGCATCTGAACCCGACTGTGATGTTGAACCTTGTCGGATATGACTTCTGGGCTTATGTGAAGGACAACGTATTTGTTCTGGCTCCTGCCTCTCCCGAGTCGTAGTCCACTGAAGAAGAAAAGCTCAAGGGGCGGGGCGGTGACAAAGAGCGGAGTGCCGAGGTGGTACAAAATGCTGGTGACGGGGCCGAGAAGGGAGCGTCCGAGGTTGTCTCTTCTAGTTGAGAGTCGGAGCTTTTGCCCTCTTTTTCTTTTACTGGGCGTCTGTACCCTTTATATTTTTGTTTCTGCTGCCGGGATCCGTGCCTGGCTTCTTATAATTCTTAATAACTCTTTCAATGATGAGCATTCATTATTTTATAGCCATATTTTGCTATTCTCGAACTTCAAGTTTTGTTACAAATCTTTAGATCGGGTCAGGGTCTTTAAGTATGTAGATCTACATTTTATTCCCGGCGTCAGGCTTGGGATTCAGTGGTAGGGTTTTCCTTTTTAACCTCAAAGGGTGTTGATTCAAACCGCATGGGGCTTCGAATCTTAACCACATAGGGTGTATGTTTTAACCGCGCTACCTGGGGTCCAGCTCCATTGGCCGGGATCAAAACCGAGATAAGGGCAACGTGTCACAATGTCCAAGCATGGTGTGTGAACCACAACGTTTAAACATTTTGACCTGATCAAGGTCGAGATGACAAATCACCTTCTTATCTCGGGCGAGAGTTGACGCATCAATTTTGCGAAGGCCACATATGGCAATTTCGTTGACCTCTGAACCTGGGCGCGTCGGAGTACAACGGCCCGGTATCATCCATCTAGATGGGTTTTATTTGTGACTGTGTTTAGGGACCACGGTGTAGCATCTTTGATTATCGACAGTAAAGCAGATGAATTTTCACTGAGGAATCCTTCATTAAAAGAAACTACTTTGAAGAGCTATCAAGTCGTACAATAAAATCTTAACAAAATAAAAACATAAATATTTTAACTTAAATACTGAAATAACGAAATAACCGAGCTCCAAACAAGGTGTGTCAGGTGCTGCTCTGAATCCTATGCCGTGTTCTAACTGTAGTAGATCTTTATCTCGTCGGCGTTTGGGCCGAGGTTTAGTTATAGTAGATCTTTAACTTGTCGGTGTTCCAGGTTCTCTTAACCGGCTTCCTTGCCAAGGTTTCGAGTATGTAGGCTCTGTTGTCGAGTTTCTCTTTTACTCGGTAGGGGCCTTCCTAATTTGCTGCTAGCTTATCGTCTTTGGCGTTCTTATTGCCGATGTCGGCTCGTCGGAGTACGAGGTTGCCCCGGTTGAAAGAACGGGGTCTGACCTTTCGGTTGTACTTTACTGCCAAGAGCTGTTTGGCGGCTAAATCCCAACAGTGTGCCGCGACCCGGACCTCATCGATCAGGTACAGCTCTGTCCTCAACGCGTCGTTATTTGACGATTCTCCCTCTTGTCGGTTTTTGATTTTCCTCTATGACGGTTGTCTTATCTCGATCGGGATCATAGCTTCACATCCATAAGTCAGCCGAAAAGGGGTTTGCTGGGTTGCAGTTTGCACACTTGTCTTGTAGCCCCACAACACACTGTAGAGTTGTTTGACCTAGTTAGACTCTGCATCTTGCATCCTCTTCTTTAAGCCATCTCGGACGATCTTGTTGGCTGCCTCGGCCTAGCCATTAGACTGTGGATGTTCGACTGAGGCGAAGTGCTGTCTGATGTCGAGGTCTGACATCATGGTCTGGAATTTCTAGTCCATAAACTGCGTCCCGTTGTCCGTGACTACCTCGGCTGGTATTCCAAAAGGGAGACAATGTTGTGGCGAAAAAACCTTCTTATGCGCGCCGAGATTATGGCGGTCAAGGGCTTGGCTTTGATCCACTTAGTGAAGTAATCCACCGCCACAATGAGCCACTTGAATTGTCTGGGGGCTGCCTTGAGCGGTCCGAGGATGTCCATCCCCTACTTATAGAAGGGCCAGGGGGCCGAAATGCCTTTCAATTCCATTGGCGGCGGCCAAATTGTTACACCCCTACCGGCCTCGCAAATTTAATAATAGGAAAAGTAACTAACTAGTTCCAAAGTAATCGGTTAATTCTTCCATTCAGGTGGTAATTAATTGACCTAGTTCCATCATTATCCCATGTGACTGATTCTACAAACTTCTAGGAGATGAAGTGGCGTGTTCCAAGCCCTTTCATCAGATCCCACCTTTTTATTTGATAAGAATCACTCATTTTGACTCAAAATGCCATTTAGTCTTACTGGTGGGGCCCACGCTTTACTTAATTGACTAGTTGAACTTATTTTTCTTCTTCAAATCAGATTTTATCAATTGGAATGAGTCATATGCGCCTAGGGCGTCCCACAAAACTGATCCCCATAATTTAATTCAAATTTCCCACTTTATCGGTCAAATTCTGGGTCTACCGGTTCCTATCGGGTCCCACCGGGTCCAAAAATGCGCCTTTTGTACTTTTCTCTGTCTTTGCTAGCTATTCTCCTCTTCCTGGACATATTCATGTGGTGCCTTTCCGCTTCCCAATATGTCCCCACATTTGTTTCATTTCATCCAAAATAGTCCCTTATCTGGTCCCTATCGGTCCCCTTTTTTATTGGTCTATCGCCTGTGGGTCCCGCGTCTTGAGTCTGGACCAGAGTATGGATAAAATCATCTGTTTTTCTATCCTCTCTCATGCTGGACGAAATTCAATGCCCAAAGGACAAGGAATTGACCATTTTGCCCTTGCTTTATCTTCTTTTAATCCCATAGTGACACGTGTCCCTATGCAATGATTACCATGTCTCTTGCTTTTTGGAACATGCCCTTTTTTTAGTGTCTCTTTCTCTCTCTTGTCCCTGTATGGCGCATACACACTTTCAGGGGTCAAGAATCTGTGATTTATCATTTTCCCCGGGCCTCGCTTCATCATACCGGCTTTATACCTCACCGGTATCCTGTCTTGGGCCCGCACCTTTTCAAACCTGGGCCCACTAGAGACTCCTTTCCTCTGGTCAAAGTGGGCAACTTTTTGGGCCTTTTCGGGGTCCACCATCCTATCTCCCACAATACAGACATCCTTTTACAAATAATAACAATTAAATTACAGTTACACCATTTACAACAGTAGAGGTGTTACACAAATGATCTTGGCATGTTTCTGACAACTATCGGATCTCTTGACTGCTTCCTTTGCGTCTGCCATCATGGTTAGCCAGTAGTAACCCACCCGTAGAGTTTTCTTGGCGAGAGCTTTGCCCCCCATGTGGTGGCCATTGATGCCTTTGTGTATCTCGGCTAAAACATACTTGGCCTCGAAAGTGCCCAAGCATCGCATCATTGGAAAATGCAATCCTTTTCGGTACAATTGATCATCAACCATAGTGTAGATGGCGGCCTCTCGTATCAACTTTGAAAGTGGAGCCAAATACCCAAGAGGGGGGTGAATTGGGTATTATAAAAATTTCTGGAAGTTGCTCTGTTTTTGAACGATAAAAACATGGATAAACAGAGTGAGGGAAGAGAAGATGAACACAAGAGATTTATATTGGTTCGGTCTTAACCACGTGACCTATGTCCAGTCCCCAGACACTTTGGGATTTTCCACTATCACAATGATTACACACTCTGTACTTAAGAAGTGATTCTCTCACTAGAACTCACTCCCCCTTACAAGTTGTAATCAATAAACCCAACCACCAAGTCCCCTGACTTGTGGTTCTTTTACAATAAATGAATAATCTGAAGTATAACTCTCTCAAAGAGCAGATATGAGTGAACACTGAAGCTCTTGTATCAAAAGATACTTGTACAGATGAAAACTGAAAGAATTGAATGAAACTTAAATGAAATTCGCTCTCAGTTCTTGTTCTTATTTGAAAGACTTGAATGTTCTTCTATTTATACTCAGAGATCATTAAATGACCGTTGCTTTCCAAAGAGATCCGTTGGGGAAGTTGTCCATGTTAGTTCTGATTAGTTTTGATGATGTCTTATATTGATGTCATTATCTAGAGCAAAAAGTTTGTATACTACATTTATCTTATACTTTGACTAATTCTTATATTTAATGTAGATGCAAAGTTTAATACAATGAAGTTTGACCAAAAATGGAGTTTGAAGAAAGAAGAATCTGTTAATTATAATGAAAATATCAATGTTCAAGTTTCTGAAATCAAATAGAAGTTGGAACGGGTCAATTCGGAGTTAAAATGAGCAAGTTCAACCTTCCGGAAGAATACTAATTTGTTTTGGGGCATTTGTGCAATTTCATCATTTTCTCTCACATGAATAGGACATTGCTCGAGCACACCTGATTTCATGCTCGAGCAGAAGCATGCTTGCTGAAGCTTGAAAGCATGCTTGCGGGAGTTGGAAAGCATGCTTGCGGGAGCTGGAAAGTATACTCGAGCAAGGGATGATTTCAGCCATTTTTAGGCCAAAATCCGTCTTTGCTCGAGTAAGAACGGAAGCATGCTCGAGCAAAGTGATCCCATCAGCTTCCTCTGTTCAGCTCTGTTTCTGGTGACCTTCGGTAATTCAACGATATCTCTCAAACCAGGAATCGGATTGACACGAAACCAGTGGAATTGGAAACTAGACTCCCAACACGTATTGGTGACAAAAATTCATGCCCAAAGGAGTTCAGATGAATTATCTATGAATTTTACAAGTTGCCACAAGAGTCACCATTACAGTCCAGACTAACCTTCGGTATTTTAAGGATATCTCACAAACGACAAATCTGATTGAGCTGAAATCGGTGGCATTGGAAACTAGACTCAAATACCTTTTCAAAAACATCAAGAACACAGAAAAAGAAGATCAATTGAAGAAGTTGTGATGTTTTGAAGTTGACAGTCTGTTTTGGATGCTGGAAAAACGCTAGATAAGAACAACCTTCATTCATCTAATGATTAATGGGCGAAATACAACTAGTTTGGAGTTGATTCTTATTGAAATGAAAGTAATATTTGAAGAGCTTTCTGAGATGGGGTGATTGGCTAAATTTGGATTTTTATTGAAGACGTTATCCTCGCTGGAAATTGCTGTCAATGTGATTGCTTCTAGAAAGTCTCTATACTCTGGAAGTTGAAGCTTTGTACTGGAGAATATCATGCTTATTCACATATGATCAGGAGCTTCAAAGAACATGATGCCCGAGCAAAATCTCACAATTATCCAGCCATGCTCGAGCAGAACAATTGGCATGCCCGAGTATTATCGTGAGATTGATAAAATTGCAAGTTGAAGAGTCATGCCCGAGCTGATTATAAAAGCATGCTCAAGCAACATCATTATAACTAGAATCATGCTTAAGCAAGGTATTTGTAATGTCCAAGCATCATTGAGCTCATAGCAGAAAAAAGTAAGATGGATAGTCATGCTCGAGCAGAGAATGGAGTTTGCTCGAGCAATAGCGTAGGCAGCAACATTTTCACTGAGTTGGGAAGTCTTGCTCGAGTAGAAACAAAGGCTTGCTCGAGCAGAGGAAAAATGTGCTCGAGCAAGCATGTGCCTGAATCCATCTTTTCTCTCTGTCTCAACATTGGCCGAGCACGATATCTAGGCTGCTCGAGCACAAGCGATGCAAATGGCTTTTTCATAAGTGACCAGTGGAGCTTGCCCGAGCACACCTCTAAACATTGCCCGAGCAACAACGAGTATAGTGCAATTGTTCCAGTTTGAGAAAGAGCTTGCCCGAGCATGATTTGATCATGCTCGAGCAAGCTGAAAGTATGCTCGAGCAACAGCGACGCAAAGGAGTTTTTAAACTGATTTCCAAGAGCTTGCCCGAGCATGAAATGTTCATGCTCGAGCATCATACTCGAGCAAGGAAATTTTCCTGCTCGAGCATCAGCGAGCAAAGTGCTTTTTTCTCAGCTTTTCAAAGCAGCTTGCTCGAGCAAGCACAGATCCATGCTCGAGCAACTTCATCTTGATTTCAAAATCACCGTGCTCAAAATTCATGAATTATCGAATGAATTAATTCTTCTTCTTCTTATTATTATTTTCAATTACCAAATGCTATTAACCAATTTGTTCATGAGTTTTAGATCATTTACGTGTAAGTTACCGGTGAATTTGAATGATTCGATCTCAGCTGTCAAAACATTAAATGCTCCCACCTAAACCGTGATATTCTCGGAGACCAATGCTCTGATCAAAGTAAAGCAACTTCTGATATTCCGTCTGCACAATAAACTCTATCTCTCAACTGTCAAGACAAATGTAATAAAGAATGTTTATGAAGAACGGAGTCAGCGATGACGAATGTGACCAGTGGAGGTTCATCTGTCTAACGGCTATATTCATGAGTCACAATGATTATTCTTCATGCTTCATCAACGGACATATTCAAACATTCAAACGGACAGAATCAAATCTTTCAACGGTCCTCAAGCTTCAACTAGTATAAATGCCTGAAGGTTTGAACTCATCGATAGAGAAAACGCATACACAGACAAAGCATACATAGAGTTCAACTTCTATATCTTAGGATATTACTGAGCTTCAGTGTTCATCATTTATCCACTCTGTGAGAGAGTTTTATCAACTATATTACATTCATTCAAATCTCAAGATAGAGGTATCTTGAGTGTGGGTGTATCGATTACAACTTGTAAGGGGGAGTGAGTCCGAGAGTGTAAGGATCATCCTTCATTTACAGAGTGTGTAATTGTGTCTACGGTTATTTGGTTACAACTTGTAAAGAGGAGTAAGTCCTAGTGAGAGGATTACTCGAGAGTTACAGTGTCTGTAATCAAGTTTGGAGATAGTGAAATCCCAGAGTGTTTCTGGGGACTGGACGTAGGTCAAGAGTTGGACCGAACCAGTATAACCTCTTGTGTTCATTGCTCTTCTCTCTATCTCTGTTCTAAGCATTCTTGAGCAATTAAAGAAAAGAATTTTAATATCACCTATTCACCCCCCCTCTAGGTGATATTCCATCTTCAGTCCAAGTGTTCTGAAATGGTTTTGGAAACTTCTCTCTCTCTTGTTTTCCTCTTAATCCAGTTGTCCAAGTAAGCATAGTTGACTCTCTGTGTTTTAATCCGTTAGAGAGGATGTTTCTTGTTGCAGCAATTAATCTTTAATGCTTTGTGGACGTGTGCAGGCGGATTGGGCAGAAGAAGCAACTTTTTGGTCATTGCAATAAATGTTCTGAGTTGCTTTTTGCTTTATGCCTTAACTCCTCACCAAACATTCTTTAATGCTCTGAAATCCACTAACAAAGACGTTAAACATAGCAGGGAATATCAGAGAATAATATTGCAAAGAATTAAGATCAAACAACATCAATTTCTGAGATCGACAGATTCAAATTTTTGAATCAGCGTCACGAACTCGAGCTTAGTTCTTGCAGGCTCGAGTTTGATGCTTTAGTGTACAAAATCTTCTCAGTTCAAAACGTGTAAACCTATGGTTTGTATTTTAAACCTGAGGTTCTCAAGTCATTGAGAAATCACATTGCTCTCGGGTTGAAATGAACTCGAGCTTATAACTTCTGAACTCGAGCTTGTTTCTTCCAGAGAGGAATGTCGCAATCTTGAAATCTGAAGAGTTTAAGTTTAAGTGATGAACTCGAGCTTATTAGTGACAAGCTCGAGTTTGACACTGTTCAGGACAAAACTTAGTTTTAGCTTGAAAGGACAAACCTGAGGTTTGTAGAGCAAACTCTAGAGTTTAAAACATATTGAAAAGTTCTTTGCTCTCTGTAAGGTTTGAACTCGAGCTTAACATGTCAGGCTCGAGTTTGGCACTATTCAAGTCAAGACTTAGTTCATTCTTCTAGTGCTTAAACCTGAGGTTTATAAGTTGACCTCTAGAGTTCTCTCAAGTTGAAAAACGCTTTTGCTCTCTGGAGCTTTTAGGCTCGAGTTTACTACCTTAGGCTCGAGTTTGTTTAACTTAGAAAAATTCTTTATATTTTTGCCTTGAGATAAACCTAAGGTTTATGAAGCATGTCTCAGGTTTAATTGGGTTGGAAAACTTTGAAAGCTCTCGGCCAAATATAGGCTCGAGTTTGAAAAGGTAGGCTCGAGTTTAAATGTCTTGTAAACTTTTCAAACTGGAAAACTTTTCTTTCAATGAAATAGTGCAGAGTTTGTAAGTGTCTTTGAATTTGAAAATTTGTCTCGCCAGAGATAAACTCGAGTTTGCCATAACAGGCTCGAGTTCATGGGTCATGTTAATTATGAAAGATTTTCTCTGGAGGTTGCAAACCTGAGGTTTAAAATGAGAAGGTGTTGAGTTTAAAGATCAAAGACTCTCTGCCATCGATGAACTCGAGTTTGCAAGTGTAGGCTCGAGTTCATGCACACTCTTGAGAAAGCTTTAAGTTCAAACTTCAGGTTTAGTCTCGAGTTTGTGCTTTGAACTGGCAGGTTTATGCTCTCTGTCAAAACCAAGCTCGAGCATACACATAATAGGCTCAAGTTTGTCGCAGATAGGAAGTTTTTGCTTGAAATTCACAAGTTCAAAACAGTTTAATCTTAAGCAAAAACATCTCCACATTGTTTACAATTGTTAGTAATCATCAAAACACATAGAGAACTAACAAACTTTTTTGCCTCGGTGGCGTCTGTCGGGATGATCCCCCTTTTTAGGTAATCTTTGATCGGTTTCCTCCAATTAGTTGATGCCGAGATAGTCATGATACAGCTCGGTTTGTTAAGGTTTTGCCTAATCACGATCCTATGGTTGCTCGGGCATTTCATGCTCACCAATTTAGAGAGGATATCTGCCCTAGTGTTCTCTTCTCTCGGGATATGGGTAACAATCACCTCTTGGAATTCCGCCATGACCTCTTTTGCTTTGTTAAGATATTTGGCCAAGAGTGGACCTTTCGTTTGGTATGTTCTTTTAATTTGTGCTGCAACGGGTTAGGAGTCAGTGAAAACCTTGACCCGCTGGGCTCCGTTTTACTTGGCTTGTAGTAATTCGGCGAGGAGTGCCTCGTATTAGGCTTGGTTATTTAAGGTCGGGAACTTCAGTTGCAGGGAGTGTTCCACTGCGACACCTTCAAGGCTTTACACTATTATTCCTGCCCCACTTCCCATTGAATTGGAGGAGCCATCGACATAGACTTTTCATGCTTTGTCTTGATCGGCATCGGCCGAGTCGGCTGGGGTCAGTTCCCTGACTAAGTCTGCCAACGCTTGTGATTTGATGACGTGTTGGGCTTCAAAGGTGATATTGAACTCGGACAACTCTATCGCCCAGCTTGTCATTCTTCCGGCGAGGTCGGGCTTGTGTAATACTTGGCGGATTGGTTGGCTAGTTCAGATGATTATCCGATGTCCCTGGAAATATGGCCGAAGTCTTCTTGTTGTCGTTAGTAGGGCGAAAGCCACTTTCTCAAGCTTTTGATATCGAAGTTCCGAGCTTTGCAGTGCCTTGCTTACAAAGTATATCGGCGCTTGTCCGGCATCAGTTTCTCTTACCAGGGCCGCGCTTACCGCCTCTTCTCCTACTGATAAGTATAAGAATAAAGTTTCTCCAAGCTTTGGTTTTGCTAGAACCAGAGGGGTCACCAAGCATTGCTTGATTTTTTCGAATGCCACCTCACAGTCGGCATTCCAGCCTCCTTGAGTCTCCTTTTTTAGTAGCCTAAAGAAAGGGAGTGCCTTCTCTGTCGATCTTGGTAAGAATCTGGTAAGGGCGGCAAGTCGGCCAGTTAATTGCTGAACCTCTTTCTTGGTCCTCGGAGCTTGCAAATCCAGCACTGCCTTGCACTTATCAGGGTTCGCCTTGATCCCGCGGTTGGTCAACATAAAATCAAGGAACTTTCCTGCCGGAACTCCAAATGCACATTTGGTCAGGTTCAACCTGATCCGATGCCTTTTTAACTTGTCGAAAGTTTGCTCAAGGTCCTGTATATGGTCTTCTGGGTGCTTTGACTTCACAATCATATTGTCAATGTATACTTCTATATTCTGCCCGATCTGGTCCTCAAAGACTCTGTTCATCATCTGTTGATAAGTGGCTCCGGTGTTCTTCAGTCCGAAGGGCATGACATTGTAGCAATAGTTGGCCTTATCGGTTATGAAAGCAGTCTTCTCCTGGTCGTCAAGGTGCATCGCTATTTGGTTAGCCGGAGTAGGCGTCCATGAAAGATAGTAATTGGAAACCCGCAGAGTTTTCGACCAATTGATCAATGTTCGGCATCGGGTAGGAGTCTTTGGGGCAGGCCTTGTTTAAGCTGGTGTAATCTGTACACACCCTCCATTTGCCATTTGGCTTTAAGACCATCACTACATTTGAAAGCCATGTGGTGTATTGTATTTCTCTGATGAATCCGACCTCCAACAACTCTGTCACATGCTTTTCCAGAGTCTTCTATCTGTCGCTTGCTATGTTCCTCTTCTTCTGTGCTACTGGTGTCACCCCCCAGCTAGTTGGCCAATTTATGACAGCAGAAGTTTGGGTCAATCCCTGGTACCTCGGACACCGTCCATGCAAAGACATCATGGTTCTGCTTTAGGAATTCAATCAGCCGAGCTTTCAGGTCCCGGCTCATGCTTCCTCCGATTTTGGTGCTTTTTTCAAGATCCTCTCCAAGGACGAGCTCTTCCAATTCTCCTTCTGGTTCTGGCTGTGGGACCTCGAGCTTATCTTGGAGATCAAGCTCTATCATGTTTACTGGACGTCGGTTTTTTTTGTTCTTTCCTGCGTCAGCCGAACTTTCGCCTCTGCGGATCCAAGGTGGTGAGGACGGTCCTCCTTCCCTCTCGCGAACGGCCTTGAAGTAACATTGTTGGGATTTTTTATGGTCCCCAGACACTACTACCACTTGGTTCTTGTTGTTCACCATCTTCAATTTCTGATGCTTTGTAGACACCACCATATCCCAATTATGGATGGTCGGCCTACCCAATATGATGTTGTACGGGGAAGGGAAGTCGGCGACTATGAACCTTACCCTTTCTGATTTGAAAGCCTCCTTGGTCCCCAACGTCAATCTGAGGTCGATATATCCGTTGGGAAATGAATGTTCCCCATTGAACCCAATGAGGGTCATCTTGCAAGGTTTCAGATCTTCTACGTCCATGTGCATTCTTTTAAATGCATCCCAGCTAATGATGTCGGCCGAGCTTCCGGCATCCACGAAAATCCTTTTGACCCGGCAATTTACCAGGGTTCCCGTGATAACTAGGCCGTCCTGATGACCTGGTACTACGTCGTTTAGCTCTTCCCTAGTAAAAACTAGTGGCAGTGGCACCGGTTTGGTCGGGTTGTCCTTGAATTTTGGGAGGTCTCTGACTGAGTGGACTTCCCTCAGGTACTTCTTACGCTAGCTTATTGTATCTCCGCCCTCGCCGAATCCTCCGCTAACTACGTTGCAATGGAATTTGGCTTCTGGCAACTCGTCGTCCTCGCTACTCGGCTTTCGTTTCTTCTCGTCTTTCTTCGGGTCCAAGGCCGGACTGATGCTTCGGCCTCCGGTCTTATGCTTGCCATTTTTTCTTCCTTGAGTTTTAATCACGTATTGACGCAATTTTCCTTCTCTTACGAACTTCTCGATGGCGTTGCGGAGATCATAACACTGATCTGTGGTGTGTCTCGGTCCGTCATGAAATGCACAGTAGCTAGGGCGGTTTGTAGCTGGTCGGGTTCGAAGGGGCCTCGGCCTCTCTACCCTCTTCATCTCTATCTGAGCTACCTCCTTCCAAAGCTGCAAACGGGAGACATTTAAGGGAGTGTAGTTGTTGTACTTCGCCTTTCCTTCCGGCTTTTCCACCAGAGGCCGGGTATCTCGGTTCCATTTATGGGAATCATCTTTCTGCTTGTCGGTCCGGTCCTTCTCGTCTGGTGACGCATTTCTTCGTTGGTCGGTTTCGATAGCGTTAGCTATCTCTATTTGTTCCATATCTAGGTACTGCTTCGCTCGGGTATAGAATTCAGTGAGGATGTAGACTCGGTTCTTACATACATTCTTGGCCATTCGCGACGACGAATCCAAGCCATCTACCATACAGTGTACGTGGACCTCCTCGGGAAGCACAGGTACTTGTAATGCCACTTCCTTAAACAGGTCCAGATATTTTTGGAGGGTCTCCCCCTTCTTTGTTTTATTCGGCTCAATGTGAATTGGGACTTCGGCTGTTTCTTATTGGTCGCAAAGTTTAACTCGAATTTTTGTCTAAGGACTTCAAAGTTGTGCACAAAGTCGGCTGGTAAAGTACGGAGCCATTTCTGAGTTGGTCCGATCAATGTGTCTGCAAAAAGCCGTGAGACGACCGAGCCCTTGATTAAACGAACCCACATGAGTAGCTCGAAAGTCTCGAGGTGGCTACGCGGATCTTGGGTCCCATCATATTTCAGAAGGTTGGCCAGGTTGAAATTCTTTGGATACGGCGCTGTGGCGATGTCTTCTGAGAACAGGCTCTCGTCGAGGTCAGTTAAGTACTTCATCTTGTACTCTTTGGGAGAGCCCTTAGTCCGGGCTATTCTCTCTGCCTCTCGGTCTCTATCCGCACCTCGGTGTCTCTCCACATCCCGATCCTCCTCATCTAAGATCCGTTCCACTCGTGACTTTTTCAGATTCGAGGCGGACGGGCGGTCCTTTCTAGTGTGTGAATCGTCTCGACCTTCTTTTTGAATGAAAGCCCTGAATTGCTTGGTGTGGTCATCCATCATCTACTGCATGACTCAGTTGGAGTTGGTTACACTTCTCGTTGTTCTCCATTCGCCTCAGCATTGACTCTTGAGTTTTTTGAATGAGGCGGATGTCTGGGTTTGGGACTGAGGTCTCCTGTTCAGTTTCTTCTAGCGTCTTGGCTGGAATAGACGGGGAGGACGCCGTGTCTGATACGTTGCCCTCTGGGACATCGTCGCGCTACTGTTGCGCTTGATGTTGTTGACTCGCCCCAGCCTATTGTGGATTTGCAGGCTGAAGATTCCAACTGTTGCTTCTTGTGTGAGCCATCGGTGGTCACAAGAATTGTAATTTAACTGTCCTCATGGTCGGCGCCAATGTTCTGGTATAGAACACAGATGTTCAGCCCACAGCTAATACGTTGATCTTGGATTAGTTGGCTTAGCCTGAATATCTATGGAGGAGATATTCAGGAGAGGTTTGGATCACTGTGCACTAAACAGGCTTTCGCTAAAGGGGGTGGTGTGTGTGCACAGTGTGGCAGAATGTAAATAGGTCAGAGTTAGAACGTGTGCACCTTAAGAGTGGTCCTCTGTATTTATAGAGTTTACCGTGGAGGAAATCTTGGTCCTACGTGATCTGTGGTGCGAGTATCTTGGGGTGGATACTCCTACATTGTCGCTGGATAGGATCTCCCTATGATGTACGATATACCTATATTATAGGTGTGTGCTGATATCAGATATTCCCTTGATTGGGCCCTGCTGGCAATGGGCCATGATGCAGGTTCGTTACACTTTTATTCACCTTTACCCCCTTGCACAGGTTGCCTGTTATTCAAGCATTGGCTGCAGAAGTTAGGCAGATCTCCCATTTTCTTCTTTCTCAACTTCTTTAAAAACTTCGATCTGGTTCTTTTATTTGCCATTTTAAATGTATCAGTAAATGATGTTTGATTCATATGTGAAAATGGTTAGAGATGTGAGTGTCTTACTAGTGTATTTTCTTCACCACAATTACCTGAATGCCTTCGCATTATTGGATATTTACGCCGGATAGGAGTATTTAGTATATTTGCGACTTCTAGGGATGGGCGACGTCCCCTCCACTGAACCTTCAGACTTTTAATAATTTTTTATTTTCTACTTTTTAATATTTTTTTTATGTAATTATTTTATTTTTTCTGATTTTTTATATATATTTTTTAAATTAATTGAAATTTGCAAGGGAAAAGTGTTTTCCGCACAAAATCCTCAATTTTGCATTGGAACAAGTTTCCCTCGTAAATTTCAGAATTTGTGAGGGAACCTACTTCCCTCACAAAATCCACAACAAATTCCAGGATTTGCAAGGGAAAATACTTCCCTCACAAATCCTGGAATTTACGAGGAAAAAGCATTTTTGCGACGGAAAATTGGTTTACAAGAGCCATTTTTGTGACGGACCTTATTCCGCTGCAAATTAGTTTTGCGATGGAAAATAGCTTTTTTGCGACGGAATTTTTCCGCCGCAAAAAACAGTTTTTTTTTTTTGGTAGTGGGCCATAGCCCCTGTTTCTAGAGGTGGAAATATGGGTCAGCCTACAAACAAACGGGCTGACCCACATCCACCTGCGAGTTTGTAGTGTAGGCATGTGCAGCCCGCACTTTTATGTGCTAGCAATATGCCAACCTGAACCTGCATTGGTGGGTTGGCAGGCCAGTTTTTCTTTCTTCCCTCCCTATTTTTCTAAGATGACCGAAAGTCCGAAATACATATATATATATATGAGTCATCAAATTTTTGTATCTAGCATCAATCATTTCATTGACAAAAAGTCAAAAAAATGATTCACAATTTAAGAGATAAAATCATCAAATTTGACCAAGTTTGCAAACAAAAAACATCTAACCATCGTCAATCAATTAAGATATAATAATTTGGCTAAAAGAAGGAGGAAGGAGGCTACAATTTTTACTCTTTGGGATTAGGAGGTACAAGGTGGGGAGTATGGGACTTTAGGATTTTGCGACATTATCATATTTTTTGTTAAAAACAAGAAATAGTGCGGGTCAACTTGTAGGCTATCCCGCATTAACTCACGGGTTACGCATAGGCTCGTACTTTTGCTGGCCACTAAAAGTGCCAGTCCTAACCTACTCATATCTTGCGGGTTAGATGTAGGTTGAGCCTGCATTGCATTGCCGGCTCTACCTGTTTCCTTCATCAATGCAATTCTTACAATGCATCCTACTTGAAAGTACTTCTCTTATCATTATTTCTTCTTAATCTGAATTTTCACGTTCCCCTAAATATAAATCCTGATTTTTTTCACCAAAAAAATCCGGATCCATTGGCCCAAAAAAATACCACGATTATTGGAAACAACTTTTTGTCTTTAACATTTTTGAAGTTCTTCATCTGAGATTAAACCTTTGGAATATATGGGTGTAGTTATCAGTTGACTTGTATAATCTTACCCATGATGGGAAAAAAATGTTATTCTTGTGCATTACGTCTCATTTTATATTGGCAAATGGATATTTAGATTTACAAATAATGCTGATTTTGAGTTTGAGAATGCTGATATTGAGCTTCGAATAGAGATGTACGATCTTTTTAAATATCACCTGGTAATTATTGTTAGTCCAAAAGTTTCAATTCCCACGGCCAGGAAGGGCGGGGGGTGAGGTCGGTATAACTAACTATAAGACTTATTCTTCCTAAAATATTATCTTTGGCCTTGAGGTGGAAGGCAAAAATAGGCGAAAGTATCTACCAAATTGGGGTAGAGTTGAGGAATAATTGATTTCAACTTCGGTAGGGTTGAGGTCTTGAGGAATAATTGATTTCAACTTCTCATATGAGTATTGAGGCATATTCATTTATTATATGAAATTTGTACTATTATCTTCTATATCAAGAACTATTTAGCATAATATGATTCTTTTACGTACTAGTATATATATACTCTAGTTTTTCATATCTCGCTCCACATTCCTGTATTTTCCTGGTAACAGCTCAAAAAAAAAATAAAAATAAACAAACAAACAAAAACAAAAATAAAACTAGTTGAAGGAGACCCATTTAGTGTTAATTATTTAAACTAGCATAGACCCCATGCAATGCACGGGTGCAAGTCTAATAAAACAGCAATCTATATTACTTTGCTACATTGTTACTTAAAGATGTATCAATTGTATTTACAATTGTTTTATATTAGCAAAACTAATTGTTTTTATCACCATATTATCATGTTGAAAATTATATAAATTTTTGTAAACACTGAAAAAATTCACTAATTCATTAATTTTCTAGAAAACTTCAATATATATATATATATATATTGATATAATAGAATATGAAAATATAAGTCCATTTATAATGATTACAAATTTTATTGTAAATACTATCAATGTCGACTTCCTTAAATTTTTTATTGGATGAAACTTTACAATTCAGGTTGATTCCTAAGTTATTTTTATTTGCCAATCTTTACTTTTAAGTCTACATCCACATGTTACAATTATAATTTTTGAATCTATAATACTTGTAATTATTTTTGATGAAATAAACCACTTGCCGACAGATCATAGGCTACAAATATTGTCTCCTATAAGTGGCGTATTACATATTCCTGTTTACTATATTGGCTATCATAGAATCCCGCTGGATGAACAAACTGAAAAGGCAAAATCATAAATGAGTTAAGAAATTAAAAAACACCAACAACCTACACAGAGAGAGATATCAGTCAATGAAAAAAATTAGTAATTAGCAACTTCCAGCTTGGAGACGGTTAGCAGCTAATATGCATGAAACTGCAACCAACTGTTCTTCAGATTCATATGATATCCCTTCCTAAATTGCATTTCCTCCTTTATGAGTTAAATGTTCATCTCTATGTTCTAACTCAATCTACTTGAGTTTATTCATCCCTGTATACATTTTCCTTCAGAATTCCCTGCGTGCTTCTCTTTCAGAGATCGAGTTTTAATTATTTAAGACCCTGTTCAAACTTCAATAATTTGTGCTCTGCATCAAGCCAAGTTCCTTGTCCAACTTAAGAGACAAAGAAAGGAGAGGAATATAGAGGAAGAACTGACCTACATCACCCTTGACAAGGGTCTACAAACCTCCTCAAACTCTAATGACAACACAAACAAAAACAAACAACTAATGCATAAATGTGAATGCATGTTACCAAGAATATAAAATGAGAAAAAAATTATGAATTTAGGTAATGCAATCCGAATTTCCGATGAATTGAAGATGGGTACACAAAAGGCAAAAAAATAATTTAAAAAACATCAATGAAGATGGAAACACAAATAAAAGATACCTGAAGATATGAGTAATGTATTAAGGGATGCAATGCAAAATCAATATTAATAAGACAAAAACCCAAAAATGTGACGAAAGAGTGGAAGTCAGTCTGTTTGACGATTTGCTACTGAAGATCATGAGTGAAGACATAGAATGCAGAGCACAAATCCAAAGTGCACCCCAATATTAGTGTGCGCGCGACGTCCACTAACACGACATCATGGGGAATTAGGGTGTGCTCACGACAACATGAAGAGGTCAACTTCCAAAGAAATCTCTCTCTCTCTCTCTCTCTCTCTCTCTATCTATCTATCTATATATATATATATATATATATATATATATATATCCAAATTAAAATTAAGGGTAATACAATCTTTCGGTCACTTATATAAGAAGATAAATAAATAAGGAATTATTTCAGTTAATTTATTTAGAATTTGAATTCTTATATTATCTCTAACTACATCTCATATATCTGCTAGTTGTTTTACTAAATAAATTGTTAAGATCAAAACATGAAAAAACAGTAAATTCAAATGTGTTTTGAAGATAAAAACATGAAAAAAAAACAGTAAATTCAAATGCGTTTATTGATAGAAAAAAATAAGTTTGGTAAAATAGTGTGGAACTACCTTCCTCATTATCCCTCTTTCATAACCACCTTGTTTTCTCTTTTTTATTTTAGTCTCTCTCTCTCCCCCTATATATATATATATATATATATATATATATATATATAGCCAAATTAAAATTAAGGGTAATACAATCTTTCGGTCCTTCAAAATAAAAATTTACTTATATAAGAAGACAAATAAATAAGGAATTATCTTAGTTAATTTATTTAGAAGTTGAATCCTTATATTATCTCTAATTATCTTAGTTAATTTATTTAGAACTTGAATCCCTATATTATCTCTAACTACATCTCATATATTTGCTTGTTGTTTTATGGAATAAATTTTGAAGATTAAAGTATAAAAAAGCAGTAAATTCAAATGCATTTTGAAAATAAAAACATGAAAAAACAGTAAATTCAAATGCGGTTATTGATAAAAAAAAAATATTTAGTTATTATTGACAAAAAAATAAGATTTGTAAAATAGTGTATAACTACCTTCCCCATTATCCTTCTTTCATAGCCACCTTGCTTTTTATTTTTTATTTTAGTCTTTTGAGTTTATCATTTTGTTGATGTGTCGGTTTGAGAGATGCTTACTGCTCTACTTTTGCCAATGTATTTATTGACAAAGTATTTCAAATATTAAGAGAATGCGTCTAATATTTAAAATCAATTAGGGGAGACGCCAAAATTTGTTTATTCACAAAATAGTTCATATATAAAGAGGGAGAATGATGGTTTGTTCCAAAAAGTTTTAAAATATGTAATTCATAAGGTGGAGGATAAAACAAAGACATAATTAAAATATTGATAAAAAAGATACCAGATATAAGGAGAGATAAAAGGAAAGTTGTTACAAAATGTTTTAAAATATTAAAGTGAAAATGTGAAAAATCAAATAAAGGGAGTCACTGTAACACCTCAAATTCAACACCCAAAAACTTGACCAAAATATTTGGAATACCTCAGATGTAGGATATTTAACATCCAAATACATATTTACAATATGGCCAAAGATAAAAATCAATTTATACAGGGCCAAAATAAATCCAAAATAAAATATCAGAGTTTCTAAAATGCTGAAGTCTTATGGTCATGGAAAATAAAAATAACATAGCATGAGCTTTCCATATGTACCTTCCTTGGTTTCCCTACTAAATTATTCACCTGGAAAAAAAAACATAATAACCGTAAGATCTAAAAATCCCCCGTAACAATTGGTTATTCAGAAATATGAAGATGGGATATCACCTAGAGGGGGTGAATAGGTGATCGTCAAATTCTTTTTGCGGAATTCTCACGAAGGCAACCAGAACAAAAACCAGAGAAATGAGGGAGTAATAAAATGGACACGAGAAGTTTATATTGGTTCGGTCTAAAATCACTGACCTACTTCCAGTCCCCAGAACACCTGGGATTCCACTATCTTTCTGTAACATCCCGCCTTTTTAAATGTGGCTTTCAAATGGGATTATCAGAGCTTCAAAGAAATTAATCAGAGTGGCATCGAAAAAGATTTTCTTTTTAAAACAACAACTTAATCAGAGCATCAGAATAAACTTTTTTCTTTAAAAGAGCGAGTAATTGATATACATTCCCTATTGTTGAGTCTGGTTGCTATTACAGTGGTACTAATCTCTGAATGTTTTCGATTACAATGACCCCTAGGTACTTCTCTGCCCGTGCCCTCTTGTGTGCTATTCATCCTTGCTCTTGTCCCGGTTCCACCAGTATCTGAGACTATGAGCTGGGGTTCAATTCCTATTGAACCCCAGGTAACGGTTAACCTCATGCTTATGTACAGTTATGTATGACAGATATTCATGATAAAGCAACAATATTCATATTTCAAAGATAAAAACATAACCATCATATATCCATATATATATATATATATTATATATTCACCATAACCTGTTTGCACTCTTCACCAGTGCCACGATGGCCTATCGTGTCCTCAGCGCGCTAGGAAAACTCAAACGGCATTACCAAGACTGTAACCCGTATAAAGCTATATGTTTAAATAAATTGCAAAGCAGAGTCATAGTTTATGAGCATATCTATCACATACAAGTGTACCATAAGCATCAAAGTTAGTGTTACAATACGCGTCCGTACCTTTGTTGGCAATATCGGTACGCTGTCGTTCGGACTGTGATCACTTTTACCCTATAATGGTAATATCACATTTATTAACTCTCAAATAACATTCCAGAAGATATCCTAGTCCCTAATGACCCTTTTTACCCTTGGTAGGATTATTTTTCAACTTATCCACTTTAATTCAAAAAAATGATGGTTCAGAAATTCTGAACAGACTTTCGCCTAAGTTCGGAAAATCATAACTAATTCTAGAAAAATTAAAACAAGGATCCGTAAAATTCTCTAGAATCCTCAGGATGTCTATTTTCAAGGAAAAATAATATCTTGTGCCCATATTACATGGTTCATTCCCAGTTTTTAAGGTTTGAGCCTCTGCCCAGAATTTTTCCAGAAATTCGTAGCCTAACTTTGAGGATTTTTATCTCACTTTACAGAAATCATTTGGACATATTCTTTACATATTTAAAAAGCCCTATATGCCTACTTTATCCATGAATATTTCCAGAATTTTCCAACCGGTTTTCAACATAAAATATAAGTATTGTCATGACTAATTCAGAAATTTCAGAACCGATGAAATTTCGCCAGAACTTCGTTACTTCGGTGCTTCTCTTCCGGAAATTTTGCTAAAACCTCTTCTTCATCAATTTTTTGAAATAAAGCTGATTTTAACTATAAAAACATGAATCTAAAATTATTCTAGAATATTTAAGATCTAACCTACTTCTATCTAAGAATTTAAAGACTAAAACTAAAAAACTATAAAGCTAAAAACTAAAAACTAAAGACAAGCTTACCTCTTGAAGCTTCTTGCTCTTCCTCCTCCTTCTTGCTCCTGTTAGAAATCAACTTTTGGAGTTTGATTTGGTGTGAGGAGAATGAAGAGGAGAGCTCCCTATTTATAGGAAAAATTCAACACCTTTCACAAGCCTCAACTTATTCATTCTTGGCCATTGGATCTCAAGCAACATTGAAACTCTCATCCTAGCCTTACACCACACCCCTTCTAGCCTCTTCCATTGTTTGATGACTCACCCTATCCTCTTCCAAAATTGCCAAAAGTCTTCAAATAGCTTTATGACTCACACCTAGAGTTATGACTCATTTCATACATAGATTGGTGACTCATGTGTGTTTAGGTTAATGACTCATTCATAGAGTGATGACTCATTTTTGCATATGTGTAATTGCTTCTTAGAATTTCCTACTTCTTTCACTTTGTATTTGTAATACCCCGGATTTTTATTAATAATAATAATAATAGAAATAGTAAAGATAATGATAGAGTAAAATAATACTAATAAAATAATAATGATTAATAATAGAAATAGTAGTAGTAATAATAATAATAATATAGTAAAAATTAATAATATTGTATTGTTTGTGTGGTAATCATATTATTTTGTAAATAGTATTATTAAATTATTTAAAATTAGATCCAATAATCTAGGAGTTAGTTAGATCAGATTATATTTTTAATTTTTTTAATTCATCATCGGACTTAAAATATATTTAATAATAAAACTCTACCATTTGTTTTAATTCATTTATCGGAAATAAGTAAAAAGCCCAACCCATAGCTAAAACCCTAGATTTTAATTATAAATTTAGGTCTGACCGCTTAAACCTAGAAAAACACCCGATACTTTTCTCTGCCGCTATACTCTCGTTCTTCTAGGAGGCTAGCAAAAGCGGAGACCAGGTAATCCTAATTCCCATAAGTCTTAGGTTAGGTTTATATAAATTTTGATAGGTAGACCTAATTTCTAGAACACCTGTACAAACCTTTTTTTTGTGGCTTAATATTAAACATAAGATGCCTTCCGTTGCTACTGATGGTTATTAATTGTATTAGGTTCCTTCTGATCAAAAATCGAATATATGCAGATTACTTGGCCTCGATTTGCGAGTTGGTCACATTCATACCTGTGCATTTTTTCCCTTGCGTATTGATTGTAACTGGATGCCTCGGGTTGCGTGCGTTTCTTTCCTTTTAGCATTATTTTTATTTTTTATATTTGGTCGAATTCCTTTTAGCATACACCCTGTACGTTTTTTTTTTCAATTGATTCAAAAGTAAGAATTTTGATTTCCCCTGTGCGTTTGCTTTTGGTTTGAATCCAAATACATGCCTTGTCGTGCGTGCTTCACCACATGAAGTACTGTGCGTTTTCTTCAATGTTTTCTTCATTTAATATCTTCTGTGCAATAAGACAAGATACCAACAGATTTTAATCTAAAAATATCTTTATATCTATATTTTATTAAAGTAATATAAAAACATATAAAAGATGAGTAAATAATAAAAATAATTTAAGAGTTTATTATGTGTGTGTTTTAAGACATTTTAACAGTGGGAGGATAGCTTTGGGATGGTACCCCCAAAGTGATGAACACAACCCTTAGGCTATATGCCTCGAAATATTATGTGACGAGAAAATTATGATATCCATTCTTCCCAAAGTGGTGTCTGGCAGGGTTTCCCGGGACACTAGTAGCAACTTTGGGAAGAGGTGTGCACACTAGGAAGAAATACTTGATGGCCAATTTGATTGATTGTGACTGGCAGGGTTTCCCGGGTCACAGGGTAAACTGGCAGGGTTTCCCGGGTTTACCATGGTTCTCTTCTCACTAAACTAAATAGACTAGCAGGGTTTCCCGGGTCTATCATGAATTTAATAAAGATAATGAATAATATTTGATTTGACGTGTATGTATATTATGAATATAGAAATTGATATTTGATTCAATTACTACGTATATTGGATTTGATTATATTTGATTGTGATTTATTAGAATTACCAGCAATTGCTGATGTTTGTGTTCATGGGCTGCGATGATCATTCGGGGGAGTAGAATTTCAGTGAAACAGGTGCCGAGGGTTGGGGCTAGCAGTGAGAAGTGAGGAGCACAGTCAGCTGTTTATTTTACTTTATTTTGTTCTAATTAAAAACACATATATTTTGTTTAAGTTTGAATTTACCTTATTTGTAATAAGTAGCCTTACATTTGTCCCAGTACAAGTGCGGCGGTAACACTCCCAAGGTTGTTTATTTCGAATTTTATTGATTTATTTATGAAAATCATTTAAATTTTTGTTATTATAACAGTTAGAAATTGGGGGTGTTACAGTATTCCACTATATAGAAATTCATTTGGGGGTCCTAATGAGGTTTCATGTACAATTCCTCATTGGTTTTGAATCCTTGAAGTTATTGGCTTCATTTAGAGACCAATTTTGCCTATCTTTTCTATTGATTCCATTTCTTAAACAATTATGAAAATGACTTTGGTTATACTTGTTTTCATGCTTGATTTATGCTTGTTATGAATCTCAACTTAGTTTTCATACATACTTAATTCATGGATTTCAAGATATAATTTAGTTTGTATAGATTTTCATTTGTTTATGTCTAGAATTAATTTCATGCATTATCCTAATTATGCAATTAACTAAATCCCTATTGGCTAACAAGTTGACTTCCCTTTCTCTCTTCATACTAGACACACACACATGCACAACAATGACATCATCACATGCATCATCTTATCCTCTTCCAACTTTCCCACTAGGCTCACAACAATATCACTCACAACACTCTCTCTCTTTCCCACACACATGCACAACTCCCTCTCATTGGTTGTTTTAAGATCATATGAATTGTGTTTTATGAGAGTTAATTTAAGCCTTAGGATTTAACTTTACTAGATTTAATCCACACCTTCAATTTGGATTAACCTCTTATTGGTTCAATTAATTTTTATGAGGATTAAGAACATTTTCTTGATTTATCATTGGCTAATCTAATTTCACAAGGATTTGGCTTTATAAGGCTAAATTAAGGCCTTTGGATTTAGCTTTATTAGAATTAATCTTAGCCCTCCATTGCTAATCTTAATTAGCATCCCTAATAAAGTGGTTTAGTACAATTTGTCAAACCATGATTGGTTCTTAGCTTAATTATGGCATTTAAACCATAGTTGAAATTGTTGACCCTTCCAAAGCTTGATTAAAGCTTAATTAACTTCTTAATCCAAGGCTTAAGTGCCCTTGATTATTGTGTTATTGACTTTTAGGGTAGTTTATGATCATTGTTAATCTATTTTATGCTAATCTCATCCCTTATTGGTCTTTGATTCTTAATTAGCTTAACATATCTTTAATTGATGACAATTAGTATTAATTGTAAACAATTAGCTAAATATTCCATTAGTGTAATTTTAATTGCTCATTAATTGCTGTTAATTACCCTTTTAATTGCTCAAGTGTTTTGATAATTTCTTTATGGCCTTTTAGGAATTAAATATGAACTAGGTATTAGTTCTAGGGTTTTAGAAAATTTGGTCTCTTACACAGTTATAACATTGGTGTTTAAGACCCTTTGATTATTTATGAAAATTAATACAATTATTCTAGTTATTGTAATTTAATTGTTCCTTAGTTGTTCATAATTTCTCTTAATTGGTATACATATTTTCAGGCCATTTAATTATCTCTTATGATTAAATTAGGATTATACTTAGTTTTAGAGTCTTTAGTGTAACATCTCGCCTTTTTAAATGTGGTTTTCAAATGGGATTATCAGAGCTTCGAAGAAATTAATCAGAGTGGCATCGGAAAAGATTTTCTTTTTAAAACAATATCTCATTCAGAGCATCAGAATAAATTTTTTCCTTAAAAGAGCGAGTAACTGATATACATTCCCTGTTGTTGAGTCTGGTTGCTATTGCAGTGGTACAAATCTCTGAATATCTATGATTACAGTGACCCCTGAGTACTTCTCTACCCGTGCCCTCTTGTGTGCTAATCATCCTTGTTCTCGTCCTGGTTCCGCCAGTATCTGAGACTATGAGCTGGGGTTTAATTCCCATTGAACCCCAGGTAACGGTTAACCTCATGCTTATGTATAGTTATGTATGACAGATATTCATGATAAAACAACAATATTCATATTCAATATTTCTCAAAAACACAACTATCATATGTCCATATATATATATCTATCATAACTTGTCTGCACTCTCCACCAGTGCCACGATGGCCTATCGTGTCCTTAGCGCGCTAGGAAAACTCAAACGGCATTACCAAAACTGTAACCCGTATATAGTTGTATATATATATTCAAATAATTTTTAAAGCAAAGTCACAGTCTATGAGTATATCTACCACATACAAGTGTACAATAAGCATCAGAGTTAGTGTTACAGTATGCGTCCGTACCTTTGCCTGTCGAGCACGGTACGTCGTCGGTTGCAAGGTGATCACAGGTTTCCTATGAGGGTAATATGACGTTTATTAATTTACAACCAATATCCCAATAGATATCCTAGCCACAAATGACTATTTTACCCCTGGTGGATTTATGAATTTATTATTTCCCTTTATTTTTGAGAAAAACGCTGGTCCTTAAATCTGGGCAGAATTTCGCCTAATTTTGAAAAATCATAACTAATTCTAGAAAAATCAAAACGAGAATCCGTAAAATTCCTCAGAATCCCTATGATGTCTAGTTTCAAGGAAAAATAATAGAATTTGCCCAGATTCTACGGTGTATTCCTAGTTTTTAATTTTTGAACATCTGTCCAGAATTTTCCAGAAATTCGTAGCCCTAACTTTGGGAATTTTTATCTCCCCGTACAGAAATCATTTGGACATGTTCTTTACATATTTAAAAATCCCTATATGTCTAATTTAACCATGAATTTTCTCAGAATTTTCTAACCATGATTTCAGCATAAAATAATAGTTTTTTTATGACTGACTCAGAAATTTCAGAACCGATGAAATTTCGTCAGAACTTCGTTATTTCGGTGTTTCTCTTCCAGAAATTTTTCTAAAACTCTTTCTTCATGATTTTTCAGAAATAAAACTAATTTTAAACCAGAAAAACATAAAAACAACTATATCTAAAGAATTTAAAGATTAAACTACAAAATAACTAAAAACTTAAAAGCTAGAGCTCAAGAACTTACCTAGAACGTTGCTCCTTCTTTCTTCAAGACTCTCACTCTCTGTCTCATTCTTAGAATCAGATGTTGCTTGTGATTTTGGTGTGAGATTTTGTGAAGGCCATTGCCCCTATTTATACTAAAAGGGTTGGGCAAAGTTGGTAATTAATTGGAACTTTCTCTTGGAAATTCTTGGCCATTGAATTAGGATCAAATTTCAAACTCTCATCCTCACCCTACACATATCAAAACTGTCCCCCCTTGTCTTCTAGGCTCTTCCGATCGCGATCCATTTGCTTTTTGAGTCATCTCCATGAGTCACCATGTTGGTACATCATCCTCTTCCAAATTCAATGACTATTATCCTAAGGGTTTGGCTTTCTTTATACTAATTAGAATTCATTGAAAAGAGTGTGTTTAGGTAGTCTAATGAAGTTGTATGTTCAATTGCCCATTGGATTTGAGTTCTAGAGATTTTTAGCTTCATTTTAAGACCAATTTTACCTATCTTTCCTATTGATCCCATTCCCAAAACAATTATGAAAATGACTTTGGTTATACTTGTTTTCATGCTTAATTTATGCTTGTTATGAATCTCAACTTAGTTTCCATACTTAGTTCATGGATTTCAAGATATGATTTAATTTGTATAGGTTTCATTAGCTTTTATCTAGAATTATTTTTATAAACTAATTTAATTATCCTAATTATCTTTTTCCTCATTGGTCCACCTATTTTTACACCTAAGCCCCTTACATCACCCCATGCATCACTCATTACATCACCTTATCCTCTTGAAAGTCTTCATGCAATTATGTGACTTCATGACCTACCATCCCTAGACTTGTGATTCATTATTTTAGGTTGATGATTCATTGCTTTAGGTTGGTGATTCATTGTCTAGGGTAGTGACTCATAGTGCACATGTGGTTTTAATTGTTTAATAAATTCTTCTTCTTCTTTTTCCTTCTAAAAAAACGCACCCCCCCTCCCCTATTTATTTTAAATTTTGTTTTCCAACTTTTCCTACACTCATGTGGTAATTTTTTTATTGGTTGTTGCCTTATCTCATGGATTATGCTTTATTAGAATGAATTAGGGCCTTTGGATAAGCTTTATAAGATGAATTCTTAGCCTTTAGATCATAGTTGCATTTGTTGACTTTTCAACTCTTGATTAGCATTTGATTAACATCTTAATCCTAAGCTTAATTATCTTTTGCTTGTTGTATTATTGGTTCATGCACTAATTTGTGTTTGTTGGTAATTCATTTGGTGCTAATCCCAATCCCCTATTGGTTCTCAACCCTTATTTAGTTTAATATACTCCTATTTAATGACCATAATTATTTAATTGTATTTAATTAGCTAATTATTCCATTAGTGCTAATTATTTGCCCACTAAATATTGGTGAGTATTCCTTTACTTGTTTATTAATAATACCCTAATCAAAGCCTAATTGTCTCTTGATTTTTACTTTACAAGTGTTTAGGGTGTTTCATGACCATTGGTATTTTATTTTATACTAATCTCAAATCTTTATTGGTCATTGAGTTTTAATTAGCTAAATATACCTTTAATTGGTGTTTATTAAAACTAAGTGTGAGTAATTATCTTAAACACTTACCAATCCTAATTTAATTACCCTTCAAGTAGTGGGAATTGCCCTTTAATTGTTTAAGTGTTTTAGATAATATTTATGGCCTTTACAAACCAAATATGAACTAGGTATCATTTAAGGGTTGTTTAGAAAATTTGGTCTCTTAAACAATTATAAAATTTGGTGTTTAAGACCCTTGGATTAATTATGAAAATTAATACAATTATTTCAGCTATTGTAAGATAATTCTTTATGGCCTTTCATGAATTAATATGAGCTAGGTATTAATTCTAGGGTTTTAGAAAATTTAGTTTCTTCCTTAACTATGAATTTTAAGATTTATGTCTTCTTTATTTAATCCCTCGATTAATTATGAAAATTTACATAACCATTTTGTTTAGTGAAAACCTAAGTGTCTACTAATTCCTATTATGCTCCCCTATTTATTTGATGTGTTTTCCTAATTTTCCTTGCTTTCGTTTGGTCCTATAAAATCCCTAGCTAACTTTGGGAATTATTTGTATCTTTATGGTATTTAGTGATTCCAAACAAAATTTAGGAAAATAAAACATTGCTGCCTTAAAGTCTAAAGGCAAATAACCTAACAGATAAAATAAATATATCTCAAAGTTTGAGACCACATATTCACCTATTTCTAATAGGTATTATTTGTCAAATTATGACATTTATAATAAGTGTGATTTTTAGGGTATTACATTTAGAGCATTCTATAATATTTTATGATCCATCATGTAATTTCTAAAATTGGGTTTTGCCCTATTTACATTCTAGAGGAAATTTGCCCAAGAAACAAAATAACTACAACATTTGGAGACAACATATTCTCCTATTTGTTTAGGTATTTTCCATAACACTTTCTTGTTCTTTTTGATCATACAAGAACCCTAATTTATTTTGGTAATAGTTTGTATTTTTATGATATTTTATGGTTCCTAAGAAAATTGAATCATTGGTTCCCTTACTCCTACATAAAGATTTCTAGAAAATAGAATAAATATGTCTCAAAATTTGAGACCACATATTCATATATTTTAAATAGGTGTCATTTGTCAAAATATTGTATTTATGAGGAATATTAATTTTTGGGGTATTACACTTTCAAGATAATTACACACTTTGTAAACGAAGGATGGTCTTCTCACTCTCAGACTCCACTCCCCTTTACAAGTTGTAATTGATACACCATTTCTTAAGGTTCCACAACCTTAAGATTAAACTAACAATGAAAATAAGTGTTTAAATACTTCTCACGAGTTGATAAAAAGATGAACACTGAAGTACAATTAATGAAACAGTTGAAACAGCGAATAAGAATGAACTCAAATTAATTGCACAGCGTTTCAGTAGATGACAAATTCAATGTTTCGGCTATTTATAGATGTTGCAATTAATGACCGTTGGTGAAGCTTGTAAGATAGCCGTTGAGTCTTCTTCAATATATCCGTTGGTACGCGAAAGATCTATGTTAATAATTTCTTAATTCCCTTTGTATCTGTACTTATGACCGTTGAGCGATAAGCAAAAGGAATGAAGCTTTCTTGCCCAAAATGCCTTTCATATGTTCAGAAGTTTGTCTTGAATGGGCAACCACATTTAATGCGTTCTGATACGTCAACTGCTTTATTCAAAATCTTGAGATAATCTGTGTTCTAATTAGCTGAAATTCACTAACAAACTTATCAAATCAAGTTAAGAATATTAATATACAGTGATATGATGAATCCATGATTTTAATTAGATAGCCAAAGATTTCAGATAACCATTTGCTAAAATAGAGATGACTTAAGCTCGAGTCATCATTTATATAGGCTCGAGTTGAAGTGACAGAAAGTAGAAGAAGAACATTTGAAACTCGTTCTTGACTCGAGGCAAATGATTCCTGGACTCGAGTCTAGGCTTGAACTTGAGGTACTTACTTTCCAGGCTCAAGTTGATGCATTGTGAACTTATGAAGAGCAATTTGAAAATAATGTTCTTGCCTCGAGGCATAAGATTCCTTGGCTCGAGTCTAGCCACAGACTCGAGTCACCTTTATGTCAGGCTCGAGTCAATCATATGAATTTGATGAATGATATTGAAGTATTATGACTCGAGTTAATGTGGGAGGCTCGAGTCTGCCTTAAGACCTGAGGCACACAGATAGGCTCGAGTCAGATGATTTTAGGATTATCATGCCTTGACTCGAGGCAGAGATTGGTAGGATCGAGTCTTGGACCTGACTCGAGTCAATGTTCTGGTAGGCTCGAGTCAAAGAGGTATTTTGGCGATAAAGACTTGTGTATTTGGCTCAAGTCTGCAACATTAACTCGAGCCAAAATGACAGCAAAATAATTCTTCTTTTTAAATGTCATTTTGGCTAGTTTAAGTTGTTTTTCTTATCTTTCTCAATCATATATTCTTTTCAAAAACTTAATCATCATCAAAACATCACATAGAAAACTAACAAAATATACATGCAAATCAAGATCAAGAACATACAATTCAAACTCACAATAATTTAAATATATTCATTTACATAAAACTGTTCATAAAATAGTTCTCAACTCGGTTACCAAAATTCCCTCCCAAAAAGGGTTCCAAAACATCATAATTTATTTTCCAACATTTCACAAGAGATCTCACATATACAATCTGCCAAACAAATATAGATGCATAGATCATCCTTATTACCCTGACTACCTCTTATAATCATTGACTGGAGCCATCTAACACATAACACATCCTCCAATAAAACATATTCGTTACTTATAACTTTAACATGGCTCCCCTCCTTGAAAAAAAAATCACAATCAAGGAGGAGTCAAACTTAACTCGGTCAAAAGAAAAGTGATACCAAGGGATCCAAGAATATCCAATCTCATCAAAACAACATCATTAGATTTCAAATCAAGCCTTTCACAGGCACAACAAATCCCAAAACAGTTGATATATATATATATACACACACATATATACATTTGACAAGTATATAAAAGAATAACAAAGGTTACCTCAATTTCATGCTTATTTTTACCAATACTTCAATACTCCCAATTTACTAATACCAAATAACTTAACCTCAAATTATACCATCATTCTCCACACCTCCTCTCTCTTTCTCTTTCTTGCCTTCTCTCCCCTCACTCTTCTCTGACATTGAAACAAGTGTGCATGGGTGTGTATATATAATTGTGAAAAATGAGTCCTTAAGTGTAATTTTCACCTCTAGGCACTTTCTTGAAATTTTTCCCTGACCGAATATTCAAAACTTCCCGTGAATTTCGTTGCAGTGCCTACCTTTGAAAATGGAGTTGAAAATATAAAAGATGTGAGTCCCACATTGTAACACCCCGTTTTCTAAAGCGTTTTCGAAATAAAATTATCAGAGTTCAAAAAGGGTTTATCAGAGTAGAGCATCGGAAGAGTCGTGAAAATAAGTAACTGAATAACATTCAATAATGATGTACCTGTGTACTGTTACAGTCATCCAAAATATCCGAATATTCAAAAGACGGTAAAATAAAAATTTCAACAGAATCTCCTCGTCTGCTCCGTCACGCTATCTGCTTACCCTTCTCTTCGGTCTGACCTCCTGAGGGTCCTGGGCCTAAAGTCAGAGCTGAGGTTCAATTACCATCGAACCTCAGGTAACGGTTAACCTCATGCTTATGTATCAAACATGTATGACAGATATCCATGGCAAAACAGCATTTAATCACATACAATATTCATATATTCACATAATAACATTACACGGCCACTGCAACATGTATGTTATTACAGTCTGCACTATCTCCAGTGCCACGGTGTACATCCGTGTCCTCAGCACTAGGAAAACATAACGACATTATCACGACTATAACCCGTATCAAGATGTATGTGTATGATAAATTTTCAAAAACAGAGTCTCAGACTATCTATCACATATAAGCATACCATAAGCATCAGAGTTAAGGTTACAATACGCGTCCGTACCTGAGTTGATAATTCTGGTATGTCGGTGATCGGTGTACGTTTGCAAGTGTCCTATAATAGGAATATTGCGCAATTAATTGTAAATAATATTCTTGAATATATTATGGCCACTATTGAATATTCTACCCTTGGTATACTAAACCATTATTTTATTCCTTCAAAATTCGTGGAAAAACGCTGGGCAATATTGGGCAGAATTTCGCCTATCTTTGAAAAATCATAACTAATTCTAGAAAAATCGAAACGAAGATCCGTAAAAAGTTATGGACTCCTTAGGATGTCTATTTTCCAGAAGAAATATCATGCCTTGCCCAGAATTCAAAAATCATTCCCAGATTTCACGTGTTCATCCTCTGCCCAGAATTTCCAGCATTTTCGCAACATAAACTTTGAGAATTTCTTTCTTACTGTACAGAGATCATTTCAACATGTTCTTTACATATTTAAAAAGCTCTACATGTCTACTTTCATCATGAATTTTCTCAGAATTTTTCAATAGCATTTTCAACATGAAATATGAGTGTTTCTGTTACTAGTTCAGAAATCGCCTAACCGACGAATTTTCGCCAGAACTTCGTTACTACATTGTTCTTGACCTGGGAATTTTTTGCAGAACCACTACCTTCACTATATTTTCGAAATGAAGCTATTTAAACTATAAAAACATGAAACTAAAATTATTCTAGAATTTTAAAGATTAAAACTACTTCTACCTATGAATTTAAAACTCAAAAACTAAGAACTTTTCTTACCTAGAGCTTGAACTCCTTCAAGACTTCCCTTCAGCTCTCTCAACTCTCTCTCAAATAAGCAAGTGTTGTATTGCTTGGTGTGAAGAAAAGTGAAGAGCTTGGGTCCCTATTTATAGGAAAAAGGTTGGGCAATTTGGTAATAAAATGCAACTTTGCTCTTGTCAATTAAACACCATTGGATCTAGGTTAAAGTTGAAATCTCACATCCTCACCACTCAATTGCTCCAGCCGAAATCCCTCTCTCTCTCCCCTCTTCTCTTTCTTTTTCCTTCTCCAAGAAGCTCAAGCAAACTTGCACTTTAAGCCATGAATAGTGATTTGTGTTCTACAAGCCTTTGACTAATTTGACACATGTGTTGAAAACTCAATTCCTTCCCTTTTAAGCTCTAAAAACCGAAATTCCCTCTAGTCCTTAGGGTTGGGTTGTTGTTTTGGGCTTTGTTGGTGGTTTGGCAATTTGTTTGGGTTACAAAAATGATCCACTTGAGTTTTTGTTGTGCCAAAAAGCCCTAATTTAATTCTTCCTTATTTATTATTAGATTAAGCTTAATTAGGTTTAGTTTGAAATGATTTCATTGATTACCAATTAAATTTTGATCCTACTAAGTCCAATTGTTACAATTATGAATCCCTTGTTAGGCTTTATTGTTGAATTTAGCCAAAATATTGCAAATTGTTTGTAAATATTGATCATTAAATTAATTATGCATGTTAATTCAATTAAGATTAATTTTTGATGTTTACTAATTATTTTTAGTGTCCTCTAATTATTTTAGACCTCTCCCTACCCCTTTACGGCTTAATTTTGCCAATATGTGAATTATATGACAATATATCACTAATTGTGAGTTTAACTGTTCTTAAATTGTTGGAAATTCCATTTAATTGGTTTAGGGGTTTTTATGGTATTTCACAATATTTTATGACTCCTAATAAAAATTTAGGGAGTTGAATTTTGCCCGATTAAGTTCTACCGACAACTTATTCAAGAATTAGAATAATCATACTTACTAATTTGGAGACAACATACTCTCCTATCTTCAATAGGTCCTAAATGGCCAAAATATTATATTCAAGAGATATACAAATTTTTGGGGTATTATATTTCTCCCCCCGTTAAATAAAATTTCGCCCTCGAAATTTACTCCATACTAACTAAACATTGAGCCATGAACTCCGGATATCTTTCTTTCATATCTTCTTCTGTTTCCCAAGTTGCCTCGCTAGGAGATAAACCCTTCCAGACCACTTTTACAACAGGAATATTTCTGTGTCGAAGCCGTTTCTCCTGGTAATCGAGAATTCGCTCCGACTCGACCTCAAAAGTGTTATCATGTCGCACCTCGACATCCTCATACTGAATAACATGATCGTGGTCCGGTTGGTATTTCTTCAACTGGGAAACATGAAAAACATCATGGAGTTTACTCAAGTTCGGAGGTAGGGTTAACTGGTACGCAACTGGCCCTCGCTTGGCCAGGATTTCAAATGGCCCTACATATCGTGGACTCAACTTTTTCCTTTTCAGCGTTCTACCGACACCAGTGACTGGTGATAGTTTCAGAAACACATGGTCTCCGACTTCAAATTCTAACGGTCTTCTCCTCTTGTCAGCATAGCTCTTCTGTCTGCTTTGTGCTGTTAGGAGCCTCTGCTTGATTAGTGCAATTTGTTCGGAAGTTTTGTCAACTAAATCTGTCCCGATGAATTCTCGTTCCGATAGTTCTGTCCAGCATATAGGCGATCGACACTTCTGTCCGTACAATGCCTCAAATGGAGCCATCTGTATGCTCGAATGGTAACTGTTGTTGTAAGCGAACTCGGCTAGCGGTAAATGTTCGTCCCAATGGCCTTTGAAGTCCAACACACACGCTCTAAGCATATCTTCTAGCGTCTGTATTGTCCTTTCAGATTGACCATCGGTCTGCGGGTGATAAGCCGTACTAGGCCTTAGTTTAGTTCCCATCTCTGCATGCAAAGCCTCCCAGAATCGGGATGTAAATCGCGGGTCCCGATCAGAGACAATGCTCTTAGGTACGCCATGAAGTCTCACGATCTCTTTGATATAAATCCTCGCCAATTGTTCTGGTGAGTAATTAATACTAATGGGGAGAAAGTGTGCCGACTTAGTCAATCGGTCCACAATCACCCAAATCGCGTCGTGATGTCTGATCTTGGGTAAACCTACCACTAAGTCCATGGTAATGTTTTCCCATTTCCACTCTGGAATCTCTAGTCCTTGAAGAAGACCAGGGGGTCGTTGATGTTCAATTTTAACTTTCTGACAGGTTAAGCATCTACCCACGTACTCGGTTACGTCTTTCTTCAGCCTGGGCCACCAAAACTCGGATTTCAGGTTCTGGTACATCTTCACCATTCCTGGATGTAGAGTATATCTACTCTTATGAGCCTCGTCTAGGATCTTCTGTCGCAACTCACCATCCTTCGGGATGTAGATCCGCTTCTTGTACCTAACCAAGCCGCTAGGCGACAGGTCATGGTCTTGAGTCTCTCCCCGTGAAATCATCTCTCGAGCTGCTATAGCCCATTCGTCGTGCTTTTGAGCTTCCTCGACCGCATCTCTTAGATCGTACTCTCCTTGACTAACAAGGAGACTTGCAAGATACACGTCATCGGGCGCGTAGTGCCTCATGCAAACCTGATTGGACAGGTTCAGGTCTCTGAAATCTTCAAGTAGTCTCTGCTCTTGAATCATCATGTATGCTGCGTGCGCCGTTTTTCTACTGAGCGCATCTGCTACGACGTTTGCTTTTCCGGGATGATACTTGATCTCCAGGTCGTAATCTTTTAGTAAGTCCATCCAGCGACGTTGTCTCATGTTGAGCTCTTTCTGATCAAATAGGTACTTCAAGCTCTTGTGGTCGCAGTATAGTTCTACGATTGCACCATAGAGGTAATGCCTCCATATCTTTAAAACGAATACAATAGCTGCAAGTTCTAAGTCATGCGTAGGATAGTTCGACTCGTGGGGCTTCAACTGACGAGAGGCATAAGCTACAACTCTGCCCTGTTGCATCAGGACACATCCCAATCCCTGCCCACTGGCATCACTATAGACCATATAGGTCTCATCCGGATTTGGAATGGTCAACACTGGTGCTGTAGTTAATCTCTCCCTCAGTATCTGAAAACTCGACTCACAGTCTACGTCCCACACAAAAGGTTGATTCTTCCTCGTAAGCTTTGTCAATGGTAAGGCAAGACGTGAGAAATTCTGTATGAATCTGCGGTAGTATCCCGCCAGACCCAAAAAGCTGCGTATTTCCATCACTGTCTCTGGTCTCTTCCAGTCCAGAACTGCTTCCACCTTGCTAGGATCAACGGCAACTCCATCGCGAGATATGACATGGCCCAGAAATTTCACTTCTGGCAGCCAGAATTCACATTTGCTTAACTTGGCAAAAAGTTGCTTGTCACGTAGTATTCCTAACACGAGTCGCAGATGTTCCTCGTGCTCCTCTCTGCTTTTCGAGTAGACCAAGATATCGTCGATGAATACTACCACGAACTTATCTAGATGTTGGCGAAAGATCCGATTCATGTAATCCATGAATACGGCAGGTGCATTAGTCAATCCGAAAGGCATCACAAGGAATTCGTAATGCCCATATCTGGTTCTGAAAGCTGTCTTTGGAACATCACTGGCTTTTACTCGAAGCTGATGGTATCCTGACCGCAAATCGATCTTGGAGAATACACAGGAACCAGATAGTTGATCAAGTAGATCATCAATTCGGGGAAGTGGGTATTTGTTCTTGACAGTTACTTTATTCAACTCACGGTAGTCGATACAAAGTCGTAGGCTTCCGTCTTTCTTCTTCACGAACAATACGGGGGCTCCCCATGGTGACACGCTGGGTCGGATAAACCCTTTCTCTAATAGTTCTTCAAGTTGCTTCTTCAGCTCCTGCATCTCGTTCGGCGCCATTCGGTATGGTGCTTTTGATATTGATCCCGTTCCAGGCATTAACTCAATGGCGAACTCAACTTCCCTTTCAGGAGGTAACTCAGTGAGATCCTCTGGAAACACATCAGGGAATTCATTGACGGCCGGAATGTCTTGGAGTGAGGGTTCAGCTTCTGCTTTGACAGAGAAAAACACCATGTATGCTTGGCACCCATGCTGTATGCATTTTTCTGCTTCTATAATAGAGATATAACTCAGACTCGCATCAACCTTGCTCCGGTTGCGCGGCGGTGCAAATGATATCTGTTTACTTCCACAGTCGATTATCGCATTGTTAGCCGTCAACCAGTCGAGACCGAGAATGACATCGATGCCACTAAGTGGTAGCCGGATAAGATCTATGTTTGAATCTCGTCCATTTACACTCGCAATACAGTTAAGACATGCATCAGATGCTAAAGATTTCGCACCAAGTGGCGTAGCTACTAACAGATCATAAGGTAGTCTATAAGCATGCATTCCTAATCGCTCTGCGCAATCATATGAAATGAACGAGTGACTAGCACCCGAATCATACAATGCTTGGAGTAGATTTCCATTAAGAGAAATGGTACCTTTGATCATATCGGGAGATCTTCTGGCTTCTTCATTCGTAAGAGCGGAAACCCGTCCTTGGTTTTGCGGCCTCGCCTCTAACGCCTTTTGAGGGCAGTTTGTGCTGATGTGTCCCGGCTTTTGGCACTTGTAGCACACCAGCTTCCCTTCGCAGTTGGTCCCCTGGTTATACCTTCCGTACTTTGGGCAAGCCCTGGTTATCGGCATTCTTGAAAAGTTCTGCTGCCCAGGTTGGAATGGCCTTTTATTCCCATTACGGGAATTTCCCCAACTCGTCTTCCGCTTCTGCGAGGAATTTCCACGGTTAAAACCGCCACGATTGGGACCACTGCTATGGAAGGCTCTGGTCTTCCTAAGCTCCTTCAGATTCCGCTCAATCAATCGACAGGCCTCTACCGCCTGAATCAGCTCGGAGAATTTTTGTGACACTAGCCTCTCCCTTATCTCATACTTCAACCCGTAAATCAGTAGGTTCGCCATGCTGCCCTCATCTTCATTTCGCCTGAAGTGGGTTGAGTATCGAGACAAGTTAGTGAAGCGGGCATAGTAATCATCAAAAGACTCTTCTTGCCCTTGCCGAATGTGCAGAAACTCGGACTCCTTCATCATCTGAACAGAGGGTGGGAAATACTGTTCATTGAATTTCTCTTTGAATTTTTCCCAGGTAATGGGGCAGTAACGTGCTCGCAGTGTAGCTGCAATGCTTTTCCACCAACGGTCCGCATCTCCTTCCAGCTTGTAAATTGCAAGTTGTGCCTTTCTATCTTCTGGGTATTCCAAGACCTCAAAGATCTTGTCCAAGCGCATCAGCCAATCCTCTGCTGAGTCCAGCTTGCCTCGGAAGGCTGGGGGTTTCAGCTTGCAAAATTGTGTTACCCAGTATTGGGTGTTCTCGACCATTCTGTTTGGTCGCTATAGCTCTGCCATCGCTCTCTCCTGCCGGGGATGTGTTTGGGATCGGTTGGATCCCTCCGATGCATGGCTCCGTTCGTCGTTCTGGTTATCGTGATTTCCCCCTTCTTCGGTATTTTGTTGTCCATCGTCGGCTTGTTGTTCCCCATTTTGCCCTTCATTAAGTCCTTCCTGTCGTTCAGCGAGGAGTGTCTCAATGAGGACCCTTTGTTCTTGGATCACTCGCCTCATTTCTTGGATCTCATCACGAACAGGTGGTGGTGGTGGTTCCTGCTGATTCAGTTCATGTATGGGTATGGTTCGTGCTTGTCTACCACGACCTCTGCCTCGGCCTCTACCTCGGCCTCGGCCTCGGGGAGCTCCAGCTCCTCTTAAGGTTGCCATTAGACTAATTTTGACGAATAATAGATAGATCATTAGAGAAAGACAAGATAAAGATAAAATATCATATTATATATAACGAATATTTTACAAAGTCAAGGTGCAATTTTATCATCATAGTTTCTTCATTACAGTCTTACTAAGTACTCTAATCTTACTTCCTAAGGGTGAACTAGGATCAACAACTATTTCTACTAGGCTGGCGTCTAATTAGTCTTAATACTATGCGTCATAATCTTCCACTGCTTTCTTGGACTGTTGCTGGGTTCTGACCTTCTTCCTCCGGATTCACATAGCCTGATGCACCCAATTCCTGATCTGTCCCAGGCTAAGGTAGACCTCTTCAATTGGACCTCCGTCAAGCAGTTCATTTGTCTTCTGTATCCAATAGTTGGTCCGGGGGAAGTGATGAAGAGTGGATCTGATCCATTCTTCTGGAGTGTAGGGGTCATTAAGGGGCATAGTCATATCATAAATCTCCCTAACACGAGCCAAAAAGCACAGGTAATGATCTTGAATGGTTACCCCGTAACAGCCTGCCATCAAGAACCCGTCATACAGCGTCTCAGTCAGCTCGCGGTTGCCATCTAGTGCATACCGCAGGTTCTCTGGGTTAGCATGCTCAGCTATGTTGTCGGCGGGTTCATCCTCTAAGTCAGCAAGCTCAATAAAGTCGTAGTCAGAGTCAGCATCCTCCTCCACCAGGTCTGCTACGTCAATATAATCAAAATTATCCCCAACAGAGGAGTGGTGTGAGCCTGCCGGGGCATTAGGAGCCGGTACGATGTTCAGGGGTGTAGCCGGGATGGGATTTGGATCGTACAGGTTATCGGGGTAATCTGGGCCTGGATGGTACACGGGCTCTGGGTCGTTTAAGTGTTCAACAGGAAACAGCGGGTTGTACGGTAATCCCAAGGGATTAGCAAAGGCAGGAGGTGCTGGCACGTGCTGGGGTGCCGGTGCGGGCGGAGGGTATACGGGTTCCGGGTTCAACCTTCGGCCCACCATCTGCGGGTTCACGTTCTTCCGTGCCACGCGTCTCATACGTCCGTATCGGTAAACGAAATCGGCTCTCTGATGGTTAAACGGTGGTCTTGCCATTTTCCTGCAACATGTACATCGAAGTTACATCAGTACTCTTTTCGAAATGTGTTTCAAAACTACGGCTTAGAGCCCGACTCAGTTAATCAACCGATTGGCCAGGTAAGTGTCTATCATGGGGGTCTCACCAACTCTATGGCGACTGCTTGACCGATCCACATAGACTAGCCTTGCCTTCGGCACCAATGGTTTCTTATAACTGAGCCAAGTTCCAGCCGGAAATTACTTTTTGAAAAACTCCAAACCTAACTCTGTTACTTAAACAGTCTGGCCAGGCCGGTGTATTTATGGAAGGCTCGCCGAATTCACGGGGACTGATTGCCAACCACAAAACCCTTTCTAGACACCAAACTGTCTGGAGTAACATAGTTAACTTTGGGCCAGAATGTCTGCTCTGATACAAAAAATGTAACACCCCATTTTCTAAAGCGTTTTCGAAATAAAATTATCAGAGTTCAAAAAGGGTTTATCAGAGTAGAGCATCGGAAGAGTCGTGAAAATGAGTAACTGAATAACATTCAATAATGATGTATCTGTGTACTGTTACAGTCATCCAAAATATTCGAATATTCAAAAGACGGTAAAATAAAAATTTCAACAGAATCTCCTCGTCTGCTCCGTCACGCTATCTGCTTACCCTTCTCTTCGGTCTGACCTCCTGAGGGTCCTGGGCCTAAAGTCAGAGCTGAGGTTCAATTACCATTGAACCTCAGGTAACGGTTAACCTCATGCTTATGTATCAAACATGTATGACAGATATCCATGGCAAAACAGCATTTAATCACATACAATATTCATATATTCACATAATAACATTACACGGCCACTGCAACATGTATGTTATTACAGTCTGCACTATCTCCAGTGCCACGGTGTACATCTGTGTCCTCAGCGCTAGGAAAACATAACGGCATTATCACGACTATAACCCGTATCAAGATGTATGTGTATGATCAATTTTCAAAAACAGAGTCTCAGACTATCTATCACATATAAGCATACCATAAGCATCAGAGTTAAGGTTACAATACGCGTCCGTACCTGAGTTGATAATTCTGGTATGTCGGTGATCGGTGTACGTTTGCAAGTGTCCTATAATAGGAATATTGCGCAATTAATTGTAAATAATATTCTTGAATATATTTTGGCCACTATTGAATATTCTACCCTTGGTACACTAAACCATTATTTTATTCCTTCAAAATTCGTGGAAAAACGCTGGGCAATATTGGGCAGAATTTCGCCTATCTTTGAAAAATCATAACTAATTCTAGAAAAATCGAAACGAAGATCCGTAAAAAGTTCTGGACTCCTTAGGATGTCTATTTTCTAGAAACAATATCATTCCTTGCCCAGAATTCAAAAATCATTCCCAGATTTCACGTGTTCATCCTCTGCCCAGAATTTCCAGCATTTTCGCAACATAAACTTTGAGAATTTCTTTCTTACTGTACAGAGATCATTTCAACATGTTCTTTACATATTTAAAAATCTCTACATGTCTAATTTCATCATGAATTTTCTCAGAATTTTTCAATAGCATTTTCAACATGAAATATGAGTGTTTCTGTTACTAGTTCAGAAATCGCCTAACCGACGAATTTTCGCCAGAACTTCGTTACTACATTGTTCTTGACCTGGGAATTTTTTTGCAGAACCACTACCTTCACTATATTTTCGAAATGAAGCTATTTAAACTATAAAAACATGAAACTAAAATTATTCTAGAATTTTAAAGATTAAAACTACTTCTACCTATGAATTTAAAACTCAAAAACTAAGAAATTTTCTTACCTACAGCTTGAACTCCTTCAAGACTTCCCTTCAGCTCTCTCAACTCTCTCTCAAATAAGCAAGTGTTGTATTGCTTGGTGTGAAGAAAAGTGAAGAGCTTGGGTCCCTATTTATAGGAAAAAGGTTGGGCAATTTGGTAATAAAATGCAACTTTGCTCTTGTCAATTAAACACCATTGGATCTAGGTTAAAGTTGAAATCTCACATCCTCACCACTCAATTGCTCCAGCCGAAATCCCTCTCTCTCTCTCCTCTTCTCTTTCTTTTTCCTTCTCCAAGAAGCTCAAGCAAACTTGCACTTTAAGCCATGAATAGTGATTTGTGTTCTACAAGCCTTTGACTAATTTGACACATGTCTTGAAAACTCAATTCCTTCCCTTTTAAGCTCTAAAAACCGAAATGCCCTCTGGTCCTTAGGGTTGGGTTGTTGTTTTGGGCTTTGTTGGTGGTTTGGCAATTTGTTTGGGTTACAAAAATGATCCACTTGAGTTTTTGTTGTGCCAAAAAGCCCTAACTTAATTCTTCCTTGTTTATTATTAGATTAAGCTTAATTAGGTTTAGTTTGAAATGATTTCATTGATTACCAATTAAATTTTGATCCTACTAAGTCCAATTGTTACAATTATGAATCCCTTGTTAGGCTTTATTGTTGAATTTAGCCAAAATATTGCAAATTGTTTGTAAATATTGATCATTAAATTAATTATGCATGTTAATTCAATTAAGATTAATTTTTGATGTTTACTAATTATTTTTAGTGTCCTCTAATTATTTTAGACCTCTTCTTACCCCTTTACGGCTTAATTTTGCCAATATGTGAATTATATGACAATATATCACTAATTGTGAGTTTAACTGTTCTTAAATTGTTGGAAATTCCATTTAATTGGTTTAGGGGTTTTTATGGTATTTCACAATATTTTATGACTCCTAATAAAAATTTAGGGAGCTGAATTTTGCCCGATTAAGTTCTACCGACAACTTATTCAAGAATTAGAATAATCATACTTACTAATTTGGAGACAACATACTCTCCTATCTTCAATAGGTCCTAAATGGCCAAAATATTATATTCAAGAGATATACAAATTTTTGGGGTATTATACACATGCTATATTATGTAATATGTAATATATAATAATTAATATAATAATAATAGTAAGAAAAATCAAACAGACGGTGCGGCGGAAGAAAAATAAAAGTATGGACCCCATGGTGCGGCGGAAGAAAAATAAAAGTGTTAACCCCATGTTAATATTATAATATATATATATATATATATATATATATATATATATATATATATAAATCATTTAATTTATAATATGGACAATAACTGCTGAATTTATACCTCTAGATCTCTTTTAAACCTCAGTATACTTATCACATCTTAAAAATAGTTAATTACTATTAGAAGAATTAGGATGTTACAGTCACCTTATCGATTAATCTAACAAAGAGGATAACTAAGGGAGTTAATAGAGATATTTATTCTAAGAAATTATATGCATAAATTAAAAATTACAAATAATAAGTAAATAGTGTTACTTTGACAGATAATAAAACAAAGAGGATAGATGTCAAGTATAAAGAAAGTGTAGGAATCAATTATAAATTATAGGGATAAGGGTCTTATTTGCCATGGAAGTTTTCGTTCAAGTGCACTGGGTGGATGGAAGTTTTTTTTGGACCCAAAATGCCACGAAAGTTCACAAAACGTAGCAATTTTGCCTCTCCATTAATTTTAACCGTTAAATTTAATTGAGTGCACACGTGGCATGCCACCTCATGAATCAAATAAGAGTTAAGTATCATTTTTATCCCGGAAGTTTTTACTAAAGAGCAATTTTGCCCTGAAAGTTTTCATTGAGGAGCAATTTTGTCCTGGAAGTTTACAAAATGTAGCAATTTTGCCCTTCTGTCCCCCAATATTAAATTTGACTATTAAATCAGTCAAAGACCACACATGTCATGCCTTGAAAAGGTCAAACTTGGAGTTACCTTCCGGGGTAAAATTGCTCCTCGATGAAAACTTTCGGGGTAAAATTGTTCCTTAGTGAAAATTTCCGAAATAAAAATGATACTTAACTCTTATTTGATTCATGAGGTGACATGTCACGTGTGCACTTAGTTAAACTTAACAGTCAAAATTAACAGAGGGGCAAAATTGCTAGTTTTGTGAACTTTCGTGGTATTTTTGGTCCAAAAAAAACTTTCATCCATCATCTAGTGCTCCTGAGTGAAAACTTCCATAACAAATAAGACCTTTATCCCTAAATTATAAATTTAAAATAATAAGTAAAGGGAGTTATTTTGGCAATTGGTTGAATAAAAAATATAGATGTCAAACAGAGTCCACTTACTGCTCTGCTTTTATATAGGTAAGATATATCTTATTATTTTCCCTACAGTTGTTAAAAGAATTTTCTTTTTCCCTTTCTGATGGGAAGTTTGCATTTTTGATATCACAGTGAAGGATGCCCCAATCTTATTAAAAGGCTTCTCTACTAGAATCCTTATTTTTTGGTAAACTCTTTACCAAATTCAAATGTTTGTCGCTATACGTTAAGTTCTCTTTGAATATGATAAAGAGCCTGAACCCAAGAATTGACTGATATCTCCAAATTAGTTTGTTGGAGAGTAAAAAATTAAGTAGCCCTACTCTCTTACAATGCTTGCTTGAATAAAACCTAATTAAGATGAGAGACTCATATATATATATATATATATATATATATGAATGCGTCACTCAAACTCAATGTAACGTACATAAAATCTATCCACTTCTCTATAAACATGATAAAGAATAATGTGAATTCAATGAATAATTGCCAACTCCTAGTCTACGTTATAAAGCTAAGATTCTTGCAACAGGTATACAAGCTAAGAAACATGTACATATTCCCTAACTGATATATTTGTACAAGCTAAGTATCTACTCTTGTACCTACAACATTATATTTCTAAGCCAACCGATTGGGTCCGTCGAGGATTAAAATGATCATCAGATGTTCTTACACTCTCCCACCTCGAAGAATTCCAATGGCGAACAGTTTCTGTTCCACCAAAAGTTGCAGCTCTTCCTATAGTGTTGAAATTGAAACTGGCAATATTGTTGTAAAGCCCTGAAGTGAGTCTCCCGAGTGACTTGTTCCAAACACCATTACTATTATCATCGGAAGCTTCTATATTATTATTGTCTTCACATTCTTTCTGTTGATGAAGGTAAGTTCTAAACAGAGCAATGATCAAGAAGATGGTGGAAGTGAGACCACTTATCACATAGAGAATCCAAAAGTCGGCAATGGATAGGCTTTCGGTTTCAGAAGACGAGGACGTTGAGTCACTTGAGCAGTTATTGGAAGGGGTCAACCATTTTTCTTCCAAAAGTTTTAGAGTTCCATTCTCTGCTAACCTTAAAATGCCTTCAGAAAAGTCTTTCACCAACGGAGAGTCTCTTTGGAATACCTGATTTAGTTATATGTATCAAATGAGTAAGAGCTTTTGAGTAATAACATCATATTCTCAAGTACTAATAAGTGCATGATTCAAAAATCATGAAGTATAAAAATGCTTTTGCCTATAGACCAGGGCTATGTTGGACATTGGGAAGTTTGTATTAGCGGTAGGGCAATTTGGCTTTTACATAAAATTAAAAGCCACGACAAGATGGAAGTTGTTGCTTCTGGTGTTTCAATCATGCAGAAAGAAGTTTTTAAACATGGTGAAATAACAAATTAAATGCTGCATGAAGGAAAGAGGCCGTGTCCCACCTTCTTTTATTAAAATAAAAGAAAACATTGCTCCGAAAGTCAACTCAAACAATTTTTATAAAAAAAATATAAATCACATTATACTATCTGATTTTTCTCCAAAATTAAGTTTGCAAAAGTCATATATAATGAAAGCTAATTTTGCCACTACTAATCGAAAAACGCTATTATTATGAGTTTTTCTTTTTTGGGGTGGGAGACTTAGATGGGTTACTAATGAATTGAATCATCTTCAAGAATCAAAACACAGCTATGTGAATCAAAATATTACAAAAAATCAAAGATACAAAAAGTTGAAAGAAAGGTTGTAGGAGGGTACTCACAAAGCCCAGGCCTCCAAATTTATAGCCATGATGGAAATTAGAGATATAGATGAAGAACAATACTTTGATTATAAGAAGAATTAAAAATACACAACTGTCTCACACACTCAGAAATAACTTTACTATTTTTTCTCTCAAAAGTGCTTCAGCACTTCTCTCAATATTTTCTTTCAATCTCTCTTTTCTCTGCTTCGAATACACACACTCAAACAATAAAAACACACACATATAAATAGCCTATGTCTACCGACTTTACGCCTCTGTGATTGATTGCCAATTTTTTCTCTTCAAAAACGTGCAGCCCCTTTTATTGACTTTTCAACCAATTATTATATTATTATTTGCTTTAGCTACCACCTGCTCCCATTTGTTCTTCTGTCGGCAATGATAAGGGAGATTAATACTTGCTTTACTCATGCTTCATTTCCTTCTAGCCGTATTGTTGTCCTTATCTTTTGTGACTTTGCTGCTTCATTGATTGCTGAAAAACATAGCCTTTTTTTTTTCAGATTTCCACATAGCTTCTGGACGGTGAGGAGAGTTTGAATTCTAACACTCCCCCTCAAACTCGACTTCGCATACCAATCATACTCTTGAGTTTGTGAAATACATCTGCTTTCAATGGCTTTGTAAAAATATCTGCAATTTGTTCTTCAGTTCTGCAGTAAATTAATTTCACAACTTTGTTCTTGACTTGCTCCCGGATAAAATGATACTTCGTATCAATATGCTTACTTCGGTTGTGAGAGACTGGATTCTTTGCAAGTGATATAGCAGACTTATTGTCCACATATATAGTGACTGGACCTTCTTGCTTCTGATGTAGCTCATTCAGAATATTCTTCAGCCAAATTGCTTGACATGTGCACGCTGCTGCAGCCATATATTCTGCTTCACATGATGAAAGAGCAACTGTCTGTTGTTTCTTTGACGACCACGAAAATATTGCCGAGCCAATATGAAATGCATATCCCGAAGTACTCTTTCGATCATCTATATCTCCACCATAATCACTATCTGAATAGCCAACTATCCTTGAATCTTGAGAATGCGTATAGAACAGCCCATGATTGATAGTTCCTTTGATGTATCTCAAAATTCTCTTTGCTGTCCGGAAATGATCTTGCTTTGGCTGCTCCATATATCTGCTAATTAAACCCACAGCATACATAATATCTGGTCTAGTGAAAGTTAAGTACCTCAAGCTTCCGACCAGGCTTTTGTATAGTGTTGGGTTTACAGGTTTTCTTGTTGAATGAACTGTCAACTTTGTTCCTTTTTCTATCGGTGTCGACATAGGCTTGCAATCTTTCATTCTGAACCTGTTCAATATTTCTTGTGCATACTTCTTCTGTGACATAAATATTCCTTCCTCCCTTTGTTCCACTTCAACTCCAAGGAAATAAGACATCTCTCCAATATCTGTCATTTCAAATTCTCTAGTCATAGCTTTCTTAAATTCGACAAACATGCCTGGATTATTTCCTGTAAAGATCATATCATCCACATACAGACATACGATCATTATATCTCCATCTTCATTCCTTTTCGTGTATAAAGCATGCTCGTATGGACTCTTCACAAATCCATTCTTCTGAAAATATTCATCTATTCTCGTGTTCCATGCTCTTGGAGCTTGCTTCAATCCATACAGTGCCTTCTTCAACCGGTAAACTTTTTCTTCTTCTCCTTTTATCACATATCCTGATGGTTGTTCAATATAGACCTCTTCTTCTAAGTAGCCATTAAGGAAAGCTGACTTCACATCCATCTGGTATATCTTCCATTTGTTTTGTGCTGAAATTGCTGTGAGAAGTCTGATAGTGTCAATCCTTGCAACTGGTGCAAAAACCTCTTCATAGTCAATTCCATATTTCTGCTTGTAGCCTTTAGCCACTAATCTCGCCTTGTACTTCTCCACCTTTCCTTCTTTGTTGGTCTTTGTCTTGTATACCCATTTAACTCCAATGGGCTTCTGCTCCTTAGGCATAGTTGTGAGCTCCCACGTGTCATTTCTTTTGATTGCGGCGATTTCATCGTTCATAGCTTTCTTCCACTTTTCATCATTTGCCGCTTCTTCATATGTCACCGGATCACATTCAGCTACCAAGCAGAATAATGAATAATCAAGTGTAGTTTGTACTGGATCTGTAGCATCATAGATATCACTTAAGCTTCTCATTTTTGCTGGTACTCCCCCTAAATTGCTGCTACTGCTACTTGTTGTTGATGAGGTAGGTGCAGGAGTTGTTGGATTAGGACTCGATGGTGGAGTTTCATCATTGTCTGCTTCAACTGTTTGGTCTTTTGAATCGACGTCATCCTTAAAGAATAAGCCTTCCACTCTTCTTTCTTCATCACTCCATTTCCAGTAGTTTGCTTCATCAAATTCTACATCTCTTGAAATGACAACCTTCTTGGTTAGAGGATTATACAATCTGTAAGCTTTGCTTCGCTGCTCGTAGCCAATGAAAATGCATTTTTCTCCTTTGTCGTCTAACTTCTTCCTCTTTTGATCTGGAATATGAGCATAAGCTATGCAGCCAAAAATTCTTAGATGACTGACATCTGGTTTCCTACCACTCCATGCTTCATCTGGTGTTTTGTACTTGACACTCTTTGTTGGACAGCGATTTAATAGATAAGCAGCACACTGAACAGCTTCGGCCCAAAAAGTTCTCGGTATATGCTTTCCTTTAAGCATGCTTCTTGCCATATCAAGAAGTGTACGATTCTTTCTTTCTGCAATTCCATTTTGTTGTGGCGTGTAAGCAGCTGTCAACTGATGGATTATTCCATGCTCCCTGCAAAATGCTTCAAATAACTTGGAAGTGTACTCTCCTCCCCTGTCTGTTCTGAGCACCTTTAAATATTGACCACTTTGCTTTTCTGCCATTGCCTTGAATTCCTTGAATTTATCAAGGGCTTCGGATTTTTCTTTGAGAATATACACCCATGCTTTTCTACTGAAATCATCAATAAATGTGATATAATATTTGTTTCCTCCAAGTGAAGGAATATCAAGCGGGCCAGCTATATCCGAATGAACTAGTTGCAGTGGTCTTTTTGCTCTCCATGATTTGCCAACTTCAAATTTTATTCTATGTTGTTTTCCTCGCATACACGCTTCACATAGTTGATCTGGAGGATTTATTGTTGGCAATCCGGTCACCATCTTTGCTTTTGACAACAGCTTCAGGCCAGTGAATCCAAGATGACCAAATCTGAGATGCCACAACCATGAACTATCTTCAACGGCAGACTTCATGCATTTGAATCCATCTGTCTGTATATTCATCTTGAATAGACGATTGCTCGTCATTTCAACTTTCGCTATCAATTCTCCTTTCTGGTTTTTCATGGTGAGAGAGCTATCTTTCAAATGAATGTCATATCCCTTCTCCAATAATTGACCAATACTGATGAGATTACTCTTCAAAGATGGAATATAATAGACATCTGTGATGTATCCTCTATCTCCATTCTTTGTAAAAAACATAATATTACCTTTGCCTTTAACTGCAGTTTTTGTGTGATCACCAAATGTGACTTCTCCTTGGATCCCTTCATTTAACTCTGTGAACAACTCCTTTTTACCACACATATGATTACTTGCTCCAGTATCAAGGTACCACACATTTTCTCCAGTTTCTTCTTCACCTTTGTAAGTGAACAAGACAGTTGGTTCATCAAGTTGTACTCTATCTGCTGTGTAATGACTTCTCCCTTCAACTTTAGCAGCATCTCTGCACTCATAACTAAGATGGCCAAATCTATTGCAATTATAACATTGCAATTGGGATTTATCACTTCGTTGTTGATATCTGCCTCCTCCTCTGGACAAGAATCCTCGACCTCGGCTTTGGCCACGACCTCGATTATATGATCCTTGACCACGCTCATATTCTGCTGTATAAGTTTCAAATCTTCCATTTGATTGGCCATATCCACTGCGTCCACCACGACCACCTCGAGCATTGAAGCTGCCTCGGGTGTTATATCCACCTCTATATCCACCACAATTTCTTCTGCCACGTATATAACTGCTGCTACTGGCTTGATTTTCTTTTAGTGATAATTTGGACTGCAAAGCTTGCTCCAAATTGCTAGAACCTTCATTTAAATTCATTCTTTGTTCGTGGGCTTGAAGAGAACCCACAAGTTCATCTATGGACATGATTGACAAATCTTTGGCTTCTTCAATGGCGGTAACAATATAGTCAAACTTTCTTGTTAATGACCGCAGAATCTTCTCTACTATTCTGACATCATCAAGAGTCTCCCCATTTCTTTTCATTTCTTTAGCCACCTTTTGCACTCGTGAGACATAATCTGTAACTGGCTCCGTATTCTGCATCTTCAAATTCTCAAATTCAGCTCTGAGTGACTGCAGTCGTACCCTCTTGGCTTTGTCAACACCTTCACAAGATTTTTGCAAAATCTCCCATGCATTTTTGGAAGTTTTTGCATCTGATATTTTTTCAAAGGTTGATTCATCAACACCTTGAAAAATCAAGAATAGAGCTTTCTTGTCCTTCTTCCGGGACTCCTTAAGCGTCTTCCTCTGAGCGTCTGTCAAAGCTGCTTCAGCGGTTTCATCAGCGGGTTCTGTGTATCCATATTCAACTAGGTCCCATATATCTTGGGAACCTAGTAACGTCTTCATTTGAATGCTCCAGTTCCCATAATTGCCTTTCGACAATTTAGGAATTTGTGGTTGCACCATCTCCGCCATTTTATCGACCTAGCTCTGATACCACTTGATGGAAATTAGAGATATAGATGAAGAACAATACTTTGATTATAAGAAGAATTAAAAATACACAACTGTCTCACACACTCAGAAATAACTTTACTATTTTTTCTCTCAAAAGTGCTTCAGCACTTCTCTCAATATTTTCTTTCAATCTCTCTTTTCTCTGCTTCGAATACACACACTCAAACAATAAAAACACACACATATAAATAGCCTATGTCTACCGACTTTACGCCTCTGTGATTGATTGCCAATTTTTTCTCTTCAAAAACGTGCAGCCCCTTTTATTGACTTTTCAACCAATTATTATATTATTATTTGCTTTAGCTACCACCTGCTCCCATTTGTTCTTCTGTCGGCAATGATAAGGGAGATTAATACTTGCTTTACTCATGCTTCATTTCCTTCTAGCCGTATTGTTGTCCTTATCTTTTGTGACTTTGCTGCTTCATTGATTGCTGAAAAACATAGCCTTTTTTTTTTCAGATTTCCACATAGCTTCTGGACGGTGAGGAGAGTTTGAATTCTAACAAGCCAGCAGCAGTTGCAGTATATTGATTGCAATACTTGTTTAAGAAAACCTTTTCATAAGGGCTCTCAAGGAAGAGAGCAGAAATTCGTTTGCTCTTAAAGTTGGCCACAAAGTCAGGTTCACCATCAAGACTTAAGATCTGCTCTTCAGGAAAGTCATAGACATCGAGCAAGTAGTTCCTCACAAATTGACTGCTATTATCACAGCCAACTGTTAACTTATTTTCCTTCAGCCACTCAACACCTCTCCCAGTATTCATGCGTTGCACAGTGAGCATAGAAGACAAACTTGCAGTGTAGCTTGAAGTCAAAACGAACACCAGAAATAGCCAGACAGCAACCACCACTCTTGCTGAGTTACTGTACACTTTACCCCCTGAGGAATACATGCATGAAAAAATGTTAACTAAGATGGCTGATTAATGTAAATATTTATGTTTGGCATGGCTTTTAGAAGCTCAAAAGACATCTTGTTTGGGTTAGAATTTGGAGCAGATTTCTTTTTGGCTAAAAGGTCAAAGCTGGATGTTTGAACTTCTGACTTTTAGCTTTTTTGGTTTTTTAAGATTTAGAACTTTTGAAAATGGTTTTTTAATATATCCTGCAAAAAAAAATAAAAATAAAAATTTAACTAACTTTTTATATAAAAACACGTACAAACATAAATTATATTACCATAATTGACTTTTACCCGAACTTCATTTACAAAATACAATAAGTAGGATAAAAGTCACTTTTGCAAAAGTTAATTCAAACAATTCATAAGTTTCTTTACACTTTATTTAATCCTAGATGTAGACTGTTAGACAAGTAATCAAATATATCATTAATTTGTAAGCAATTGTCATGTATTAGACAAGTATAAGTTAAGCTTAATTAGAAGCTCATGTGAGGCCATAGTGCTGTAAAACGGTATTATATGAACTTGCTGATCGTCAAATATGGATTAGTCTATAGTAAAATCTATCATCAAACTCCAAAAAAAAAAAAATGAAAAAAAAAAGAAAGAAAGAAAAGAAAGAAAAGAAAAGAAAAGGAAAAAAGAAAAGAAAAGAAAGACATTAGAGCATGATTTTGTGTTCGAATCTTACCGTGTGCGAAGAATAGGGAAGAAAATGCGAACCAAGAAGTGTTGCTGAGTTGATTTTTCCATGATCCTTTAAAGCTAGGGTTTAAGGGATGCTCAAGAAACCAGATAGCAAGCGTTGTGTAGAAGAAGATGGCACCAGTGGCTAGCCACATTTGCCAACTAAATGGCTTCGCGAACAGAAATGTCGTGCCTTCTCTCTCAGCTGGAAGTATGAGTGATAAACCTGACTCTGAATATGGTTGTGTGAACGACACATTCTTTGATCGAGCCTCAAGTATTGTTACATCTCCAACAATAGCATCATCCTCCTGTCATAATTAATATAATTCATCGATCAAGAGGGTATTAATAAAGTTAAATGACTAGTGTCAAATTAAAATTTTAAGAACTATATATAAATGCAAGTTTCATGAACAACTTGACTATTCAAATTCTTAGCATCTCCCCTCCGTAGAAGATTCAAACTATTTAGTTTTGGCACTTTCCAATGACAGAGGATATTTTTTTCCTCTCTGTCAAAGGTGGAAAGGTCAAACTTAGAATGAAGAAAAGTCTAAAGTCTAATAAGGAGGGTGTATTCCAAGAAGAAAGGTCTCATGATACAGATAAAACCGTTAAGAAATATCAGCAGCCATATTGTCTGCGTTTAGACATTCACACGCCTATTTGAATAGAGGAGAGAAAAAAGTAATTCTTATGCCATCAATTAATAAATGAAGTCTTGATACAACTGCAACCCCATCTCTATTTAAAGAGGTATATAATAATAAAATAACAATAATTCTAATTCTAATTTAAACCCTATCCTAAATATCATATTTTATTGAGATATTGGATATAATAAAAGATAAATAAATAAAAGACTAGTGCTAATGATAAATATCCTTATTGAACATCCCTAATGGATAACCGTATATATCTTAATCAAACCATAATTATTCCTTATCCCATATCTCACCACCCGTGCTAGGTCATATCTATGGCTTTTATCAATGATTTTGACGGTTTAAATCTTCCCCAGAATTAAGTCGCAAAATGGGAATAAAAATTCCATAGTTCTGATTATTTTAACCAGTAAACTAATCTCAAGAAATGTTATGTATGTACTGGCATTATAGTTAAACACAGAAAAATAAATATGAATGAATTTGAGAATTTACCAGGTCGGCGAAATTTTGTAGAACCTCATCATAAGATACATTATCAAAGGGACGATATTCGTATGGCAGACCAGAGTATTTATCTTTGAGTAGTTCTTGAATGATTTCAAAAATTTCAATACACAGACCAACATATTTTCCTTGAGATTCTTCCTTCACAAAATTCTCGAAAGCAGGCTTTAAAGGAATTCTCACTTTTAAAGGATTTTTTTCTGAAGGTATGTTCCATCCTAATGGAACATTATCATTATTGTTTAGAGTCGTTAGACCTCCAGGCCAAACCACTGGACCATTAAGAATATTTCTAGCAACATCACTTCCTTTCTCTATGTCTTGCAGAGATTTAAAGAACTTCAAATTTGGTACCCAAAAATCCAATTCTGTGTATTTATTGTTAACCACGTTTATCACTCTTAAAATTGGAGTCTGTGATAAATGGCCTTCCTTGAACCTTATGTCACCAGTTAACCCAGTGAAGTTACTAGACAGCATTTTCTTGAAGAATAATCTCGAGTTATTAGTTCCATTCATCTTCTGTAGGGCTTTTCCGACCATCGTGATGCTATCATAAGCTTGCAGTGCATAGAATGCTGCTGATGGATGAGACTGGTTTTGTAATTTTTCTATGAACTTAGTATAATCACTTGAAGTAGTAGAATAATAGCTTTTGATTCCAATGATACCTTCCATGGAGGATAAGACACTCTCATTGGCTGAGTCCAACAAGTCAGCAATATCTTCATTAACAATCCAAACTGAGTTTTTCCCTAAGAACCCTAGTTTCTTAGCTTCTCTAAACAAATGAGTAACCATAGGTAATGATGCTTTGAGAACAATGAAAACCCTAGATTTTGCTGATAATAATATCTCAATAAGTTCATCAAGAACAAAGCCTTTTGGATCAGATAATGAAGAAAATGGTGGGAGGACAAGTCTACGCTCAATTTGAGAATTAGTCTTCAAGAGGGCTTCAGAAAGGAGGGCTAACCTTCCTGAAGAATCAGTACTATAAGAATCATCTTCATATATGGCTATAACTTTTTGCCAGCCATATGCATGAACAATATCAGCTATGCAATTTATATTAGCTGTCTGATTCTTGGCCATTTGAACCAAGAAAGGCCAACGAAATGGGATTGATGAAGGTGGTGAGGATATTGAAGGAGATGAGAATGAAATTACAGGAACTTGAGCTTTATCTCCAAGTTCAGCTACAAAAACTGCTTCCTCCCATGTCTCCATTCCAATGATAGCTTTAACTTTTGTTTCATTTATTAGTTGTTCAGCTGCAAAACAAAATAATCACAAGGATTATATTTACTCATTACATGCATATGTAATATAAAATATTCCCTTCTATATTTTGGGAGTTGATCTGCTTAAATATAAGACATCGTTTTTATATTTATCAACCTTTTCCTAATTTACCCTTTCTTAACAATAATCAAAGAGGAGAGAGAATGAGGGAATTAAGGAGAATAAATAGGGTGTTTTAGAAAATATATATCACATTAACTAACTAAACTAACTTTCTTAATCAAGTAAATTAGGTAAATATGTTATATATTAAGGACCAGAGGGAATAATACACACACATATATATAAAGACATATGAATATATAAATACTAACCAGCAGAAGCTGCCTGTAATGGATTTCTTAGAGAGTTCCGGAAATGGAGGGATATGTTGAGGTTGTTTGAATAGTTGTTAAAGCTTTGAGCTGCAATTTCCATGGCTTCTTTCTGTTGTTTTCCAACTTGAGAATTGAAATCAATAATTGCACCAACATCAATATTGATTCCATTATTACTGTTATCTGCTGAAGCCCCTGGGAAGCAATTGATGAGAAGGAGAATAATGGAACCGAACGCAGCAAAAAGAAGCAAAAGGCTTCGATCTGAATTCATAATAGCCTTGGAACCAAGTTTGATAATTTCACAGGTATAATAAGAATGCAATTTGTAGTTGGTTTTTCATCCGTCCGCTAGATATTTCAGAACTCAAGCCTTTATATAATTTGATGAAGTTGACAATTAGTCTTGTTTCTTGCAGAAGTAGCAAGAGATCGATTCAAAGCCTTCTTGTTTTGGAAAGTCAATTCAAAGCTTTTAAGCAGTTAAATGAAGTTATAAGATGAATCTTCGGGGAATACTGCTTGAAAATTAGTATCTTTGACTAGGGAATGTTGTGTTGAAAGGTCAGAGAAACTTTTATTTTCTTTATAAAGAATTTTGAAAAGCCAATTCTAATGGCTTTGGATGTTAAATTGGAATATCCCGAACTTCATAATTTCTTGTTATCCATTATTTTCCAAGACGTGTTGAGCCGGAACCACAAATGTAATTTCGTTTGTCTTATCACTTATGCTATTAATTAATAAAATTGAGATATTATTTGACTTCTATCTTGCGTACTGTTTCAAATGTTCTTATTTTATCTTTTTGCAATCGACAATTTCCAACATAACGGTGTTATTGGCTATCATTTTCGTTTGAAAAGTTTCAACACTTAATCTTGTTTAAGATGTATGGAGGGCCCTTCTTGGCTACCTAACCACCATTGGTTTATGTAACATTATTTATTTATAGCTAGTTCTTAATACAAGACATATTTAGAGAGTTGATTTTGATTTTAATTAAAAGATATAATTTTTATATTTATTAATTTTTTTTCCTAATTTACTCTTATTGATACTCCTACAACAATAATCAAGAAGGAGGAGACGTAACGAGAAAATGAAGAAAAATAACTAGAGTGTTTTAGAAAATACATATTAATATTAACTAACTTGATGAATTTTCTTACTATAATCAAGTTAGATAAATATATATCTTATATTAAAGAACGGAGTGAGGGAGTAACAATTAACAATATTAAAAATTAAAGATCTTCACAGTTAAGTGATACAAGACAACATCCAGAAGTAGCTTTTCTCTGTCTGGATTCAGCATTACAAGTTAAAAAGGTAACAACAACAATTTTTTTTATTTTCAGTTGGATTTGTTAAGTGATGTATTTGAAACCCTCAAACTACCCCTTTTTTGGCGTTAATAATTCAAAATATTATATCTTGATGACATAAAATATGTTTGTTTCTCAAGTAGTGAAAATTTATTACATATTAAATAATTATACTTACGACCCTTTATGCATACTGCTTTAAGATCAAGTTATATTCAGACCCTAAAATATTTTCCTAATTGCACTAAAGTAGTTTTTTGTACATTCATCCACTACTATAAAATATTTTTTAAATAACATTCAATGTAATACCCCCATCAATGTATATTTCTCGTAAATATTATATTTTGGTAAATTAATACCCATTTAAAATAGGAAAATATGTTGTCTCCAATTTTAGTAATTTATTTGATTATTTTCCTTGGAAATTAAAGAGGTAAAAATCCAATACTATTTTAGGGACCATAAGTTGCCCTATAATTATTAAATTAATGCATGATGTATAAATGATCAAAGTAAACTCAAAAGTTGTGAGAAAATAATTAATCCAATTAAAGAAAATTGCCAACAATTAGTAGATAATTAAATCTACATTAATTAGATTAATTTCATAAACTTCCGTAATTAATTTAATAATATGTTTCAAAGGCATAATTTGGTATGTATAACCCTAATTAAGAACAAATGGCTAATAAAGGATCTAGATAAGCATGAAGATGATTACTAATAATCATAACCAATAAAGTGGCCAATCAAATAAATTTAATAACACCTAAAACACCAGTTTAGGATTTATGACCAAAGATTAAAGCTAAATAAAGACTAAACCTAAGTGAAAATTCATGAGGCAACAAAGGTTGGTGTGTGGATGATTCTAGACCATGGAAGATAAAGCAAGAGAGTATGAGGGAGGGGGGGGGGAGGGGGGGGGGGCGGGGGGAGGCCACGTTTTGTTAGTGTGTGTGTGTAGTGATTAAAGGAAGTAGCCTTGTTGGTTCAATGTGGATCAAGTATTCCATAAGCAAAAATCTCAAGTCAATTAAAGTTAAGTAAAATTTGCCTAAATAGACACTAATCCTCATAATAAGTCCATAAGTCAATTAACTCCTTAATTAAGTATTATCAAAGACAATTAAGGGATTTTAATCCTAGATTAAATATAAGCAATAATCCAAGACAAGAACACAAGTTTGGCTTAGGATAAATTAATTGTTACCTAACAAATACAATAAATTCTAAAATGATAAAGGGTAATTAAATGCTTCTAATTAAGCCATAATATTCCAAAAATCATAAGATTAGAAAATATTATGAAAACACTTAATTAAGTTAAAGAAGACAAATGGATAATTAAGTTGCACTAATTAAAGATCAATTGCATAACTACTTAAATTAATTAAAGGACATTGAAGTGCTTGATTAAAGAATTAATAAAGCTCCTCAAATCTACCTTTTTAGTCGATCTAGTCTAGGGATTAACTTTGGATGAGATTCATTAAATAATTAAGATTTGTTGCTAATAATATATATATATATATATATATATATATATATATATATATATATATATATATATATGAAAACATGTTATTTGCCTGATGGGTAGGTGGTATGTCGGCACATTAAAGCAAATGGATAGGATTTTTACTTCGTTTGTCATAAAGTGAAATGATAATTCATTTTTATTGATTAAGTAACATGTAACCGCTTGTGTAGTATAAATATCAACTACTTGAATCACTCCCCGAAAGTCAACATAAGCGACGTGTACATGGAATGAATCAGATGAAATGTATAATTGAATACGTGTACATGGAATGAATAAGATGAAATGTATAATTGAATAAACAAAGTATTTGTCAATAAGAAAACCAATAAAGAGCTGATTGGTTAATGTATGTTGACCAAGGCATGGAGGGCAAGGATGAAATTTCAAAAAGTGCATATTTCATCCAATGGTTAGGGTGAGCTTTGGCCAAATTAATTGCCAACTAGGTCCTCAATTTTGTCCTATAAATAAACCCCCAACCTCTTCATATTTTCTCACCAATTCACAAGCATAGAAACTGAAACACATAGAGGGAAAGTGAGAGTAAGAGTCTTGGAGAAGAAGGAGTAAAGTTCTTGGTAAGTTCTCTAGCTCTAGATTTAAGTTCTTTAAGGTTTAGTTCTTAAATTTATAGTTAGAAGTAGTTTTAATCTTAAAAATGCTAGAGTAGTTTTAATATCATGTTTTTATATTCAAAATTTGTTTTAATTCAAAAAATTGATGAAGAAGGTGTTTTAGCAAACTTTCTGGGAAATGGGGGTCAAAGTAATGAAACTCTGGCAAAATTTTGTCGGTAAGCGATTTCTGGAACTAGTAATGAAAATGCCAATATTTTATATAGAAAACGTGGTTGAAAAATTCTGAGAAAATTCATGGTTAAAGTAGATATATAGGGATTTTCAAATATGCAAAGAACATGTTAAAATGAGTTTTGTGCAGTGAGATAAAAATTCTCAAAGTTTGACTGCGAATTTCTGGAAAATTCTGGGCAGAGGCTTAAAATGCTAAAACTGGGAATGACTCAGGTGATCTGGGCAAAAGTGATTGTTTGTACTTAAAAATAGATATCCTAAGGATTCTGAGGAATCTTACGGATCCGTGTTTCGATATTTCTAGAATTAGTTATGATTTTTCAAAGTTAGGCGAAAAATCTACCCTAAATGCTATAATTAGCATTTTTGCGAAATTTAAGGGAAATAAATTGAAAAATAATTCCACCAGGGGAAACATGGTCATTAATGACTAAAATATCTATTAGGATATTATTTGTGAATTGATAAATGCAATATTACCATTATAGGATAAGCGTGATCTCATTCCGATCAACAAACGTACCCAAAATCGTCAACGAAGGTACGGACGCGTACTGTAACACTAACTCTGATGCTTATTGTACACTTACATGTGATAATTAGTCTGAGACCCTGTTTTAAAAAGTTGTGCATACACATACAGCTACATACGGGTTATGGTTCTGATAATACTAATGAGTTTTTCTAGCGCTGAGGACATGGATGTACACCGTGGCACTGGTGAATAGTGCAGACTGTAATAACATGCATATGCAATGGCTGTGTTCTGTTATTATCTTTCATATATGATTATTGCTGTATTGTCATGAATATCTGTCATACATAACTTTTACATAAGCATGAGGTTAACCGTTACCTGAGGTTCAGTGGGAATTGAACCTCAGGTTTTACTATAGCATCAGGTTTCGGAAGAGGCAAGGTCGTGGACAAGGGTAAGCTACCCGCTTGAGGTCTCGGACAGAGGATGACTTTTTGATTTTTTTTGTAAAACCGTACTCTTGAATATTCGGATGACTGTAATAGTGACTAGATACAACTATACTAAATGTTTATCAGTTACTAGTTTTTTTTAAAAACTATTCCGATGCTCTACTTTGATCAAACTATTTCGAAAACGCTTTAGAAAATTAGGATGTTACATTTTGGTATCAGAGCAGACATTCTGGCACGAAGTTAACGAAGTTACTCCAAACAATTTGGTGTCTAGAAAGGGTTTTGTGGTTGTCAATCAGTCCCCGTGAATTCGGCGAGACTTCCACAAATACACCGGTCTGGCCAGACTGTTTGATTAACGGAGTTAGGTTCGGAGTTTTTCAACTAAGAGCATTTTACTTGGCAGGAACCTAGCTCAGTTATAATAAACCATTGGTGCCGAAGGCAGGACTAGTCTATATGGATCAGTCAATTAGTGAACCAATGTCTTGAAGAGCCTCAGAAAGGAGAGAGAGCATCCCATAGTCTCCACCAACATAGCCATCTTCTTCATAAACTACTACTACTCTTTGCCAACTAAAAGCATTCACTATATCTGCAATGCATTTTACATGTGCAGTGACATTGTTAGCTAGTCTAACCAGATAAGGCCAGCGATTTTGTGTCAAAGGTGGGGTTATTGCTGGTGATACAAAGGATATGATTGGAACTTGAGCTTGGCTTCCAACTTCAGCCACTAGAGCTGCTTCTTGCCATGTATGCATCCCTATGATGACTTCTACTTTCTGCATTTCGATCAACTCTTCAGCTGCAACCAGGTTTAGCACAATTAGGAGGGAACTGTACAAACTAAACCAGAAGGCTATAAAGAAGTTCAAATCCACTCAGCTTGGTCTTCCCACAAATCATTTAAAAAATAGTCATTCAATCATTTCACTGTAGTAGTGTTTTCCTGATATCGTACAATTGTTCAAAATTTGATGGCCAATGTTGTGATATTATGGTGACTTGGATTCTAGAGGTAAGGCGTGAATTTACAGTAATGGCCTTATGGGTAACCCAATAACGCTAAGGTCAGATAAACCTATTAGATTCAGCTTTAAAACTTGGGCAGAAATTAAAAGCTCTTCAATGATTGAGAAACCAAATTATTAGAAATGATACTTTAAAAGTTGACCTATGGATCAGTATTTTTTTTTTTCCGAATAATTTTCTTTGCAAAGGCTAGAGATTGCTTACCAAGAGAGACGGCTCTGAAGGCTTCCTCAGAGGCGTTTCTGAAATGAAGAGCCAGCTTGTGAGTCTTGGACGTGTTATTATATTTTTGAGCTCCAATTTCCATGGCTATTTGCTGTTCTTTACCAACACGAGAGTTAACATCAATAATTGCGCCAATGCGTATAACTTTGGTGTACCCATATCCATAGGAATGAAAGAAAAAAGAAGAGATGAGCAGAAGAAAGAATAGCCAAAATCTTGAAAGTGCTTCAGGAATAGTCATTTGGGACTCTGAATTTTTGGCTGCTGATATGAAAATTAATGTTTGAGATTGTTACGTTGTGTGCAAGCTTTATACTATGCATGCATAAAATTGTTACATGCAGAGCAAGAAACCAACGATTCTAGAGCGGGCATTGAACTTGGAGTTTTGACTCTGTCAAATAATGAAGTTGTTGACTTTTCCGTTATTACTGACAAAGCTGCTAGCTTACAACTATGTGCAGAAATTTGTGAGAAGTTCAAAGATTTTTGAAGACCAAGATTTCTGAGTTGAATAAGGATGATGAGGAAGGGTGAGCGAGCAAGAATGCTGTGTTATTCTAGAATTGGAGAAAAGTTGGTATGGATATTGATTATTGATTGAGTCTTGCATGTAGGTAATTTATATGGTGCACATACATGAAAAGCTTCTGTGTTATATAGCGATTCTGTTTGATTCTAAAACGTTTTTGAGACTTTGAATGATGAAGTTGAACAAGGATGACGCAGGCCAGTGGCGGAGCCACGTTGGGGGACTTGTCTGCAAGTGCAGACATAAAATTTTTTAGAATACATATATATTTTGAAGGAATTTCTTATGAAGGGGCACCAGTGGCTTAGTGGTAAAATATTTTCCATGGTACGCTAATGTTCCGTGTTCGATTCTCGTGGTGGTGCATTATTCTTTTTATTGCATTTCGTATGTCATTATTCTCTCACTGGTGTTCGTATGTCATTATTCTCTCTCTCACCAGTTGACATATTCTCTCTCTCACCAGTGGTTTAGACTTTATGCGTTATTCTTTTTATTTTTTCTTTAAAAAATTACAACAAAATATCCAATATTTTCATTTTTTATATATTTTAAAAATTAGATATTTCAAACTCACCTTATATGATCTTAGACAATTCCATTCCATATTTCTTAAAAAGCTCCCACATGTGTTTGGTTTGGAAAATAAATATTTCATTTTTCTTTTACTTGATTTAAAGTCATAAGAAGAAATTTAATTCTCCTTAAGAAGCTATTGAAAGTATTTGATTTGGAAAATAAATATTTCATTCTTCTTTTGTTTGATTCAAAGTCCTAAGAAGAAATTTAATTCTTTTATTGTAAACATTTCAAACTCACCTTGCATGATATTAGAGAACTCTTGACACACTTATGTTGAACGTGATATATTTAATAAGATTGATGATGAAGATATAATGCAATATTTTCAAGGACTGAAGAATCGAAGAATTCTTTTGTAATATTTCTATTGTAATAACTTAGTTGACTCTTAATTATCATTTTTTTATGTTACGTTGAAGTTTTTTTCCCCCCTTTTTAATACATTTAAAATTTTGCCTAAAAAAAAAATCGGGACCCCCAAATACCCTCCACTAATTGTGCGGACATAAATAAAAAAGTCTGGCTCCGCCACTGACGCAGGCCTATGTTCTGTGCTCTATTTGGAGTTGAAGCAAATTGATGAAAGAAAGAGAACTATGTGCTCTTTCAGAGTTAGAGGTAAAAGATGGTTTTCAAATATGATTCACGGTGTATAAAATAAATATGTGAGAGGAGTTTTATCTCGATTTACATAAATATACTCATTAAACGATAACTCAAAACAGGCACTGTGAGGTGAAGGAATGATGGATTGCTTGCTTGGGACCAGTGTATTTAAACTTGAATGGGTCAAAGATTCTATTAATTATTAAATTTGATTAGTTACTTATTTGGTCTGTCTTCTTTTCAATGTCATACCATTCATTACGCGGTTTGTGAGCTTGCCGGAAACTTACTAACAACTTGCTGATAGATAAAGTTTTGTATTTTTGTATCAAGAGTTGATTTCACAAAATTCAGTTTGTCATTATTTATGAAATCTTAATTAAAGAATTTAATTTTTTAGGAAAAATATGAAATATATGAGCAGCCTAGCCCACTAGGATGAATATCTACTTAACTTATATTTTAATGGAAAAATACCAGTGAGGTTCTAAAGAAGAGAAAAATATCAAAAAAATCCCAACTCCAAATTCCATATCAAAGAAGTCCTTAGGGATTTTTTTGATATTAATTACGGAATTTCAATATCAAAAAAGTCATATTGTCAAAATAACTTTTCATGCTGTTAAAATGATTTTTTTTTCTATTGTTAAAATTTCCCTGTGAAAATATTGTTGCCAAAATGACTTTTTTCGTTGTAAAGAATTTTCTGAGTTTTTCTTCCAGCGTGTAGAATTTTAGAAACTTGAAAAATTTTTGGCAACAGAAAAAGTTTTTTTAACAACATGAAAAGCCATTTTAACGACAATATTGTCATAGGGAAATTTTAACAATATAAAAAATCATTTTAACATCATGAAAAGTCATTTTGACAATATGACTTTTTTGAGATTGGAATTCCGTAATTAATATTAAAAAAAATCCCTAGGGACTTTTCTTGATAGGGGATTTGGGGTTGGAACTTTTTTGATATTTTTTCTTTTTCTTGAGACCTCATCGATAGCCACTCCGGGTCACTAGTTGAAAGACGATTCTGGATGGCCTAATGCGAGCTAACCTTTTGAACGACCTAACTATATGACTCAAGCCGCTAATTCATCTAGTCGACGGCCAAATCGGCACTATTAGAAAATTCAAAAATTGTGACGGAATTTTTCCCTCACAAATCCAGCAATTTTGCGATGGAAAATGGTTTCCCTCGCAAAATGAAGTAATTTTGCGAGGGAAAATAGGTTTCTCTCGCACAATTAAGTCATTGATGACTTAATTATGCGAGAGAAACCTATTGTGCGAGAGAAACCTATTAATGACTTAATTGTGTGAGAGAAACCTATTTTCCCTTGCAAAATTACTTCATTTTCATTTTGTGAGGAAATTTTGTTCCACTGCAAAAGTTGTGATTCTTAACCCTAGTTCGCAACTCTCTCCTTGTTACGCGTCAGATCTGCTTCAAGTCCACCACTATCTCTCCCTCGGTCCGCCAGATCCGTCCGCCTCTTTCTCTCCCATGGTATGTCGTCGATCGTGCACTTCTTCTCCCTCAGGCCGCTGCGAGTCCCAGCGAGTGTGTGCTTATACGGCTGTCTGACCCGTCAAATCCGTCGTATGTGTTTAGGATTGAGCGGATCAAGCGCCAACGTAAAGGTCCACGTCTAGTGGTATTACCGGCCGAAGGAGTCAATTGGCAGGCAGAGGCAATTCCACGGTTCTAAGGAGGTTTTTCTTTTTGATCATTTTGATGTTCAGAGTGGTGGTACGATAGAAGCCTATAGTGTACGGTTCACAATTTTAAGAGCTACACGAAAATTAATGCTGTTGGAAATGAGGATTTCTTCTATCACTTCGATTACAATTCCTCCACCGGTGCTTTCAATCCTAACAGAGTGGCTGTGTATGCTGATTCATTCCTTTTCTAATATGATTGTTATCGGCTATATATGGCTGCAAGTTTCTATCTTTGTTTATCTTTTCTTTTTCTTTTTTATTCTTCTTTGGATGACTTTCCTTCCTTAACTTCGGAATGGATTGCTGAAAAATCCTAAATTTTCTTACTTGTCTATGTAACCCAAGTTTAGTTTCCAAACGACTTCATGTTACTTATTGTTATTTTGTTTATTATTTTTGTGTACCTTCGTTTGGATTGCAAAGTGTAATGCAATGATTTTTCCTTGTGTCTAAATATGTTTATGCCATTGCTTATTTGGTTTTCTTCTAGTATAAGTTGTCCCTATGTGTGTACATATAACTAATCACTTAAAATGACATGATCTCGTTATAGTTTAACTGTTCAGTTATCTAATTAGAACATAACCCAGTGGAATAAGTATTTTGAAGTACCCAGTCATATGTCAGTGAACTGTAAAACATATTGGTATGTTATAACCTAATCAGAGGTCAAACCAAACGCTTCAATATTTTTCTTAAGTTTTTGTTCTTACATGAAGTATGTGTGGTTTCTGAAAGTTAACGTTCAACCTTGAGGTAATATATATATCTCAACGATCTGGCTCTTGATTTAAATAAAACTTTTGCAGCCACTTCACAATTGCCACAGCATGATAGTTTCCTACTGCAGTTAACAGGGAACAAAGTATGAACTTACTTCTACAAAGCTTTCATATGTCCTGCACGTGGAAATTCTAGAAAGTCTTATATGTTTATGTTATGCTACATATTACATAATGCTCCTCCTATTTCTCCATTTTTTTCTCCCCTTTGAATTAGTTACATGCACGTATATGGTTGCGATGTGCACCATTCCCTTCAAATTTAAACTTTTATCATTTTCTATGAACTGTGAGAAAACACTAGCAATTGGACATAAAACAAGTGTTTGCAATTCAATATTTTCACAGCCTCATCTGTATACTGATTATTCTACTATATACGACTAATATTGGGCAATGTCTTTGATATTGATTTTATTCAAATCTTAGTCCTCTTGTAGTCCCTCTAGTTCAGTTTTACAGCCTCATCTGTATACTTAGTAGGCTATTTGCATGGCACAGGCTTTGCAGAGGATTGAAATGGCAGAAAAGTTCCAACAAATAAATGACCAAATTAAAGCAGAAATTCGTGTACTTCAATATGAAAAGTTTTGAGATATCAGAGGAAGTTCGAGAACAAGTAATTTCATCAAACTTTGCCTGAAATTTGACTTTATCATAAACAATTTGTTAGAAATCAAAGCCCTAGTTTTTTAGACTATCAATTATAGCTTGATTGATGCTTATTTAATCTGAAATCTGTCATTTTCTTACCTTTTGTTGTTGTGCCTATGATTAGGAAAGAATGTCTACTCATTTATTCTGATTATAGTAATTGCTGATAATGCTCTCTCTGCCTCTATGTATTGTACTCTTCTCAGTAATAAGAAGAGAGTGAATTCATTCATAGAATTCTCACAATTTAATTGTGATGCATACTAATCATATTTTACTGGTGTGCATTACAACTAAGACAATGATAAATTGATAATATTTGCCTAATAGAAATGGCTGTATTGATTCTTGGATTGTTATTTACCATTATTTTGACAACTGTTTTAACTGTTCCAGATTGAATTAATTGGGGTGAGTATTATGATGTGAAAATATGATTGTGCCCTAAAGGCTTATATTATCTTATCTTCTCTCATAGTTTGTTTAATTCTTTATACTCTTATTACTAATGAAAATAACAAGTCGTGATGGGAAGTCCTGGTGGAAGAAGTGCATAATGTGCAGTTTTAAGTTGGTGATTATTATCCTTATGCCCAATGTGTAGGGGACTAGAAAGACTCTTATTTTGCGGGAGATACCTGAGGATGAAGTGAAGAATTTTTTGTCAAATCGGGATTGTTTGGTAGCATCTGATGTTGCTGCTTTTGTATATGACGGTTATGGTACTGTTCTTCCACCATATATTCATATCTTCTTATTGTTTAGGAATAATTTTTATTTTTTTGATGTTTTCTCCCATCAAGTCTCTATATCTCTTTGACGCATTGTTTGGATTATTATATTACTGTATTTCATTGGTTGAACTCTCCAAATTTTCTGCTGGTTGATAAAGCTTATTTCCCCTGATATTTTGCATTATAAGGTTAAATAGAAGAATTGCTGTCACAACACATTTTCCCAAGAGATTTTGAAATTAGATTTTTTTTCTATGTGGTTAAAGGTGATGTGGATATTTGAGATCAAAAAAATGAAGTTCTCTTCAACCTAATATTCTTTGATCTAGGTTTCATCCTGCTTGTATAGATATGACTGTGGAGGAAGCCAAAGGGCTTGAACACTTCTTTTGTGAAAACTGTTCTGGCAATGGTCATCAGAATGCATAAAATTCTCATACTTTTTTTTGTTCAATATAAAATTCTCTTACTTATAGACACTCAAATACTAAGGTATTTTTTGATTGTCTATATTCCTACTTATCTCTAAATTCCTTTAGAATTTGCCTTACCATGCTTTAAGGGTGATTACTTGATTACTTGATATTGAATATTTTACAATATCGTCTGTTGGTATGTTCATTTAAATGATCATGCACCTCTGTAGTTCTGCTATATATAAATACTGATTTTCATGAAAAAGTGCTCATTTGTAATCATATATTCATATTCATGGTCAGCTTTGCGCCTCCTAAATACAATGCATATAATTGCATTTAGCCATGGATAGCACCAATGTTGTTAAAACGTAGTGTCTACGTTGAAACGGTAAGGGTAAGCAAAAACGTAAAAACAGAAAACGTAAGCGAAACGTAAGAGTTTACTACGTACTACAAAAAAATAAAATAAAATCCAACATATAGAAAACCAAAACACACCAATATATTAAAGTCATCACAAATTTAAGTCCAAACACAAAGAAATAATTAAGTTCATAATTTAATGTGATTTTTCATAATTAAATTAGGATTCTTAATGCATTTTCTTGGAAAGTGTAGTATGCCACAAAAATATTTCAAACTTTTCAGTTTAATCCATTCTCAGAACTTTAAATTCTTGTATTTTAGTCCCTTGGTCAAAACGCACGTTTTGACCAAGGGATTAATTAGGTCACCATCTTCATCTTCATTCGACTGATCGGACCTGAGACAGTTTCGAAAATCAGAGAGCCACGAGGTGAGAGGCGAGAGAGGGGTGAGCTTCGACCTTCCTTCCTCCACATTCCTCTAAGTCACCGCCGGCCTCCACCCTCACCACCATCGCCGTCGGTGACCTGAAACAGAGGAGCGAGAATTGCAAAATCCGGTGACCACAGCACCGCAAGTTGAGACACCGTGTCAACCGATTTTACTGAGTTGACATGGCATTTCAACCGTGCCAGCTCGAAATCCGTCCCTACTTCCGTTCCGACACGATTTTCAGCCAAAAAACGTAGAAACGGACGTTTCTACGTTTCTAGATGGCGTTTTCACAACACTGGATAGCACAATCCATCAATTCACACCACAAAGCATTGTTGTATTAGTAGCATAATAGCATTCATGCTTTGCCTGGTAATGCAGGTGAATACAAAACAAACATGAAGGCAATCCACAGTTGTCTTTCTGTTCGTGTGGCAAAAGACTGATATGGAAATGTTTGTTAAGTCCGTTTGGTTTGAGTGATCATCCTGTTTCCTTTGAAAGTCGAGGATGTTTGATTGTGTGTAATTATGTATGTAAGTAAATTCTCTATCTCTCGTCTTTGTCCTTGCTCTTGGACTTTATAAAGTATCTTGACTGGAAATCAAGTAGACAACTTTTTTATTTTGAAAATACATGCCATCTTCATGGTATCAAGTTTTTTATTTTCTAATTTTTAATATTTTTTATGTAATTATTTTATTTTTTCTGATTGATATATTTTTTTAAAAAATAAATCCAGATTTTGCAAGGGAAAAGTCTTTCCCTCGCAAAATGCTGAAATTTGTGAGGGAACAAGTTTCCGAACACAATTCCCTCACAAAATCCAAAATTTTGCTAGGGAAAGGATTTTCCCTCGCAAATCCTGGAATTTGCGAGGGAAAAAAGCATTTTTGTGACAAAAAATTGGTTTGTGAAGGCGATTTTTGCGACAGATCTTATTGATGAAAAATAACTTTTTTGCAAGGGAATTTTTCCACCGCAAAAAATAGTTTTTTTGTAGTGCGGTTCAACCATCCGGTCCAGTCCGGTCTTAACTACATTGATGTCAAGGAAATTAAAGACAAGTTTATGGTGTGAAGGAGAGAGTGTGGAAGACATAGAAACTCTTGGAGTCTCAATGGTTTTACATTTAAAGTGGCTAATTTTGTAGGAGTAGTATTTTCAAAGATTCTGTTTTCTCTGGTCGGTTTGTAGAATTGACGTGGGACCACTGTATTTAAAATTGAATGGATCTAAAACTAATAGTGCGGACAAATATTGCAAGTTTTGGTTTGCTCAAACGTTCTCTCTCTTAAATGGTTCTAAGAAGAAAAATTGAAAAATTATAAAGCAAGAGAGTTATAATCCCAAGCATTCTTCAGCTACAAAAATAATATATATGATAGGTCAATTTTTTTTTGAATACTTTTGTGATGCTCTGTTTCTCACTATGCAATTACTGGTTTAGGTAACCAAGGGCTTGTTTAAGTGGGAGGAGGAAAATTTTATTTGAGTTGGATATAAAAAACATTAAATAAAACAAGTGGGGTTAAAAAGTTTCAATTGATCTTTTAGGAAAATTTCAGTAAAGAATTTAAAAAATGGTAAATACGGCAGAGTAATTGGTAGGTTGGGCAACATGTGCTCAAATCTATAACCTGCCCATTTAACTTTATATGAGTGCAAGCTAGTCCATACATGTAACTCAACCCATTTATACGGGTTAGAACATAAATGAATGGGCTAACCGGGTTTTGGGTAACCCATTTACCTTTGATCCTTTTTTTAAAAAAAGAAAAAGAAAAACATACAGCATTACGCATCTCACATCCAAATCCATCATTTTAAATTGTGAAATTTGAATCTTCATAATTCAAAAATCATAATTCTTCATACAAAAGAACCTAAAATTAGACAAGTACCATCATAATATAATTTTGATGTTCAAACTCAAACTTTTAAATTAAAAGTGAGAGTCACAGAGAAAATAAAAAACAAAAGAAAGTGATAGAGTGGGAGGTGGATTGTCAAAGAAAAATGAGTATTACATTATTATTCACTATCTTCAGTGTCTTGTCCTTTGTTTGTATATTTAATTCTTTAAAAAAATTAATTAAATGGGTAGATACGGGCAGCCTGAAGGTGTGCCCATAACCTACCCATTTAAGTTTTAAATAGATGAGTTTTAATCCAACCCATTAGGAACCTTTTATGGTCGGCTCAAAATAACCTAATTACACCAGATTACGGGTGGATTCGTTGGTTGTGCTAATGGGAAACGATAAAAATGTGGTCCGACTTGGAGCACGAGCGAATGTTGCAATTTCTCCCTCGCCTCTCTCTCTTCAGTTCCACCTTGAACAGTCCTAGCAGTGGCGCCAATTCCCCCATCTCTAATTGGCGCATCTTTAGTCCTGGTACGTCGAAATTCTCACTCACAGATCCTCATCACCAGTCATACATTAATAATTTGTATCATTCTTATCCTCTCCTACTAGTTCCCTTTCTTCTGAACAAGTTGATGATCCTCCAGACGTGAACGCACGGCTCAGATTGTGGGCACAAGCCGTCACTTTGGCATCTGCCTCCAAACACGCCAATTGACACCCTCTCTTGTTTTTGCTTATTAATCTGGCAACTTCCCGTGCGCCTGTGTATAAATGCGCCCTTTTTCTTTACAGTGGGACTGGGAATAATGGTTATAGTTTACCTTTTGAGACGTCTTTTGTTCCTTTTGGGTGTGTTGGGCTTTGCCCCTCTCCCACTTTTCCAGTCATGACTGATCGTCTGATATATCCCCACTTTCTGAATGTATGTACATACGCATATACTGTTGTGCATTTGCGTGAAAATGTTGGGGAGACGAAGGCATAGTATATATAAACGTTGTGTATATGAATCGTGTGTTGTACATGAAGGGTTTTTTGTTGATTGCTTCGAGTGCTTGCTACTTAGGATTACTACTTCGTACCATCGACGTTATTACTCTAATTCTTCAAGCAAATGCATGAGAAAGACACGACAAATAAGTGTGGGATGCTCTCACTTCTTACAATCGTAGGATAGAGTCTTCATGTGTAACTCGGATTCGATCTCTCTGGCTCTTTACTGTTTGTTTTTTTGTGCATTCATATCCGAATAACATGAAACATAATTAAAAAAACTTTTCACACTAGTTACTCAATCCTTTCTTATCCGTACAATCCAGTGAAAATAATATTAAAGATCTCATACGGACGTGAACAACATAAGTGATTGAGTGAAATTGAGCAATTATATGTTATTTTCCATCCATCTTGTAGAGCAAAACAGCCTGCTGCTACTCTAACTAACATATCCAATAATGTTGCACCAAAGAAGGGTCGAGGTGGTGGTGGTTTACAAAGCCAACTTGCTAATAGAGCACTACAACGATTACCTAGTGGTGGTTCTCGGGGCAGGGGCTTTGGAAGAAGAGGAAGAGGAAGAGGGTATCTGTAAATTTGATTCATTTGTTTGGTTGTTCATCATACAAGTAGATGGTTATGTATTGGAATTCTTTTGTTAGAGGAAGTTTTTTATTTACTACATTTGGCAGAGGAAGTTTTGATTTCAAATTATCATGAGGTTTTATAATCATTGTGGACCAAGTTCGCTGCTATACTTTGTGTAACATCCTAAATTTTGGATTTTAAAGTTTGAATAATAAATGGAAATTAATTAAGAAATTTTGGTTTAAAATAATTATGAGGATAATTATTGGAAATTTAGGCTTATTTTTCCCTTAATTTATTTTGAAAAAGGAATAATTCAATAAGGAATAAATTATGCCAAAAAATTATAGAAATAATATTTGAGGATTAAATTGTGTAGGATAGCCAAATGATTAAACTTAATTATTTGAAAAATTAAGAATTTATTTTCTTTGTATAATTTTACAAGAGACAAATTTTAGAATAACACCCAAACCCATAACATAGTTGAACACATGTATGCAGCCCAGATGCAAAATTAAAAACCCAACCCTTTAAATGACTTTACCCCATCATCCTATTAAACCAGTCTCACCAGAATGCAACAATATTAAAGCTAAAACACAATAAAAGCAAACCCAAACCCAATAGCTCAACTCGTGATTTCTTAAGTGAGCAACAATAGATATATATGTACAGTTGCGGAACTAGGATTTAGAGTTTATGGGTGCACAGTTAGTGTAGGGGTTCGAGGGCAGCGCCCCCAATTTTTTTTTTTTTTAAGGAAAGTTTTAAATGCATTAATATTGTATCGTTGACATTTTCTGGAAGAAAAAAAGTTTGACAAGATTAAAGAACATGTTGCAACTTATAAGAAATCAAATAATGAAGAATTATAATAACTAGAAGGTGGGCAAGCAAACCAAAATGCTGGCTTCGTCTTCAATTCATCATAAACGAAAATCACAAGGTGGGGTATTACCTTCAGATATTCATTTACATCAGCCTCCATCTGCTTTGCCTTGAGTGCTGCATCAATCTCCAAAAAGATTCAAGGGGATAAAGTTATTTCTTGAAGCAAATCAATCTGTAAAAGAAAGCAGAAAAGGAAGTTGTGTCATGCCAATGTTCAATACTGTGACCAAGAAAGTAGACAAGATAAGCTTAAGACCTTTAGATTAGGCGTGGATGGATCTGGTAGCCTCATACTACAAGGAAATGCACTTAAAATAATATTTCACATTTGTATGCAGCTACTAGGAATAACATCATAGAATGTAAAATGATAAGCAGACAAGAACTCGGGGAAGTCATGAAGTAGCACTAAGAGCACCCTAAGTGTGCCTTTATAGAGAAAATGAACTTGATGAACAAAAAGGAAACTAAGCAATTGAAGCTATGATTTCCAATTTCAAAGCAACTAAACAATTCACACTCTAAAGCAACTAAACAGTTCAGAAACAAAAAATATGTAAAGTTAATGAACCAACCGACATTACCATTTTTTTTTCCTTCTAAGCAATTATAAATCAGTCAAGTTGAAGATCAGGTACCGCAGAAGCTTCCTTTATACTAGTCAAGTTATATATGTCCAATAAATTATTCCAGCTAAGAACAGTCTTATTTTGGATAAACATCACAGAATTTAGAAAATAAACAAATTTAATAGAATATTCTTTTATGGCAGCAAACACAGGGCCTGTTTGAAGTGAACATAAAAACATGGCATCTAAGGAGAGTCAACATTGCTGTGATTGCAAGCAATCCAATGAGTTTATATCATCTAGCACTCTTACTCACTCAAAGAAACAAAGAATATAGCAATGAGTGGTTAGAAATATCAAAAGAAGTGATAAAAATTTTAGAAAAAATTTTGTCCACCGTGGTTCAGACTGCACAACAAATAACAGTGGCATAAAAAAAATCAATTCCAGAACAGAGCAATTTCACAGCAAAAAACACAGCTAATCCTCACAACTTCACAATCTAAAAATTTACCTTATAATTGATATAAAAAAAAAAAAAACCAGAATCAACTCTGAATAGGATTTCTTCAAAACTGCTGCAGTTACAAATTAGGAGAAGAGCCTTGAGAGCAGAAGAATCCACAAACCAACCAAGCCCTTCATTTTTGTTTGCCTACCAAACCCTTCTTTAAGATCGTTTTCTAAATATCTAATTCCGGATCTAACTTTTTCCGTTTGGAGAAGATTAAGAACATTTTTAAAAAATGAATTACAGGCTTCTCAAGCAAAACAAAAAAGCAGATAACCATCCGAATCCTGCGTTCGAACCCGGGACCTTCACATATATGTGGAAAGCTTTAACCAATTAATCCAATTAAATCTATTGTGATAAAAGTCCTTCACAATATATATATTTTTTGAAATTTTTATGGGTTCACTTACCCACATAGACACTAGTGTCCCTCCGCCCCTGTCGTGTACACTCCAATGCCTATGCAACTTTAGCATGGCATCGCAGCGGGAGATCAGCGGAAAAAATCACAATGCCCTCTTCAAAAACGTAGATGCAGCAAGAAATAAGTAACTCCATGTCTCTCACGTTAGCTAACTCAGTGTTGGGTTAATGTGCTCTTTAGTCACTTAAGCCCAAGAACTCTAAGGCCCATGTGGATTAGGGTTAGGTCTTGGGTGGAGCATTATATAAACCCACTTTAACCTGCTTGAAAATATGATGGCCGCACAAATAGTTAGGAGGCTCTCATCAGAAACAAAAACCTAGAGGCAGACGTTCATCATCTGAACGGTTGCCCACACAACCACCTCATCCCCCTCGAGAGATAGTCTGGAAGATCAATCATAGAGCGAGGACTGTTCGTATACGAGGACTATTCATAGACAAGAATTGTTTGCGGAGAATCTTTCAGATCACTCTTCAATATCCAGGTAATCAAAATGATGAACGGTTTAATCTTTTCCTACATCGCGTGGTTCGATACGCTTCCGCGTTTCTGATTAGATTCCTACAATTGGCATCAGAGCCCGTAGCGATGAGGAAAAGAACCGATTTTGAAATTTCATGTGATTGTTTTTCGAAAATTAATTTTGGAAAAGATGGCATCTTTTTCTATATTTGTTATCGATTTCTTGGTGGTTAATTGTTTATACATCATACAAGCACTTTAATCCATGGATAGTTTATATCGTGTATTTCTTGAGTTGTAACAAGGAGGCTAATCCCATATGATTAGGTTTCCTCCTTGCTCTTTTATTATTTCTTTTCGAATTTCTATGTATTTTTCGAATTCTTGTAAAAGTTGGAGATCAAGAAACGCAAAGAATATGAGTGATCAACACTGTACGACACCTTTCGTGGACCTCTGGACCTCGGATTTCGACAAACCATATATGGATAGAAAGGGGACGGAAAGACGAACAACGTGGCGGTCGGAACTTCCCCAGAAACTCAGTCATGCGCCCACACGCGCCTGTTATTTGCAGGCGCGTGACGGCCACGCGCATCCACTTGTGGCAGCGCGTGGGGCTTCAGATTGAGGTCGTTCTGGCGGCCGTTTGATCGTCTCCCTGTGGCGGTCCTTCCCCTGGAGTTTCGTGCTGAGATGACTTCGGATGCTTGCGTGGCAGAGGCGAAGGCTAGGGTTCCTCTTTTGTGTCCTAGGGTTTCTAGCCAAGGATTGGGTTTTTGGGCTTTTGGGCTCAAAGATACCCTAAAGGGGCTTCAGATAAATCCTATGGGATGGACAAAAGAGAAATTCCAAAGTTGTAAAATTTTTTTTAGGAAGCCATGGATTAAAGTTATTTGTTTAAATTAATTTAATGCCTTTATTGTATGAATTATATGTGCAATTAGCGTGATTTTGAAATAACATGCCATATAGAATAGGAAGATGCCATACTGTTGCATAATCACATGTCATAAATGCATGATAACTATTATATTTTTCGACTAGTATAATAGTTATTATGCGAGAATTTTTGGATTGTCCACTACATTAATTATCATTTATTATGATTTTGAAATCTAGAATAATAATTGAATTAATTAATTGTGAAATTAAAATATCTACATTAATTATCATTTATTATGATTTTTGGAATCTAGAATAATAATTGGATTAATTAATTGTGGAATTAAAATCTAGACATTAATTATCAATTATTATGATTTTAAATTAAAATCTAGAATAATAATTGTAGAATTAAGATCTAGACGAATAATCCAGGTAATTTCCTAAGAGAATTGTACCTTTTAGAGTAGTTTGAGGGTTATTTAGAATGGTCATAACTAGATTTTAGATACCTAATAATTCACTCTAAATTGAACAAATTCTTGGAAATTGAAAATTCTAAATTTAAAATATTGAATGGGTGAAGGTTTTAAATTACTTTTTAAAACCTACGAGCTCCATTGTGGGTTTATTAGTGAAATGGTTGTCACTGAAGCCCCATCGGATAAGGATGATCGGATTTCGCTAGATTAAACCTCAATATTTTCAAAAATTTTAGTAAAGTTTTGTACGGCCCATCGTCGGCAACACCTAGATACTAAAGATAATTTTTTGAAAGTAAACAATGGTTAAATACATTCAACTTTGGTAAAATTGTTAACCCTCCCATCGAGGCTCTAGCAATGGAACTAAAGGCCCAAATTAACAATATTAGTTTTACAAGAATCTTGCCCATCGTAAGTCTTGTAAAGATAACTGATGGATTGTTAAACAATGAACGAATAGTAGTTATTAGAATCTACTAGCAATTTTTCTGTTTGTTGTTAATTTTTAAAGTTTGAAATTAGTGTGTTTTTTTTTTCAGAAAAATGTCTTCCTTCAATCCTTTAGCTACAATCTTGAGCCAAAAACCTATGGATGGTACAAATTACAAACAATGGAGAACCAATTTAGATATTGTTCTTCAATATGAAAAGCTCAACTTTGTTCTTACTACCCCTATGCCAGCGCTGCCTGCTGCGGATGCGTCTGATGCAATTCAGACTCGTTTTCAGCAGGAGAAGGATAGATGGGAGAAGGCAAATGTGTCAGTTCGCTGCTACATTTTGGCCAGTCTCGCCAGTCACCTTCAGGAGCAAATGAACATAATTCAGAGTGGAGCAACCATGCTCCAGACTCTAGATGCCATGTTTGCTACACCTAGCAGTTCTGCTAGGCAAAATGCGCTGAGTGCAGTCACCAAGACAGTAATGTCTGGAGGAAGTGTGCGGGATCATTGTCTAACAATGATAGCAAACTTCAAGAAGGCTGATGACCATGGTATCAAGTTTGAACAAGAAGTAAAAGTTGACCTTCTCTTACAATCACTACCTGAATACTTCAACCAATTCAAGATGAATTACAATATGAACAAGATGAATCTTGACCTCACTCAACTAATGCACGAGCTTGAGAGTGCTGAACAGACTCTAGTCAAGCAAGGAAGTGCATTATTTAGTGAAAGTTCTGTGAAACCTAAGGGGAAACCCAAGGGAAAGAACAAGAACAAGAAAAAGAAGAAATCAGGTACTCCAGTTGCCAAATCAGTTGCAATGAAGCAGCCAAAAGGCAAGTGCTTCAAGTGCGGACAAAAGGGGCATTGGAAGAAAGATTGCCCAAAAATGAATAAACCAGGTATGGGTAATTTAAATGTGATTGAGGCTTGTTTAGTGGAGAATCACGATGATAAATGGATCGTTGATTCAGGAGCCACTAACCATGTTTGTTACTCTTTGCAGTGGTTCAAACATAACTTGCCTGTGAGCAGAGGACAATGAGATTTGAAGCTTGGAACAGGGCAGCTTGTGTCTGCACTAGCAGTGGGACAAGTTGTTTTATCTTTTAATAATTACAGAACTTTGGTTTTAGAAGACTGTTTATATATTCCAGACTTTAAGAGGAATTTAATTTCTGTTAGTTGTTTAGATAAACGTGGTTTGACAGTTCAGTTTGATTCCTCAGTTTCAATAAGAAGTTCATCTTCTTTTATTTGTTCTGGTGTAAAGTTTAATGGTCTTTATTTCCTTAGTCCTGTTCCCTGTGAAGTTAATCATGTTGAATTAAAAAATGTTGAGCATATCAATTTGTCAAAGAAAAGAAAAGTTTCCAATGAAACTTATCTTTGGCATTTGAGATTGGGTCATATTAACTCTAACAGGATCCAAGGTTTGGTCAAAAGTGGGATTTTAAAATCCCTGAACTTTGAACCAATACCAGTGTGTGAATCCTGTTTAGAGGGTAAAATGACCAAGAGATCTTTCAAGGCCAAGGGAAAACGTGCCACACTTCAGCTGGAATTGGTACATACTGATGTATGTGGACCAATAAATGTCCAAGCCAGAGGCGGGTATCAATATTTCATCACATTTACTGATGATTACTCTAGATTTGGACATGTATACCTGATGCGTCACAAGTCTGAAGCTTTTGGAAAATTCCAAGAGTTCAAGGCTGAGGCAGAAAAACATCTAGGTGTTCAAATTAAGACTCTTCGATCTGATCGAGGGGGTGAATACCTATCTGGAGAGTTTAGGTCTTACTTGACCAAAGAGGGGATAGTTTCACAATTATCTTCTCCAGGGACACCCCAGCAGAATGGAGTTGCTGAAAGGAGAAATAGAACCCTTTTAGAAATGACAAGATCTATGCTCAGTTATTCATCACTTTCTGATTCATTCTGGGGATATGCCTTAGAAACAGCTATGTATCTATTGAACTTAGCTCCGTCCAAGTCAGTTTCAACGACACCAATAGAATTGTGGAAAGGGTCTAAGCCCACCATGAATCACATTCGGATTTGGGGTGCTCCGGCACATGTCTTGAAACAGAAACCAAACAAGATGGACTCGCGTACTGAAGTATGCATGTTTGTGGGCTATCCTAAAGGAACCAGAGGTTGGTTGTTTTATAGTCCAAAAGAAAAGAAGGTCATAGTGAGCACTCACGCGACTTTCTTGGAGGAGGACTATATGACAAACTATAAGCCAAGAAGTAAGGTTATTCTTGATGAACTAGTCTCAGATCAAGTTTCACCACAACCTCAAGGGGTTCCAGCTTTTGTTCCTGTGGTTGTTCAAAGAGGGGAAAATGTACCTGAACATACACAGGAACCAGAGACAGAACCAGAAGTTCAAGATGAGACAGAACCAGAAGTTCAGCATGATGTTGAACTAAATGAAGAACAAAATCATGAATTGGTTAATATACCTAATGAGGGTCCTCATCTAGAAATTGTTAACCCACAAAATGTGGACCCCCCTGTAGATGCACGACATCAAATGCGACAAAGTCGTAGTGGGAGATTGATTCGTAAACCTGCAAGATATCTCTTGTTGGGTGAGTCAAATCAGGATGACATCATCGCAGAAGATGGTGATCCCACGAGTTATGACGAAGCACTAGGAGATGTTGATGCTCAGGAATGGCACGAAGCTATGAATCGTGAAATGGAATCTATGTATTCCAACTCAGTTTGGTCTCATGTAGATGCACCTAAAGGGGTAAGACCCATTGGGTGTAAGTGGATTTACAAGAGAAAGAGAGGATCGGACGGGAAGGTTGAAACCTTCAAAGCTAGATTGGTGGCGAAAGGGTACTCCCAAAGAGAAGGAGTGGATTATGATGAAACCTTTTCGCCGGTTGCCATGCTCAAGTCCATCCGGATTCTCTTAGCTGTTGCAGCCAATCTTGATTATGAGATTTGGCAGATGGATGTCAAAACTGCTTTTCTAAATGGAAATTTGGAAGAGGAAATCTATATGCAGCAACCAAAAGGGTTTATAGCCAAAGGGCAAGAAGAAATGGTATGCAAGTTGCAAAGGTCCATTTATGGACTTAAGCAAGCGTCCAGGTCGTGGAACATCAGATTTGATCAAGCCATTGAGTCTTATGGTTTTGAGAAAACTCCTGATGAACCGTGTGTGTATAAAAGAATCCAAGGTAATGCGGTATCTTTTCTGGTACTTTATGTGGACGATATACTCCTTATCGGAAATGATACAGAGGTATTCTTGGGCATAAAAACCTGGCTAAGCAAACATTTTGATATGAAGGACCTGGGGGAAGCCAATTATGTTCTTGGTATTAAACTCCTGCGAGACCAGATGAACAGGGTTTTGGCATTATCCCAGGCTCAATACATTGACAAAATACTTGCCAGGTTTAGCATGGAGAATTCAAAGAGGGGAATTATACCCTTCAAGCATGGGATTCATCTCTCTGAGAAGCAATCTCCTCAAACTCCTGAGCAGAGAGAACGCATGAGTAGGATACCTTATGCTTCAGCAGTAGGTAGTCTCATGTATGCTATGCTATGTACTAGACCAGATATCTGCTATGCAGTGGGAGTAGTAAGCCGGTACCAATCGAACCCTGGAGAGCAACACTGGGTAGCGGTTAAACATATACTCAAGTACCTACGGAGAACGAGAGATTATATGTTGGTCTACTCAAGTGGGAGTCTTGAAACCATTGGTTATACGGACTCAGATTTCCAAGGAGATATTGACTCAAGAAAGTCCACCTCGGGATATGTGTACACCCTTAATGGCGGTGCCATTTGTTGGAGAAGTGTAAAACAATCATGTGTCGCTGACTCTGCCAATGAGGCTGAGTATGTAGCTGCTTCTGAGGCTGCAAAGGAAGCTGCATGGTTAAAGAAGTTCCTGACGGACCTTCAGGTGATGCCAGGTGTTGATTGTCCTATCACACTTTACTGTGACAACAGTGGGGCAGTAGCACAGTCCAAGGAACCAAGGTGTCACAAGAGACAAAAACACATAGAGATGAAGTACCACTTGATCCGAGAAATAATTAAAAGAGGAGATACAGTGGTGGCAAAGATAGCATCAGACGAGAATCTCGCTGACCCTTTTACTAAGAGTTTGCCTGAGCGTGTGTTCGAGAGGCATGTTTCATCTATGGGTCTTAGGAGGATTCCAGATTTGCTACAGCTTTAGGCAGTTGTTATTTCACTTTGTTATTTTGTGCTTTTAAGCAAGACATTATGACATTGCATTTCTTTTCTGAATATTAATAAATGGAGTGTTTTTTCATTTATTTCGCACACTATTTAAAACTAGAAGGTCCGGATCAATTGTGGAGTATATGATCATATGAATACGTTCATAGAGGACATGGTCATAGGTTCTCATAATTGATGAATTAGTTCACAGCTATTAAATTAAGTTGGGCACTTTATTTAGGCTGCAATGTTTTATGAAATGGTTTTGTCCGAATCATTATAAAACATTGGTGTGAGTTAATGCTTACATTGAATGGATCAAGGAGAGATTTGATTAAGGTTGTTCTTTCTGTCATCAGGAATCAAATCTCCAGATAACTATAGTTATGTAGTTGCTCTTAATCCTAAGTTTATTTTAAACAGGTAGTCAATTAGTTTTTTCATTCTTTGATTTACCAACGGGTGAGGTCTGATCTATATGACGACCAACAACTCGGTATTTTGGGATTGAGACTATTTGGCTATCGGTGTTTATGAGATAAACAACATGGAATTTATAGGAAATGTCCCCTTGATATGTTTCGGTACCTGGATATTGAAGACACTGGCCAGTGCATGTAATCCATTAGAGAAACTGTCAAAGTCAAGGGAATAAATAATTGATTGGGTTACAGAAAACTAGTCAATCAATTATAGACATTCTATGAAGGGGTAATGCATATTTCTGTTATAAGTGTCACTATTCTTGGAGATCACGTTCGGGCTTTTAGTGGAGTAGCACCGAACTAGATAATCTTCTGTAGATTATCATGAGCCTTGATGAATGACAAATGGTAGGTCCCCAGGCTAGCTTGAGACAAGGGATGAGGTATATTATCAGATGACGATGACTTATGAGCTACATGGTCTTGGGTTTGCGAACTCAAGTTTGTGTCTTAAAGAGCAAGTGGGAGATTGTTGGGTTAATGTGCTCTTTAGTCACTTAAGCCCAAGAACTCTAAGGCCCATGTGGATTAGGGTTAGGTCTTGGGTGGAGCATTATATAAACCCACTTTAACCTGCTTGAAAATATGATGGCCGCACAAATAGTTAGGAGGCTCTCATCAGAAACAAAAACCTAGAGGCAGACGTTCATCATCTGAACGGTTGCCCACACAACCACCTCATCCCCCTCGAGAGATAGTCTGGAAGATCAATCATAGAGCAAGGACTGTTCGTATACGAGGACTGTTCGTAGACAAGAATTGTTCGCGGAGAATCTTTCAGATCACTCTTCAATATCCAGGTAATCAAAATGATGAACGGTTTAATCTTTTCCTACATCGCGTGGTTCGATACGCTTCCACGTTTCTGATTAGATTCCTACACTCAAAACAGCGCCATTCCTCTTGAGCCCCCAACCACGCCGGACACGTTAACTATTGCCCTTCAGTTTGTTTCATTTTCTTCTTGGACCAGACCCACCAGCTACTCTATATATGTATATCACCATTGCTCTACGTCTTCCATGCCATCACTTTGCTCAGTCAAAGTTCTAGCTGAGAGGGAAACCGAGATAGAGTAGTCGAGAGAGAGAGAGAGAGAGAGTTTGAAAACAAAAAAAGAAACCGTGAGGGAGGGGAGAGAGGTTACTGTGTTCATTTGTCCTCTGTTTTTATATCAGCAAAACAGGGGTGCGTTCTCAACGAAGATCATATTCGAACGAGTTTGGAAACTGGAGGTAATTATCAAGCCCTCTTCCTCCTTGTTTCCATGAATCACCAGCGTAGGTTTGGGATACAAAACGTTACTATATATTTTTTTTTACGCGTAGGAATAAAGAGGAAGCATACTATGTATATGATTTTGCTGTCATGAGTTGTATATATATGTATGTGAATCTGTCGTTAAGCTTGGAAGTTGGAAATTAATTGAAGTTTTTGTTTAATGCCTCTAAATGCTAAGCAACTATTCTAGATGGTGAAAATATGCTTGGAATCGTAAAAGGGTTATTTAAACATATTGCACTGATAGACAATGAGTAGCTAACAAGTAAAAGCATGATGCTATTTAAATCAGAAGCGTCAACTCTTGCAGCAAGGGGTGGATTTAAGTATTAACTTTAAGGTAACACAAGATGAGAACACAACATACTAGGTAACTAAAAAGTAGATTAGAATGTTAAGTTTTCAAGTACACTCCCAATGTACAATGATTGGAATCGTGCTATCACTATCTGATAAAGTTATATATGGCCAGCGCCTTAGTAGTACAGCGGCATGGGAGCTTGGCTCCCTCCCCCATGTCCAGGGTTCGAACCCTGCCCCCTAACCCTACTATGTGTATCAAAAAAAAAAAAAAGTTATATATGGCATGCGTGTAATTAATAGATCTTAAATGATGTGAGGTTTTCTTTTCCCTGTTTCGGTTAGTTGAGGTCTTAAGAAAAGAGGCAAGTTAGCTATCCTTTAAAGAGAATAAAATACTAAAAGCTAATGGATATATACACATGAGCTCATAGTGTGAATAAGGAGATTATGTTGATGAAATTGAAATTTGAAAGTTGAAAATATATGTATCACTGCATGCGAAAGAGGAAAAGAAACTCACTGTCATATAACATAGGAAAAATGTTGTTACTAATATATATATATATATGTGTGTGTAGAGTTTTGTATTTATATAAAAAGAAAAGGGGGTCTGAGATATATATGAATATGCATACTTAAAGGAATAGGAAAAGCATGCTTATATATTTATATCCAACGTGTTACAGTGAAGTAGAAGGAAAAGTAAAATTGATTTATATATATATATACACACACCTTGAAACCAAAAGAAATAGGCGAAGTGTGGTCTTAAATACATAAATATGCAGGTCACGGTACAAAAACTTCACTGGGTGGCATATATATATTTATAGACGTTGGTACACTTTTCATATATATAAGTATATGATCTATATATATTGCTCTTATATATATATATATATAGCTGTTTATATATAGATACTTCGAAAAACCATGAGAAATATTAAAGCATAATTTGTTACATGATTGATATTTATAAACTCATAATTTAAAGTGTTAGGATAACCTTTGCGAGTTTAAAATAATTGTAAATAAATAATAATAATTAGAAAAATGATAATGATAATAATAAAATAAATATTGTTATTATTATTAGTAATAAGGGAATAAATAATAAAGGGAGTTATTAAATAATAATAAATTTAAAAGGGTATTATTAATCAGTAATAAATAGAAAGAGAATTAATAGTCACAATCGTCTCACTGATTTTTTCAGTCCTGTCATAATGTGCCCACTTCAAGCATTTCAAATATATTATTATTAAAATTTGTATATTTTTAATTTTATGAAATTATAAGTTATAATTTTGATTATGTAGAGTTTTAGAATAATTATTGATGGTTAGTAAATTGGTTGTGGTAGATTGATTTTTGGCATGTTTTTGAACTCTTGGATTAAGAGCAGTGTGATAATAGTTAGCTTCGACGAGAGGTAACTAATTTCCCCTTGTTATGTGTATTTATGTTTTTTTGTGAGTATTTTGTGAAATGATTATGAACATCTTAATAGAAATTGCCTTATGGAACCGTATGATTTGAATTGTGAAATATATGCATTATATTTATATATGTATAAGAATTGAGAATTGAGATATTATGATATGTATATGAGAAATATTTAAATAACATAATATGAACGTGAAAATTTTGGAAAATTTCTGTTGAACTATTTATTGTAATAATTATGGTAAGGGTTGAATTGAGAAGAAATGTAGTAATTTACTTTGCCACGTGGTGTAGCCTTCATTAGTGCACGATAGTTGGCTTTCTATTGTCCCACTAGTTCATTGAGGGATTGCCCACTAGTTCAATAAGGGCTTACGACACTCCACTAATTCAATAAGGGGGGAAAGACCCATGGTCTGAGACATATGCTCTGAGGATTTTGGCCAGTCCTCATCATATAACTAGTAAGCTTTTAAGTAACTAATAATATAGATGTAACTTAGCTCATGAGTCTAGTCGGCGGAAATAATGCGATTCGGTTGGATTGATGAGAGACATCTGAGGAATTGTGTTAATGAAAACTGTGATACATAATTTATGATACAGAATTCATGACATGAAATTTGTGACGTGTATGATAGTGAATTATATTTTTAATACTTTGTTATATAAATTGTTCCACATGGCACCTCACTAGCACATATTAGTATTCGTAATAAGTTTGATTGATGGTTATCAACATTTTTTAGGTAATAGTTTCCGTGCGAGTCTATCAGGGAAGACCTTGGAAGCTTAGGCTACTTCTGCCAAAAGTAGTGCTTCCACCTTTTTTGATATATGTTGAATGATTATATATTGTCACGTTAGGGCTCATTTTGCATATGCTAATTTATTTTGTATAATTTGGTAAATTATGAAGCATTACTTAGTTGTTGATCAACCCTTAATTAGTTAATATGTTATTTAAAATGGAGGGCCTTACACTTTCTTCCAGGATAAAGGAAATTGCCAAGTAGATCTAAGGTATGATGAATTTCCTCTAGGCTATACAATTATAATTCTTAAGGTTTTTGAGGACTTCCCGTTTTTAGTAGATTTGAGATATATTTTAATATATTTGGAGAGTCATCAATGCTAAATTAAAGAGATTTATTTGAGATTTTGACAAGATATCAATTTGGCACATTATTTTAGGGGATTTTATTGCAAATAACTTAATTTTAATTAAATAGAAATATTTAGGTATGTTTAGGTTTTAAGTATTAATATTTTTATATAGGTTTCTTCAGCTTTTTTTTTTTTTTGATACGAAAAGATGGCTAGAAGCCTACATAAACATAAACAAGCTTACAGAAAGGAGGAATTCAATCCTAAACTCTCCCGTTCAACCCAATTCTTGAGGTAAACAGGGCAACCATCAACAATACCAGAATGTGAAATGTCTGATTTAGCCAAAGCATCCGCAATTCTGTTTACATCCCGAGGAATAACCCTAACATCTACTTGCCAATCCCAACTAAGCATATCTTTGACTTTTACAATCAAATTACTGCTAGTATCACAAAAATCATCTAATATAAGATGAATGACCTCATTTGAATCAGACTCTAAAATAACCTTCTTGATGCCAAGATCCCAAGCCAATTGGAGACCTTCCGCCACTGCCCATTCCTCCGCCGTTGCCGGTTGACAAATGCCGATCTTCTTGCTAAAGCCCACCACCCAATTACCCATAAAGTCACGAACAACACCGCCGCATCCCGCCAAGGATGACTGTAATTCCACCGCCCCGTCAACGTTTAGCTTCATCCAGCCTTTGGGAGGCCTCTCCCAAACCGACACCTGCATAGAACCTGAGTGGGTTGCCAAACCCTCGGTTTCTTCAGCTTTTCTTACAATGTCCAGGTGAGCAATCTCGTGCAACAATGTTTGGGCTGATGGAATGGATTGGATGAATTGAATCAAAAAAAAAGAAGAAAAAGAAGAAGACAAAAACCTAAAAAGCTACGGGGGCCCACATAGCTTGAATTGGGGAATCAATTGAATGGAATTGGAAAGACCTAAAAAAGAAAGAAAGAAAGCTAAGGAGAAGTGGAGGACCAGAGGCGGCAATTAATTTTGGAGATCCATTTCTCGCTGACGGTGAACGCGAGACAAAGCGAGTGAACTTCCAGTCTTGCATACTCACACACCATCGGACCTTCTTCCTCGCCGGCGGCTTCCCTCTCCACCGCGGTCGCCGGCGAGATCCTCCCTTCTTCCACCACCATCCAACTTCATCTCTCTCCCTCACCATCTCAGACCACAGTGGCGATTTGGAAGCTCTAAAGGCAGATTCAGATGGAACAAAAGAAAAGGATGGAGAAGCTGAACGACCTTCGTTGCAGTGGAGTGCCTTGACAGATTTGATTCCTCCATGCTTTTCTTTTTGTTTGTTGTTTGAATCTGGATTTAAATTCTTTGTGCTGTGATGGTTTTTGTTAAAGCCATGTTTGGCTAATTTTTTTTTATAACCTAGAGGAACTTTGAACTTATAATTGTGGATTAGACTTTGTTTTTATTATTTAGTTATAATTAATATTAATTTTGGTTACTTAATCTTGTTTAGCTTTATCTATTTAGTGATTGGCCATCATTAAATATGAATTTGAGAATTAGGATTTACCTTGATGAAGGAAATTTTAATTAAGTTCTAAGATTAAGTAATATGGGATTAAATTACGATTTAATTTGTGATTAGGATAGACATATACCTAATTGCCCCATATAATTGTTGAAGAGTGTGTTCGAGTTTTATTGCCTCTTGAGTAATTATGTTAGACATAACAAAATACACTTAAGAGAGGGTTGTAAGTGGACCGACAGGTACTTATAGCTACTTATACTCGAGATTAACAAAATTGATATTAAGGCTAATTAAATTAGTGAAATCAAAGTTTATGAAGCTAATAAGGGATTAGTGACTCTGGGTTGCTCATTTGATTATTGTGGTGGTTTGTTTATTTTAATTTTAGTTTAATTCATTTTTCTTAATTAAATTCAATTTGATTCGCTCAACTTAAAAGAAAGTGTAAAATTAATGTTTAACCGAAGTTTGTGATACCAAGTCCTCGTGGGAACGATATTTTACTCACTCTTTATTACTTGGTACGGCCCGTACACTTGCGGAGTTTATAAGCTACAAAGTTTTTCCCTATCAAGTTTTTGGCATCGTTGCCGGGGACTTGTGTGTCACAAATGTCCTGGTTAGAATTGATTGAGCATTAGTAGTTTAAATTTGAGTTTGTAAATATTTCATTTTATTTTTCCCTAACCTGCAAGGAAGCTTTTCCCAAACTAGACCTGATGCTCCTGCTGACTAGTCACGGGTGAAGTCACTCCCCAAACCAGGAAAATTTAATAAAGGACAATGGAAGTAAGTTTTAGGTGATCCAAAGCTCATTTTAAACCTTAAGAAATGTACTACTTAGTGTCAAAATTTCACAGAAAGAATCAAACCCTAACTCCTAAAAATAGCTTACACAACATTTCAGCAGTTCCCATTTAACATGCATGCTCATATTCATATGTGTAACCATAAAATCATGGCTTTTCTTGCAGCAAACACGCCATTAGAGATTCATAATGCATGCTCTATTTTTCGGTGCTTGGCAACAGAACCAAAGGAAGGGAAAAATAACTCCAAAATCAACATGCAATAACACTACAAGGCTTAATTCCTATAGTTTCACTCTTCTCTTTAATTTCCAGACTTTCATTCAGTTCAGAAATCCCCAAAAATCAGATGAAAAATGATGAAGGGACTCACCTAAGTTCCCAAAATCAGCCTTGCATGAAAGTTTGCTGCTTCTTCCTTGTTCCCTTGGCTGACCTTTAAGAAGAGTAGGTTGATGATGATGAAGGTCACTGTGGAGTTGAGGAAAGGATGGGCGTCACGGTGGTTGAAGGAGGAGGTTACGGTGGAGATTGAGAAGAGAGGAGGGATGTGAGTTGGCTGTAATGAGAGAATGGATGCAGGAATGGGAGGGAGTGTCGTATGTGGAGATTGAAATGAATGAGGTGGGGGGTGGCATGTGGTGTCGTGTAAGGAAGGAAGGAGTGGTACGTGGAATGCAGACAAGAAACTAAGGAGGGGAGTATATTGTGTTTAAATGGTGTATGGGCCATCTAAAAAAACCAAGAGCATTTATTGGGCTTGAATGTTACGACAATATATGGGCCTAATGTTGTGTGATGAATTATGAGGGAATCTTGACTTTGCATGTATGGTCCAACAACGCATGTGGGTTGAATTTGTTAATGGACCATTAAAAATTAATCAATTTGATCATTACAAGGCTCTCATTTGTAATTAGGTTCTTGATTTATTTAATTGCAAATATCAAATATATAGTAGAAATAAATTTTTAATTCCATTTAAGGATTTTTCTTCTTTAAATAATTTCTTTAGGCCACAAAATATTGTCTTAAAAATTTGGGCCAAAAATTATTTCCTAACTATTTTTCCTTAATTTTTAGGAAATTATGCCTTAAATTTCAATAATTACTTTTTAAGATGGGTTAAGGAGCGAAAATACACACGAGCTTTTCCTTCAGGAGTACCCAATACTACGAGCTTTCTTTAGGAGCAAAAATACACACGTGGTTACTATTTTGGAGCAAAAATCACACCAACAGTTGAAAAAAACACGTCCGTTAGTTTGACCTTTACTGCGTCAGTTAACTACTGGAAATAGGGAAAAAAAAAACAAAGGAAGCTCGAATAAAAAAGTAACTCCATCGTTAACTCTCTCAGCCACCATCCCTGCTGAGAGATTACCATTTGTTGTTCAACCTTCAACGAGACGACTAATATCTCATTCTACATTGAGACCAAAGATGGTATCTTTCTGGTTTTTTGTCATCAAATACAAAGATGGCTCCGGTTGTTTTTGAAACATTTTTTGTTCTGACATAGGTGGCTCCAGTTTTCTTTCAAGCATTTGAGATGATTCCTTAATTTATACGAATCATACAAAGGACTCCACAATCGCACATTGACTTTGTTGGTGTTGATTATTTCTCTACAACTTTCTCCTTCCTCTCCTTCACTCTTGTTTCTGTAGATTTCGCGTCACTCATTTGATTCTCCTTCGCCGATTCTTCTTCTTCTGTCTTTACCCTCAAATCTGCCATCTCAGTATTTTTGAGTTTTCTTCTGTATAGGTTGGTTCATTTCTGAGACTTTAATAAGTCATATATATATATATATATATATATATATATATATATATATATAAATGCAAGAGGCACGTGTTCTTTTATATAGCTTGCTTTTATCTTGTTGGGTGTGTCGTGGGATGATAAAAAAAATGAAAATGAAACAATCCAAACAACTTCAACATTGGATGGGGCCCAAGCTTTTCAATGCTCTGTTCACCTCTATTTTGATGAGGAAAAACAAGGGTAAACTGAAGAAGAGGGAGAAAATTCAAAAGAAAAAAAAAAGTACAGGGAGGGAGTTGAACAACATAAATCACATGCATGTGTGACAGATATGGTTTTAGAGCTAGAGCAAGGCAAGATGACAATGCTCTTGTTCCTCCCATTGCGCCATAGGTCAGTAAAAATACCAAGGGACGAAATGCTTTTACGAGTCGTCTTTCACGACGCATGAACTTCTTGAAGATAAAACATGCATGTATATTATAATATTATTACATGCGCGTGCACGTGTTGGTTTTATATTACTATATATTATAATACAATGATCTACGTACGCATGAACTTCTCAACTAAAATGTACACATATATAAGCATAACATGCGCGAGCGTGTTGGTTATGAGATACTATAATTGAATGAATTTCTTGAAGATAAAACATGCATGTATATTATAATATTATTACAGAATCACACGATTGTAAATGAGAATAATAATAATAATAAATGTAGCTATATAATAAGGCTCACTAAAAATGATTGCAAAGTGCCCTCCCTAAAATGAATCCACGATATTGTTGGAGGATTTAAAGGTGCGTACGTACGTGTGTGTGTCAGTGGAGACTGGAGAGAGCAGGAGGGAGGGAGATCCGCTGGATGAATGAACATAGTATATGATTAAGAAAGAGTGATGATGAAGATGTGGGAAGGAGGTAGTTGTAGCGTCAAAACTGCTGGCCTGGGTGAGGAAGCATTCATTGAGAATACAAAGAAGTGAGTTGATGGAAGGTGGGACAGCTTCTAGAATCCTTTTACAATATCAAAGAATGTATGCTCAAGTAGTTAATCAGTTATGAACTATCAAGAGAAATATAAGTTTAACGTGTCACATGACAGCTACTTCACAAAGTCCTCAAGACATTGAACAAAAAATAAGGCACTAAAATGTAAGTAAATTGACTCCTTGGATTGGATGAAGCTTGCCAGCTAAAACCACACCAGAAAAGCAGAAAAAGAAAGAAAACTCGAGACAGAGGAAGATTATTCAAACTGTATGCAAAAATGTCGTTCTCCCAGTCCATGCTCGCAACAGCCTCTGTTTATATTTTTCAACTTCGCCAATGAAGAGTCTTCTCGGCTCGGGAAGTTGAAAACAAAAGGTGATCTCTCAACAGAGATGGTGGCTGAGAGAGTTAACGATGGAGTTACTCTTTTATTTGAGCTTCCTCTGTTTTTTGTTTTTTTTCCTGTTTCCAGTAGTTAACTGACACAGTGGAGGTAAAACTAACGGACGTTATTTTTTTCAATTGTTGGTGTGACTTTTGCTCCAAAATGATAACCACGTGTGGAAAAAGTATTTTTGTTCACAAAAAAAGCTCGTGGTGCTGGACGCTCCTGAGGGAAAAGCTCATATGTATTTTCGCTCTTTAACCCTTTTAAGATTTTTAAGACTCAATTTCCCATAATCAATCCCATGTCATATTTTAATTCCTAATTTCTAAATTTTGGGATGTTACTACGTTGTGTACAAGCTTTGTACTATTATAGCATGCATAAAATTAAATTACTACATGCAGAGCAAAAAACCAACGACTCTTGAGCGGGCATTGAACTTGGAGTTTTGACTTTGTCAAATGATTAAGTTGTTGACTTTATAGTAATTGACAAAGCTGCAAACTTACAAATTATTTGTCAGAAGTTCAAAGAGTTTTGAAGACCAAGAGTGCTGAGTTGAACAAGGATGACGAGAGAGGGAGAGTGATGAGCAGGAACGCCGTTATTCTAGAATTGGAGAAAAGTTGGTATGGATATTAATTATTGATTGAGTCTTACACGTAGGTAATTTATACGGTGCACATAAAAAGCTTCTGTGTTATATACGATTTTTGATTCTAAAACATTTTCTGAGATTTAATGATTAAGTTGTACAAGGATTACGCAGCCCTTTGTTCTGTGGTCTATCTGGAATGGAAGCAAATTGATGAAAGAGAAATTATGTGGACAAGGAAAGATGGAGTGTAGGCTTGGGACCAGTGTATTTAAGATACAACTCCCACGGCCCAACCAAAACACACCAGCAAAAAGTGGACCCCACGCAAAGAAAAAAGTCAAAATAAATCTATTGTTGCTGATTCAAGATATCTTTGAATCAAAAAGCAAAGGGATTGAGATGGAAGAAAAGCAGATCATGCCAATGGCCCAACTAGCAATACCCTAAGTATATCTATTAAATTGGAGATCAGCAAAGCCACAGGGAGAGACGCACAGACGCAGAGATTATAACTGGACAGCAGCGACTAATGGGAGTTGGCACAAGTAGTAAGCGACTTGTGTTGTTTAAGTAAAGGTCTCTGGTTTGAGCCTTATGGATGCAAAAAAACCCCGTTAGGAGACTCTCCCACCAAAGCGAGGTGCACGACGCGGGTCGGATCCGGATTGGTCAGGGCAAATCCCTAGTAAAAAAAAAAAAAAAAAGGATGGCAGCAAGGATATCAGCACGGAATGCATGTTCAGACGCACAAGGGGCAGCCATAGAAGCAAGGAGTACTGAGGGATTTTTTGGGAGTCTTATTTCTCTTTGCTTTTCCTGTCTTGTTTGAATTTGAGTTTTATCTTTTTATAGATTTTAGTATAGCCATGTGTGGCTAAATTTTCTTTTCAACCTAGAGAACCTATGAACTTGTTTGGGTTCTAGGTATTATTCCCACTATTAGTTTTAATTAATTTTATTCAATTTATTTATTTTTGTTTTTATTGCTATTGCTTATTAATTGGCCACTAGTAAACATGTTTTGGAGATTTAGGGTTAAACTTGGAAGAGGGAATTGACTTTAGGATTAAATAATGTGGAATTAGCTTTTAATCTAATTTGCATTTAGGATAGGCATATACCTAGAAGCTCCGCATAATCAAATTAGAGTGGGTTTGATCTAAAACGCATCCTAGTTAATTGTGTGAGGCGTTACATGATTAATTAAGATAGGTTTATAAGTGGACCGGAAGGCATTTATAAACATTAATACTCTAGATTAGCTGAGTTAGTTATGTCAAAATTAATTTAGTGGGGATAAAATCAAAGAAACCAGCAAGGAATTAGTGACTCTAGGTTGTATTTTTCAAATTGGAATTCGCTCTTTTGCTATTATTAGTTTCTTATTAATTTTCTTTATTATTGAAAACAATTCTAACTCGCTCAACTTTAATGGAATAAGGGAATTTAATATCTAATCACTAGATTGATTGAGTCCTCGTGAGAATGATACTTTTTCTATTTATCACTTTATTACTTGATACGGCTTATATACTTGCGAAGTCTATAGGTTATAAATTTTGCTCTATCACTACCCCTACTAATTGCACTAAACTCTAATATTATATTAATTCATACTCTCACTTACTACCTTATTAAGTAGGGGGATACATGGAAAAAAATAATTAATGCTCATTGGAAACAAGCAAGTACCTTATAAAAAGTACCGTATACACTTGGTAGTTGGTGTTTTATAATAAAGATGAGAGAGAGTACCATTTAAAGAAAGAAGGCACAACGTACTTTACAAATATATCAGCTATTCTTTTAGCTATATTATATTTGGTATACTTTAGATCTTGCGATGTTTGCTAGTAACTTATACATATCTGGTTTTTGGATGTTATATTTTTCTCACAAAAAGATGAAAAATTTAGTTTTGATGAGAGAGATATATGCTCCAACTTTATGAAAACAGCAAAGGTTTACCAAGAAAATTATTACCCTGGTTGGTCTTTTCAAGGTACGAATGAAAAATGAAAATTTTCTATTTTTAATGATTTGGTCAAGGGTTTTCCCTTTCGAGTCTCAAGGCGCAAAGGTTTTTGCTTCTCCCAAAAAGTGAGTTTCCTGAGATTTAAATTTATGTTCTTTTTTTCAAGGTGAGGCCGCTTACCGTCTCAACTAACAACTTGTTAGTAATTATAAATTTCTTTAGTGTGTGTGTGTGTGCGATTACAGCATATAAGAAGTCTGTAGTCTAACTTTGATACTTAGAAAGTATATTAAGGACTTGAGCACCCAAAAAATTGTGGAATGTTATTTAAAAAAATATTTTAGAATAGTGGATGAATGCACAAAAAATTACTTTAGTGGATTAGAAAAATATTTTAGGGGCTGAATATATCATAATCTTAAAGCAGTATGCATAAAGGGTCGTTAGAATAGAATTATTTAATATGTTATAAATTTTCACTATTTGAGAAACAAACATATTGTATATCATCAAAATATAATATTTGAATTATTAATGCCAAAAGATGGATAGCTTGAGGGTTTCAAATATATCACATAACAAATCCAACTGAAATAAAAAAATTGTCTTTGTTAACTTTTGAACTTGTAATGCTGACAATCCAGGCAGAGAAAAGCTACTTCTGGATGTTGTCTTGTATCACTTCCTGTGAAGATCATTCATTTTTAATATTGTTAATTGTTACTCCCTCCCTCAAGTCTTTAATATAAGACATAATTTAATTAGATTAAGGAAGTAAGCTAAGTTAGTTAATATTGACATGTATTTTCTAAAAAATCATAGTTATATTTCTTAATTCCCTCATTACAACTCCTCTTTGATTATTGTTGATGGAGTATTAATAAGAGTAAATTATGAAAAAGTTGACTAATATAAAAGTTATGTCTTTTAATTAAAATCAAAATCAACTCTCCAAATAAGTCTTATATTAAAGACGAACGATTAATAGATAATGTTACATAAAACGTACCAATGGCGATTAGGTAGCCTAGCTAGAAGGGCCCTCCATAGATATTAAAAAGACCAAGTGTTGAAACTTTACAAACGAAAATGATAGCTGTTAATAAACTGTTACGTTGGAAACCGTCGATTGCCAAAAAATAAATAAATAAATAAAAGAGCAGTGCAAACAGTACGCAAGATAGAAGTTAAATAATATCTCAATTTAATTGATCCTAGCTAGTTGAAGGCTTTGCAAAATATCTTTAATAATATTTCAATTTAATTAATTACATAAGGGATAAGCCAAACAAGGTTACATTTGTGGTTCCGGCCGCTGAACACGTCTGGAAAAGAATGGATAACAACAAATTAGGAAGTTCGGGATATTCGAATTTAACATTCAAAGCCATTTCAATTGGCTTTTCAAAATTCTTTATAATGCCAAAAAAATATCTCTGAACTTTCAACAAAACACTCCTAGTCAAATATACTAATTTTCAAGCATTATGCTCCGAAGATTAATCGGATAAATTCATTTAACTGCTTAGAAAGCTTTGAATTGATCTCTTGCAACTTCTGCAAGAAACAAGACTACTTGTCAACTTCATAAAATTATATAAAGGCTTGAGTTCTGAAATATCTAGCAGGTGGATACAAAAACAACTACAGATTTTAGTGTTATTTTACCTGTGAAATTATCAAACTTGGTTCCAAGGCTATTATGAATTCAGATCGAAGCCTTTTGCTTCTTTTTTCTGCTTTCGATTCCATTATTCTCCTTCTCATCAATTGCTTCCCAGGGGCTTCAGCAGATAACAATAATAATGGAATCAATATCGATGTTGGTGCAATTATTGATTTCAATTCTCAAGTTGGAAAACAACAGAAAGAAGCCATGGAAATTGCAGCTCAAAGCTTTAACAACTATTCAAACAGCCTCAACATATCCCTCCATTTCCGTGACTCTCGAAGAAGTCCATTACAGGCAGCTTCTGCTGGTGATTATTTATATATTTATATGTCGTTATGTATATGTGTGTGTTGCTCCTTTGATTCTTAATATATGATATATTTATCTAATTTGATTAGATTAAGAAAATTAGTTAAGTTAGTTAATATGATATATATTTTTTAAAACATCCTAGTCATCTTTCTTAATTTCCTCATTCCCTCTCTCCCTTGATTATTGGTTATTTATTAAGAAAGCATCAATAGGGCTAAATTAGGAAAAGATTGGTTAATATGACAATTATGTCTTATATTTAAGACCATGATCAATTTTCGTGACTCTCTAAGAAATCCATTACAGCTGGTGAGTATTTATATATTCATATGTATATAAGCATCACTCCCTCCAGTCATTCATATAAGACATTTTTATCTAATTTGATTAGATTAAAAAAGTGAGTTGAGTTAGTTAATGTGACATATATTTTCTAAAAGACCTTAATCATCTTCCTTAATCCTCTCATTTCCTCTCCTCTTTGATTATTATTAAGGAATTATCAATAGGGGTAAATTAGGAAAAGATTGACAAATACGAAAATTATGTTTTATATTTAAGACCACGATCATGTCCCCAAATATACTTTATATTAAGGATAGAAGAGAATATTTTATACTACTTCCGGTCCTAATTATAGGAACACTTTTGTAGTGCAATTTGCATTACAAAAGTGTTTTTATAATTAGAATCGGAGGGAGTATTAAATATGCATGTAATGAGTGAATATAATCCTTGTGATTATTTTGTTTTACAGCTGAACAACTAATAAATGAAACAAAAGCTAAAGCTATCATTGGAATGGAGACATGGAAGGAAGCAGCTTTTGTAGCTGAACTTGGAGATAAAGCTCAAGTTCCTGTAATTTCATTCTCATCTCCTTCAATATCCTCACCACCCTCATCAATCCCATTTCGTTGGCCTTTCTTGATTCAAATGGCCAAGAATCAGACAGCTAATATAAATTGCATAGCTGATATTGTTCATGCATATGGCTGGCAAAACGTTATAGCCATATATGAAGATGATTCTTATAGTACTGATTCTTCAGGAATGTTAGCCCTCCTTTCTGAAGCCCTGTTGAAGACTAATTCTCAAATTGAGCGTAGACTTGTCCTCCCACCATTTTCTTCTTTATCTGATTCAAAAGGGTTTGTTCTTGATGAACTTATTGAGCTATTATTATCAGCAAAATCTAGGGTTTTCATTGTTCTCAAAGCATCATTACCTATGGTTATTCATTTGTTTAGAGAGCAATGTTCTTAAAACGTAGTGTCTACGTTGAAACGGTAAGGGTAAGCAAAAACGTAAAAACGGAAAACGTAAACGAAACGTAAGAGTTTACTACGTACATTAAAAAAAAAAATCCAACATATATAAAATTAAAATACACTAATACATTAAAGTTATCACAAATTTAAGTCCAAACACTCAATCATCAATCATCATAATACATATTAAAATCAAAACACCAAAACAATAAAATTATAAAAGAGATCAACATCTCCAAAAGTGTACAAAAAAGAAATGTACATCAGCCATAATAATTTTAAAGTAATTAAATTTAAGTCCCAAATATATATTATCCCATGGTGTCACAGTAAGAACTGAACCCACATGTATCTTTACCAAACCCGAAGCTAGCCCACACTTCTTCCTTTATTCATTAATTTACTTGCCCATCTCGTCCTATCTGACATTTCCTTCTTTATTCATTAATTTTTTTTTTGGGGACAAATTCTTTATTCATTAACTCACCTCGTCCCTAACAACTCAACTCGCGACCCCCAAATTTCGAACCCTACTCCCAAATCTCCTCCGCCATGAATCCTCCACAATCACCTTTGGACTCTACCTCCCCCCCAATCATAGACTTCCGCCCCTTCACCAAACATTATCATCCAGCAAGATAGCCCCTCCCTTCCCATTCTGAGAGTATATAAATAAATACCACGGTTGGAGTGTCGGACGAAGTGAGTGATGAAGAACCAGCAGCCACTACGGTCGATGAATCCAAACTGCAGCAGCGTCGCCGTCCAGCCCCAGCGATCAGAGAAGAAGAGAAAGGAAAAGGTGATTGTACAGATCTACACTTTTTTCAAAAATTTCAGAACGGTGAACTCGTCCGTTTCAACCGTTTCAACCGAGTTGGAACGACGTCTCAACCGTTTCAGCGTGATATGCGTCTCAACCTCCGTTCTGACTCGTTTTTCCGGCGAAAAACGTAAAATCGTCCGTTTCAACGTTTTGAGACGACGTTTTTACAACCTTGTTAGAGAGGCTAAGAAACTAGGGTTCTTAGGTAAAAACTCAGTTTGGATTGTGAATGAAGATATTGCTGGCATGTTGGACTCAGTCAATGAGACTGTCTTGTCCTCCATGAAAGGAATTATTGGAATCAAAAGCTATTATTCTACTACTTCAAGTGATTATAGTCAGTTCATAGAAAAATTGCAAAACCAGTCTCATCCATCAGCAGCATTCTATGCACTGCAAGCTTATGATAGCATCACGATGGTCGCAAAAGCCCAACAGAAGATGAATGGTACTAATGACTTGAGATTGTTCTTGAAGACAATGCTGTCTAGTAACTTCACTGGTTTAACCGGTGACATAAGGTTCAAGGAAGGCCATTTATCATAGACTCCATTGTTAAGAGTGATAAACGTGGTTAACAATAAATACGCAGAATTGGATTTTTGGGTACCAAATTTGAAGTTCTTTAAATCTCTGCAAGACATAGAGAAAGGAAGTGGTGTTGCTAGAAATATTCCTAATGGTCCAGTGGTTTGGCCTGGAGGTCAAAAGACTCTAAACAATAATGATAATGTTCCATTAGGATGGGATATACCTTCTGAAAAGAATCCTTTAAAAGTAATAGTTACTCCAGAGTCTGCTTTCGAGAATTTTGTGAGGGAAGAATCTCAAGGCAAATATGTTGGTCTGTGTATTGAAATTTTTGAAACCATTCAAGAACAGCTCAAAGATAAATACTCTGGTCTGCCATATGAACACAAAATGACCTAGCATGAGTGGTGATATATGGGATAAGGAATAATTATGTGGCATGCATTACATTAAACCCTGTCTTAAACCCTGCATTACATTAAATAGAAATAGCTTCTTTTCCTATGTCTTAATTCACCTCCTTTAATATGGATTTTAGAAGCCAGGGAAACTTGATAGTAAGCCCTTTCTATTTTTAGCAAAGTAATGTAAAGAAGTCCTTTTGACCTATAAAATGATGGTAAGCCAGCACAAATGTCCAAGGTTGACAACTAGGTTAGAAAATGTGGTAGAACAAGGAAACTAAGGGGTGATTGTAATGGAATTCGGTTTTCAAATGAGAAGACTAATTTTACTTAAGAGATGGAACAACTTTTTAGATATCTAGTTGTACATAAAATGCATGCTTAGCACTATAAAACTTTTCCTTCTCCATCATTTCAAACAAACTTAAAAGAATATACAATGAAGTGTTTATCGCAAAAGATTTTCAATGTCAATTTAGAGGATATCTAATTCTATCTAGATTCTTTTAACATTTTACTAATGATGGTTCCAAGCAAGAAATATCAATCAAACATATCACAATCTAGAGACTTTTCATGCTTTGCATAAAAATCGAGAAATGAGATGACAACTGTTGGATTCATTATCAATTTGAACGGGTTGTAATATAGTCAAAATCCACTTCAATAAAACATGTATCTTCACAACACATGAAGGAAAAAAAAATGTTTGAGTTTTGGCAAGGAAAAAAAATGTTTAAGAACAAAATCAATCATGTCTCTAAGGAAAACCAAAACTCAATGTCATATACCACATACACCTCACTTCCCTTCTTACATTCGTATGGATGTCAATGGGTTAACTAACTGTTTTTCCAGATATGTCTTCTAACATATACTTAGGTATTAGTCTACTACGACCCTTTTCTTCCTTGAGTACTTTCTTCATAAAGGGTCTCTCAATCCTAGCTAGTCTGTCCCTTATCATTAAACTATTCCGTACTATCCATGATGACAAATTAGCCTAGAGGGGTAGAGTAAAACTGGACCACCTATACGGCCCTCAATGATGCCTTGATTATGATTATGCCCGGGTTCATAACGATAATTAAGACCCCAATGAAAACATTGCTCTGGGTACTGAAATTGGTTCTATTTACGGTTGTTTATTTCTACCACTACATCTATCTCTATCTCTACCTTTGGGGAACTCCAGTCCCTTATAAGCATCGGAAGGAACAGTGATCAGCACCTATTGCAAACACATGTATATTTTCTTACTGTAGCTGCTATGTCATAATACTCCAACTACTTATCAATATTTCCTTAACTTCCCTTGACTGGTACTAGGTTCATATTTCGTTCTTCGATTACTCGTTATCTAAGGACAACCTTTTGGTGTTAATATCGAAAGGAGTGGAAATTGACTGTACGTTCGCTGTGGAAGAGTTTATTCGCCTTTTCTATCTAGGCATGGTTTCGTAAGGGAACTCACTCTCAGAGTCACTCGTAAGAGGATTCATTCTCAGGGTCGTTTTGATAGCTAGAAATATTCACTGTTGCCAATATCAGATGTATGACCCGATACTATAGGTTTCTCTGGTTCAGAAAGTATACTAGTTGTTGAATCGAGGTAGTACACAGGATCAGGGTTGTGTACGGGTTTTGTATACCGACCATGACGGGTGTACATTCGAAAATTCGGGGTTACGAATGAGTGTAGGGCTTTTCTTCTCTATCTAACAATACACCAGGGTTATATCAGTACTCATTTCCAAAGTATGCTCTGAGGCAATGGCTTAGAGCCTAACTTAGTTAATCAAACCGATTGGCCAGGTAGGCATCTATCATGGGAGTCTCATCGACTTTATGGCGACTGATTGACTGATCCACATAGACTCGGCCCTACCTTCGGCACCAATGGTTTACTGTAACTGAGTCGGGTTCATACCAAATAAAATACTTTTGAAGGCTGAGAACCTAACTCTGCTACTCAAACAATCCGGCCAGGCAGGTGTATTTGTGGAAGGCTCGCCGAATTCACGGGGACTGATTGCCATCCACAAAACCCTTTCTAGACACCAGACTGTTTGGAGTAACTTAGTTAACTTCATGCCAGGATGCCTGCTCTGATACCAAAATGTAACATCCCGCCTTTTTAAACGTGGTTTTTGAAAAGGGATTATTAGAGCTTCAAAGAAATAATCAGAGTGGCATCGGAAAAAGATTTTCTTTTTAACACAATATCTTAATCAAAGCATCAGCGTAATAATTTTTTTTAAAAAAGAGCGAGTAACTGATATACATTCCCTGTTGTTGAGTCTGGTTGCTATTACAGTGGTACAAATCTCTGAATATTTTCGATTACAATGACCCCTAGGTACTTCTCTGCCCGTGCCCTCTCGTGTGCTATTCATCCTTGTTCTTGTCCCGGTTCCACCAGTATCTGAGACTATGAGCTGGGGTTCAATTCCCATTGAACCCCAAGTAACGGTTAACCTCATGCTTATGTACAGTTATGTATGACAGATATTCATGATAAAACAACAATATCCATATTCAATATTCATTTCTCAAAGATAAAAACACAACCATCATATATCTATATTATTCCATTCTCATCACTTATTCATATCAAACCAGTCTGCACTCTTCACCAGTGCCACGATGGCCTATCGTGTCCTCAGCGCTCTAGGAAAACTCAAACGGCATTACCAAGACTGTAACCTGTATATAGCTGTATATATTTATTCAAATAATTTTTAAAGCATAGTCACAGTCTATGAGCATATCTACCACATACAAGTGTACAATAAGCATCAGAGTTAGTGTTACAGTACGCGTCCGTACCTTTGTTGACGATATTGGTACACTGTCGTTCGATCGGTGATCACGTTTACCCTATAATGGTAATATCGTATTTATTAAATCACAAATAATATTCTAGAAGGTATCCTAGTCACTAATGACCTTTTTACCCTTGGTTGGATTATTTCTCAACTTATCACCTTTAATTCTTCAAAAAATGCTGGTGCAAAATCTGGGCAGAATGTCGCCTAACTTTGAAAAATCATAACTAATTCTATAAAAATCGAAACGAGGATTCGTAAAATTCCTCAGAATCCTTAGGATGTCTAGTTTAAAGGAAAAATAATAGCCTTTGCCCAGATTCCACGGTTAATTCCCAGTTTTTAAGTTTTGAACATCTGTTCAGAATTTTCCAGAAATTCGTAGCCCTAACACAGTTTTGAACATCTGTTCAGAAATCATTTGAACTCTTTACATATTTAAAAAACCCTATATGTATAATTTTACCATGAATTTCCTCAGAATTTTCCTATCATGTTTTCAACATAAAATATAGGCATTTTCAGGTCTGGTTCAGAAATTCCAGAACCGATGCAATTTTGCCAGAACTTTGTTACTTCGATGTTTCTCTTCCGGAAATTTTGCTAAAACCTCTTCTTCATCAATTTTTCGAAATAAAGCTGATTTTAACCATAAAAACATGAATCTAAAATTATTCTAGAATATTTAGGATCTAATCTACTTCTATCTAAGAATTTAAAGACTAAAACTAAAAAACTATAAAGCTAAAAACTAAAAACTAAAGACAAGCTTACCTCTTGAAGCTTCTTGCTCTTCCTCCTCCTTCTTGCTCCTCTTAGAAATCAAATCTTGGAGTTTGATTTGGTGTGAGGAGAATGAAGGGGAGAGCTCCCTATTTATAGGAAAAATTCAACACCTTTCACAAGCCTCAACTTATTCATTCTTGGCCATTGGATCTCAAGCAACATTGAAACTCTCATCCTAGCCTTACACCACACCCCTTCTAGCCTCTTCCATTGTTTGATGACTCACCCTATCCTCTTCCAAAATTGCCAAAAGTCTTCAAATAGCTTTATGACTCACACCTAGAGTTATGACTCATTTCATACATAGATTGGTGACTCATGTGTGTTTAGGTTAATGACTCATTCATAGAGTGATGACTCATTTTTGCATATGTGTAATTGCTTCTTAGAATTTCCTACTTCTTTCACTTTGTATTCCACTAGATAGAAATTCATTTGGGGGTCCTATTGAGGTTTCATGTACATTTCCTCATTGGTTTTGAATCCTTGAAGTTATTAGCTTCATTTAGAGACCAATTTTGCCTATCTTTTCTATTGATTCCCTTTCTTAAACAATTATGAAAATGGCTTTGGTTATACTTGTTTTCATGCTTGATTTATGCTTGTTATGAATCTCAACTTAGTTTTCATACTTAGTTCATGGATTTCAAGATATAATTTAGTTTGTATAGATTTTCATTTGTTTATGTCTAGAATTAATTTCATGCATTATCCTAATTATGCAATTAACTAAATCCCTATTGGCTAACAAGTTGACTTCCCTTTCCCTCTTCATACTAAACACACACATATGCACAACAATAGCATACACACACATACACAACAATGACATCATCACATGCATCATCTTATCCTCTTCCAACTTTCCCACTAGGCTCACAACAATAGCACTCACAACACTCTCTCTCTTTCCCACACACATGCACAACTCCCTCTCATTGGTTGTTTTAAGTTCACATGGATTATGTTTTATGAGAGTTAATTTAAGCCTTAGGATTTAACTTTACTAGATTTAATCCACACCTTCAATTTGTATTAATCTCTTATTGGTCTAATTAATTTTCATGAGGATTAAGAACATTTTCTTGATTTATCATTGACTAATCTAATTTCACAAGGATTAAGCTTTTATAATTATTTAAGCCCTTAGATTGGCTTTATGTGGTTAATTCTTGACCCTTAGATCATAGTTGATTTTATTGACTTTTCAAAGATTGATTAGAATTTAATTATCACCTTAATCCAATACTTAATTGCCCCTTGATTATTGTATTATTGACTTTTAGGGTAGTTTAAGATTATTGTTAATCTATTTTATGCTAACCTCATCTCCTATTGGTCTTTGAAGCTTAACACATCTATTGATTGTAAATAATTAGCTAAATATTCCCTTAGTGTAATTTTAATTGTTCATTAAGTGTTGGTAATTACCTTTTAATTGTTCAAGTGTTTTGATAATTCTTTATGGCATTTTATGACTTAAATATGAACTAAGTATTAGTTCTAGGGTTTTAGAAAATTTGGTCTCTTAAACATTTATAAAATTGGTGTTTAAAACCCTTTGATCAATTATGAAAATTAATACAATTATTCCAGTTATTGTAATTTAATTGTTCCTTAGTTGTTAATAATTTCTCTTAATTGATATACGTATTTTTAGGCCATTTAATTATCTATTATGATTAGATTAGGATTATACTTAGTTTTAGAGTCTTTAGGGCATTTTATAATATTTTATGATCCATCATGAAATTTTTTAAATTGGGTTTTGCCCTATCTAAATTCTAGAGAAAATTTGCCCAAGAAATAAAATAAACTACAAAATTTGGAGACAACATATTCTCCTTTTTTTTTTTTTTATAGGTATTATTTGCCAAAATATACTATTTTTAATGAATATGAATTTTAGGACATTCCATTCCTCCAATTTTATTTATGTATTTTCATAACTCTTTCTTGCTCTTCTTGATCATACAAGAACCCTAATTTAATTTAGTAATTGTTTGTATTTTTATGATATTTTATGATCCCTAGAAAAGTTCAATCTTAATCCTCTATAAGGATTTCCTAGAAATTAGAATAATCATACCTCATAATTTGAGACCACATATTCACCTAGTTTAAATAGGTGTCATTTATCAAAATATTGTAGTTATGATAAATTATAATTTTTGGGGTATTACAATTCATGCTCTATATGCCCCTTTTTTTTTTTCTTCCTTTTTTTGAGTTTGATGATAGATTTTACTATAGACTAATCAATATTTGATGATCGGCAAGTTCATATAACACCGTTTTACAGTACTTATGGCCTCACGTGAGCTTCTAATTAAGCATAACTAATACTTGTGTAACACATGACAATTGCTTACAAATTAATGATATATTCGGTTACTTGTCTAACAGCCTACATCTAGGACTAAATAAGTGTAAAGAAAATTAGGAACTGCTTGAATTAACATTTGCAAAAGTGACTTTTATCCTACTTATTGTATTTTGTAAAATGAAGTTTGGGTAAAAGTCAATTAGTGTAATATAATTTATGTGTTTGTATGCGTTTTTATATAAAAAGTTAGTTTTTTAAAAAACTTTTTTGCATGATATATTAAAAATCCTTTTTCAAAAGTTATAAATCTATTTTTTTAAAAAAAGGATGGAAAAAAAGAAGAATCTAAAAGTCAGAAGTTCAAACAACCAACTTTGGCTTTTAGCCAAAAAGTTGTCTGCTCCAAATTCTAACCAAAACAAGATGTTAGGCTTCAATGGGAATTTTTTGTGTTCTCAGCCTAGCTTTTGAGCTTCTAAAAGACATGCCAAACATACACTTAATAACATTAATCAGCCATCTTAGTTGATATTTTTTTATGCATGTATTTCTCAGGGGGTGAAGTGCGCAGTAACTCAGCAAGAGTGGTGGTTGCTGTATGGCTATTTCTGGTGGTCGTTTTGACTTCAAGCTACACAGCAAATTTGTCTTCTATGCTCACTGTAAAACGCATGAATACTGGGAGAGGCGTTGAGTGGCTGAAGGAAAATAAGTTAACAGTTGGCTGTGATAATAGCAGTCAATTTGTGATGAACTACTTGCTCCATGTCTATAACATACCTGAAGAGCAGATCTTAAGTCTTGATGGTGAAGCTGACTTTGTGGCCAGCTTTAAGAGCAAGCGAATTTCTGCTCTCTTCCTTGAGAGCCCTTATGAAAAGGTTTTCTTAAACAAGTATTGCAATCAATATACTGCAACTCCTGCAGGCTATAGATTTGGAGGCCTAGGCTTTGTGAGTACCCTCCTACAACCTTTCTATGTCTTTGATTTTATGTCATATTTTGATTCACATATTTGAGTTTTGATTCTTGAAGATGATTGAATTCATTAGTAACCGATATAAATCTCTCACCCCCAAAAAAAAAGACTCATAATAGTGCGTTTCGATCAGCAGTGGCAAAAGTAGTTTTCATTATGTATGACTTTTCTAAACTTAATTTTGGGTAGAAGTCATTTAGTATAATGTAAATTATGTTTGGATTGACTTTTGAAAAAATCAGTTTTATAAACAGAAAATTGTTTGAGTTGACTTTTGGCAGAATGTTTTCCTCTATTTCAATAAAAGAAGGTGGGACAGAGCCTCTTTCCTTCATGCAGCTTTTGATTTGTTCTTTCTCCATGTTAAAAACTTCTTCTTTCTCCATGATGGAAATACCAGAAGCAACAACTTCCATCTCGTCGTGGCTTTTAATTTTGTGTAAAAGCCAAATTGCCCCACTCCTAATACGAACATCCCAATGTCCAACATAGCCGTAGTCTATTGGCAAAAGCATTTTTATACTCCATGATTTTTGAATCTTGCGCTTATTAGTAGTTGAGAATATGATCTTATTACTTAAAGTCTTTAACTCATTTGATACATATAACTAATCAGGTATTCCAAAGGGACTCTCCGTTGGTGAAAGACTTTTCTGAAGGAATTTTAAGGTTAGCAGAGAATGGAACTCTAAAACTTTTGGAAGAGAAATGGTTGACCCCTTCCAATAACTGCTCAAGTGACTCAACGTCCTCGTCTTCTGAAATTGAAAGCCTATTTTTCGGCGACTTTTGGATTCTCTATTTGATAAGTGGTCTCACTTCCACCGTCTTCTTGATCATTGCTCTGTTTAGAACTTACCTTCATCAACAGAAAGAATGTGAAGACAATAATAATATAGAAGCTTCCGATGATAATAAGATTGGTGTTTGGAACAAGTCACTCGGGAGACTCACTTCAGGGCTTCACAACAATATTGGCAGTTGCAATTTCAACATTTTAGGAAGAGCTGCAACTTTTGGTGGAACGGAAACTGTTCGCCATTGGAATTCTTCGAGGTGGGAGAGTTTAAGAACATCTGATGATCATGTTAATCCTCGACGGACCCAATCTGTTGGTTTAGAAATGTAATAGATACTTAGCTTGTACAAATTATAGAAGTTATTTTTGGTTATTGATTTACCCAAAATGTATTTCCTAGTGCTTAGTTATTTGAAATCATTTAATGCTTACTTGTAGTACAAGCTGCATATGGAATGTAATACTTGTCGTATAAATTTGAATGTTTTATATTCTGTGTGGACTACTCCGTTTTGGTTGATTTACATAAATTGTATATGTTAAAATTTGATATTAACTTGTTACTTTACATTCATCATTTGAATCTCAGAGCCTTCCCATAATTCAGGACGTGGGCAATCTAGTAGATAAGGAGGAAGAGGCAAGAGCGTAAAAATCGCTTGACCTTGAGAAGAAGGTGGTGTTGATGGTGCAAAGGAAAGATTCAGTTTCACTTTTGTATATAGATATTTCTACTTCCTTATGACTTAGATAATATTTTGAGATAACTGTATGTGGCTACTGGGATGTATATTTATGTAGAAACTATGGTCTGATAGTAGTAGAACATGTATGTATTGTATTACTATAGGAATGGGCACGTCTATCATGAGCCCATAATGAAATGGATGAACAAGTGAATGGTAGGGCATTAGGATTGATATAATAATAAAGAATTACTCTGATGAAATCTAACCAGGACTAAGGGTAGATGTATTTTAAATAATGAGTTTGAACCACTGATTAAATGTTTTCAAAAGTTTTAAATTTTTAGAAAAGCCCATTCTATTGGAATCTTCGAATGGCTTAAGTTTTTGAAATATTTTTGAAATGGTTTTACTTTCTAGGATCAAACCTAACCTAGTGGTTTAACTTTTTTTTTTAAATTAATACATTTGATTAATGATTGGAGAAGACTCACTTTATTCTGGGCTCAGAACAGAGGGGTGTTGCATTGTTGGTATCAGAGCTTAGTTTCTGGAATTAGGATAGTGTGCTCTACTAATATACAATACATAGATTTTGATTAGTAATAAGTTTAGTATTTATATATATGTAGGATTGATAATGAGTGGTAGAAGAAGTCAAGAAAATAATTTTGAAGCATCCATAAACCAACCCCCAGTGAATAGGGAGGAAACTATGTATGATAGGTTGCGTCGAAGGCATGCAGCAAGAAGATCAAACCCAAATCAACCAAGGACCCTTGAGGTAATTAACCTGGTATCTAGTGAAGTGTCAGGTATGGGCAAAAATGAACATGGCGAGTCAATGGACTTTAGAGCTGCTAACACTCCCGAGGCATATTGGTGGCATCTTGATATCCTAGGACATTTAAAGAAAATATATCAAAATGTTGGTATGGTTGCAGAGACTCCATGGGTCATCATATTGCATTCTTGAATAGGGTACCTGAGTTATATTGGAGACTTGCCTGGAGAGAGGTTATAACAAGTGATGAGGAGTAGATTTGCACCATTCTTCATTACTTCCCTGATGATGGCATCTAGGGAAGTGAGAAGATTCAGATTATGAGACATGGACCTCACCTGATCCTTGATTTTGTTAAGCATATGAAGCAGTTTGTATATGCTCATATGGGATAAACCTTAATGTTTCCTTCTCTAAACTATAAACTTAATTGTTATGGTATGAATGAATTAAGTATATTTAGTGTTCTATTGAATGCTCATAATTGAGGTCTTATATCAAAGTTGATATTAATGGTTAATTCTTTCCATAGTAGTAAAAAGGAAATATGGTCAACCTACGAGATAGGAAAGTGAGACCATTAATTGACATGGAAAGAAATTAGCCTAATCCTCTACAATGGATTATGAAAATTAATATGTGAAATGCTGTAGAGTGAATATAACACTCCTAGTATTGACAACTCTTTCTTCTTTGTTATATTGTAGTGGTATTCAAAGATGAGAAGAGCAAGAACAACAGGTAGATCTTTCAGGCGAATACAAGAGCTTGAACAAAATATACTTGAACAGAACATACCTGAACAAAATATGCCTGAGCATATTTGGCTTGATAAATGAACTCCAGGTTGAAATTCGTGAGGTACGGGCTAGACAAGATGAAGATAGAGAACGTACGTACCCAGAGGAATGAAGAGGAACAAAGTTGTCACACCCTGAAATCCAACAGAGTGACCGATACGTAATATGAGGGAAACTTACTCTCCCTAGACCGTAGGACCACCACAACCTGCCACATACTATAGCCTCCACAACACAGTTACTACCTTAAATTGAACCATATCATACTAGAATACCCAAAATAATTAACAGTACAGTATTTGGAGCTCCGCTCCATCCATACATATTGGATACATACTTTGAACCAAAATAACGACAGGGATCCTGCCTAAGGTCTACGTGGAGCATCTAACCTTTTAACAACAGTACAAACGTGCAAAAATATTTACATCACATAGAGGCTCTACAAAAAGAATGAGCCAGCATACTTCAAATTCCAAGAAGCTTTTCACAGATCGGCTGCAGGCCAAACGTCAGCAGTATTATCTGAACCAAGCAAATTTTCCGGTGAATAACGTCCCATATATAAAAATAAAATAAGTACAAAAATAACAGTTAAAATATGAACTCTCTGATAATATCGGTTTCAACAATAAACCACAGTTCTATGTCATGCAAATATGATTGGAGCAAAACTGTATATAAGAATGAAAATCAAGTACTTGAAATATGAAACCAACATGTTGGTTGCCAAAATCAGATTTACACAATAATTCTTGAAACCGAATCAACGTAGGACCTGTACAGAACGAATAACAAGCGTGGACACACAGTCCACGAGGGTAAGTAACCAAGCGCGGTAAAGCCACGAAAACAAGCGTAGCACGAAGCTACGAATCAAGCGTAGGTACAAGACCCACGAAAAACAAGCGTGAGAACACATCCCACGAATAACAAGCGAGCTCGAGATTAACCATGGTGCACCAAGGACTAACAGTACTGCTGTTAGTAACCAGTGTTCTGTATTCGGCCCTTTCAAAAACATTTTCAAGCATGCATGGGGTCACTTCATCAAAGCACAAAGAGTTTTTGCCTTCAAATAATAACAATTCTGTCTCAACTTAATTATCAAATCCCCATCATGAATTTTCACAAACAACATTTCAAAGCCTTCCTTGAATTCAAATATATCACCGATATCCTTTTCCGATTTCAAAAACTCACATAAACCAATTTCAAACTAACAAGACCAGCTCAATAAGAAGTTTACTAAAAATATCTCAAAATTCTCTTTGTCAATCATATGCATAACCATGAATTTGGGCTACGAAGTAATTGAAGAAAATAAGTAATAATCAATAAAATCATCAGTCTATACTCATGAGGTCTCGATAAGAAAATGTAACAAATATGACAACTTTTCCTTTTTTTTTTTCCAAAACCATGCTTCCTTATATGTGATGAACATAACAAAATGATAAGTAATAAAAATGTTATTTATTAAAATTGTATGGGACGTTATTCACTCACCTGAAGATTTATGCTACGCCTCTTCCTCCCCCTTATCGGTTTCCAAACTATATACTCCTTCACCTACTAACACCCAACAGAATACCTCAATTAAAACCCCCTTTTTGTGCAACCAATCAAGCTCACAAGTTCAAAAAAAGCATATAAGCCATATTACTTCCCCTTATATATAAACATCCTCCTGCAACAAGCACATATATTTTTATTATTATTCTTTTATATACCCAATCGCTATTAAACCTCATCCCACGGTTTTAATCAATTTGGCCAGCCCCTCCACTCAACGCGTTCACACACAATCAAATATGTAATACTCAAATCTACAACACCACACCAACACGGTTGGATCAAACGGGTTGAATTCCAAGATTCATGGATCACCCTTGCCTAAAACCGACGCCAAGGCAAGAAAGGAAAAACAATATAAAGGAAAAGTAGAGCAACAATGAGATACATATATGGAACTATAATTTTTGGTCCTCACCCCACGCCAACAGCCAAGAGCAAAAGAAAAAACAGAAAAACAGAATATAAGATCAGCAATGAGTCACAGCAACAAACCTAGCAATTCTTCCTCCCGATACTCCTTCCCCCACAAATAGCCTCCAAACTATTCCCTTCCTCTAAATAGCCAACAAAGATGGACTGATTCCTTTCAACCCTAAATTCCACAGCACAGAAATCACTAAGCTAGCGACACAGGGAAAGCAAAACAGAACAAAAAAGTCGAACAGCAGGAGCAACCAACCTAAACTAGAAAAGGAGGCACCGGCGGTGCTCGGCTGTGCGACGGCGGCAGTAACCCAGAAGAACGACGGAGGGAAGAGATCGGACACCAGAGCTAGGGTTAGGTCTCCAAAATCTCGAAGCTTCGCTGCCCCCCTCTGATTGCAATTAACCGAGATGTTAAAAAGGAAAAGATTAAATAAATAAAACTGATTTCCCTTTTTTTCCCAACACGTTTACTCTCTTCTTTTATCCCTTTTTTTTCTTTATTCACCAAGGCATTTTGAAAAATCAACCGGTCCATTACCCTTATAATATATATATATATATATATATATATATATATATATATATATATATATATATATTCTTTCTCCGGGCTATTACAAAGGTGAAGCATCCTCTCAACCGGAGATACGTGATCGTGAACTCAGGAATAACAAAGCTGAAGAAATGACACATTATGGTGTATCTAAATTTTGCACACACCAACCTCCTTTATTCCATGGGCAACATGATTCACAAGTAGTAGAAGAGTGGATGCTTAGGGTAGAGCAAATCTTTCAAGTTATGGATTTCCTAGTTGAGAGGTATCAATGCCCATTTACAAGCTAGAAGGTGATGCGGACCGATGGTGGAAGAATATGGAGATTACTTTACGAGCTTGGAATATTCCTATCTTGGGAAGTATTCAAATAAAAATTTGATGACAAATATTTTCCCTCATCTGTTAAAGTCGCCAAGAAGATGGAATTCTTGAAAATCAAGCAAGGTGATGATGAAACCTTTGATGATTACCTTGCTTGCTTTATTAGTTTATCTTGATATTCTACTTATTTGAATTTTTGAGATGACGAAAGCTGGAGCTCTAATATGATGATACATGGATTGAAGTATGAGATCAAAGAGTAACTGGTTTCTCGACAATTTCAAGAACTTAATCTGGTGATTGAAGAATGATGGACTATTGAAAGAAACCTGAATGAATTGTGAGCGTCTAGGGGTGACATAAACTGTGGTGGTTTCAACCAAGGAAATTTTCCTCAGAAAAGAAAGGGGCAGTGGTCTAAACCTTGAGGAGGTAACAAAAGAATGCCTTAGTTTGGTTAGTGAACTTCTTAGAAACCCTCGAGTCACAATCCTATACACATTGTGGTAAGTATCATCCTAGTAGAAATTATGGTCGAAAATTGATCTGTTTCAATTGCAAAAAGTCAGGAAACTTAGCTGAGATTTCTCCCAATGTGCTATAGAGAGTAGGCCTCAGAATGAAGGCGAGGTATTCGCTATGACACATGAAGAAGCCAGAAAATCTCTTGAAATAGTTCAAGGTACCATTCTTCTCTATGGTAACTACATGTTCTGATACACCAGGCATTTGAGATGCCAAAGGCAAGCATGAACATCGTGGATAGGCTCTTCATCTAAAAGTTCGTTCGTTTTTCCTATCCAGAAGTGGGTTCGGGGAAAGTGGTGCAGAGTGGATCTAATCCAGTCTCCGGGAGGGCAAGGGAAATAGATCTGTGAGTACTCCTCATGGAATCTCTTGACTAGGTCTAGGTAATGAAGGTACTTCTCCCAAGTGGTCTCAGTGTCTAATCCTGCTTGTATGAAGTCTAACTGTAATGCTTGTGTCAGCATTGTGTTACTATTTAGAACGTATCGCAAGTTATCAGAGTCGGCATCGGCCTCTTCGTCAATGTCTCTTATCTGTGGGTAATCAAAGTTGTCACCTACTAAGGAATGGTGTGATCCCACGGGACTTCTCGGTGCTTGCGCTGGGCATACTATGTTTAAGGGTACTGCATGATGAGGTTCGAGGACATAGTTAGGTTCGTCCGGATACTCCGGTCCAGGGTGGTATTCGGGTTTAGAGTCGTACTCTGGTGATGGATGGTATTCAGGTTCGGGCGAAGGATAGATAGGGTAGGGTTGAGTCTACGTCCTACTAACTCCGGATTTACGGATTTCCGAGCGGTACGCCTCATCTTTCCATAATAGGTCATATACGGGGATCCCTCCCTGTCTATCTCTATAACACGACACTAGGGTTATATCAGTACTCATTTTGAAAACATTTTCTAAGTTAAAGGCTTAGAACCTAACTCCGTTAATCAACCAATTTGGCTAGGTAGGTGTCTCTAGTGAAAGTCTCACCGAGTTCACGGTGACTAATTGACTGAACCACATAGACTAGCCCTGCCTTTGGCATCAAATTGTTTGAAATAACTTCGTTAAATCCGTGCCAGAATGAATTGCTCTGATACTAAAAAGTGTAACACCCCTTTTTCAAAAGCAGAAAATGTGTTTTTTCAGAGTGGTGCATCGGAGCAATTCAAAAGAGTAAGTACTGATGAGTATGTTACAAAATATTAACCATGGTTGGTTATAGTAGTGGTACATTTATCCCAATAGTTCAAAATAATATACAGTCCAAAAAAATGAAACTTCGGCCTGGTCTTCAAACGGGCTGCTTACCCCTGTCGTCGGCCCTCGGTCCTTCAGACCCTAATGCTATAGTAAGAGCTGAGGTCCAATGCCCATTGGAACTCAGGTAACGGTTAACCTCATGCTTATGTAAGGCAATATATGTAAGACAGATATTCATGATATTTCAGCAATAATCAATACATAAGCACACAGCACATGTAAGATTAACACATTAACAGTACATAGCACACAGCACATGTAAAGTCAACCACAACAATACATAAGCACACAGCAGATGTAATGTTATCCATGTTTGCACTACCCAGTGCCACGATGGCCCCTCGTATCCTCAGCGCTAGGAAAACTCAACAGTATTACCAAGACTGTAACCTGTGTAAACAAAGCTGAATGTATAAACAATGAACTAAGACAGAGTCTTAGACACGGTGCATGACCCAAGACAAAATCCTGTCCATGACTCTATGAAATAATCTATCACATGTAAGCATACAATAAGCATCAAAGTTAATGTTACAGTACGCGTCCGTACCTTAGTCCGTGTGAATGGTGGTACGTTTGGCTGTCGGTTCGTTTCCTCGTATTGCCTATAAATGTACATCCGCATTATTTCTTTATAAATCATAGTCTAAGAGGAACTTTAGCCACTACTGACCCTTTTTATCTCTGGTGGATTTGTTATTATAATAATATCCCTTTATTTCTGAAAAACACTACTTCAGCATTTCTGGGCAGATTTTATGACAACTTTGAAAAATCATAACTAATTCCACAAAAATCGAAACGAGGTTCGGTAAAATTTACCGGAAACCTTAGCATGTCTAATTGTTTGGAAAAATAATGTTTTTCACCCAGAATTAGTGAATCATTCCCAGTTTAACATTCTTCAACCTTTGCCCAGAATTTTTCCAAAAAAACGTAGCCTTATTTTCAGAATCTTTATCTCCCTCTACAGACCTCTAATTGATAATATTTTATATCAATAGAAAGATATACATGTCTACTATACCCATGAATTATTTCAGAATTTTTGAATATAAATTTACTCATAAAATAATGCTCTCTAACTGACTGACTCCAATAACCTAGCAAAACCCAACAATTCCCTATCTTACTCTAACTTGTTCCATTAATCCTAGAAGTTACTTCCCAACATGTTTTTACCTCGTCAGACATTTTTCAATGCAATGAGGCCTAAAAACACTTATGGGAAATTACTTTACCTATTTCCTAGATTAAACGAACATTTCTACTAAGAACTACAAAAGCTAAAGACTAGAAACTAAAAACTAAAGACAAGCTTACCTCTTGAAGCCTATTGCTTCTCCTTCCTCCTTCTTGCCTCACTCTCTACTCTCTTAGAAATCACCACTTGGTGGTAGATTTGGTGTGAAGAATTTTGAAGGGGCAAGACCTCTATTTATAGGAAAAGTCCATGGATTCCAACCCTTGGATCACTTTCCACAATCAATGGTTTAGGTTCGTTTGTGTTTTGATGAAGACTCAAATTAGGGTTCAAGGTCTCTCATTGGTCAATTCTAATTACATAGGATTAGGACTTTATTTTTATTTTCTTAATTTAATTCAACATGTGCTCTAATAAAAACATATTTTCCGCTTTAGAAAAACGGGGTGTTACAGACATTCAATGGTCATATTCTAAACTGGAAGAACTGCTCAACGGTCGAATACTCGCAACAGCTGAAACACAATAAACTATGAATTCCGAAGTCTTCAAATCAGAGTGATGATTGATGAATGATTCGACGAAGCCAATGAAATGATTTTACTACTTCACCGTCAATATGTCAATACATGCTTAACTCATACACTCTCTGTTTCTCAATATACATATAGTTTACAGAAGAGTGAGATGATCGAATATATACTTCATTGTTAATCACATTCACTTCTAAGAAAGAAGATTCATAGTAATCATTTTATCTGTTTATCTGAGAGTAACTCAAGATTGGGTGATCTTTAGTAGGAAACATATTGTAAGCTTCCAATGTGTAAAGGAGAGTATCTCGATGAGAGATTTGGCTTCACAAGTGCCTGAGTGAACTTGTGGGATTGTAAAGGCTTCTCTTGTGCCTAGATTAAAGAAGCAGATAATGGATTGAAAATCTTAAGTGGAGCTTGAGGACTGGACGAAGGTCAAGGATTGGGCCGAACCAATATAAATCATAGTTTGCATGTTCTCTTCCCTTTTCTCTTACATTTCCAGTATATATTTATTTGAATATATGACTGTTGATTTAAAAGACGCAAAAGGATTTTTAAAATTCCAAGTTTTTAATCCTTAACCCAATTCACCCCCTCTTGGGTTCAACTGGTTCCATTACTAACCTATTATCCATTAGTCTCTTTACTGCAAACTCATGGCTAAACACATTAAGTAGAGATAGCAAATATCAACAAATCCGATTGTGCTATGCTTTCCTTGTCAGCATATATCAATTTCGACCATCGACTGTACGTGCCAAACCAGCCTCTCCCATACTTCTCGAGCCTCACAATGTTGCATATACGTTGGTCCTTCCTCTTTGGTCATTCTTTTTCCTTCTCAAACTGGATCATGCATGTGCTATATATAACCATTGCTCTTTGTTCTTTTATCACCTGCGTGCCTCAACCAGCCAAAAATGAGTCTGAGGGTGAGAGGAATCGTGAAAGGTGAGAGTGAGTTCAACCATTCATCTTCCTATACAAAACAACACCAAAATAGGGGTGTTGTGTGGTGGTGGTAAGTGTAATACCCCAAATTGACAATTATAATAAATACAATAGTTTTTTGATGACACCTATTATAAATAGGTGAATATGTGGTCTAAAATTTTGAGATATATTTATTCTATCTTTTAGAATATTTCTCCTTAGGATTTAAGATAGCTAATGTTTTATTTTCTAAATTTTGTTAGGAATCATAAAATATCATAAAAATACAAATAATCCCCAAATTAAATTATGGTTCTTAAATGATCAAAAAAGAGCAAGGAAGTGTTATGGAAATACTTAAACAAATAGGAGAAAATAAAAAGAATTAGTAGACAACTAGGTTTTCACTAAACTAAATAATTATGTAAATTTTCGTAATCAATCAAGGGATTAATTAAAGAAGACTTAAGTCTCAATTTTCATAAATTATTTAGAAACTAAATTTTCTAAAAACCCAAAATTAGTGCCTAGTTCATATTAAAACATCAAATGCCAAGATTTAACTTCATAAAACCTATCCAAAGGCTCTAATTGATGATAATAAAGCTTGATCCTTGTAAACCAATGACAGAGATTTTGCCGTGTTCTCCCAAAATAACCAGGATTGAAAGATTTTGTAGTATAGTGTAACTTGGGTCGTTTCTCCAATGAATTCACAGCGGGTTTGATTGGCAACAACGAAATAGAAACAGAATGATAAAATGGGGGGATTTTTAATTCGAAAGGAATAAAAACGTAACTAAACAGAGACAAAACGAAACTAAACAGATACTGTTAGTTCTCAAAGTGTTTTGATGATTAACAACAAGCATACACGTGTGTTGAAGTATTTCAAAATCAGTTAGAAATTGCTTAACAGTTGTTTACTCGAGTAAAGGTAAGCTTACTCCAGTAAAGGACTGTTGTAGGATTGCTCAAGTTCGTTTTGGCAAGTCTTTACTCCAGTAAAGTAGCTTTACTCCAGTAAAGGACTTACCGAGAGCAATCCAAGTTTTTGAAGTTGTTGCTTACTCCAGTAAAGCTAAGTTTACTCCAGTAAAGGCCATCCAGAGAGCAACCAAGTTTTTCAAAGTTCAGTCTTTACTCCAGTAAGAAACTACTTACTCCAGTAAAGAACCTCGAGAAAGTAAAATGAATTTTTTTGAGCTTAAGTTGCTTACTCCAGTAAAGCTAAGCTTACTCCAGTAAAGGACTTACAGAAGCAAATCAATTTTTCAAAGTGATTGCTTACTCAAGTAAAGGTTCGTTTACTCCAGTAAAGACTTAGAGTAACCTCTCTTCTTTTGAAGAACAAAGTCACTTACTCGAGTAAAGGTTAGTCTACTCGAGTAAAGCCCATACAGAAAGGTTACTAATTTGTCTAAGTCTGGCTTACTCCAGTAAACAAATCCTTACTCCAGTAAAAAGGCATTTCGAACTTAAAATGTTTTCACATGAATAGTGTCTTACTCGAGTAAAGTACTAACTTACTCCAGTAAAGCTCTTGGATTTCAAACTCAAGCCTCGATGATTATCTCTGGGAAGAGCTTACTCCAGTAAACTTTTGTTACTCCAGTAAAGACACTTTTGCACAGTGCCTTACTCGAGTAAAGACGAACTTACTCGAGTAACCAACGGTAACTTTTGGTTTTTGAATTTCACGAATTCGCAAATCACTGTTGTTTGACCTAATTGCTTTCATATATCACTCACTCATGTTCTCAGATATATTTAACAAGTTTGTTGAGTGTCTTTCAGTTAGCACAGATCAAGATCATTGAAGATTAGTGAGATAAAGCAAAAAGTGAACAGTGCATTTAATGCACTTCTGAAATCTCACCTACTTTCAGCTAATCCACCTGAGCACGTCTAATGAACGTTAAAGAAAGCTTACTACATCAAGTAAAGCCATCTCCAACGGGCAGAAACTCAGAGAGCCACATCAGACTTCATTAAGACTTGGATTAGCAGAAGCTTAGAGAGAGAAGATGACCAGAACTTAAGCAAATCACTTCCAACGGTTGGAATCATCTCACAACGGTCATTTAATGTTCTCTACCTATAAATAGAGAGCATTAACTTCATCTCTAGCAGATACACCTACTCTGAGCAAAAAATCTACTAAGTTCATTCATTGTGTATTAGCTTTCACTTGTACTGTATCATTTTGATACTTAGAGCTTCAGTATTCATCTATCTACTCTTGAGAGAGTTTTCATCTGTAAAATCATTTATTGATTGAGAGAATCACAAGTCAGGGGACTTGGTGATTGTGGGTGTATTGATTACAACTTGTAAGGGGGAGTGTGTTCTAGTGAGAGAACAGCTCTTAGTACAGAGTGTGTAATCAATATTGTTGAGTTAGTGGATTGAAAATCCCAAGTGAGGCTTGGGAACTGGATGTAGGTCAGAGAAAGGACCGAACCAGTATAAATCGTTGTGTGCAAAGCTCTTCTCTCTATCTCCTCTGTTCTGCCCTGTTCTGAGAGTGTAAAAACAGAACCAGTTTGCGAAAATTTTTAATATACCCAATTCACCCCCCCTCTTGGGTATAAAGCTCCTCTTTCATTTGGTATCAGAGCTAGGTCTTCTCAGAAGAGTTTAACCACTCGAGAAGGATCACCATGGAAGGAATTCTTCCAGATGGAGCTTCAATCAACAGACCTCCCGGTTTCGACGGCGAACACTACTCTTTCTGGAAAGCAAAATTTCGTGTGTTCGTGATGGCAACAGAATATGGCTTATGGAGGGTCTTTGAGACTGGAGACTATGTTCCAGTCAAGGTAGAAGGAGGCATCACTGTTCCCAAGACGGAAGCTGAGTTCAATGATGACGACAAGAAGAACATCACTCTCAATAGCAAGGCTATGCTGATGCTTCAGAGTGCTCTTAGTCAAAAGGAGTACTTTCGTATCTGTAATTTGTCAACGGCTAAGGAGATGTGGAAGGCTCTGGAAATAGCTTATGAAGGAACCTCTGGAATCAAGGAGAACCGAGTCAACATTCTAACCACTGAGTATGACCTTTTGCGGATGAAGCAAGGCGAGAGTATTGGAGAGTTTCAGTTGAGATATACTCATCTGACCAATCAGCTAGCTGCCTTAGGAAAGCTTTTCGATCAAGGAGCTCAAGTGAGGAAAATCCTCAATATTCTAACAAAGGATTGGGAAGCTAAGGTCACCGCCATTGAAGAAGCTCGTGGAGAGTCAATGACTTTAGTTGCCGCACTGCTTGGCAGTCTATCTGAGTACGAGAGCAAATTGAAGTTCAAGAAGGAATTAGAAGATGTCAATGGTGGGAACAATCGCAATAAGGGAGTGGCTCTGAATGTGGAAAAGGATGAGGAAGATGAAGATGAGGATGAAGAAATTAGCATGATGGTCCGGAGATTCAAAAAGTTCTACAAAAGAGATCAAGGCTTCAAGAAATTCCAGAAGGGAAATTCAAGCTATGAATCAAAGAAGCCGGTTATCTGCTACGAATGCGAAAAACCCGGACACATCAAGGCGGAATGCCCTCAGCTGAAAAATCAAGAGAAAGAAAAGAAGAAGTTCAAGAAATACAAAAAGAAGGCATATGTGTCAGCTATATGGGGAGATAGCTCATCGGATGAGGATGAAGCTGAAGAGGATGAAAGTGAAAAAGCCAACATATGCCTGGTTGCTGAGGAAGAAGAACAACCTAGTGAAATAAATGAGGTATATGAATCTCTTCCTTCCTATGATGAATTGTTTGCTGAATACAATGTTGTTCAAAAGGAGTTTGAAAAACTTGCAGACAAGTATATGTCTTTGAAAAGAAAAAATTCTTTGCTTGAACTGCAAATTGAAAACCTCTCTTCTCCTCAATCTCTGATTTGTGATGAATGCTCTATCCTAGAGAAAAAGAATACACAACTTACAAAAGCACTTGAGAAATTCACTAAGGGAAGTGAAATGCTCAATGTGATTTTGAAACAACAACGTTTTACAAACGATAGATCGGGCATTGGTTACAGACCAGACTTTGATAAGAAGAAAGGAAAGAAAAAGAATGGACAAAAATCCTATATGAATTATTTCACTAAATCTGTTCATTCCTCAAACCCTTTTGCACATTGTACATATTGCAATAGGAAGGGTCATTCTACTTCATCTTGTTTTCATCGAAAAGAAAGAAAAGCTAAACCTGTAGGAAATTATGTCTGGGTACCAAAAGGAACATATGTTCCCAAGGTGCGTGCTAACCCCAAAGGACCCAAGAAAAGATGGGTACCTAAAACTTGACCTCTGGTGATCTGCAGGTATGTCTTAGAGCATCAAGGCCGAACAAGTGGTACATTGATAGTGGATGCTCAAGACACATGACTGGAGACAAATCAAAGTTTTTATCAATAAAGCCAAAAGATGGAGGTAGAGTCACATTTGGAGGTGATCAATCCGGGAAAATCACTGGCATTGGTGAGATAGGCAACAATGAAGGCCCACTCATCAAAGACGTCTACCTTGTAGAAGGATTGTGTCACAATCTCCTAAGTGTGAGCCAAAGCACCGATAAGGGTAATTTGGTAATATTTGACTCTGATGAATGCTTTATTGTTAAAAAGGATTTGATCTCCATAAATGATTTGAAAAATAAAGCTTTATTTAGAGCACCTAGAGATGGAAATTGTTATACCTTGAACCTCTCTAGTAATGCTTCTGTTTCTGAAAATTGTTTTGTGAGCAATTTGAATGAGAGTTGGCTTTGGCACAAGCGATTAGCTCATGTCAATATGTATCAACTTGACAAATTGTTGAAAAAGGATTTGGTCATTGGTATTCCCAAATTGAATTTCAAAAATGATATGATTTGTGATGCATGTCAAAAGGGAAAACAAACCAAATCATCTTTTAAAACCAAAAATGAGATTTCAACCACTAGACCACTTCAACTTCTTCACATGGACCTAGTTGGACCAGCTAGAGTCAAAAGTCTTGGTGGAAACTTATACACCTTGGTCATTGTTGATGATTTTTCTAGATTTACTTGGACTATATTCTTATCTTCAAAAGATGAAACCTATGATCAGTTTGTTTCTTTTGCCAAGAAGGTCCAAAACGAGAAAGGTCTTACCATTTCAGGAATAAGGACTGATCATGGAGGAGAGTTCGAGAATAATGCATTTGCTGAGTTCTGTGATAGTATGGGGATCAACCATAATTTCTCGGCACCTAGAACACCACAACAGAATTGTGTTGTGGAGAGAAAGAATCGAGTGCTCACGGAGATGGCCCGGGCAATGCTGAACGAATACAACACTTCACAAGTGTTTTGGGCTGACGCGATGAGTACAGGATGCTACATCTCCAACCGAGCCTATTTGAGAAAGAAGATGAACAAAACACCATACGAACTCTACAAAGGAAGAAAGCCGAACCTCAGTCATCTTCATGTCTTCGGTTGCAAGTGCTATGTGCACAATAATGGTAAAGATAATCTTGGTAAATTCGATCCTAAATCTGATTTAGCTATCTTTATCGGTTATTCAAATAGAAGTAAGGCATATAGAGTGTTTAATACTAGAACTAAAATTGTTGAAGAATCTGTACATGTTGTATTTTGTGAGTCTGAATCTGATAAATCCCTTGATGATGAAGAAGAGACTATTTTCAAAAACAAATTCTTTTCGAAAAATGCTCCTACTCCTTCTGAAAATTCTGAAAATATTTTTGAGGCTGATCCAGAAAATAATCTTGAAAATCCTGATCAGTCTCAACCTAGAGCTTGGAGATTTATAAGGAATCATCCTTTAGACCAAGTTATAGGTGACGTTAACCAAGGAGTTAGGACCAGAAATAGTACTTTAAATGAGGTCACATTTTCTGCATTCATTTCACATATTGAGCCCTCTAAGATAGAAGAAGCCCTTTCAGACAATGATTGGGTGATTGCTATGCAAGAAGAGCTACATCAATTTGATAGAAATCAAGTTTGGGACTTGGTACCTAGACCCAAAGACCATCCGGTAATTGGGACAAAATGGGTATTCAAGAACAAACGTGATGAGTCTGCCATTATTGTGCGTAACAAGGCTAGATTAGTGGCCAAAGGTTACAATCAAGAAGAAGGAATAGACTATGAAGAGACTTATGCTCCAGTAGCTAGATTGGAGGCAATAAGAGTTCTTCTAGCATTTGCATGCACAAAAGGTTTTAAACTCTATCAAATGGATGTCAAAAGTGCATTCTTAAATGGTTTCATTCAAGAAGAGGTATATGTGGAACAACCTCCTGGTTTTGAAAATGAACATTATCCTGATCATGTTTTTAAACTTAAGAAAGCTTTATATGGACTCAAGCAAGCTCCTAGAGCTTGGTATGAAAGATTGAGTCAATTCTTACTTATTCAAGGGTTTATTAGAGGAAAGGCAGATACAACTTTGTTCATTAAGAAAAACAAATTGAATGAAATCTTAGTTGTTCAAATCTATGTTGATGATATTATTTTTGGTGCTACTAATGACTCCTTGTGTGAGGAATTCTCTAAGACTATGCAGGGTGAATTTGAGATGTCAATGATGGGAGAACTTAACTATTTTCTTGGGCTGCAAATCAAGCAACGTAAAGATGGGATCTTTATCTCCCAAACCAAATATCTGAATGATTTGCTCAAGAAATTTGGAATGGACAAGTGCAATGGAGCTGATACACCAATGAGCACAACCACTTCATTGGATGCTGATGAAGAGGGCAAGGATTTCAACATCACCAAGTATAGAGGAATGATCGGATCATTGCTCTATCTCACTGCAAGTCGCCCGGACATCCAATTCAGTGTTGGGATGTGTGCACGGTTCCAATCCGCACCCAAAGAGTCACATGCTGAACATGTCAAGAGGATATTCAGATATCTTTCTGATACGAAGACTCTTGGACTATGGTTTCCCAAAGGTCAGCCAGAGCATTTGGTGGCATATTCGGATTCGGATCATGCTGGCTACAAAACGGACAGAAAGAGCACAAGTGGTCAATGTGAATTCTTTGGTAATTCACTTGTGTCTTGGTTTAGCAAGAAGCAAACAACCGTGGCCGTATCATCAACCGAAGCTGAATATGTAGCTGCCTCAAGTTGCTGTGCTCAAGTGCTGTGGTTGAAGCAACAACTTGCTGATCTTGGAGTGCACTTGAAGGAGATCCCAATATTGTGTGACAATACTAGCACAATAAGCTTGGCCAAGAATCCGGTGCAACATACAAGGACCAAGCATATTGATGTGAGACATCATTTCATTCGGGATCATGTGCAGAAGAGAGATGTGAAAGTCATGTTCATTCCAACCCATCTCCAATTGGCGGACATATTCACCAAGCCTCTAGCCAAAGAGCAATTTACCTTCATAAGGAGAGAATTGGGAATGGTAAATCCCAATGAGTTGTAAGTTTTGCTCTTACCCAATGTTAGTTTATGTTTTTGATGATTAATCCCTACTAACTTAAGCATCGGAGTGTTTAGCAATTGTTTTTGCAGGATTTCCTGATGTGTAAGAGGTTGCTTACTTGAGTATAGGAAATTGTACTTGAGTAAAGAAGTAGCAGAAAGCCAATTCTGATGTTCAGATGAGCTTTACTCGAGTAGGTAAGTGTGTACTCGAGTAAACAAGAGGCAGAGAGCTCATGGGTGAAAAAGAGGACTGCTCTACTCGAGTAAGGAATTCTTTACTCGAGTAAGGGCATCGGGGTTCTTCAAAAATTCACATTACATTTTTGAAGTCCAGGTCAGTATACTTGCATCTTTACTCGAGTAGGTAAATGAAAGTATGCTTTACGCAAGTAAGCTAGAACTTTACTCGAGTAAAGGGGTTTGTCTATATATTCACTGAAGCGATGTGATTTTTCATACTCGCCTCTTTACTCAAGTAGAACCCTAGAGTTGCGTCTTTCTATCTTCCTCTCCCTCTGAAACTGTCACTTCCCTCCATCGAATTTCTTTGAAACTTTCTTGAAACTTCCTCCAAATCATTCCTCTTCTCAAACTCATCGAAACCCTAAACTCAGAGATGTCGAAGGAAGCATCTCAATCCTCACATCCGGTGCCTTCAAATCCTCCTCGTGCTCCTAGGACCAAGTCTGTCCCCAAGAAACTGCAGAGAGGGATCGACACTTCTATTCCCGGCGTTAGAATGGTGATTCCAACGGTTGCAAAGTCTCTAAATCCCAAGAAGAGGCCAGCTTCATCGAAACACCCATTGCCTTCTCCAGCTACAAAGAAGAAAAAGGGTGGTGAACCAAGCGAGAAAAAGGGAAAGAAGAAGGCGTTTGAGAACAAAAGAAGATCAAAGAATCCTTCTACCGTTATTTCCTCTTCTACTGATGAAGCCACTGTTTCGACGTCGGAGCACGAACAAAATCAAGAGCAAGAGGAAGTATCTCCATATGTGACTGATGCCGTGGAGAAGTTTAAAATTACCAAGGATCCACCAGAAGGCTTCAAGGTTGCACCTGTTCCTCTTCCTCCCGGTGTCAATGCTAAATTCAGGGAGATATACGCTAGTCGTGGCTTCTGTGCCATTGTCTCAATCAACTTGGAACAACTCTACAGAGAGTGCCACGTTGACTTGTCACCATGGTTCGAGCCATATGAGTCCTTCGTGTCCATTGGAGGTGCATATTTTCCAGAGTTGGTTAAGCTATTCTATTTCAACATGAAGACCAACCACATTATGGACTTGGATGGTCAATTAGTCGAGGAAAGGATTACAACTTCAGTGAGAGGAATTGAGTTTACAATATCAGCCGCCATCATCAACAAGATCCTGAATGTAGCTGATCCTCCCGAGGCTTCCACTCCACGATACTCCAATGAAGAAGTATATAGAACTCTTATGACTGATCAAGAAGTCCCAGATGATCAGAGAGTTCGTCTGTCTTTCAAGCCAGCAGACATGCCCAAGCTACACAGAGTTATCTGGCACATATATGCACGAAATTTTGTGCAAAAAGGAGGGAGTTACACCCATTTTACACTGAAGGACTACCGGTTCTTCACAGCTTTTATCAAGAAGCACCCTCTCAATATTGGTCAGTGGATATTCAAAGAGATCAATTATTGCAAATTCGTGGCCCGGAAGAACTCCTACTTGCCTTTTGCCTCGCTGGTGTCCCTCATCATGTTCTACCACAAGATTTGGTACGTGGGCCCTCCTGAACAGATGAAGGAAGTCACACCTTTTGGGAAGACTACACTCAAAATGATGAAGATCAGCTTTGGACCAGAGGAATCCAGTGAGTCTCAGGCACCTCAGAGGACTCAGACTCGAGCATCACAGTCGGTGGCTCATGAGGCCCAGTCAGCACCACCACCACTACCATCGGATTTTGATGAGCGCATTAGAACTATAGTGGATGCTGCCCTAGTTTCACACCGAGTAGTGTTGAAGGCTGAGTTTGATATGATCCGTGCTGATATTAAGCTGGGGGTTATGGATGTGATTGTGGCTCAGACAGAGATCCTGTCAAATCTGGCCAAGGTGAAAGAAGATCTTGATGACCAAGGGGTCACTTTGGCTTCCACTTTGTCTGTCACCTTAGCAGCCGCCTCAGATGCCAGAGACAAGGCACAGCAACTCCTTCAGCATTTTGGGCTTGGTGGTTCTTCTTCTGCTACATTTGGATTCACCACGGATCCATCTTCATCCACACCGGCTCCGGAGTTCCAGCCATCCATACCTGTCTCTCAGCCTTCCTCATCCTCACCCGAACCTCACTTTTCTCCACCATCCTCACCCACCTTCTCATTTCCCTGTCCACCTCATAGCCCACCTCACACCACATCTTCCCCAGTCACCCCTACCACAGAGATTCTTCCTAACCCACTTCCATCTCCACCCACTCCTTCCACTGAAGTATTTCCCACACCTTCCCCATATGCCCATCTCTCATTTGGCCATCCTTCTCTATATGATCCTTCCTTGAACCCCAATTTTGGTCCAAGCAGAGCCATTGTCCCCTACTCTCCTCCACTGGTTGTGCTTGACCCCGAGTATCTTGATGATGACAAAGGGGGAGAAGGAGAGAAAGATGATGACGCTTAGGAGTCTAGGAGTGTGATTAGTTAATTTACTTTAGCATGTTTGTTGATTTGTAGGATAATGTCCTTTTTTTAACTTTGCTTTGCTGATATCAGTGATTATTAGAGTATTTATCCTTTTCTGATATCAGTTAGATGCTACACATGTATGCTTTCTTAGATGAATATGAATATATTTTGCATGAGTTTATGAGTTCAATTATATATCTGCTGCTATTCTCTGATGTCCATGTTTAAAAATGCAAAATTGGATGTATTTCTGATAATTCAACTCTGATATTTTGAAAACTTCAATCTGAAAGCTATACATCTTTCTAAATCTTTAAAAAGAATGTTTATGAGTGTTGTCATCATCAAAAAGGGGGAGAATGTTAGTTCTCAAAGTGTTTTGATGATTAACAACAAGCATACACGTGTGTTGAAGTATTTCAAAATCAGTTAGAAATTGCTTAACAGTTGTTTACTCGAGTAAAGGTAAGCTTACTCCAGTAAAGGACTGTTGTAGGATTGCTCAAGTTCGTTTTGGCAAGTCTTTACTCCAGTAAAGTAGCTTTACTCCAGTAAAGGACTTACCGAGAGCAATCCAAGTTTTTGAAGTTGTTGCTTACTCCAGTAAAGCTAAGTTTACTCCAGTAAAGGCCATCCAGAGAGCAACCAAGTTTTTCAAAGTTCAGTCTTTACTCCAGTAAGAAACTACTTACTCCAGTAAAGAACCTCGAGAAAGTAAAATGAATTTTTTTGAGCTTAAGTTGCTTACTCCAGTAAAGCTAAGCTTACTCCAGTAAAGGACTTACAGAAGCAAATCAATTTTTCAAAGTGATTGCTTACTCAAGTAAAGGTTCGTTTACTCCAGTAAAGACTTAGAGTAACCTCTCTTCTTTTGAAGAACAAAGTCACTTACTCGAGTAAAGGTTAGTCTACTCGAGTAAAGCCCATACAGAAAGGTTACTAATTTGTCTAAGTCTGGCTTACTCCAGTAAACAAATCCTTACTCCAGTAAAAAGGCATTTCGAACTTAAAATGTTTTCACATGAATAGTGTCTTACTCGAGTAAAGTACTAACTTACTCCAGTAAAGCTCTTGGATTTCAAACTCAAGCCTCGATGATTATCTCTGGGAAGAGCTTACTCCAGTAAACTTTTGTTACTCCAGTAAAGACACTTTTGCACAGTGCCTTACTCGAGTAAAGACGAACTTACTCGAGTAACCAACGGTAACTTTTGGTTTTTGAATTTCACGAATTCGCAAATCACTGTTGTTTGACCTAATTGCTTTCATATATCACTCACTCATGTTCCCAGATATATTTAACAAGTTTGTTGAGTGTCTTTCAGTTAGCACAGATCAAGATCATTGAAGATTAGTGAGATAAAGCAAAAAGTGAACAGTGCATTTAATGCACTTCTGAAATCTCACCTACTTTCAGCTAATCCACCTGAGCACGTCTAATGAACGTTAAAGAAAGCTTACTACATCAAGTAAAGCCATCTCCAACGGGCAGAAACTCAGAGAGCCACATCAGACTTCATTAAGACTTGGATTAGCAGAAGTTTAGAGAGAGAAGATGACCAGAACTTAAGCAAATCACTTCCAACGGTTGGAATCATCTCACAACGGTCATTTAATGTTCTCTACCTATAAATAGAGAGCATTAACTTCATCTCTAGCAGATACACCTACTCTGAGCAAAAAATCTACTAAGTTCATTCATTGTGTATTAGCTTTCACTTGTACTGTATCATTTTGATACTTAGAGCTTCAGTATTCATCTATCTACTCTTGAGAGAGTTTTCATCTGTAAAATCATTTATTGATTGAGAGAATCACAAGTCAGGGGACTTGGTGATTGTGGGTGTATTGATTACAACTTGTAAGGGGGAGTGTGTTCTAGTGAGAGAACAGCTCTTAGTACAGAGTGTGTAATCAATATTGTTGAGTTAGTGGATTGAAAATCCCAAGTGAGGCTTGGGGACTGGATGTAGGTCAGAGAAAGGACCGAACCAGTATAAATCGTTGTGTGCAAAGCTCTTCTCTCTATCTCCTCTGTTCTGCCCTGTTCTGAGAGTGTAAAAACAGAACCAGTTTGCGAAAATTTTTAATATACCCAATTCACCCCCCCTCTTGGGTATAAAGCTCCTCTTTCAGATACCAAACAGAGGATTAAAGGATTAAACAGAAACAAATTAACAACGATCAACCCAACATTTTGATTCCAGAAACGTTCATCATTGAGCGAATAATAAACGAACTCGCGTTTGGCTCTGGATGAACTGAAATCTCTGCGTTCATCCAGAAATCCCTCGACCAGATGATCGCCTAGAATATGTCCAAACAGTGGCGTCCCACTATGCAATCACACAACAAACTTTAAACCTAGTTCGAACTTAGTCCTTGCGATGAACCAAACTGAATATTTAATCTAATATTCGAACTATTTTCATAAATCGAATCCGATAGATGAAAACAGAAATGAGAAACGTTACCGATTAAGCACAAGCTCTCTGAACGAGTCATGGAATCTTCAACGTTGGGTTAATCACAGATATTTAGCCAAGCATGGCTGGAAAAGATGAAGAAAAGATGATGAACGCGAAGAACATTGAAGAACAGTTGAGAGAAAATGAAAGCTTCTGTTTTGATCCACTAAAACATAAAAAACATGAATGAAAAGGTGTTTGTGGCTGCTGCCACACTTAAAGTTAACCTAATTGGGAAATGGGTTCAACCCAAAAACAAAAATAAAATAATATGGGCTTTAATTACAAAATTCGAGCCCAAAATAAAACCCAAAAATACATATGTTTCGGCTCCAAAATCGACCGCCCTCTTGTCCGAATTTGCTCTTCATGTCTTCATAACAATTGTAGCTCTCTGAATCATCTGAAATATGAGACAAAAATGAGGCAAATCCGATGTCTGGTTCAAGAGTTATGGTTAAAATAGTGAAGCAATGTAAATCTGGAATTTTCGCTACGAAAAATGGCTAAAATAAATCCAAAGGCCCAAAGCCCAAATAGATATAAAAGCCATTATTTATTAGTCAAAGAGTCCTAAATTATTAATCAAGAGGCAAAAAATAGTATATGAAATATTCAATTATCAAACTCCTCCACACTTATCTTTTTGCACTCCTGAGCAAAATTCAAAGCAAAAGACCTAAAGGAGGAACTCTTCTTTTCCAACAATTGCTAACAATGCAAAAATTGAATAAGGGACACAAAGCTTCAAAAGATCAATCGATCAAGACCACAATCCCTTCATCTCAAATCACAATTCATGGTAATCTCATCAATGATGCTAATCACAAAAGATGGTTTCTCAATTGATGCGCTCAATCAATCTCTCAAGTGTATAAGGTACATAAGTGTATCGCTCAAATTCTACCCAAGAAAATTGTTCTACCATAAGCTTGCTCAATTTCTACGTCTCCACCACTCATAACACATGCATGCACAATTCAAGAGAGCTTGTTATTAAAGGTTGTAATGGGGTTAGGGTGAAGGTAGGTAAGAGTATGGAATGAGGGGCTAAGCACCAATGAAATTAAAAAGAGCACTAATTAACTCAATCATTCTCTATGTATGAAAACTTTTATTTAACCCAAATATATCCTTTCTTTCTACGTATTTATTATTATTTTTTCTTTCTTTCTTTCTTTCCTTTTTCTCTTTTTGCTTTTCTTTCTTTTCTTTTTTTTTCTCCCTTTCTTTTTTTTTTCTTTTTGATTTTTTTTTGTTTTGTTTTTTTTTTAAGACGAAGAACTATGCTATATACATGGTCACAATGACAAAATCAAATATCTCCCCCCCCCCCAACACTTAAACACAAAACCAAGGTAAACCAATGCTCAATAAATTTTCAAGGTATGGAATAAAATGGTTTTACGCTTAGGCTTGTAATGTGGCTTAGAAAAGAATGGGCAAAAAGGCACAAGGGGGTTATCAAGTGAATCATAATGCAAGGGAAAGGCTATTTGGCCAAAGTGGAGAAAATAAAAGAAAGAAAACAAGCTTCCATCATACTTATGCACGTAAGTGAAAAATGTAGCTTCAAAAAGAAAAGGAGCAAGTTCTAGAGAACGCAAATCATGACCAGATGCACACATGAAAGAAGGAATGGAAAAAGATGGATTCCATTCACGCAGGCCAAAAACCTCACAAAGTCAATACCAACTTAGGCAATCAACAACATCAAATCAACCACCAAGGCATGTAATCGAAGAGTCAAGAATTGCAGACCAGACAGAATGATCCATTAAAACCAACATGTTCAAGTTCATAATATGTAGCAATCATAGAAAGAGAGTCTGTATTATTTCAAAAAGCAAGCAGAAAAAGGAAAACAAATAAAAGAGAAGGAGGAAGAAGAAAAAAAGAATACTCCCCAAGGGGTTTATGGAGGATAAGTGGCATCAATGAGGAGAGTCTCCGCTTCCTCAGACTGCTGCTGGGATCCCTCATAAAATGGCTTGAGGTGATGCCCATTGACCTTAAAGGCCTGTCCTGTGGCTGGATCACACAACTCAATAGCGCCAAATGGAAATATGTTAGTGATCTCAAAAGGGCCATCCCATCTAGATTGAAGCTTACCAGGCATAAATTTCAAACGGGAGTTAAACAGAAGAACTTTTTGGCCCACAGAAAACTCCTTCCTTGGGATGTGTTTATCATGGAATGCCTTAGTCTTTTCCTTGTATAACTGCGAGCTCTCATAAGCATCCAATCTAAGCTCATCCAACTCTTGCAATTGTAGCTTCCGCTCCATCCCAGACTTAGCCAAATCCATGTTACACTGCTTAATGGCCCAATAGGCTTGATGCTCCAACTCAACCGGAAGATGACATGCCTTACCAAAGACAAGCCGATAAGGAGACATCCCAATCGGAGTCTTGTAGGCGGTGCGATATGCCCACAAAGCATCATCTAGTTGCTTACTCCAATCTTTCCGGGTAGAGTTAACAGTCTTCTAAAGGATTTGCTTAATCTCTCTGTTTGAGACTTCAGCTTGGCCGTTGGTCTGAGGATGGTATGCTGTGGAGACCTTGTGGAGCACTCCATACTTGCGTAGCAAGGCACCCATGCTTCGGTTGCAAAAAGGGGATCCCTGGTCACTGATAATGGCTCTAGGGACACCAAACCTGCAGAAAATGTTAGACCTAACAAAATCCACCACCACAGAAGAATCATTAGTCCGGGTGGTTGTTCGCCTCGCAAGTGTACGAGTTTCGCAAGTAATAAAGTGATTAGTAAAGTATCGTTCCCACGAGAATTTGTTTAACAAATTGGTCAAGCAAGAGGCTAGTGAATTCCATCAAGTTGAGTTAGAACAAAGTTTTGAGTTGGAATGAGAATTTTTAAAGACTATTTCTAAAACTTAAAATTGATAAAGGCAAATGACTTTTGACTTCAAGAAAAATGGAGCCTAGGATTCTTCTTCCCCTTTTGCATTTCATAAAACTTGGTTAACTTCCTCTCTACTAGCATTTCAATACATATATGTGTTAGTCTAGGGTTCAAAAACACTTGAAACGCTCTCTCAAGTCAAAATCAAGTTTCTCTTCTCACTAAAATGCACAATTTCTTGCTACAATTAGTAAGAATCAATAATTAAGCAACAACCCTAATGTGACAATGCAAGGTTAGTAAATATATCTCTATTTTACCAACAAACCATCCATTTATCAAGTAAACTTCAAGATAAGCATAATTTCAATCAAGTTCTACACCTAGATTAGCTCTCTCGAGTCAAAACCCAAGTGAATAAATCATCTAAATGGAGGCCAATCACTTAGAAGCATTAAGCCAAGGTTGAAATCAACACATATATATATTTATCTACCAAAAGAGAGGAAAGTTCAAGTATTAATCCATACAAAAGGGTAAAAGAACCCTAGAATGAAAGGTTTAGCTACTCATGTTCAAATACAAAGAGATTCTAAGCAAAGGAACTGAATACATGAAGAAACTAAGAAGAATAGAGGAGAAAAGAGGAAGAACCAAGGTGAAATCCCCAAAATCTCTCTTGAGAAGAGTACCCAAGCCTCCAAAATGCTCCAAATCTCTCTCCCAAGCTCTTCCCTTATGTGCCCACTTGTTTCCTTAGGTCAAGAGTGTGTTTTTCAGCCCTTCCCTTTGGGTTAAATAGGGTTTTTTTGTTTCTGAAATGAGAAAACGCGCAGCTGTACTTTCAGCACTTTTTCACGAATGGCCACGGCCAGTGACACAGAACACTACTTGCTGCGGCCAGTTGCACACTTGCTGCGGCCGGTTGTACAGGTTCTTCTAATTTTGCACTGCTTCACATCCTTTCTTTCTTTTCTTGTTTCTTGATTCTTATAGAGCTTCAAAGCTTGTCTCCACCTTCCTACAAAAGAGGAAGGAATTATCAATTCTCAATTAAATCACAAATTCTTAAGGATAAAACAAGAATTTCTTTGATATTTGCCTTATACTTTGATATGCACATTTTCCTCTATAACTTCATTTCTATGCACATTTTGAACCAAAAATAGATAAAAGGGGAGAGAAAATGTGCTGGATTGTTGTCAATTTCTAAGAGTTAACAGTGGCTTTCGCCTCAACCCATTTCGAGACATAATCAACAGCTAGTAGGATGTAAGTATAACCATAGGAAGCAGGAAATGGACCCATAAAATCAATACCCCAAACATCAAAGATCTCACAAAACAATATAGGGTTCTGAGGCATCTCATGCCTACGGGAAATACTCCCTGCTCTCTGACAGTTATCACATGACTTACAAAACATATGGGAATCATGAAACAAGGAAGGCCAAAATAATCCACTGTCTAACACTTTCCTAGCAGTTCTTTGGGGTCCAAAGTGACCACCACAAGCAGAAGCATGAGCAAAATGCAATATAGAATGAAACTCATGATTAGGCACATATCTCCTAACTACTTGGTCACTACAAAATTTCCACAGATAAGGGTCATCCCAAACATAATATTTAGACTCACTCTTTAATTGAAGGGTTTGGGCCTTAGTGGAATCCACAGGCAGAACACCAGCTACCAAGTAGTTAACCAGATCAGCATACCATGGAAGCTTACCTTGCAGCTGTAGAAGCTGCTCATCAGGGAAATCATCCCGAATAGAAGAGGGGTGAGAGGGGAAATGGGTGATGCGACTCAAGTGGTCAGCTACCCAGTTTTGTGCTCCACTTCGGTCTCGAATCTCAACATCGAACTCTTGGAGCAAGAGCATCCACCGGATGAGCCGTGGCTTAGCATCTGCCTTTTTCAGAAGAAATTTCAATGCTGCATGATCAAAAAATACAACTACTCTACTTGCTAGCAGGTATGATCTAAACTTATCAAAAGCAAATACAATAGCCAACAACTCCTTTTCAGTAGTGGTGTAATTAGACTGGGCAGGATCCAAAGTCTTAGAGGCATATGCAATCACATGAGATGCTCTGTCAACCCGTTGTCCCAAGATAGCACCAACCGCATAGTTAGAAGCATCACACATCAACTCAAATGGAAGGCACCAATTGGGGGGTTGGATCACTGGAGCTGTAGTCAGGCAACGCTTCAAGTGATCGAAGGCCACCTTGCACCCATCATCAAATACAAAGTCAGTGTTCTTATGCAGAAGGTTGGACAAGGGTCGGGCAATCTTGCTGAAATCCCGAATGAAACGCCGATAAAAACCTGCATGACCAAGAAAAGAGCGAACTTCCCACACAGATGCGGGGTAAGGCAAAGCAGTAATTACATCTATCTTAGCAGGATCTACCTCAATTCCTTTCCTAGACACTATATGTCCCAAAACTGTATCCGACTCAACCATGAAGTGACACTTCTCATAATTAAGCACAAGATTAGACTCAATGCATCTATGCAAAACTCTAGACAGATTAGCTAAGCATGCATCAAAATCAGACCCATATACAGTGAAATCATCCATAAAAACCTCCATGCAGTCCTCTAGAAACTCAGAGAAAATGCTTACCATACAACGTTGAAAGGTGCCAGGTGCTTTGCAAAGGCCAAAAGGCATCCTTCGGTAGGCATATGTTCCAAAGGGGCATGTGAAGGTCGTCTTCTCCTGGTCCTCAGGAGCAATATGGATCTGGAAGTATCCGGAGTAACCATCCAGGAAGCAGTAATGAGACTTGCCAGCCAACCGCTCTAACATCTGATCAATGAAAGGTAGAGGGTAATGATCCTTGCGAGTGGCTTGATTGAGTCTCCTATAGTCGATACAAACTCTCCAACTATTCTGAGCTCGAGTAGGAATGAGCTCATTCTTCTGATTGGCTACCACAGTGACTCCGGATTTCTTAGGAACCACTTGGACCGGGCTAACCCATTGGCTATCAGATATGGGATAGATGATACCAGCTTGCAGAAGCTTAGTGACCTCCTTCTTCACCACATCAAGGATAAGAGGATTAAGGCGTCTCTGGGGTTGCCTCACCAGCTTAGAATCCTCTTCCAACAGAATTCGATGCATACACATGGAAGGGCTGATGCCAACAATGTCAGCTAAAGTCCACCCAATGGCTTTCTTGTTTGACCTCAATAAGCTTAGCAGCTTCTCTTCTTGGTCAGGAAGAAGATTATTTGCTGCAATGACTGGCAACTGTTCATCCACCTCTAGAAATGCATACTTCAGGTGATCTGGAAGGGTTTTCAACTCAAGTTTGGGTGGTTGCTCAGTGGAGGGTAGAAGCTTGGGTGGTTGTTGCAACAAGTCTGCTGTCATCACATTAGAAATACCTAAAACCACATTCAAAGAAGCAGAAGAACTGTGTCTATATAGCTCAATGTTAACATCAGAATTCAGCTCATCAAAATCAGAGTCAAACTCATCAAAATCAGAATCAGGATGCACATTAGGATCAGGATGAAGCTCAAACTCAGAATCAATATCAGAATCCACATGCAATGCAGAATTACCAAGCAAACCAAAATCGCCAAATAGTGCAGCATTAACCAAGTTAGTGCAAACAGAGCACCATTCATTATCAGCACATGCACAAATGGCATAATCACTCTCAGAGGATAAATCAAGATAATTAGAACACCAATCAACAAGAACATCATCCACAGCATCATCAATAACATCAATGCAGAAAATAGAATGCTCTTCCCTAGGATGTTTCATGGCATCAAAGATATTAAAATTCACAGATATATCACCAAACTCCATGGAAAGAGTACCAGAATAAACATCTATCTTAGTCCTAGCTGTTTTCATGAAAGGCCGCCCTAGAATGATTGGTGACCTACTACTGGGAGACTCATCCTCCATCTCTAAGATGTAAAAATCAGCAGGAAATATCAGTTCATTAACCTTGACTAATACATCTTCAACTACACCAGAAGGATGAACATTGCTCCTATTAGCTAGCTGAACAACAACACCAGTAGGACGTAAAGGACCAAGACCAAGAGATTTATAAACAGATGCAGGCATGACATTAATAGAAGCACCTAAATCTAGCATGCAATCATCAAATCTATAGCTACCAAAACAGCAAGGGATAGAAAACATCCCTGAATCCTTGCACTTGCGAGGCATTGTAGGCTGGATGAGTGCTGATACATTCTGGTTCAAACTCACTCGTCCCCCCTTCAGTCGCCTCTTGTTGGTGCACAACTCCTTCAGAAACTTGGCATATTTAGGAATTTGTTTGACCGCATCTAAGAGGGGGATGTTGATCTCTACTCTTCTGAATGTCTCAAGTATATCCTTCTCTTGTGCTTTTTCTGCCAACTTCTTGGATTGAACCGCTCTCTGAGGGAAGGAAAAGGGAATAGGGATGTTTTCCTCTTCAACCTGCTGCATTGCCTTTTTATTTTTAGAGTCAATCTTCACATTGTCTGACTCTTTTTCTGATGTGGAAGTCACATTTGCAGCTGGTGTAGGTTCCTCTAATTGTTTGCCAGACCGTAGGGAGATAGCACTCACATTCCCTTTAGGATTGGGAATGGTCTGTGAAGGAAGAGTGTTGGATCCTTGAGGTTGAAGCTGATTCAGTGATGTTGCCAATTGGCCAATCTGAGTTTGCAAATTCTGAAGGGAAGTCTCAGTTTGTTGTTTGAATTGCATAGTGTCTGTGGTAAATTGCTTCATAATATCCTCCAATGAGGAACCACTGCTACTGGCCTGCTGTTATGTGGCCTGTGGAGGTGCACATATGGCTGGTCGAGGAGGTGGTGCAGGCAAAGGAGGTGCAGATTGTTGTTGGAAATTTTGTGGTCTGTACTGCCTCTGCTGGTAATTCCCAGAATTCTGCTGATACTGGTTACTTTGATTCTGATTCTGGTTCCAACGGAAGTTGGGGTGATTTCTCCAACCAGGGTTGTAGGTGTTGGAGAAGGCATTGTTCTGCTGGTATTGTAGCTTCCCTGGGAAAACACCCACTGCAGTTACTGACCGGTCTTGATAAGTAGGATCATGCAAGGTAGGGCAAGAGTCAGTAGGATGATAAGGGTCAGAACAGAACCCACATGAGTACCCAACCTGAGGAGGAGGAGACTGTACTGTCTGAGTCACTGCCAACTGCCTCACAAGGGAGGTCAGATCATCAAGTCTAGTCTCTAATCTCTGAGAATCATACTGGGTTGGAGGTGTTTGTATCTGATAAACAGGAGTACTATTGGCCCTGGTGCCAAATTGCTGAGAATTGGCAGCCATAGTAGATATCAACTCTCGGGCCTCTTCAGGTGTCTTTCTATCTAAGGCTCCACCACTAGATGCATCCACAAAACTTTTATCCAACGGCAACAAACCAGAATAGAAATCTGTAATTAGAAGCTGGTCTGAAATCTGGTGGTGTGGACAGCTAGCACACAATCGCTTGAACCTCTCCCAATACTCATACATGGTCTCCCCATTGACTTGTTTAACACTAGTGATCTCCTTCTGAATAGCAATGGCCTTTGAGGAAGGAAAGAACCTCACTAGGAATAACTTCTGCATATCATCCCAACTCCTAATAGATGCTGGTTGCAAATTGTACAGCCAATCCTTCTAGGGAAAATGGGAAGGCTCTCAGCTTAATGTGGTCTTCATCAATTGCTTGAGGTTTCATCATGCTGCATACCACATGGAACTCCTTTAGATGCCTATGAGGACATTCACCTGCAAGACCATGAAACTTGGGCAACAAATGGATAAGACCAGATTTCAGTTCAAAGTTAGCAGCAAGTTCAGGATATTGAATACACAAATTTTGATTGCCCACATCAGGGGTTGCTAATTCTCTCAAAGTACGATCTGCTTGCTCTGCCATAATTTCTGAGTGAGCAAAATTGCTACTAGAATCAGTGAAAACAACAAGTCTATCAGAAGTACTATCAGAAACACAATCAGAAAGATCAACAGAATGGACACAATCAAAATGGTCATAATCAAATTCAGTGTTAATCCCACGACTTTGCCTAACAACTCTTCTAGCAGTAAGAATTGTTCTTTCTATTTCAGGATCAAATGGCAACAAGTCTTCTGGGTTGACAGTGCTCCTAGTACTCATGCAGCATAATCACAAGGCAGAATTTGTAGAAAATCCAAAATCACGAAAATGCCACTGTAAACTCAAAATTACAAAAATGACACACTAAAAGTGGTAAAAAGTAGAAAAACACTAAGACATACAAAAGCAAACACAAAGAAAACAAGAACCTATGGTAGAAATTGACCAAAATAAATCCCGAAACACTATCAAATGATTTTTAAAATTTATGGGACTTGGACAGGGCAATTCCTAGACCATTGGGGAACCCAAAAATGGAATAAAAAAACTTCAAAAATTGAAAAAGTGGTCAAAACGATGGAATTTGGCGAAACGGAGGTTTGCACATGGCGCGCGATTGGCCATTTTCTATCACTGTACCAAATTTCAGCCAAATCGGAGATACCGAAAAAAAAAATGTCCTAGTAGAAATCAAAAAAGTGAAACTTAAAACAGTGAAAAAAGTGGTCTAAACGTTTGAATTTGGGCAAAATAAGGCAGACTTCACTATCTACTTGAGAGTGACTCTTTCTTAGAATGCCCAATTCCTTGTGAATAAGACCTGGGTTGAGTGATCTAGGTCAGAAAAATTTCTGCCAACCACCCAAACCCCTAACCGACGTTATTTACACTATTGTTACTAATCAAACCGATGCAAATTCCCTGGCAGCGGTGCCATATTTTGACAGAGATTTTGCCGTGTTCTCCCAAAATAACCAGGATTGAAAGATTTTGTAGTATAGTGTAACCTGGGTTGTTTCTCTGATGAATTCACAGCAGGTTTGATTGGCAACAACGAAACAGAAACAGAATGATAAAATGGGGGGATTTTTAATTCGAAAGGAATAAAAACGTAACTAAACAGAGACAAAACGAAACTAAACAGAGACCAAACAGAGGATTAAAGGATTAAATAGAAACAGATTAACAACGATCAACCCAACATTTTGATTCCAGAAACGTTCATCATTGAGTGAAAAATAAACGAACTCACGTTTGGCTTTGGATGAACCGAAATCTCTGCGTTCATCCAGAAATCCCTCGACTAGACGATCGCCTAGAATATGTCCAAACAGTGGCGTCCCACTATGCAATCGCACAGCAAACTTTAAACCTAGTTCGAACTTAGTCCTTGGGATGAACCAAACCGAATATTTAATCTAATATTCGAACTATTTTCATAAATCGTATCCGATAGATGAAAACAGAAACGAGAAACGTTACTGATTAAGCACAAGCTCTCTGAACGAGTCATGGAATCTTCAACGTTGGGTTAATCACTAATATTTAGCCAAGCATGGCTGGAAAAGATGAAGGAAAGATGATGAACGCGAAGAACATTGAAGAACAGTTGAGAGAAAATGAAAGCTTCTGTTTTGATCCACTAAAACATACAAAACATGAATGAAAAGGTGTTTGTGGCTGCTGCCACACTTAAAGTTAACCTAATTGGGAAATGGGTTCAACCCAAAAACGAAAATAAAATAATATGGGCTTTAATTACAAAATTCGAGCCCAAAAATACATATGCTTTGGCTCCAAAATCGACCGCCCTCTTGTCCGAATTGCTCTTCATGTCTTCATAACAATTGTAGCTCTCTGAATCATCTAAAATATGAGACAAAAATGAGGCAAATCCGATGTCTGGTTCAAGAGTTTTGGTTAAAATATTGAAGCAATGTAAATCTGGAATTTTCGCTATGAAAAATGGCTAAAATAAATCCAAAGGCCCAAAGCCCAAATAGATATAAAAGCCATTATTTATTAGCCAAAGAGTCCTAAATTATTAATTAAGAGGCAAAAAATAGTGTATGAAATATTCAATTATCAACCAAAGCTAACCAATTGGAGATTTCCCTCTAATATTATTAAAGAATTAAAACACAAATTAAAAACAAAATAAGGGGGAGGGGGGACGATTTTCAAGAGGGAAAGAGGGAGGAAATTTCCTAAATGACACATGCCAATTGAGTCATAAGCCTAAGCAAGGGTGAGTCACAAACCTAAATAAGCATGAGTCATGAACCTATGTATTGAGTCACAACTCTACTAATGGATGAGTCATGGAATCAAATAAATGCATGAAGACTTTGGAAGTGTAATGGAAGAGGATAAGATGAGGTAAGAAAAAGCAAGAGGTGAGTATGTATGTGTGTGTGTGTGTCATGTATTTTGTGTGTGTAGGGAGTATGTGTGTGTGTGAAAAGGGAAAAAAGAAAGTTGTGTGTGTGTTGTGTATGAAGCAAAAGTCAAAAAGTCCTCCAATAGGAAAATTGGACACTAAACTTATTAAATTAGCTTATGAATTTTAATCTAGACACAAGCTTATGGAATCCTATACAAACTAAATTATAACTTGAAATCCACTAACTAAGTATCAAATCTAAATTGAGATCAATAACAAGCATAAATCAAGCATGAAAACAAGTATAACCAAAGTCATTTCCTTAATTGTTGAAGATTGAAACCAATGGAGAAGATAGGCAAATTTGGTCTCAAAATGAAGATAAAAATTTCTAGATTTCAAAACCAAAAAGAAAACTAGTATAAAACTTCATTAAGGTCCCCAAATGAATTTGTAACAACTCAAAGGATGGAGCAAAAATTCTTAGCTTAGGCAAAAAGAAAGGCCACATGGGGGAAAATTTTGTCAAAGATGGAAGAAGATAAGAGTACTTGAGATAGGGTTCATAAAGAGGTGGAAGAGGATAATGGAGAGAGAAGGGAGGGGGGACACGGTTTTGAGAGAGCTAGAGGGAGGAGTGAGCTTGTTCAAGAAGCAAGGGCAAAGTGGGAAGAGAATATGCAAGGGTATTGTGAGTCTTTCTGCACATGGAGCTTTTACTATATATAGGGGTCCTTGGCTTCATGAATTCTCACCAAATCACAAAGCTACAAGCCATATAGAGAGTGTTGAGAGTGAGAGCAAGAAGGTTCTTGAGGAATAGCAAGACCCTTTGGTAAGTTTTCTAGCTTTAGTCTTTAAGTTTTTTGAGTTTAGTTTTTAAAATTCTTAGATAGAAGTAGTGTAGATCTTAAATATTCTAGGGTACTTCTATTTTCATGTTTTCATGGTTAAAATCAGCTTTATTTCAAAAAAATTGATAAAGAAGAAGCTCTGGCAAAATTTCCAAAAGAGTATGATCAAAGTAACGAAACTCTAGCGAAATTTTGTCGGTAGTCGATTTCTGAAATCAGTCATGAAAATGCTAAAATTTTATGTTCAAAATGTTATTTAAAAATTATGGAAAAATTCATGGTGAAAGTAGACATATAGTGCTTTCCAAAGATGCCAAGAACATGTCAAAATGAATTTTGTACAGTGAGATAAAAATTCTTAAGGTTAGGGCTACGAATTTCTGGAAAACTCTGGGCAGAGGTTCAAAACTTAAAAACTGGGAATGAACCATGAAATCTGGGCAAAGGATGATATTTTTTCTAAAAAATAGACATCCTAAGGATTCCAAAGAATTTTACGGATTCTCGTTTCGTTTTTTCTAGAATTAGTTATGATTTTTCGAAGTTAGGTGAAATTCTGCCCAGATTTGCACCAGCGTTTTTCACGAAATTTTGAGAAAATAAAGTGGAAAATAAAAACCCCAAGGGTAAAATAGTCAGTTAGGGCTAGGATATCTATTGGAATATTGGTTGTGAATTAATAGACGTGATATTATCCTCATAGGAAAGCTGTGATCGCTACTCATCAGGCAACGTACCGTATTCGAGAAGCGAAGGTACAGACGTGTACTGTAACACTAACTCTTATGGTTATAGTACACTTGTATATGATAGATATGTTCATAGACTATGACTCTGTTTGTAAAAAAGAATTGTACATGCAGCTTTATACGAGTTATAGTCATGATAACGCCGTTGAGTTTTCCTAGTGCTGAGGACACGATAGGCCATCATGGCACTGGTGAATAGTGCAGACTGGTTTGATGTAAATATGTGGTGATTGTGGTGTTAATATTGTGGAAATGTGATTATGCTATATTGACATGAATATCTGTCATACATAACTGTTACATAAGCATGAGGTTAACTGTTACCTTAGGTTCAATGAATATTGAACCTCAGCTCTTACCATAGCCTCAGGTTCTGGAGGAGGCAAAGTTGCTGACAAGGGTAAGCAGCCCGCATGAAGACTCAGACGGAGAATTGTCCTTCTGATGTTTTTGTTATAGCTATAATTTGAATACTTGAATATTCAGATAACTGTATTAGTATCAGAGACACCAACGATGGAAGATTATCAGTTACGCGTTATCATGACTATAACTCGTATAAAGTTGTATGTACAATTCTTTTTTACAAACAGAGTCACAGTTTATGAACATATCTATCACATACAAGTGTACCATAAGCATCAGAGTTAGTGTTACAGTACGCGTCCGTACCTTCGTTGACGATATCGGTATTCTGTCGTTCGGTCGGTGATCACGTTATCCTATAACGGTAATATCGCATTTATTAATTCAATAATAATATTCTAGAGGATATCCTAGTCACTAATGACCTTTTTACCCTTGGTAGGATTATTTTTCAATTTATCAACTCTAATTCTAAAAAAACGCTGGTTCAGATATTTCTGGACAGATTTTCGCCTAACTTCGAAAAATCATAACTAATTCTAGAAAAATCGAAACGAAGATCCGTAAAATTTCCCGGACTCCTTAAGATGTCTATTTTTGAGGAAAAATATCATTTTTCACCCAGAATTCAAGAAAAATTCCAAGATTTCATGTGCTCATACCTTGCCCAGAAATTCGCCCAGAAAAATAGCCTAATCTTCAAAAATTCATATCTCCTTGTCCAGAGATCAAAACGTTACATATTTTATATATTTGGAAAGCCCTACATGCCTACTTCATTTCTGGAAAATTTCGTGATTTTTAAAGATCATTTGATGCATAAAATAATGCTCCCTATCCAGTTAACTCTCAAAATCCAGAAATTCCAGAATTCTTTTATCTTACTCTAACTTATTCCCTTAATCCTAAAAGTCACTCCCCAACATGTTTCCACCTTGTCAGACATCTGTTGATGCAATAAGGCCTGAAAACAATTATGGGGAATTACTTTACCTATTTACTAGATTAAAACTAACATCTACATTAAAACTACTAAGAACAACTAAAAACTAAAAACTATAAAACTAAGAACAAGCTTACCTCTTGAAGCTTCTTGCTCTTCCTCCTCCCTCTTGCTCCTCTTAGAAATCAACTCTTGAAGTTTGATTTGGTGTGAGGAGAATGAAGAGGTGGCCTTTGGATCCTACTTAACTAAGAAGTTTTAATCTCATCCATCCATGTGATTAGAAAACCCTAGCTTAATCAACAAGTTTAGAAAACCCTAACTTGTCTCCTAAGCTTCTCCAACTTCCTTAACCAACAAGTTGTTGACTTCTTCTAGAGCATTCTAGCCAATTCTTACTTCCTCTCCAAGTTGTTGAATCCGTCCCCCTCACTCTCTCTCTTTTCTTCACCGTGCTCAACAAGTTGCTTCCTAAGTCTTCCAACTTGTTCACCAAGTTTCACAACTTGCTCTCCAAGTAACTTGCCCACCAAGTAACTGGTTCACCAAGTAACCTTGTCCGCCCAGTAACTTGTTCGCCAAGTAACCTCGTCCGCCCGGTAACTTGTCCGCCAAGTAACCTCGTCCGCCAGTAACTTGTTCACCAAGTAACTTGTCCGCCAAGTAACATCGTCTGCCCAGTAACTTGTCCGCCAAGTAACCTCGTCCGCCCAGTAACTTGTTTGCCAAGTAACCTTGCTCCCTAAGTAACTTGCTCAAGAAGTTTGAAGACTTGCCCAATAATTATTCTTGGTATTCTCTAATTACTTTAAGCCTTTTCATACTCCTTTACGACTTATTCTTGAAAATATAAGAATTAAATGTTAATATCTTTTTAAATGTAGATTTAATTGTTCTTTAATTGTTGGAAATTCCCTCTAATTGTTTTTAGGTATTTTCATGATATTTTATAATATTTTAGGAACCCTAATTTAATTATAGTCCTTAGAAATTCATTCAGACAACTCTTAATTAGCCATTGGCTTTTACTTAGGATTATACATCTTTAATTATGCTTATTTTAATTTAGTTATTAAATTTAGTGTCTTAATTGTTGCAATTTCAATTGTTCATTAATTGTTAATAATTGTCCCTTAATTGGCCTCAGCGTGATGACAGTTCTTTATGGCTTTTTATGACTTAATTATGAATTTAAACATTAGTGTGTTAATTAAGGGTATTCTAGTAAATTTAGCCTCTTAATAAATTAAATGATACTTAATTAATCCCTTGATTGTTTATAAATATTTGGCACAATTACTTAATTTAATAAATGGGAAAAATATTTCTCCTGTCACTGGAGATAGAGTTATCTCCAGTGATCCTAAAACTACGCCGTTTTGAATTAATTAAGGGTGTGTTTGTAATTTCAGGTGAATTAATGAAGAGTGTTTCTGTATTTGCATTCTTCATTAATTCACCTGAAATTATAAATACACCCTTCATTAATTCACCTGAAATTACAAATACACCCTTCATTAATTCAAAACGACGTAGTTTTAGGTTTACTGGAGATAACTCTATCTCCAGTGACAGGAGAAATCCTTTACCCTTAATAAATACCTAATTATTTATTGATTTTATTATTTTCCCCTATTTGGTTCGAGAATTTTCCATAGTACTTTATTGCTCTTTTTAATTCTCTGTGAACCATAATTTAATATGGCAATTATTTGCATTTTATGGTATTTTATTGATTCCTAAGAAAATTCCATCATAGGCTGCCCAAATCCTAAAGAAAGACTTCCTAGAAAATAGAATAATTATATCTCAAAATTTGAGACCACATATTCACCTATTTTAAATAGGTATTTCCTAGCAAAATATAATGGTTCGGCTAAATAGGATTTTTAGGGTATTACAATGCCCTATTGTATTTTGTACTTATGTTTTTGGGGATGTTTGTATTTATATTTTGGCATTTATTCTAGATAACTGTACCCTTAACTCTTTAGGAACTTTTATTTTCTATTGTTTTACTTTTACCAATACATTAGGTTGTCCAAACCGGTCTAATGCTCTGTTGTGATAACTCTGATATGTAGTAAATGGACTTAATAATGATGGCGAGGTAACCAATAAAAGGAATCCTTCTAAGCCGCCACCCAAAAGGGCAAGGTCGGTTGGGGTGTAACAAAAATACTTATTAGTTAAACATGATAATTGTCACATATAAGAAGGCAACATTTTGAACAAAAAAATGATAATATTTGACAGTTCTTCACAATGAACGGTTATATATTTTTTAAGAATACTTAACAATGAAAAAATGATTTAACAATATATTAGAGTTCTTCACAAATAACCGTTAGTTATTATTTGATATAAATAAAGGTAGGATTTTGAAGGATATCATATATAAAGGAGTAGGATCCTTAAAAATATGACAATACATTACAGTTAAGTATTTTCTTTAAACATAAATAAAAGTGATTCTGAAAGATATTTTATAAGGACGTAGGATCCTAAAACAAAATTGACAATACATTATAGTTCTTCACCAAGAACCATTAAATATTATTTAATATAAATAAATGTGGGAATATAAAAGACATCAATCATAAGAAGGAGAGATTTGAAAAAAAATTATCTAACAATATATTACAGTTATTCACAAAAAAATTAGTTAAGTATTTTAAGAATACATGACGGTTCTTCATTAAGAAATGTTAAGTATTCTTTAATATAAACAAAGATGGGATTTTGAAAGATATTAATATAAGAAGGCAGGATTCTGAAAAAAAAAAATTTATTTGACATCATAATATGTTACAATTCTTCCCTAAGAACTATTAAGTATTCTTTAAAAAAAATGTGGGATTCTAAAAAAAAATTTGTTTGATGCAACTTTTTAAACTCCTTCTCAAATGTTCTTGGAGCTTCCCTAATACGTCTCATACTCTTTTTTCATAAGTTTTGTTCTCGCCTTGCGAGTTTTATCCTTCACCACTATCATGGATCTTCACTTTGCTACTCCTTCCTCTTGTGATTCTTCCTCATGTAAGATTTTTTTTCCCACTTAACTTTTTAGTTTTTTTCTTTTTTCTTTTTTCATAGACGAGAGCTTGCTAGTTGGTGTTCAAGGTCGCTAGTTGGGATTATACTATCTAATTTGATGACGGTCATTGGTTTGAAGATTAAAAGAAATAAAAGAAACACAAGAGAAAGCAGAGAACATGAAAAATAATAATAAGGCAAAATGTTGAATTTTTTTATTGTTGAGTATATCATGTTCCTAAACTTTAGCAACCTAAACTGTAGGTTGAAATTAGGTTTGTTGAATCTAGTTCCAAGACTTCCTCAAGTTTTTATATTTTCCAATTTTTCCTATATTCTGATTATCAAAGTTATATTTCGAGATTTGTTTAAGTTATTATATTTTTTATTATATACATTCTTATATTTATATTTATATTATCCTTTTTGTTGTTATAGGATATGTGACAGGAGAAACGCACTGATACCTAATATATGGACTGTCTACAATAAAGGCATTAGATAATATTGTCAAAAAAATTTTAATTGATTTTTTTTAGAATTTAAAACATTATAAGATAATGTTTTATTGTGAGAGTGTTTAATTTATTATTATATTTAAATTGTATGATGTGTAATACCCTAAGATGTTACATGATGTTTATCTATAATGTGTTGAATTTTGAATCCTATAAATATAAGATTTTTATTTAATATTATTATCTTGTTATTATCAATGATTATATTGTGTCTTATATAATAATTAAAATTAAAAATAAATAAATAAAATATATATATATATATATATATATATAATAAAAAAAAATAAAGTCAACACATTACGGTTATTAATAAAGAATCCTTATATATGCCTTTAATATACTACGGTTTATCTGCTAGAAGAATATATATAGTGCCAAATACTAACCGTCTTTTCTATAATAGTGTATAACTATGTTATTAGGTTCATCCTTTTTTTTGCAAGCATATTGATCTTCTTATTGGATGCAATCCTATTTGAGTCAGTATCAAGCACTAAATTCAGGCACGTCTCCTAACAGGGATTCAAACTTTAATTTGTCACATTATAAAGGACTAATTCCTTCCATCAAACCCAACACATTGATTATTGTTCATCTTGTAATTTTACCTCAAACCTCAAGATATCTAGATACAACCCTTGTCAAAAGGAAGAAAGGACCCCATGCCACATGCTTCTAAAATTTGAATGGGTCATAGCCACGTAGTTTGTTTCATCAATAATGTGCATGGGCCATAGCCTCTATTTCTAGAGGTGGGAATATGGGCCAACTTGCAAACCAACAGGCTGACCCACATCACCCTACGAGTTTGTAGTGCGGCCATGTGCAGCCCCCACTTTTGTGTGCTGGCAATATGCCATGCTTAACCTACATTGGTGGGTTGGGAAGCCAGTTTCTTTTTTCTTTTGTTTTTTTTTAAGATGACCAAAAGTCTGAAATTCATATATATATATATATATATATATAAGTCATCAAATTTTTTTACCTAGCATCAATCATTTCACTTATAAAACGTCAAAATCATAATTTACAATTCAAGAGATAAAATCATCAAATTTGACCAAGGTTGCAAACAAAAAAACATCTAATTATCGTCAATCAATCAAGATATAATAATTTGGCTAAAAGAAGGAGGAAGGAGGCTACAATTTTTACTCTTTGGGATTAGGAGGTGCAAGATGGGAGTATGGGACTTTAGGGTTTTGTGACATTACCATATTTTTTGAAAAAAAAAAAGAAAAAAGAAAAAAAAAAGTGCAGGTCAACACGTAGGCTAGCCCGCATTAATCCATGGGTTACGCGGGCCCGCACTTTTGCTGGCTCCTAAAGTGCTAGTCCTAACCTACTCATATCCTGTGGGTTGGATGTAGGTTGAGCTTGCATTACCGGCTCTACCTGTTTTCTCCGTCAATACAATTCTTATAATACATCCTACATGAAAATACTTCTCTTATCGTTATTTCTTCTTAATCTGAAATTTCACTTTGCCCCTAAATATAAATCCTGATTTTTTCACCAAAAAAATCCGTATCCATTGGGCCAAAAAAAATATCACGATTATTGGAAACACCTTTCTCTCTTTTAACCTTTTTAAAGTTCTTCATTCGAGATTTTCCCTTTGGAATATATGGATGTAGTTATCAGTTGACTTGTATAATCTTACCCATGATGAAAAAAAAAAAATTGTTATTCTAGTGCATTACGTCTCATTTTATTTTGGCAAATGGATATTTAGATTCACAAATAATGCTGATATTGAGTTTGAGAATGCTGATATTGAGCTTCGAATAGAGATGTACGATCTTTTTTAATATCACGTGGTAATTGTTAAGTCCTAAAGCTTCAATTCCCACGGCCAGGAAGGGCAAGGGGGTGAGATATAACTAACTATAAGACTTATTCTTCCTAATATATTATCTTTGAACTCAAATGTTTGTCGCTATACTTTAAGTTCTCTTTGAATATGATAAATTAAAGAGCCCGAACCCAAGAATTGACTGCTACCACCAAATTAATTTGTTGGAGAGTAAAATCAAGTAGCCCTACTCTCTTACAATGCTTAAATGTCATAGTTTGCATATAAAACCTAATTAAGATGAGAGACTTACATATAAATGAATGTAATCACTCAAACACAATGTAACGTACAGAAAAGTGTATCCACTTCTGTATAAACATGACAAAGAATAATGTGAATTCAATGAATAATTTCCAACTCCTTGTAATACCCTAAAAATCTCACTTACTATAAATGTTATATTTTGACAAATAATACCTATTGAAGATAGGTGAATATGTGGTCTCAAATTTTGAGATGTGTTTATTTTACTTTTCTAGGTAATATTTTTTTAGGATTAGGATAGCCAAGGGTTTACTAAAATTTGTGTGGCTTCATAAAATATCCTAAAATGTAATAAATACCATATTAACTCATATTTCATATAGAATTTGGAAGAGCCAATAAATACCATAAAAACTCTTAAAATAATTTAGAGAAATTAGGAACCATAGTTGACCAACTAAATATTTTATAGGATTAAATAATTAAACAAACTTTCACAAAAAAAAAAGTACCAATTTTTATAATTTATAAAGAGATTAAAATTTTCTGATAATCCCTAAATAATACCTAGACTATATTTATTTTGTAAAGGGCCATAAAATACTATTCAAAAATTTGAAACAATTAAGGGGCAACTACCAACAGCTAATGAGCAACAAAAATTACACTAATGAAGTATTTAGGTAATTCTTTACAATTAAAACCAATTGTCATCAATTAAAATTATATTGGGCTAATTAAGAACCAAAGACCAATAAAGGTTTGAGATTAGTACAAATAAATCCCTAATGGTCATAAAATATCCTAAACACCAATAAAGAAATAACCAAGAGGTGATTAAGCTTCTAGTTAAATTTTAATTAAGTCTTTAAAAGTTTATTATCTTAATCAACATTAAAGGTCAAGATTTAACCTCATAAAGCTTATCTAAAGGTCCTAATTGATGTTGATAAAGCTTAATCCATGTGAACCAAAGTTGACCAATGAGAGATTTCCTTCTAAATATTGCAAGAGAATTAAAATACAAAATTAAAAACAAATAAAGGGGGAGGGGGGACGGTTTTTGGTGTGAAGGAGAAGAGGAAGGAAATTTCCTAGAAGCAACTAATAAAACCCACATGCACATATGAGTCACTAACCTAAGCTTGGATGAGTCATTTACCTAAGCAAGAAATGAGTCAGAACCTAGAGAATGAGTCGTAGCTCTATGTATCAATGGAAGAAGACTTTCAAGGCAATAATAATTAAGGTTCATAATGAAGGGGAAGATGATAAGTTGATGGAAAGCAAGAGGAAGGTGAGTGTGTGTATGTATGTGTCGTGTAAGTGAGTGTGTGTTGGGTGTGTGTGTGATGTAAGGGATGATGTAAGGGTTGTGTGTGTGTGGAAGAAGTCAAGTCCTTGGCCAATGAGAAATTTGATAATTTAAATAACTAAATTGGTTCATGAAAATTAAATCTAGACTTAAGCTAATGAAAACTTATACAAATTAAATCATATCTTGAAATCCATTAACTAGAAACTAAATCTAAGTTGTGATCCTTAGCAAGCATAATTCAACCTTGAAAATAAGTATAACCAAAGTCATTTCCATTAATTGTGAAAAATGATACCAATAGGGAAGATGAGCAAGTTTGGCCTCAAAATGAAGCCAGGAATTTGTAGATTCCAAAACCAAAGAGAAAATTAGTAAACAACTTCATTAGGATCCCCAAATGAATTTTTATGCAACACCAATAATAAAACAAGGATGGTTGGCTTGGGGAATAAGTAAAGACACATGGGGGAAAATTTGTCAAAGTTGGAAGAAGATAATGTAATTGGGATAAGATAATTAATGAAAATGGAAAAGGATAGAGGGGAGAGAGGGAGCACGGTTTTGATGCTTGTAGGGGGAGGATTTGAGCTTCAAATGTAACCTAGATCCAATGGCCAAGGTTTAAGATGAGCTATGTTTGAATAAATTGCAAAATTGCCACACCAAATTACTATAAATAGGGATCCTTGGGCTTCATTGTTCTTCACCAATTCACAAAGGTATTAACCATATTTGAGAGAGTAAGGAAGAGTGTGAAGAGTTTCTTGAAGAGTAGCAAGGCTCTTAGGTAAGTTCTCTAGCTTTAGCTTTGAGTTTCTTTAAGTTCTAGTCTTTGAATTCATAGATAGAAGTAGTTAAATCTTAAAATATTTTTGAGTAATTTTATTTTCATGTTTTTATGGTCAAAGTAAGATTTATTTCAAAAAATTGATGAAGGAGAAGCTCTGGCAAAATTTCCAAAAGAGTATGATCAAAGTAATGAAACTCTGGCGAAATTCTGTCGGTAGGCGATTTCTGGAATCAGTGGTAAAAATGCTATTATTTTATGTTCAAAAAGATGTTGAAAATTTCTGGAAAACTTCATGGTGAAAGTAGACATGTAGAGCTTTCCAAAGATGCTAAAACCATATCAAAATGAGTTTTTTACAGTGAGATAAAAATTCCCAAAGTTAGGGCTACGAATTTTTGGAAAATTTCTGTGCAGTGTTTCAAACTTTAAAACTGGGAATGAACCGTGAAATCTGGGCAAAGGCTGATATTTCGTCTGGAAAATATACATCCTGAGGATTCCAAAAAATTTTACGAATCCTCGTTTCGATTTTTCTAGAATTAGTTATGATTTTTCAAAGTTAGACGAAAAACTGTCCAGATTTAAAACACCAGCGTTTTTCCAAATAGAAAGAGAAATAATTGAAAAATAAATTCTCTAGGGGCAAAATGGTCAATAGGGACTAAGATACTTACTAGAATAATGATTGTGAATTAATAGATGTGATATTACCTCCATAGGATATCTGCGAACGCAAAACGACCGACGCTTGTACTGTGAACACCGAAAAGGTACGGACGCGTATTGTAACACTAACTCTTATGCTTATTGTATACTTGTATATGATAGATATATTCATCAAACTGTGACTCTGTTGAAAAAGAATTGTGCATACGCATACAGCATTACATGGGTTATAGGCATGATAACACCGTAAAGTTTTCCTAGCGTTGAGGACACGGATGTACACTGTGGCACGGAAAGAATAGTGCAGACTAAAAGAAAGAAAAAAAAAAGAGAGATATGAAGTGGTTGTGATTTGCTGATATATATATTGCTGTTATGTCATGAATACTTGTCATACATATCTATACATAAGCATATGGTTAACCGTTATCTGGGGTCTGATGGGTATTGGACCTCAGTTCTTCCTATAGCCTTAGGTTCTGGAGGAGGAAGGATAGCAGATAAGGGTAAACAGTCTGCGTGATGGCTTGGGCGGGGGATTACTTTCTTTTGATTTTGTATAAAGCGTAGTAAGAATACCTGAATATTCGGATGACTGTATCAGTGCACAGACACACCAACTATGATAGTTATTTAGTTACTCATTTTGTTTTCAAAAAAAAAATAAAAAAATAAAAAAAATTGCAACGCCACTCTGATTAAATTCTTTCGCAACTCTGATAATCCTTTTCAAAATCACTTTTAGAAAATGAGGATGTTACACTCCTAGTCTACGTTAGAAAGCTAAGATTATTGAAACAGGTATACAAGCTAAGAAACATGTACAATTCCCTAACTGATATATTTATACAAGCTAAGTATCTACTCTTGTACCTACAACATTTCTAAGCCAACCGATTGGGTCCGTCGAGGATTAAAATGATCAGATGTTCTTACACTCTCCCACCTCGAAGAATTCCAATGGCGAACAGTTTCTGTTCCACCAAAAGTTGCAGCTCTTCCTATAGTGTTGAAATTGAAACTGCCGATATTGTTGTAGAGCCCTGAAGTGAGTTTCCCGAGTGACTTCTTCCAAACACCATTATTATTATCATCGGAAGCTTCTATATTATTATTGTCTTCACATTCTTTCTGTTGATGAAGGTAAGTTCTAAACAGAGCAATGATCAAGAAGATGGTGGAAGTGAGACCACTTATCACATAGAGAATCCAAAAGTCGGCAATGGATAGGCTTTCGGTTTCAGAAGACGAGGACGTTGAGTCACTTGAGCAGTTATTGGAAGGGGTCAACCATTTTTCTTCCAAAAGTTTTAGAGTTCCATTCTCTGCTAACCTTAAAATGCCTTCAGAAAAGTCTTTCACCAACGGAGAGTCTCTTTGGAATACCTGATTTAGTTATATGTATCAAATGAGTAAGAGCTTTTGAGTAATAACATCATATTCTCAAGTACTAATAAGTGCATGATTCAAAAATCATGAAGTATAAAAATGCTTTTGCCTATAGACCAGGGCTATGTTGGACATTGGGAAGTTTGTATTTAGCGGTAGGGCAATTTTGCTTTTACATAAAATTAAAAGCCACGACAAGATGGAAGTTGTTGCTTCTGGTGTTTCAATCATGCAGAAAGAAGTTTTTAACATGGAGAAATAACAAATTAAATGCTGCATGAAGGAAAGAGGCCGTGTCCCACCTTCTTTTATTAAAATAAAAGAAAACATTGCTCCAAAAGTCAACTCAAACTATTTTTACAAAATTCAATCCAAATATAAATTACATTATACTATCTGACTTTTATCCAAAATTAAGTTTGCAAAAGTTATATATAATGAAAGCTACTTTTGCCCCTACTAATCGAAAAACGCTATTATTATGAGTTTTTCTTTTTTGGGGTGGGAGACTTATATGGGTTACTAATGAATTGAATCATCTTCAAGAATCAAAACACAGCTATGTGAATCAAAATATAACAAAAAATCAAAGATATAAAAAGTTGAAAGAAAGGTTGTAGGAGGGTACTCACAAAGCGCAGGCCTCCAAATTTATAGCCAGCAGCAGTTGCAGTATATTGATTGCAATACTTGTTTAAGAAAACCTTTTCATAAGGGCTCTCAAGGAAGAGAGCAGAAATTCGTTTGCTCTTAAACTTGGCCACAAAGTCAGGTTCACCATCAAGACTTAAGATCTGCTCTTCAGGAAAGTCATAGACATCGAGCAAGTAGTTCCTCACAAATTGACTGCTATTATCACAGCCAACAGTTAACTTATTTTCCTTCAGCCACTCAACGCCTCTCCCAGTATTCATGCGTTGCACAGTGAGCATAGAAGACAAACTTGCTGTGTAGCTTGAAGTCAAAACGAACACCAGAAATAGCCAGACAGCAACCACCACTCTTGCTGAGTTACTGTACACTTTACCCCCTGAGGAATACATGCATGAAAAAGTATTAACTAAGATGGCTGATTAATGTTATTATGTTTGGCATGGCTTTTAGAAGCTCAAAAGCTAGGTTGGGAAGACAAAAAAAATCCCATTGGAGCCTGACATCTTGTTTAGGTTAGAATTTGGAGCAGACAACTTTTTCGCTAAAACCAAAGCTGGTTGTTTGAACTTCTGACTTTTTTTATTTTTTTATTTTTTTTTATTTTAAGATTTAGAACTTTTGAAAATGGTTTTTTAATAGATCATAAAAAAAAAAAAAGAATTAAACTAACTTTTTATATAAAAACGCATGCAAACATAAATTATATTACTATAATTGACGTTTACCTGAAGTTCATTTTACAAAATACAATAAGTAGGATAAAAGTCACTTTTGCAAATGTTAATTCAAACAATTTCTAAGTTTCTTTACACTTTATTTAATCCTAGATGTAGGCTGTTAGACAAGTAATCAAATATATCATTAATTTGTAAGCAATTGTCAAACAAGTATTAGTTATGCTTAATTAGAAGCTCACGTGAGGCCATAAGTACTGTAAAACGGTATTATATGAACTTGCTGATCGTCAAATATGGATTAGTCTATAGTAAAATCTATCATAAAACTCAAAAAAAAAAAAAAAAAAAAGACATATAGAGCATGAATTTGTGTTTGAATCTTACCGTGAGCGAAGAATAGGGAAGAAAAGGCGAACCAAGAAGTGTTGCTGAGTTGATTTTTCCATGATCCTTTAAAGCTCGGGTTTAAGGGATGCTCAAGAAACCAGATAGCAAGCGTCGTGTAGAAGAAGATGGCAACAGTGGCTAGCCACATTTGCCAACTAAATGGCTTCACGAACAGAAATGTCGTGCGTTCTCTCTCAGCTGGAAGTATGAGTGATAAACCTGACTCTGTATATATATGGTTGTGTGAACGACACATTCTTTGATCGAGCCTCAAGTATTGTTACATCTCCAACAATAGCATCATACTCCTGTCATAATCAATATAATTCATCGATCAAGAGGGTATTATTAATAAAGTTAAATGACTAGTGTCAATTTAAAATTTTCCTCTCTGTCAAAGGTGGACCAGGTCAAACTTAAAATGAAGAAAAGTATAAAGTCTAATAAGGAGGGTGTATTCCAAGAAGAAAGGTCTCATGAGACAGAGAAAACCGTTAACAAATGTCAGCAGCCATATTGTCTGTGTTTAGACATTCACACGCTTATTTCAATGGAGGAGAGGAAAAAGTAATTCTTATGCCATCAATTAATAAATGAAGTCTTAATTAAAACATAATTATTCCTCATCCCATATCTCACCACTAATGCTAGGTCATATCTATGGCTTATATCAATAATTTTACCGTTTAAATCTTCCCCAGAATTAAGTCCAAAATGGGAATAAAAATTCCATAGTTCTGATTATTTTAACTGGTAAACTAATCTCAAGAAATGTTACGTGTGCACTGGCATCTCATATATAGTTAAACACAGAAAAATAAATATGAATGAATTTGAGAATTTACCAGGTCGGCGAAATTTTGTAGAACCTTATCATAAGATACATCATCAAAGGGACGATATTCATACGGCAGACCAGAGTATTTATCTTTGAGCTGTTCTTGAATGATTTCAAAAATTTCAATACACAGACCAACATATTTTCCTTGAGATTCTTCCTTCACAAAATTCTCGAAAGCAGGCTTTAAAGGAATTCTCACTTTTAAAGGATTTTTTTCTGAAGGTATGTTCCATCCTAATGGAACATTATCATTATTGTTTAGAGTCGTTAGACCTCCAGGCCAAACCACTGGACCATTAAGAATATTTCTAGCAACATCACTTCCTTTCTCTATGTCTTGCAGAGATTTAAAGAACTTCAAATTTGGTACCCAAAAATCCAATTCTGTGTAGTTATTGTTAACCACGTTTATCACTCTTAAAATTGGAGTCTGTGATAAATGGCCTTCCTTGAACCTTATGTCACCAGTTAAACCAGTGAAGTTACTAGACAGCATTGTCTTCAAGAACAATCTCGAGTCATTAGTACCATTCATCTTGGGCTTTTGCGACCATCGTGATGCTATCATAAGCTTGCACTAGACTCACAACACTCACACACTACACACACTCACAACTCTTTTCTCTCATTGGTGGATTTTACTTCACAATGATTTCACTTTATGAAATTGAATTAAGGCCTTTAGCTTTATGAGGTTTAATCCTAGCCCTCCATGACTAATCTTTAATTAGTATTTTTAATTAGAAAATTTAGTCCTATAATAAATTATGAAAATTGGTGCTTAAGTCTTCATTAATTAGTCCTTTGATTAATTATGAAGATGCACATAATTACTTAGTTTAGTGAAGACTTAATTGATCATTAATCTTCATTAATTTCTCTTTACCTTTTTGATTATCCAAGAATCCTAATTTAACATGGTAATTATTTTGTATTTTATGATCTTTTAAATGTAGCCTAAAATTAGCCTTTGATTGTTGTCAAATTTTCTCTCTAATTGGTATAAGTATTTTTATGTCATTAATTCGTCTCTTATGAATAAATTAAGACTATGCTAAATTATGATAATTTTATAATGTTTTATGATCCCTAATTTGAACCTAAAAATTTAATTCTAAACTTAACATTTGGTTTGTCCCATATCAAGGGAAAATTGCCACAAATTATAGAAAATAAATCACAAAATTAGAGACAACATACTCTCCTATTTTTAATAGGTATTATTTACCAAAATATTGTATTTAAAATAATTAGGGATTTTTTGGTATTACAAGCAGTAAAATAGATATGCAAACACTCATATTACTCATTCATTCCAAATACAAATAGCAGCATCAATATAAGCCATGCATGAAGAACATGTCTGGCGATTTTGATTAAAGCATTCAAAATAGCATCAATATGTGCATTAAAAAAAAATTTAAATACAAGGACAACATTGTGGAGTAATCTTGCTCATGTTCAAGTTTCTTTTCACCAAGTGGACCTCTGCAGATGGTAGATGATAATTTAGAGCATGCATCACTGAAAAAACTAAAATAATAAGGTGCAGCGCGGTAAATTCCCATAAAGTCAACATTGTGGAGTAATCTTGCTCATGTTCAAGTTTCTTTTCTTTTTCCCACCTTTTCTTGGCCAATGGTTCATGTTCCGGGTACAATGGTAATTTCCCACTGTCTTACTGGAGACTCATTCTAAATTTCCCACTGTTGATCAATCAGTTCTGCATAATTTAGCTATCGCCCCTTGTAGTGAAGAGATCAGAAAGGCTGTTTTTTCCATGGGAAACTTCAAAGTCCTAGAAATTGATGGCTTCCCTCCAATATTTTATAAGAATAATTGGAGCACTGTAGGCTCGTCTCTCTGCACATTCATCAGGGAAATCTTTCAGGGCACTTCACTCTTAGAAGAAGCTAACAAAACCCTGATCGCTTTTGTTCCCAAGAAGGAAGCTCCTAAGAACGTGGCTGATTTCAGACCAATTTCTTTATGTACAGTAAATTACAAGTGTGTCACCAAAATCATCACTCAAAGACTGAAAGGAGTAATGCACAAACTCATCTCCCCCTTTCAAGAACTGATTGATCAACAGTGGGAATATTATTATTAGGGAAAATTAAAATCAAGGACCTATAGCAGATAATATTTATTTAAAACAACTATAAAAGTTGTAATTATTTAGAAGGACAAATTAACAAAATAAAAATTTAAAAATACTAAATTGCCCATAATTAAACCTCCTATATTTTCTCTCACATTCTATGTTTAAAACTAATATGAATTTCTAAATTTAATTAAATTAAACACAAATTTTCTCGAAGTAGATATTTATAGAAAAAATAACACAAACATCTTTAAATTATATAATGACAGGATATGAAATGCATTTAATTTCTTACTTTGGTTGATAAAGTTCCTTTGATAAAGTTTTTTTTTCCTGATTTATATAAAATTATGTAAATCAAGAAAAAAAATGATATAAAAGGGTTAAAGGGCCCATATCTACCTTACGACACATGAGTAATAATTAAATGATATGGTTATGTAGATATTAGTTAAGGTTAAAAAATGATGATTTTGGCGGTAGTAATTTGGTAAAAAAAAAAAAAAATTAAATCACTTTCATGGGCAATTTAGTATTTCTAAATTTATATTTTAGTAATTTGTCCTTCTAAATAATTACAGTTTTTACGGTCCTTCCCAATAAATATTATTTTCGATAGGTCCTCCAATCTAATTCTCCCTTATTATTAACTATTATATGTGTTATGTTGAAATTTTGTTTATACTGCATCAAGGGCCATGTTTTAAAAATATGAGGGAAAAGGGGCTATGGGCTAAGCCCATATGAGCTGAGCTCAACCTAGAAAAAAAAATACAAAATAATACATGATTTAAATTAATTAACATGAGTTTATTCTAAAAAAAGAAAATTACAGTAAAAAAAATATAATATGTTGTTGAGTAAATTAATAAAGCAAAAATATTTAGACAGCAATAATATAAAACATTACAGAATTACATACATCTTAGAGGAGTTCAACAGCCAGGTTGCATACTGGGTTGGTCTTGTTCAGCCAATATATATGTATGTGTGTGAGCCTAAACATGTATTTTAAATGTTTTCTTGATTATTTTACGAATATTCGTTTACTTTATACAATTTTTTTTTTTTTTTTTGGGGGGGGGGGGGGGGGGGGGCTAATCTGCCTATGGCAGTTTGAAACTGTGCCTTTGCTGGGCTATACAATTGTTTTTCTTGATGTATATATTAAATTGACTTTTTAAATATGGTAAAAAGTTTGAACATATCAATCCCTTAATTTTATTTAAAGTTTTAAATTGATTTCTTAGCTTAATATTATATAAAAAGTAAGGCATAATTAATCTACTTATAATTTTAAAAAATATTTCTTTTGATCATTATATTATTTTTCATTTGTTTATGTTTGATTGAAGAATTGAACTTGATCAATATAATCAAATGTTGTTATGCTTATTGTACTTAAGCTTGGCGTAAAAAAAAAAAAAAAGAAGAAGAAGAAGTTAAAACTAGGTTAAAAAAGTTAAAATTTGTGAGACCCATAATTTTAAAATATAAGACTCCAGCAAAATCTATCGTATTTATTGATTGATCATGATATTGGTTTATAATAACAAGGAAAAAAAAATAACCGAGTCACTAAATACGATAACAACCACAAATTAGTCAACTGAAACTGATTTTTTTCCCCCTCATTTAAATTAAGCAACTAAAATCAAACATTAGATTTTCAACCAATATGCTAAAATAAATTAAACCTCAAAAAGCATCAAATTGATTAAAAGTGACAAAAAATCAACAATAAAGCTAATTTAACAACTAATCTAGTTACCCATAATTCTTTAGCCTGACTTATAAGTTCACTGCACCATTCACATAACAATAATCTCACTAAATCATTTTTCTTAGCTTCTTCACTAGTTGACATACATAAAACAACATAACATTATATTTTTTTTCTGAGTCCTGAGAAAACCAATGCATCATCATCCTCATCAGAACCAGAGAGCTCTGATGAATAATGCAAACGCTTTTATAGATATATTATATTCTTCATCATGCTGCGGTGAAATATATCAGAGCTTCAAGGTGAGATCAAGGCCACTGCTTCCTGCTTCAGATCCCTCATGGTTTGATCCAAGTGTAGTTTCTTTCATGTCTTCTACTTCCTTCACTTCTAGAAAGTTATAGAAACGTCTCTGTCGATCTGATCCACCAATTGATGATTCTGACTTTTGGTTTGAGTCCTCCACTCTCTCCTGTAAATTTTCACAAAACACAAAAATAAAAAATAAATAAAGAAATAAATAATTCATGTCAGGAAAATAATTCATGTCAGGAAACTAAGCATCAACACATATATATATAGTAGTCCATGAAAATTTGTTTGACCAGTCTCACTTATAGGACTCACAAGTTAAACGGGACCCACAATCATGCATCCATAATATATTTGTTCACTGTTCACTTCATCTGAACTGAAATTACTTCTGAAAATTCATATTCTACCCGTATTTCTTCTATATGACAGTTACACAATTAATTGAAGAGAGATACACTGTTTGTAAGGGTAAAACTGTATATATCTATTTCTCTTCAAATTGTGGTAGGAGTATTGTGCACTGTAACCTTTTTAGTCTTAGGTACAGAAGTTCGATAGTTAAGAAGAGAGATGAAGAAGGGTAGGGGACCCACATGTTGAGTGGATCCTACCACTTTCGTGTATGAAACAAGGAGACTATTTTCAAGACTTCAAAATATAACATCTAGTCATAAGGTAGCAATCTTACCATCGCTCCAAGGATCACCGATTACATAATTAAATTTGAAAAAAGTGGAAATAAATGAAAAGATTGAAACTTACTTGTGGGACTTGGTAATTATCGTTGTTGGAGAGTTCCCTTTGAAACATATGCAAGGAAGGTGAAGGAACTGGGGGAGTAGGAATAGGAGCAGGAGCAGCAGCACCACCATTGATTAATGAAGAAAAATTACCTGATCCTCCAGTACTGATCTCTGAGCCAAACCTTGATCTGTTGCTGTTTAATCCCAAAGTACTACCCCATTTCACATCCCTGATGACACAAATAAACACAATCATATATCAATTAATCAAACAAAACCTGATTGAAGCTAAGAGATTATTAATTAATTGGATATTATATTGAAAGAGTGCTATATATGTAAATACCAACCAATCATTGTTAGAGGAAGTGAAGTTGCTTGTACTGATGTGAATATCATTATTTGAAGATGACTTGTTGTGGGGTCTGGTAATTAAGTTAGGTGAAAATGGAGGAACTTGGAAGTTTGATGAAGGAACCAGAGAGTTCTCAAACGATGAAGAACGGTGAGGCCTCATACCAACCATCTGCAATTATCCATGAATTTTCTTTTTCATCAGTACAATTAATTAACAATTTACACAGTTAGTTTCTCATTCATTGCAGGTTTGCTTGGAAATATTCTGTGATTGGGCACAAATTCACATACAACTGTCATAAACAACTGGTTTTTATAACTGTAATATCAGAGTCAAAAAAGAATCCACAATGAATTAACCATTGAAATCAGTTACACAAACATTGAACCAATGCCTAGGCAAGTTAGTTACTGATCTCTTCTTCCATCTATTAAATGTTTTTTTTTTTCCTCAACGACATCAGAACAGAAACAAAGAAACAAGACATTATTAGCCCTTGAATTGATCTTAAAACATAACAAAGGATATTGAATAGAAAGGTATGAAGCAAGGGTAGTGAGTGACCTTAGGTTCCTCTGTTGGGTTCCTAGCAGATGTGCCACTGAAGTAAGGACTTTGGCTTGAAGGGGGCTCATGATTAAAATGGCCTGTCGTTAATGAGCTTGAAGAAGGTGGTGGTGCACGAGGGCCTAAAATCTGCTTCACCTGAAACACAACATAATAAAACACAGATCACCCAAACGAACAAGAAATAAGAATTTCAAACACATTATTGACATAAATATGAAGCCAGCTACTTAGTTATGTTCTTACCATGGAAGAAGAGTACTGATTATTAGTACAGTGCCTCTCTTGAGGCAAAGCAGGGTAAGAGGGCCAAAGATGATGATGATGATGGTTACTACTGGACTCACTGTAAAAATTCTTGGCAGCTGATGAATTTGCGGTGTGATGAAAATGCTGACGATCACTATCAGGTTGTGATAACACATCACACGAACTCGGATTCATCGGAAACAGAGGCTGTTCTGGAAAATTCCTTCCTTGTTGTTGTTTTGCTGTGTTATAGCCATAGAGACCAGGTGGTGGTGGGTTTAAGTGGTCAAATCTTGGGGCTATTGGGATGTGGTGAGAAGGAGACAGTGGACGAGAAGTCCGCGGTGAAGGAGGTGGAGGTGAACGGCGACGAGGATTCAAAAAGGGATGTGAAACTGAAAATCCTTCTACATTATTATTATTATTATTACTACTAGTAGTATTAATATTATTGATATTAATTCCTCCCTTTGATTTTTCATCATCTCTCAGGATCTTTTCCAGTTCAGCCACACCAGGTCCTCGTTTTGGAATCTTTGGATGTTTCTGTTGTTTCTTCATCCCTGAACTCAAAACCCCAGGAGAGTTGCCGTTGCCGCCGTTACTCCCAGAGCCACACCCGCCGCCGCTGCCACCACCACCACCACCGCCACCACCAAAGCCGCCGCCACCACTGCTACTACTACTGCTAAACATGATCCGTATTATTATGCTGTAAATGTATATATGAATCTCTTTGCCTAGTCCGTTCGTTAAACAAATCCAGACTTGAAGATTCAGTGAGGATCAAATCCGAGAAAGTTCAAAAGAAACAGTGATCACAGGAAGAAGTGATATTCCAGGATTTGTGGATGGGAAGTTATGAGAGTGATATGAATGAAGAGTAAAAGGTTGAGAAGTGATGAGAATGAAGCGGAAGAAGATAATATCATCTAATTAACTTCTAAAGTGTGTTTTTGCAGGATTTTCTCAGAACCTGATGATTTTGTCCGAGAAAATCAAAAAAGCGAAAGATATTTAAGAAAAAAATAATTACTTCAAGGCCCCATCAAAAAAATCTTTGGCATCATCGCAATTCTCGCGCTTATTTTTCTCACTCGATTTTGGTTTCTGTGGACAAAACGGAGACTTTGAATATCCACTCTTAAGAGAGAGAGTTCTTATTCTTCTGTACTATTGATCTAGTGACCTTGAGGGTGAGGGTATTATAGGCTTATAGAGTTATAGGAATCAGTAAAAATCTTTGCCATTTTTAACAAATCAGTTTCATTTTCCTCGCCCAGCTATTAATACTATTGCATGCATTTATGGCCATATATATGGAGTATGCTCCATATATGTATCGTGGGACCCACCTATTTTAAATTTAATCCCATTTATTGCTTCTTCTTTTTCCTTTTCTTTCTTTTTTTTTTTTTTTTTGTCTAAACTTGGCGTTGGTCAAATATTCACTTATTTTCATTTCATTTATTATTTATTATTCTTATTATAGAGTTTACCGGGAAAATCACTATCTTGCTGAAACTCCCTTTATTTGGTGTTGTGTAAAAAATGAAAATTTTCTTGTGAATTATTTATTTTCTGATTTTTTTTTCTTTCTAGAAGATAATAATTGTATAGGATCTGTTTTCGAAAACCTAGGTAAAGAATCTTAATTCTGTATACATGTATATGTAAAAGAAAATTCAATGTTCAGAAAGTCTACTCCCATTAATTTAGTGCATTATGCTTTATGAATCTTAAGTAGGCCCAGGTTAATTAGATGCATAATTCAATATATATATAATTAACATGTTATATAATATATATAAATTAATCTCGTTTAATAATAATATCTTATATACCAATAAATATAATATCCATAGATATGTAAGATCAATAGAATCTCATCTAAATTAATTATCATTCATAAATTTGTAATATTTTGTAGAGTACACAGATGAACTGATTACCTCAATTTAAATATGGTGATAAGTTAATTAGTACTACCATATGATTTTGTCATACCCTTTGGAAGGGAAAAAAAGGATAACATTTCAGTTCAATTTTAGCAAATTTCATATAAAATATTATTTATTTGTTTATTTAGTTTGATAAATTAAAACAAGGCAATAAATATGCGAGACACAACTTATGTACTCCCTTCGGTATTAAATATAAAATAAAGTTGACTTTTATAAGGAAATATTAAGGAAGCTAATTAAATTACCTTAAAGTATTTTTATTTTCATTTTTTTCAAACTAATTTGTTTAATAATGAATTAATATATAATCTATGGATACACAACATATGATATGATTAAATAACTTATTTAGCTTCTTTAATCTCTCAAAAAAGAGTCAACTTTATCTTATATTTAAGACTGAAATGAGTAATGTGTTTTTACCTCAATCTATGTCTATATTTATAATTAGAGGAATATCTCCGATGATTTAATCTCAACTATTGCTATTTCAACAAGAGGATAACAAAAATTCTCGCAAGCAAACACACACAAACACCCTCAAATCTCCACCTGCCATATCCATTTACATCTTTTTGAATTAATTGAATTTAAAAATAATAATAATTTGGAAGACACTAGAGATGAATCAACTACGCCTATATAAGGCAACTATTTATGCCACAAAAGCCTTCTTAATATGCAAAATATTTCAAAGGTTTTACTAATATGTATTACACCCTTAATTTCTTATTTTCTATTTTAAGATAAAATCTTTCCAAAAGAACAAAATATATATGTACATTTTGACTATCTTTTTAAATATGGTATATATATGGTCAGAAATATTTGACAAAGCCAACACATACAAATCCGTATATTATATATAGACAATTATTTAGAATTCACATGGGTCATAATGTAGATGGTAACGCTTTTTATGGATTGATCTTAGCTGGAGAGAGGGATCCAGAGACAATTAATAGTACACGCAAGACATTTTGTACATATTTCAAAAGCCATTAATAGAATACTTAATGAAAAACGCAGAGCCAAAAGGCATATATTAGTGAAAATTGATGGATCTAATTAAATTAAGAACAATCCAATTAATAAATATGGCTTTTGATCTTTGATCTACGAATTTTAAGGTTAAATTTTCTAGTAGAGACAAGATGTTATATGTTCATATTTCAGATGCTATAAATAGAATGCTTAATGAAAAAGGTAGAGCCAAAGCCATATATTAGCGAAAATTGATGGATCTAATTAAATTAAGAACAATCCAATTAATAAATATGGCTTCCGATCTTTGATCTACGAATAAGGTTAAATTTTCTAGTAGAGACAAGATGTCATATGTTCACACTAACGTTGGAGGGAGACCCGGAAAGAGGTTGATGAGTGTAAAAAACAATAACGAGGTTTGAACGAGAATTTAGGAATAAATAGGAAGTTTGATGTAATATAATACTCCCTCCGGTCCTAATTATAAGAGCTAGTTGACTTTTTTGGAAAGATTAAGGAAGCTAATTAAATTAATTTAGAGTATTTTTATTTTTAGTTTTTTCTTCAAATTAATAAGTTTAACTAATAAACTAATATACAATCTAATAATACATAACATATGAAATGATTAAGTAGCTTATTTAGTTTCCTTAATCTCTTCAAAGAAAGTCAACTAGCTTTTATAATTAGGACCGGAGGTAGTATCACTTTTGAGCTGCCAATTTTAAATTTTAAAAAAATTCTATAATAATGCACCATACTTTTTTTTTTCTTTTTCGAAAAAAAGGAAATGATGTAGTATAAAAGAATTGAAAATATGTAAGAAAAAGAGTACGCTATCTTATATATTACTCCCTCCCATCTTAATATAGAATCTATTTGGGAAATTGATCTTAGTCCTAAATACAATATCTATTTTTTATATTAGTTAATTTATTTTTAATTTACCCTTATTAATACTCCTTCAATAATAGTTAAGTACGAGAGATAAGAGAAAATTAAGGAAGTTAGAGTATTTTAGGGGAAAAAAACATGACATATTATCTAGGAAAAAAGGGGAAAAAAAAACTACTTGAATCTCAAAATCCCAAATAAGTCATGTTGCCTACGTGTAGGTATTAACCATAAGAGAATAACAATTAACAACTCATTTTAATAGGAAATCGTTGTATTGGAATTTTAAAGTTCAAGTAGTATTTTCTTGTGTTTCTCCTTATTAGCTAACTTGAATTACTTTTTAAATATAATCAAATTAGATAACTAGATGTTCCATATTAAGTACGGAAAGGAGTATATTAAGTACGGAAAGGAGTATTTGATAGGTTATTACGTGTGTGTATACATAAGGTAAAATGTGATGAGATGAGTGTAATGATAAGGTAAAATGTTTGAAACTTTGAAGGTTAAAATTAAAATAGTCAATCATATTTTTCTGCGCTTCTCTCCCTAAGAAGGTAAGAATATGAATATTGAAGGTTTTATGTAATATAATAGGGAAGAGTGCATTTCTAATCATTTAATTTCAGATGAAATTTTATTTGGTCTCCTAATTTTTTTTTTGGCAAAATTTCAATGCATCCCTATGTAGCCATTTAATATATATCAAACAGCTCCAAAAAATTTTAAAGTTTCACCACACCCCTAAGACTAAAATAAAATTAAGTTTTGTGGGCAAATAGATAATTGTGTTCTTACTTTACAAATCAAATATTATCACTACTACAGAAATCATGATATATGACGTTTAATATTTGTCATACATCACGGTTTTGAATCGTCATATTTGTTGGCGCTATATATACTCTTCACAGATAAATTACGGTTTTGAACCATTATTTATTTTGAACTATTATAATAGTTATAATATAACATTCATTATGTATTGAGGTTTGGTGAGGCCATAATCACTAAAAGAAAACTAGTAAATGGAGGCGGACAATTGGAGGCAGTTTTAAGCAAACCGCCTCTGAAATACATTTAGAGGCGGTTCCCACGGCGTATAAACCAACCGCCTCAATATTACCAAAATTTAGAGGCGGTTTTGTTAATCCGCCTCCAATTTTTATGATATAGAGGCGGTTATTGAGGCGGTTCTCTAATTTTTTCATAAATTAGAGGCGGTTTTGTTAAACCGTCTCGAAATTAAAATATAGCGGCGGTTTTAGGTGTTTTAGGAAACCGCCTCCAATTAATATTTAGAGGCGGTTTTAATAAACCGCTTCCAATGAATATTTAGAGGCGGTTATGGAGGCGGTTATGTATTATTTTTATTTTAAAAATATAAATATATAATATTTATGTTTAAATTGTAATTATATCCTCCATTCAGAGCATGACACGTATACTTGCTTCCCCTTTTTGACCCCTCTCATTTCCTGAACCCTAAAAATCAGTTGGCTGCTCAAGCTCGTCTCTTCTTCTCGACTCCTCCCATTCTCTCTGGTTCTCAAATCTCAGCTCCTCTTCTGGAAATCGTCACTCCTCTTCCGGCAATCATTGATCCTCTGTCCAGTTGAACGTCGGCGAGATTTCTTCTTGTCCAAGGTGCGATTGAGCGGCGACCTTCCCTAACGGGTAAGTTTTGAGGTACTCTCATTGATCTTGGCAAATCAAATGCAGAGGGGCTCAGGGTTTCAAAAGTGATGCTGCTCATGAACTCGAAGGTTAGTTCTTTTTTAAGTTTTAATTCCCCTCTGCTGATATTATTTTGAGATTAAGTTGTGCGAATGGTAAGATTAATCTATTTGATGGTGGAGCCCTTCTGTTGAGTGATGATATTTGTTCAGAAGGGTTTAAATCAGATGTTCTTTGGTTAATCTGGCAATATTGGGTAGTTTTGTGTGTTTATGCTTGGATCAACGCATACGATAAGATAATCTTTTCTCCACAAAATGTCATTGCCCTACTTGAACTGGTGTGGAGTGTCTTTAGGTGGGAAAGAGTTGGGATGGATGAGGATGACCATAGTGCTACAAACAGGGCTCCTAAGTCGGATTCTAAGAATGGTTCTGATTGGCTTTTATAGGTGCACTGCCATAAAATTGGCCAACGGCTTTTCATACTCTCATTTCATAATTTCATTCGCCTTTTTCCCCTCCCCTTTTATTAATCTGTGGTTCTTTCTCAGCGTCTAGGCATCGGACTCTCATTAATGTATTTGACAAAGCTCCTGTGGTTGATAAGGAATCATTTGTAGCCCCTAATGCATCGATCATTAGCGATGTTCAAGTAGGGCAGGGCTCCTACATATGGTATGGATGTGTCCTGAGAGGTAAATTTCACTATCATCAAAGCTCTTAAGTTACCTAAAATTTTAGCTCCTTGGTACCTCAATCTATTATTTAATTTGATTGGATATTCTCCTTGGTTCCTTGATTTGGCTTTTTTGGGTCACCGCTTCTGCTGCTTGGTATGGTGTAACTGGAGTTAGTAGTTCTGAAAAGGGGAGTATGGTTAGAAGGTCAGGTTGGAAATAAAATATGATTCATTTGTTTGGTAGAAGTGAAAATTGACTTTGTATCTAAGGTTTATGCTTCGATGGATGAACTACTTGTCATTTATTCATCAACTACTTTTGAGTTAAAAAGAAAAAGACATTGTCTTTATGTAACCTCTTGCTATGCTTGGTTGGTACAGAAGACTGTTTGCTACATAAGTCTAAAACACACCCTGTTAGATGTTTATTTACATAATATGGAATTTTAACATTGCTGCATAATATTACTAATATAATATTTCTTGTTTAAATTTAGTTGAGTGACTTTCTTAGTCTATGTTGTCATTATGATGTTTCTCATTTAGTCTTATATAATTGTAGCCCATGTTGTCATTTTGTTTCACCAAGGTAGATTCTTCTTTCATTGTCTCAGTTTGCCCGGAAGAGCACTAGAAAAGGGTGAAACCATCTGGTTATGTAATGCACAATATGCATTTTATGATAGTGCTTCTATTGAGTTGGTTATATTTGTTTTAGGCCATTATGCAATGCACATACCACGGGAACAGACATTTTATGGGCTAGCTTGCCCATTATTACTTTGCCTCTTGAGAAAATGGCTACAAGAGTTGCTGGATCTCTTTGTCTTGCCACAGAACTGGGGGATGAGATGATTGTGAACAGGTGAATTTCTTTCTTAAAATAAAAAAAGGCTTTATATGGCATTGAATTTCTAGAGGATGGAGTTAGAGTGCAATCCTTAAGTCAACTTAAAATAAATTGGTATCCTAACATCCTTATTTTAATTATGATGGTGCTCAGTTATTTCTATATTCACTTGGGTGATCTTCATTTGATGTTTGTTTTCAATTTTGTTCAATGTATCAGAATGCAGGTCTCCAGGGCTTAGAAGATCTTCTCATGCTAGTCATGACCTGTATTGTGACATTCCATCTCCATCACCTCATATTCCATCTCCATCACCACAACCACAACCTTGAATATTTTATTTAGATATTGATTTTGGATAATATTGTTGTCATCATCCAATGTTTAGCAGTTGAGACTTTGTTTATGGTTGTTAAACATATTTTATTCTATGATTTTGGATAATGTATGCAAACATACACTTTAATCATAGTGGTGAATTTATATATCTTATGCTTTTAATTAAGGGCTTTTAACATTGTATGGATATGTATTTGATACATCAAATGCAACAAGTTATTATTTCATTATTAGAAAAAACTTATTAAATTGAAACCGTAAAAAATCACCTATTAACTATATTTCATTATTAAAATTTAAAAATATCAAAAAGTGAGCAAAATTATTTTTACAATCTCAGAATGACATTTTGAGGCATTCTATATACCCCTTTCAACCGCCTCAGAATGACATTTTGAGGCACTTTCAAAACCGCCTCGGAATGATCTTTCAAGGCGGACACAAAAACGCCTCCAAATGCAAATCTGAGGCGATTATTACCAACCGCCTCTATATCACATTCAGAGGCGGTTCATTCTAACCACCTCCAAATAACATTCAGAGGTGGTTTAGGAAACCGCCTCCAAATAACATTCAGAGGCGGTTTAGGAAAATGCCTTTATTCTAGAAAGAGGCGGTTATACCAGCGGCTCTATTAAACCGCCTTAGTTGGCCTCCCGATGGTGGTAACTTCGACCCTTTTCCAACCGCCTCCCCTGGCAATTAGAGGCGGTTTGAACCGCCTCTAAATGCCAATATAACCGCCTCTAAATGCCTTTTTTCTTGTAGTGAATATACACATTGTTATGATAATAATTAACCTACACAAATTAACAACCGTTATAATATATAATAATACTTGCATAACATATATATAAAGGTTATATATTGATAGTATGCTAACGAATTTATTTAAACAACTGTTATATATAGTTGACATAAATAACAGTTGTTAGGTAATAATTGTGGTTTATCAAAACTATTTTTTTTTTAAAAAAAATGGGTGTAGGGTGTAAGTGGAGCCTAAATACCCAAGAGGGGGGTGAATTGGGTATTCTTAAAAACTTTCAACAAGTGCTCTGTTTTACAACACTAAAAACAGAGATGAACAGAGTAAGGGAAGAATAGCTTGGACACAGAGATTTATACTGGTTCGGTCTCAACAACTTGACCTACATCCAGTTCCCAGACTCTCTGGGATTTTCCACTAACTCAATGATTACACACTCTGCACTTAAGAATTGATTCTCTCACTAGATCTTACTCTCCCTTACAAGTTGTAATCAATGAACCCAACCACCAAGTCCCCTGACTTGTGGTTCTTTACAATAAATGATTTACAATCAGAAACTCTCTCTAAGAGTAGATAATGATAAACACTGAAGCTCTTGTATCAAAAGATACTACACAAGTGAAAAACTGAGTGAAATAAATGAAGACTTGAATGCAATTCGCTCTCAGTTGTTGTGATTGTTGGGAAGACTTGAATGAAGCTCTATTTATACTCAGAGATCATTAAATGACCGTTGCTTTCCCAATAGATCCGTTGGAGAAGCTCTGCCAAGGTTAAGAGGTGGTTTAGGCATCTTTTCTCTCGAATATTTCTCTTAATCCAGCTGTCCATGTAATCAGAGTTGACTCTCTGCAAATTGATCTGTTCACTACAAAAAAATCGGGTATTTGTCGCGGTAAAAAACGAGCATTTGTAGCGGTTATTGGCGCGACAAATGACATTTGTCGCAGTTAGCCAAACCACAACTAAATCCAAGGAAACAAACCGATTTGTGGCGGTTAAAAAAAACCGATACTACATGCACATAAACCGCTACTGCAACTGTAGCGGTTAAAACTGACTGCCACTATATAAGGCTAAGCTAACAACTTATATACACAACTATCGCGGTAAAAAAACCATTACAAAATGAAAAAAAGATTTGGCGCCATTTTTTTATTTTACATTTGTCGCGGTTACATAACCATTACTAAATTGTCCAAATATCTGAAAAATTTACCGCCATAATATTTGTAACGGTTAATAACCGCCAAAAATAATTCCCGCCAATATTTTTACAAAAAGTTTTGGCGCCATTTTTTATTTTATATTTGTGGCGGTTTAGGAACCGCTACAAAAATTCCCTTGATTTATTTTAAAAGTAGTTTTACCACATGCTGTTATTTTGGTATTTGTAGCAGTTTTGTAACCGCTACAAATTGGTGAAATTTTTTTTAAAAAAAATTATAATTCTTATTGTAATTAAAAAATATTAAATTATTAATCATTTATATTTTTACTGAAAATAAATGATATTAAAACATAATATTTGATTGTATAAGGTAGTATAGATATGGAAAACAATGAGAACATCTAAGTATAATAACAATAACTTATGAGTTAGTAAAAATAAAATGAATTATAAAACAAAAGTGTGAGAAAGTGGATATATGAATAAGTATATGAAAGTAGAAAAGAAGTTGAAAATCGAAAAAAAAAGTACCTGTAAAATAAAAGAAGTTATTATCAAGAGGATAGAAGAAAAAACAAATAATTAGAAAATCACTAGATGTGATCAAGCTGAGTGACACTTACCCGATTCAAACACTTTGCCTCGTTGAGAAAACGTAAATATATGAGAGAAGATGGAGAGAAAACGTGTACAAAAATCAAAATGGGAGCATATTGAATGTGATTTGGTGGGGGTATTTATTTTGATCTCAGCGTATCATTTTGTAGCGGTTTAGATTAGTAGCGGTTTTTTATGTTTTGTAGCGGTTTTTAACTAGTAGCGGTTTTATTGTTTTTAGTGGCGGTTTTAAACCACTACAAATAACTTTTTTGGCTTTTTTTAAACAAATAAAAGTAAAATGAAGAGTAGGGATACAAATAACTTTTTTGGCTTTTTTTTTTAAAAAATAAAAGTAAAATGAAGAGTACGGATAATTTTTCTTCTCAATCTTCGTCGGCCTCCCTACAAAGAAAGTTTGTATAAAAAGTTACGTGTGATTTAATATAGAATAAGACATAGAAAAATTATTTGAAGCGATATTTTTATATTTCATGTTACGTATATTAAAAGACGTACCGAACTATAGGTAAAGTGTCATCGCTGTTTGGGAAGAAGTTTTTGAAACTGGCGGGCTGGAGCGGCTCACTATCGTAGGCGACGTTCTCACCATTGCCCATGTCGTAAAGGTCCCGAGGCTTTAAACGAACCACCATATTCCAATCCCTGTGCCTCTCATCGGCGGCGTAATAAACCTGATGGGCCTCTGAGGCAAGAATATACGGCTTGTCATCTTCAGATTGATTAGTGTGAATAGGCCGGGAGAAATTCACGGATGTGATGCCTAAGTCATCGGTCGTGAGTCCCCGGGACGTTGTCGTATTCGCCCACAAACACTTGAACAGCGTCACAGAGAAAAGGCCTTGGTAAGTTATCCTGACCACATCAAGCAGCTTTCCATAAACCAACCCTGGAATTCTCTGTGGACCTTTCTATCAATTTCGGAGGATGTCTGTGTACGGATCCTCAACTGATGCTTCACATGACTCCTGAATTCCTTGCAATTAAACATGTGATGACGAGCAAGAAATGTGCCTATAAAATGTAAGGAAACATATAGGATAACATATATATATGTGCACAATCCTTACTGAAGGTACGGTTCAACTTTAGTACAATTGATCAAGACATGTCTATGTGCTTGAAACTTCTCAAGTGCCGTGAGTTTGAAGTTCTCACGTCCGCCAACTAGTTTACCAACACGAGGGAATAACAACTCTGAAGCTGATGGCTCTGGCTCTGGCTCAGGACAATCATCCACACGAGGTAGTCTGTTGAATGACGTCTCAATGTCATCCAAGTACCTGGAACAAAAATACAAGACCTCATCCCTAATATAACCTTATGCTATTGAACATTCAGGCCACGCCTTATTCCTCACGTAAGATTTCAGTTTCCTAAGGAACCTATAAAGTATTGAGGAAAAATGTCGATACATCAATGGTTAAACATGCGACTAGGAAGTAATGTAATGCTGAAGTAATTAATTTTAAACTTGCACCTCTCAATAGGATACATCCATCGGTAATGAACCGAGCTAGAAAGCTTTGTTTCGTGAACAAGGTGAATTGTCAGGTGAACCGTGACTGTGAAAAATGAAGGAGGAAAGATCATCTCTAAATGGCACAGCGTAAGAATGATTTGTTGTTGCAGCTGGTCGAGCTCCTCCACGATTAACACCTTGGAACACAACTTCCGAAAGAAAGTACAAAGCTCTACCAAAACGATCGACACATCGAGAGGCAGTGTATTTTTTATGACCAGCAGAAGTAACTACTGCATAAGCACATGTGAGTCATGACTCTTCAGCCCAGTAACCTTTCGAGCCTGCACATCCACACATCGTGAAATGTTGCTTGAATACCCGTCAGGAACTTTTATTTTCTTCAAAGTGGTAAGGAAGATTTCCTTATTCGGTTTTGTCAGGGTGAATTTTGCTGGTTGAAATCTGTCATGCTCATCCGGCCAAGCGTCTGCACAAACCCCCATCTCCCGTAAATCTTTCCTCGCTTGAAGATTGACTTGCCTGGTTCATTCATAATCGTGTATAAGACATTGTCGTACACATTCTTTTCAATGTGCATGACATCCAGACTGTGTCGGAGCAAATTATCTTTCCAATACGGAAGAGCGAAAAAAGATGCTTATCTTCCAACATTGCTGGGTCGCAGAACTAGAAGCCCTGGCCGTCTTTGTCCCGGCCTTTGCTGGGTCGTCTTTTTTCCCATACTCAAATTCAACATCCACGATTTGCTCTATGATATCTGCACCAAATAAATTCCGAGGAGCTCCTCTTCTTTCCTGTTGCCCATTGAAACGATTGCGCTGCAACCTAAACCTGTGTGAACCATCGAGAAACCTTCGATGACCCATAAAGCACCACTTACGACTGTGGGGAAGGCGCACTGAGTCAGAGTCAAAATTGCAAGCCGGACACGCAAGGCCAGTATGCACATACCACCTGGATAATGTTCCCAGTCCAAGAAAGTCACTGATAGTCCACATCAACGCCGCACGCAAGTTGAATAGTGTCTTCTCGTGCGCGTCATAAGTCTCGACGCCTACATTCCACAACTCCACCAACTCATTGATAAGCGGTTGTAGATACACATCGATGTCATTTCCCAGTGCCTTTTTGCCCGGAATGATCATGGACATAATGAATGAGCTCTGTTTCATACACATCCAAGGGGCCAAGTTGTAAGGTATCAAAACAACTGGCCATATTCTATAACTTGTGCTAAGATTACCAAACGGATTAAAACCATCGGTCGCCAAAGCAAGACGAACATTTCTAAGGTCTGCCGCGAAATCAGGAAAGTCTGAGTCGAACGCTTTCCATGCTTCACCATCACGTGGATGTCTGAGTTTACCATCTTCGTTCTTATCGGCTTCATGCCACCTCATATGCTCAGCTATCTTAGATGACATAAACAATCTTTGTAAGCGAGGTTTTAAAGGAAAATACCTTAGAATCTTTGCCGGTTTGTTCTTCTGCTTTTTTCCCTTCTGAACTGTCCTGAACCTCGGAGTATGACACTTCTTACAAGTCTCCCTCCTAACGTCCTCCCCCCAATAAAGCATGCAGTCGTTGGGGCAGGCATCGATTTTTTCGTTGCTCAATCCTAATCTGTTGATTATCTTCTTGGCCTGGTAGAAGATTGTGGGAATGTCCGCGTCAGGGAAAGTATCTCGTAATAATTCCAGCAGCATCGACATTGCCTTATCAGTGATCTCACACATGCACTTGATATGGTACAATTTGATCAGAAAGGATAATTTTGAGTATTTCTGACAACCTTGATACAACGGACGATCGCTCTCATCCATTAGGCTGAAAAATTCCCGAGCTGCTTCATTCCTGTAGAAAACTGGTTGAGGACCTTGCACTTCTGTCATGAAGTTGTCGTCTTGAACACTAAAAGCGTCGCGAACAGCTTCATTAACCGGATCATCTTGATCTAGTTGATTTCCTACTTGTGAGGTTTGAGGAAGATGATCCACATATCTCATACCACGTTTCTCACCATGAATACCCCAGAATGTATATGCTTCTGGGAAAGGCTTATTAAGAAGATGCTCTATAGCACCTTCTCGTGTTTGCCACTTCTTAAACTTGCATCTACAACAAGGACATACAATCTTGCCATTAATGCTAGCGTGAGAGAAGGCGAAATCTAAGAAATTTTTCAAACCCTCTAAATATACAAGAGAATTGCACGGCATCTTGATCCATGACTTATCCATCTGTAGCAAACAAAGCTAGGAAAGTATACAAATGTGGAGACAATGTTTAATAAATTTCATCTCAGCACTTTAGAACTTTAAATGCAATCTGGGATACTTTGTAGCGGTTCAAAACCGTGACATCAACTGAGACTCTGTCAGAATTAATATTTGTAGCGGTCATAGAACCGCTACAAATTCAAATTGTCACACAGTCGCGGTTCATAAACCGCTACAAATTTGAATTGAAATCTCGCCGTAAGTTTGTCGCGGTTTTCAAACCGCTACATCAACCGGTACTAAATGATGACTGTTTTAAAACTTTGGCGGATATTTTTTACTTTGGAATTCAAATTTGTAGCGGTTTACTCAAAGAACCACGACAAATATATTATTTAATTAAATTTGTAGCGGTTTAAGCTTGTAAACCGCTACGAAATTTATAATCATATATTTTTAATCACAAATTATGAACTCTATTTAATAAAATTTAAATTTAAAAAAGCTAATGAAAAAAAAAAGATAACAAATATTTAATTTAATAAAATTGTTAACAAACATCTGGGGTGTACAAAAGGAAATACTAAAAAAAATAATAACTAACTATCAGGAACTCGATGATCAGGTCCTGTCTCAGGGAGGTCTCTCTCAGGGGCGACGCGAGCTCGACTAAAGGTTACATCATCCTTGTCTACACCAGCATCTAGTTCCAGACGCGGAGGCGGGTAAGCCGGGGGGGAATCCTCGAAGATGAACGGAGGGGGAGGCGAGGGAGCCGGGGGGAATCGTCGAAGATGAACGGAGGGGGAGGCTCGAGAGATGGAAACCGTCTGTTCGGCAACAACTCTGTCAAGGCCCCGGCAAGTGACTGCCAACTATGCTTCTGAGTAGCGAACCAACTGTTGAGACTATCCTGCATGCGCCTAGTCCTGGCCTCATTCCTAGCCCTCTCTGCAGCAACCTTCTCCGCAACCTGCTCGGCAACTTGCGCGGCAACTTTCGTAGCAATCATCGCATCAGCCGCATCAAGTGGTGGCATGCTCGAGTCAGAGGTCCCAGCAACAGAGGAGGAGGCCTTTGTTAGTTCTCAGAGTGTTTTGATGATCACTGACAATTGTAAACAATAGTGGAAAGATTTGACAAGTCAAGGATGTTTAAAACTCATGATTCTTCTATCTGTCAAAATCGAACTCGAGCCTATGAGTGATGAACTCGAGCCTGTATTTAACAGAAAGCATGAACTTGCAAAACCAAAGTTCAAACTTGAGACTAAACCTGAAGTTTATAATTAAGCCTTTGAAAGTTCGCATGAACTCGAGCCTATAACTGTTGAACTCGAGCCTATGTTTAACAGAAAGCATAAACTTGTCAAACCAAAGATCAAACTTGAGACTGAACCTGAAGTTCAAAATTAAATCCTTGAAAGTTTGAGTGAACTCGAGCCTACCATTTAATGAACTCGAGTTCGCCATTGACAAAGTTTTTTTTACTTTTGAAAACCTATTACAAACTCTAAACTTCTACTCAAACCTCAAGTTTGAAAAAGTTCAAAGAAGATATTAAGTAAATGAACTCGAGCCTGTCATGATGAACTCGAGTTCATCCTTGGCAGGATAAGTTTGTTTAAACTTGAAAACAGAACATTGTCTATAAACTGGAGCCTAAACTCTTCAGACTCGAGCCTAGTTTTGGCCGAGAGCCTTCAGAATATTTTAGAGAGAACTAAACTCGAGCCCAAGCTTCTCAAACTCCAGTTCAAAAGTTCCAGAGAGCAATTAGCCATTTCCAAAAGTTTCAAACTCGAGCCCACTTGTCTTAAACCTCCAGTTTGTTTTATGTTAACCCGTTTTGAAGTTCTCTAAGTAAAGAGAACTCGAGTTCATCTTTAATGAACTCGAGTTCGTGTTCTTACAAACCTCAGGTTTACACACAAACCTCCAGTTTGATTTTGACAGAACCGAATTCTCAAAATGAATAAAGGCCGAACTCGAGCCTAACATTATGAACTCGAGTTCAGACCTCCAGAACAGAAAAACGCATTTAAACTCTGATATGTCAAATCTGATTCTTTCTTCATGTTTCAAGTTACCCATTGAATCTAATCATTATATCTATCTCTTATATATGTAAGTGAACTGTTCTAACAAGTTTATTTATGAGATAACAGAAAGAATTTGAATTAGACAGAGATTCAATTGGAGCAACACTTTATGCAACTTGGATTATTTTATCTTATCCTTCAAGACAAGATTAAATGCATGACAGGTTGGCATTACAGACAGTACAATCACCTCTGAAGAAAGCCAAACGTGATTATTCTAAAAACAGAATGTCATGGGCCACCAATATTCAAATGCAAAAGCTACAAACACCCAAATCTGGAAAGTAGCAACAGAATATTACCCATCAGCTTCTGCAGTACCTTTACACATGGAAGAACACTCACAACAGTCACATTTTCGAATGGGAACAAGCTTCAGTGGATTATTAACGTTCAAATGGTTCAAACAATTATAAATGACTGAGGAACTGAAGCCAAAGAGACACAACTGATGAACAACTACTCTACTCGAAAATAATCATCCTGAGTTGTTCTTTTCATTAGGCTGTATCTTTGATACATTGTACTTCAGTATTTATCTTATCTACTCTTTGAGAGAGTCTTTCTTGTAATCATTCATTGATTGAGATAACCACAAGTCAGGGGACTTGGTGGTTGGGAGTATTGATTGCATCTTGTAAGGGGGAGTGAGTTCTAGTGAGAGAACTACTCTGAGTACAGAGATTGTAATCAAGTCTTGTGAAGTTAGTGGATTGAAAATCCCAAGTGAGGCTTGGGGACTGGATGTAGGTCAGAGAAAAGGCCGAACCAGTATAAATTGATCCGTGCAAAGCTTCTCTACTCCTCTCTTCATTTATCCTCTGCTTTAACTTGCCCAAAACAGAGCCAAGTCTTTAAAATTTTATAGATACCCAATTCACCCCCCCTCTTGGGTATCAAGGTCCATTCTTTCATTTGGTATCAGAGCCAGGTCTTCTCAAGAGAGTCTAACAGCTCGAGAAGGATCATTATGGAAGGAATTCTTCCCGATGGAGCCTCTATCAACAGACCACCTGGTTTCAATGGAGAGCACTACTCATTCTGGAAAGCCAAGTTCAAAGTTTTTGTCATGGCTACTGAATATGGACTATGGAGAGTATTTGAAAGAGGAGATTACACTCCTACAACTATGGAAGATGGTGTGAGAATTCCAAAGCTTGAAGAGGAATATGATGACAATGATCGAAGGAACATCACACTCAACAGTAAGGCAGTTCTACTTCTCCAAAGTGCATTAAGTCAACAAGAATACTTCCGGATTTGCACACTTCCATCTGCAAAGCATATGTGGGATGCACTAGAAATTGCTCATGAAGGGACAGCAGGTGTAAAGCAAAATCGTGTAAACACCCTCATGACAGAATATGATCTCCTTAGAATGAAGTCCGGCGAATCCATTGGTGAATTTCAACTTCGTTTCACTCATCTCATAAATCAACTTGCTGCACTTGGTAAAGACTATGATCAGTCAGTCCAAGTAAGAAAAATTCTCAATGTTCTCAACAAGGAATGGGAGGCCAAAGTCACAGCAATAGAAGAAGCTAGAGGAGAATCAATGACTTCTGTGGCTGCTCTATTTGGTAGCCTCTCAGAATATGAAGCAAAAATCAAGTTCAAGAAAGGACTTGATGAGGTACATGGGAAAAGCAAGGGATTGGCTCTTAAAACAGCCAAGGAAGCAAGAGATTCTGATAATGAAGAAGATGAGGAAGATGAAGATGAAGAAATCGGCATGTTGGTCAGGCGCTTCAAGAAATACTTCAAGAGAGACCAAGGATTCAAAAGGTTTCAGAAAGGAAGCTCAAGTCATGAAACAAAGAAACCAATCATCTGTTATGAGTGCCAAAAGCCTGGACACATCAAGTCTGAATGTCCTTTGCTGAACAACACCAACAAAGAGAAGGACAAAAAGAGCTTCAGCAAGTATAAAAAGAAAGCATACATTTCAAGCATATGGGGTGATAGCTTTTCAGATGAGGATGAAGAGGATGAAGATGAAAAGGCAAACATATGCCTAGTAGCTCAAGAACAACAAGATGATGATGAGGTATATGACTCAAAACCTTCCTATGATGAACTTGTTGATGAATATTATCTTGTGCAAAAGGAATTTGAGAAACTCGCAGAAAAATACTTAGCTTTAAAAAGGAAAAATATCACTCTTGAACTACAAATTGAAAAACTATCTTCTTCTAAAATTTTGATTTGTCAGGAATGCCCTGAATTAAAACAGAAGAATGTACATCTTACAAAAGCACTTGAAACATTTACTAAAGGCAGTGAAATGCTTAATGTAATTTTGAAACAACAAAGATTTGTAAATGATAGGTCAGGTATTGGTTACAAACCAAATTCTGATAAGAAGAAAGGTAAAAAGAAGAGTGGTCAAAAATCTTACATGAACTACTTTACAAAAACAGTTCACTCCTCAAATTCCTTTGCACATTGTGATTATTGCAATAGGAAGGGCCATTCAACTTCATCTTGTTTTCATAAGAGGGAAGGAAAAATTAAACCTATAGGAAACTATAAATGGGTACCAAAAGGAACTTATGTTCTCAAGGTGCAAGCTAACCCAAAAGGACCCAAGAAAAGTTGGGTACCTAAAACTTGATCCCATTGTGATTTGCAGGTTTGTCTTAGAGCATCAAGACCCAACAAATGGTATATTGATAGTGGATGCTCAAGACACATGACTGGTGATAAAACCAAATTCCTTACAATTAAACCAAAAGATGGTGGTAGAGTCACCTTTGGAGGAGACCAATCAGGAAAGATTGCTGGCATTGGTGAGATTGGAAGTAGTGATGGTCCACTCATCAAGGATGTCTATCTAGTGGAAGGATTGTGTCACAATCTCCTAAGTGTGAGCCAAAGCACTGATAAGGGTAACTTAGTTATCTTTGATTCTGATGACTGCTTTATTGTCAAAAAGGATTTGATTCCCATAGAAAATTTAAAAACTAAAGCCTTGTTTAGAGCACCTAGAGATGGCAATTGTTATACACTTAACCTCTCTAGTAATACCTCCGTGTCAGAAAAATGTTTTGTAAGTAACTTGGATGAAAGTTGGTTATGGCACAAAAGATTAGCTCATGTGAACATGTCTCAACTTGACAAGTTGCTGAAAAAGGATTTGGTTATTGGTATTCCAAAATTGAATTTCAAAAATGATAAGATATGTGATGCTTGCCAAAAAGGAAAACAAACCAAATCATCCTTTAAAACGAAGAATGAGATTTCTACTACCAGACCCCTTCAATTACTTCATATGGACTTAGTTGGACCAGCTAGAGTTAGAAGTCTTGGTGGAAATTTATACACTTTGGTCATAGTTGATGTTTATTCTAGATTCACATGGACAATTTTCTTATCATCTAAAGATGAAACATTTGATCAATTTGTTGTATTTGCCAAGAAGGTCCAGAACGAGAAAGGTTTCTCAATTTCAGGTATACGAACCGACCATGGTGGAGAATTTGAGAACAACGCCTTTGCTGAGTTCTGTGACAACACGGGGATTGATCACAACTTTTCAGCACCAAGGACACCACAACATAATGGTGTTGTGGAGAGAAAGAACAGAATACTCACTGAGATGGCAAGAGCAATGTTGAGTGAAAACAACACATCACAAGTATTTTGGGCTGATGCCATGAGCACTGCATGCTATATCTCCAATAGAGCTTACTTAAGGAAGAAGTTGAACAAGACTCCTTATGAGCTCTACAAAGGGAGAAAGCCAAATCTCAGTCACCTTCACATTTTTGGTTGCAAGTGCTATGTGCACCATAATGGTAAAGAGAATCTTGGTAAATTTGATTCTAAGGCTGACTTAGCGATATTTATTGGTTATTCTAATAGAAGCAAAGCATATAGAGTTTTTAACGCTAGAACTAAAGTTGTAGAAGAATCAATACATGTTGTGTTTTGTGAAAATGATTCTAACAGATCTTTGGATGATGAAGAAGAAAACATTTGCAAAAATCAATTCTTTTCAAAAACTACCCCTTCCTCTGAAAATTCTGAAAATGTTTTTGAAGCTGATCCTGAAAACAGTTTAGAAAATCCTGATCAGACTCAGCCTAGAGCTTGGAAATATATAAGGAATCATCCTTTAGACCAAGTTATAGGTGATATTAATCAAGGAGTAAGAACTAGAAGAAGCACGTTAAATGAAGTAACCTTCTCTGCATTTATTTCACACATTGAACCCTCTAAAATAGAAGAAGCCCTTTCAGACAATGATTGGGTGATAGCTATGCAAGAGGAATTACATCAATTTGACAGAAATCAAGTTTGGGACTTGGTACCTAGGCCTAAAGACCATCCAGTCATTGGCACTAAATGGGTATTCAAAAACAAACGAGATGAATCTGCAGTCATTGTCCGAAATAAGGCAAGATTGGTTGCCAAAGGCTATAATCAGGAAGAAGGTATTGATTATGAAGAAACTTATGCTCCAGTGGCAAGATTGGAAGCTATAAGAGTTCTTCTAGCCTTTACTTGTGTAAAAGGAATTAAACTTTATCAAATGGATGTTAAAAGTGCTTTTTTAAATGGTTTTATTCAAGAGGAAGTTTATGTTGAGCAACCTCCTGGTTTTCGAAATGAAAATTATCCAGATCATGTTTTTCGTCTCAAGAAAGCTTTATATGGTCTTAAGCAAGCTCCTAGAGCTTGGTATGAGCGATTAAGCAAATTTCTTCTTGATCAAGATTTCGTTAGAGGGAAAACTGATACAACTCTTTTTATTAAAACTAATAAGCTAAATGAAATTTTAGTTGTTCAAATTTATGTGGATGATATCATATTTGGTGCTTCTAATGATACTCTGTGTGAAGAATTTGCAAAGAAAATGCAGGGAGAATTTGAAATGTCAATGATGGGAGAACTAAATTATTTTCTTGGATTGCAAATCAAGCAAAGGAAGGATGGAATCTTCATATCCCAAACCAAGTATCTGAATGATCTCTTAAAGAAGTTTGGAATGGATCAATGCAATGGTGCTGATACTCCCATGAGTGCAACTACTTCTTTGGATGCTGATGAAGAGGGCAAGGACTTTAACATAACAAAGTATAGAGGAATGATTGGGTCATTACTCTATCTTACAGCAAGCCGCCCCGACATTCAATTCAGTGTGGGGATGTGTGCAAGATTCCAATCTGCTCCAAAAGAGACACATGTTGAACATGTGAAAAGAATCTTTAGATATCTTGCTGATACTAAGACTCTTGGCTTATGGTTTCCCAAAGGACAACCAGAACACTTAGTAGCATATTCAGATTCAGATCATACTGGATACAAGACAGATAGGAAGAGCACAAGTGGACAATGTGAATTCTTTGGTGGCTCACTTGTGTCATGGTTCAGCAAGAAACAAACCACTGTTGCTGTATCATCTACTGAAGCTGAGTATGTGGCGGCCTCAAGTTGCTGTGCTCAAGTGTTATGGTTAAAACAACAACTCGCTGATTTGGGAGTGTACTTGAAAGAAATTCCAATACTATGTGACAACACAAGCACAATAAGCTTGGCCAAGAATCCTGTGCAACATACAAGAACCAAACACATTGATGTGAGACATCATTTCATCAGGGATCATGTTCAGAAAAAGGATGTCAAAGTCATGTTTATCCCAACACATCTCCAACTTGCAGACATCTTCACAAAACCTCTTGCAAAAGAACAATTTAATTTCATAAGAAGAGAATTGGGAATGGTAAACCCCAATGAACTGTAAGTATTTCTCACTCATTTTAATGTTAGTTATGGTTTTGATGATGATTGATTACTGACTTAAGCATCGGAGTATCTAGAAGTGTCTTATGCAGGATGCTCTTATCTCAAATTTGCTGAAGTTATGACCGAACTCGAGCTTGACAAGGAAGAACTCGAGCTCGAGAGAGACTGGAAGTAGTGAAAGGCAAAAACAAGAATGAACTCGAGTTCATTAGTGAATGAACCTCAAGTTCATTTTTGGCAGAGAGCAAGGCTGGATCTTAGGCATGACGAACTCGAGCCCATAAGTGACGAACTCGAGTTCGTAAATCACAGAGAGCAACCTTGGAGGAAAGTCATCCTGAACTCGAGCTCGTAAGTGAGAACCTCAGGTTCACGAGGAAGTTCAAGAGTTCTCAGCACACTCTTGAAGTCCAGGTAAGCAAATATTAATGACGAACTCGAGCCTGAAAGGTGTGAACTCGAGTTCATCACGAACTCTATATATACTACAGTGACAAACTCTTCACTTCACTCTTCACACACCTCCGGTTTGCCCTAATCCTCTGCGTCTTTCTCATCATCTTCTTCCTCTGTTTTCTGCGAAAATGGCCTCTCAATCCACAAATCCCAAAGACACAAACCCTAACCCTTCTCAATCTGTTTCTCAAACTCAATCTGAACGCCCTGTCCGTACAAAAAAGCGCTCTTCCCGCCTACAAGATGGAATTGACAAATTCGTTAGAGGAGTTGACGGCGAAAATACTCAAACTCCTCCTTCCAGACCGAAAGGAGTTGTAATTGGAGAAGAGAGAACGAAGAAGAGGCATGATCCCGAGCCTCCTGTCCAAGGAAGAGGTAAAGCCCCTCAGCCAGCTGCTCCTCTGAGGGAAAAACAACCCTTCAAGAGAAAGAAAACCGCGGGTATCCACTCTGTTCCCACTTCCGGTCAAGGAAGTGGTCAAGCTGAACCTCAATCTCAGGAACAAGGAACTCCTCAGGTATCTCAGCCCTTACCTGCAATTTTAGAAATTTACAAGCATAAGAGGTGCCCAGAAGGTTTCAACATAGAACCATGTAGAATGACAGCAGAAGAGGGTGTTTTATTCAAGAAAAAATATGATGAAAAGAAGAAATTCTGTCCTATAGTCTTTGTAGATTTAGCTAAGCTAAAAGAAGAATGTAATTTGGATTTGAGCCCCTGGATGAATCAATTTGAGTCCTTAATTTCAATCAAGGCTGCCTATAGTCCCAAACTTGTGAAAGTCTTTTACTTTCACATGAAATCTGATAATGTGCTAAATTCAGATGGTGATTTGGTAGAAGAAAGAATTGTCACAAAGGTTAGAGGTCAGAAAATCACAATTACTCCTGACTATCTGAACTCTATCCTACAAATCTCAAACCCTCCTAAGCCTGAAACTCACAGATATAAGCAACAGGCTATATTTAGTTTACTCAGACCTGATGAACCTATTCCTAATACCCTTGAAATACTGAATTTCACCCCAGCTACCATGCCTCTGAGAAACCGAGCCATCTGGTACATTTATTCCAGGAATCTTCTTCAGAAGGGAGGCAACTTTACACACTTTGCCAAGAAAGACTTTAACATCTTCGCCTCCATTCTAGACCAACAACCTCAGAATGTAGGTTACTGGCTCTTTCAAGAAATAGCAAAATTTGCTTTTCACTCACGCCAGTCATCCCAGATTCCCTTTGCCAGCCTGGTTTCAGTAATTCTATTTCATGAGAAGATTTGGCACTTGGCTGAGAATGACTCTCCTCAATTTCCAACTGAATTTGGACAGCACATCATGAACTTGATGCAAACTCACAGGCCTGAGTACTCAGATCAGTCCAGAGCCCCAAAGAGGTCCAAGCCAGCTACATCCAAAGCCACACAGTCCAGAGCTGAAGAAGCTCAGAGTGCTCCTCCACCTCCTTCTGATTTTAATGTCAGAGTTCAAGAAATTGTGGACAAGGCCGTATCTGATCTAATAGAAGGAATTGAACTAGCTGTAGGGAAGCTAGTTGCTGAAGTGAACAAAGGTCACAATAACCTGGTGGATGCTCAAGAAGCCTTCAGAGTTGAACAAGAAGCACTGAAGACTCAAGTCAATGAACAGACCTCTACTATGTCCACCTTATTGGTTACAATGATGAACCTAAGCGATAAGATGGACAAGATCTTAAAGTCTCAGTCTCCGGATGCTTCTACCTCTGTACCTGCCCCAGACTCAGAACCTGCTCACGCTCAGCCTGCACAGACACCTCCTTCTGCTCCTACACCTTCGACCTTCACATCCTATGCTGAGCCACTAGCCATAGTACCCTATGTCCAAATTGAGCCTATCTCTTCTTCCCCTCCTTTTGATGATGCCAAAGGGGGAGAAAGTGTGGAGTGAATGTTGATTGTTTTGTAATTTTTGTAGTCATTTTGGAATTTTGTTGAATTTTTTTTTATTTTGAAGTTATCAATTTGAAATTTCAGTTATATATGTTCTTTTGTTTTGCTTTTGGTCTTAAAGCTTATCTCTGATAATCTGCAAAATTTTTGTTTCACAAAACAAATCCTTGATATTCTGCTTCTGATATATGTTTTCTGTCAGTTTGATCAAATCTCTGAAATTATTATTTTTTTTTCACAAGCTGAATTTCAAAATAAATTTCAAACTAAGTTTCCCAATCAATTGTTTACAAGTGTTGTCATCATCAAAAAGGGGGAGAATGTTAGTTCTCAGAGTGTTTTGATGATCACTGACAATTGTAAACAATAGTGGAAAGATTTGACAAGTCAAGGATGTTTAAAACTCATGATTCTTCTATCTGTCAAAATCGAACTCGAGCCTATGAGTGATGAACTCGAGCCTGTATTTAACAGAAAGCATGAACTTGCAAAACCAAAGTTCAAACTTGAGACTAAACCTGAAGTTTATAATTAAGCCTTTGAAAGTTCGCATGAACTCGAGCCTATAACTGTTGAACTCGAGCCTATGTTTAACAGAAAGCATAAACTTGTCAAACCAAAGATCAAACTTGAGACTGAACCTGAAGTTCAAAATTAAATCCTTGAAAGTTTGAGTGAACTCGAGCCTACCATTTAATGAACTCGAGTTCGCCATTGACAAAGTTTTTTTTACTTTTGAAAACCTATTACAAACTCTAAACTTCTACTCAAACCTCAAGTTTGAAAAAGTTCAAAGAAGATATTAAGTAAATGAACTCGAGCCTGTCATGATGAACTCGAGTTCATCCTTGGCAGGATAAGTTTGTTTAAACTTGAAAACAGAACATTGTCTATAAACTGGAGCCTAAACTCTTCAGACTCGAGCCTAGTTTTGGCCGAGAGCCTTCAGAATATTTTAGAGAGAACTAAACTCGAGCCCAAGCTTCTCAAACTCCAGTTCAAAAGTTCCAGAGAGCAATTAGCCATTTCCAAAAGTTTCAAACTCGAGCCCACTTGTCTTAAACCTCCAGTTTGTTTTATGTTAACCCGTTTTGAAGTTCTCTAAGTAAAGAGAACTCGAGTTCATCTTTAATGAACTCGAGTTCGTGTTCTTACAAACCTCAGGTTTACACACAAACCTCCAGTTTGATTTTGACAGAACCGAATTCTCAAAATGAATAAAGGCCGAACTCGAGCCTAACATTATGAACTCGAGTTCAGACCTCCAGAACAGAAAAACGCATTTAAACTCTGATATGTCAAATCTGATTCTTTCTTCATGTTTCAAGTTACCCATTGAATCTAATCATTATATCTATCTCTTATATATGTAAGTGAACTGTTCTAACAAGTTTATTTATGAGATAACAGAAAGAATTTGAATTAGACAGAGATTCAATTGGAGCAACACTTTATGCAACTTGGATTATTTTATCTTATCCTTCAAGACAAGATTAAATGCATGACAGGTTGGCATTACAGACAGTACAATCACCTCTGAAGAAAGCCAAACGTGATTATTCTAAAAACAGAATGTCATGGGCCACCAATATTCAAATGCAAAAGCTACAAACACCCAAATCTGGAAAGTAGCAACAGAATATTACCCATCAGCTTCTGCAGTACCTTTACACATGGAAGAACACTCACAACAGTCACATTTTCGAATGGGAACAAGCTTCAGTGGATTATTAACGTTCAAATGGTTCAAACAATTATAAATGACTGAGGAACTGAAGCCAAAGAGACACAACTGATGAACAACTACTCTACTCGAAAATAATCATCCTGAGTTGTTCTTTTCATTAGGCTGTATCTTTGATACATTGTACTTCAGTATTTATCTTATCTACTCTTTGAGAGAGTCTTTCTTGTAATCATTCATTGATTGAGATAACCACAAGTCAGGGGACTTGGTGGTTGGGAGTATTGATTGCATCTTGTAAGGGGGAGTGAGTTCTAGTGAGAGAACTACTCTGAGTACAGAGATTGTAATCAAGTCTTGTGAAGTTAGTGGATTGAAAATCCCAAGTGAGGCTTGGGGACTGGATGTAGGTCAGAGAAAAGGCCGAACCAGTATAAATTGATCCGTGCAAAGCTTCTCTACTCCTCTCTTCATTTATCCTCTGCTTTAACTTGCCCAAAACAGAGCCAAGTCTTTAAAATTTTATAGATACCCAATTCACCCCCCCTCTTGGGTATCAAGGTCCATTCTTTCAGCCTTGTCGTACACCATGCTAGGCCTGGCGCCTAACCCAAAGCCCCTAACACGGCCAGGATGCTCGACTGGGCCCACACCAGCTTTCAATGCGGCTGTAGGATCAATAGAACCCTATGACTCCGGGGTCTGCGACGCTCGCAACTCCTACTGGCTCTACTCAATCCGGGCCTGACGCACATATTTCATAAAACACTAATCAATCAATTTAATTAAATTTAAATATACAACATTAACCATATAATTAGTTTTTTGTAACTTACTATTATCTCCTCTGCTGCCTCAGAGATCGGCGTCCCATCACGGTGCCTATGGGTGCGTGTAAACAACTGCCCATAGTCTGTCTGACGGTTCTCCTCCCAAGCCTTCTATTGCTAAAAGAATATAAACTTTGTTATGTCTAAAACAAAACAATAGTAATTTAATGTGCCATTAACTTAACTTTTAACATACCATCTCACTGTACGTAACAGCAAACGTCTTGGATCCTCCCGTGTGATTGACCCTTTGAGCTGCCCTGCTTCTGGTGTTTCTCTGCGATAGAGCCTACAAAATAAATGAGTTGTTTATGCAATTGCGGTAAAATATAAGTGTATTTAATTAAAACAAATTTTAAACTATACAATACTCTCATGATTAATTAAAAAACAAAATTATGATTAATAAAAAAAAATGTACATGTCCATCTGCACTCCTCCTATATTGGACAAAAGATGTCCAGTCATTTGCCTCCACGCCGTTTGGGACGTTCTCTATCAGTTGCTGCAGAGGCATAGTCCCATCTCCATTCTTCTTGTCGTAGAGACGACCCCTCCGGCTTTTCCACGCTTCTCCCATTTTCATCTTTACATACCTCTTCGCCTCAGCTCGTATTTTAAACTTTTTCTACATCATAAAATAATTAGTAGTTAAGTAATAATTATTTAAGAAATAAATAACTAAATTAACCACAATTTATACAACTTAAAACTATTAACATGTAAAATTTAATTACACAACATAACTTACCTGCACAACGTCCCTAAACGCCTTATCCTTGTTGCCATTCGGGACCTTTTTCCAATTTTGGAAATAGATCGGGAAAAACCCCCAATTCCCGCCAAGCTGTGACAGGAATCGGTTCAACAGGTGATCACCGCTGCCGATCGGCTGGTCCGTGTCCACGTTCCAGGGGACTATCACGCGGTTGACGTTGTCCTCATGACTGAGCGTGGGAACGTCCAACATCTTCCTGCTGACGTTCCTATGTGGATCTGCACAATTATAACAAAATTGTTGTATTGTATTTAGATAAACAATCATTACACATCAGGATTTTAAATTTAATTTTTCGCCAATAAAATACTTATACTTACCTTCGACATTCACTGTAAATCCGGTGGAACGAAAAGATGACGGTCGGGGATTCCCTTGGTCCCGCTCGTTCTCCTGGTCGAGAAAATCCTCTGCTTCCGCTATGGGAATCTCAGTCCAGATCTCTCCATCATCTTTGTCATGGAAGATGTCGTCAAGCGATAGACTTGCGCCTCGTTCTCCACCTACGGTCTCTAGGGTCTCTGGGTGTGGGATTGGGTCATTTGCAAAGAGTTCGTTAAACTCATTCCCAACCTGAGGGGGCTGAAGGGGGATATTTAGAGGCCCACGCCCTCTCCTACCTCTACTACTACCACCCCTGAGAGGCCTTTTTGGGGGTTCCACTACTTTCTCTTTTCCCTTGTCGTTAGAAACCATGATGGTGAAAGGTAAAGGTTGAAATTGAGAAGTGAATAGTAACTAAAATGCGCACGTGAATTTCAAAAGTGAAAAGAAAAGTATAAAAACTGCTGCACTTTGTAGCGGTTATCCCAAAAACCGTGACAAAAATAATGAATTTTGTAACGGTTACATCAAAACCACCACGTCCACCGCAACGAATGTGCCTCATTCTTCGTGGAAATTTGTAGCGGTCTTCTAACCGCTACAAAAAACATGACTTCTGAAATTCTGTAACGGTTTAGAGTATAAACGCCACGTAAACAACACAAATGTGCCTCATCCTTCGTGAAAATTTGTAGCGGTTACTAAACCGCTACAAATTCAATAACCTTTGACACTTTGTAACGGTTTTAAACCGCTACCAATTTAATATTTTTTTTTAAAAAAAATCCAAACTAATTAGTTTATCAAACTAATTAGTTTAGATTTTTTTTCTTTATTACAATAAAAACATTCCAATTATTTTCTTTAATTTCCCTAAAAGAGCTAGGGTTAATAATAACAATTTATTGAAAATTGGATTCAGTATAGCCACCAATCTCTCCAGAAAAACTCGCTGACTCATTTTGATCAGAGATATTTTCTAGAGAGAATGTTGGCTATATTGGACCCAATCTCCGATGGTATGTTGGACAATCTTCAGAAGAGGAGACGTCTTCAAGTGAATGGAATAACTAAATCTGGATTTTCACTCAAAGAACATTCTCGGCTCTGCATCTCTTATCTCATCTCCCGACAACAGAGCAGAGAATGTTCTTTTAGTGACAATCTTGACTTAGAATATTTTTTTTAATATTTACAGTTGTTGTACGGATGCCTATTTATAGAATAAATTTTGTAGCGGTTACAGCCTACACCGCTACAAATTGTAACATCTAGTCGCGGTCAAGGTGTCGGTTTCTTCTCACCGCGAGAAAACTATGTCGTTTCAAAAACATGTTGTAGCGGTTACAGTTAAAACCATTACAAATCTTAACATTTAGACGCGGCTAAGGTGTCGATGAATTTTTGTAGCGGTTACTTCAATAAAACCGCTACTAAATAACCGCAACAAACTTCGCGCCAAAACACACCAAGGCTGGCGCCATATTTGTGGCGGTTTGGTTTTGTGTAACTGCAACAAAAATCGAAGCAAAATGGTCACCATTTGTCACCAATGTTTCCGTTACTAATTTGTGGTGGTTTGGGTTAAAACCGTGACAAATTCGCGCCAAAATGTTCTTTTGTAATGGTTTCCTATAACCACTACAAATGAACCGCAGCAAATGACCGCTTTTTTTCTAGTGGTTGGAAAGGAGGTTTCTTGTTGTAGAAATCAATCTATAATGCTTTGTAAACGTGTGCAGTCGGATTGGCCAGAAGAGAGAAACTTTCTAGACATAGCATTTAATGTTTTGAACTGTTTTTTGCTTTATGCTTTAACTCCTCAATAAACATTCTTCAAGCCTCTGAAATTCACTAATAAAATCATTAAACATAGCAGGGAATATCAGAGAATAATATTGCAAAGGATTAAGATCAAACAAGAATGATTTCTGAAATTGACAGATTCAAATTCTTGAATCAGCGTCACGAACTCGAGCTTAGTTCTTCCAGGCTCGAGTTTAAAGCTTCAGTGTATAAAAACATTTTAGTTATAAAACATGTAAACCAGAGGTTTGAAATCAGAACCTGAGGTTCTCAACTCAATGTAAAGTCACATTGCTCTCGGGTTGATCTAAACTCGAGCTTACTATTATGAACTCGAGTTCTCTTTATTCAGCGGGAAATGTCGCGATCTTGAGTTCTGGAGATTTATGTCTAAGAGTCAAACTCGAGTCTATTAGTAACAGGCTCGAGTTTGACACTGTTCAAGACAAAACTTAGTCTTAGCTTTGAAAAGGAAAACCTGAGGTTTATAAAGCAAACTCTAGAGTTTTCTCAAGTTGAAACATTCTTTGCTCTCTGTAAGGTTTGAACTCGAGTTTAAAAACTTAGGCTCGAGTTCGACACTGTTTAACCCAAACTTTAGATAATCTTCCAAAACGCAAACCTGAGGTTTTCTGAGTAAACTCTAGAGTTTTCTCAAGTTCAAAAATGCTTTTGCTCTCTGGAGCTTTTAGGCTCGAGTTTACTATCGTAGTCTCGAGTTTGTCCAACTTTGAAAATCTCTCAATGTTTTTGTCTTGAGATAAACTGGAGGTTTGTGAAATAAGTCTCAGGTTTATTTAGTCATGAAAGCTTTGAAACCTCTCGGCCAAATGTAGGCTCGAGTTTGAAAAGATGAACTCGAGCTTACATGATTTGTAAGCTCTTGAGATTTTTCAAACTGGAAAACTTTACTCTTAATGAAAAAGTGCAGACCTTGTGAAAATCTCTTAGTTTTAAAAAGTTTCTTCCCGCCAGAGATGAACTCGAGTTTGCCATAACAGGCTCGAGTTCATAAGTTATGTAAACTATGAAAGATTTTCTTTGGAGAATACAAACTTGAGGTTTGAAAGGGAGAGGTGTCAAGTTTAAAGATATTTTCAAAATGCAAACCTCTCTGCCATTGATGAACTCGAGCTTGAAAACATGAGCTCGAGTTCACGCAAGCTCTTGAAAGATTCTTAAATTCAAACTTCAGGTTCAGTCTCGAGTTTGTGGTTTAAACTGGCAGGTTTATACTCTCTATCAAAGGCAAGCTCGAGCTTGCACATAACAAGTTTGAGTTTGTCGCAGACAGGATATTTTTGTTTGAAATTGACAAGTTTAAATTAGTTTAGTCTTGAACAAAAGACATCTCCATATTGTTTACAATTGTTAGTAATCATCAAAACATATAAAGAACTAACATAGGGGTGAAGTTATGTTTCAAGATCTCCCCTGTGTATACATTTACAAAACGAATCATAATATACATTTTCATTTTCATTCATATATAGAACAATACAACAAATTAGAATATATTTACAATTATTCATGTATATATATACACTATTAAAACCAAAACTTTAAAACAAACAAATCATCAGTATCTAGAAATTTATAGTCATTCTGTGTATTTACTCTCCAAATAATGTTGCATAGATGCTGCCAACTCTTCAGCCACTTCTTCCATTTTTGAGTTGCTAAACATCATGCAGGAGGCATTAAAACACTGTGCAAAAAGGAAACATTACATGGAAGTTAGATATTGAAATATATAGCTGACAAATGTGTGTGTGTGTGTAGGAAAGAATTGAGCATATAGTATACATTATTTGTATCAATATTTTCAAAAATATACGTGATTATATCCTTTATGTACTGCAACACGTAGTACCCACAATCATTGCTCATGTTCGGTTGCATTGGACACTATAATGAAATGAGAAGAAAAATTTGTCAGCCAGTCATACATATAAACTATATGTGTTATTCAATTTGATATGATAATTATAAGTGAATAATATATATACCTTTGGACACATCCATTAGAGTAGTTTATTGTCACGGCCATCAGTGAGGTTGATTTTGGGGCACCAGAGACCATAGAAGATTTCATAGAACTCTGATATTCCCTCTCTTCCAAATTTTCCTTAGCTTCCGATTTATCTACGTTTAAGTCCTACCTCTATACATATAAGTAGGCACAGGAGACTGAAGAAGAGGAGATACCCTCTCAATCTGGTGTTGGAAATTATGCCCTAGGGGCAATTCATTGTACTTTGGATATTTAAGTTATTTAAAGTATTCTCTTTTGTTATCATTTTCGTTTGCATGTTCGTATTGATAACTGCATCCCTGGGTAATCTTATAGATTATCCTAAATGTCCCTGGTCGGTCATCTACACGGGAGTGAAGATGAAATAAGACCAGTATGACTTTGATGAGGTATGGAGATACGAGTCAAAGTCATGGGCACTTGTAAGAGTACAAGGTGCTCGACCGACCCACTATGAGAAAGCTGTATGGATTAAGTCATAAGCTTACCTCATGTACAACCGCGTCACGACGCTCTATGACCTGAGATCATCATGGATTCCTACATGATGAGTCACTGATCTTTGACCTGGTCAAAAGTCACCTTTGACCGGGTGATGATAAAGGCTAGGATCAGGATCAGTGGTTTTCATGCGGAGGAATGTGAGTGGTCAAGATGGGATTTGTCCCTCACATATGTAGAGAGATAATACTGGGCCCCTCGATGAGTGAGTCTAAGAAATGTATGGCCATACTGTGATGGAAAGGAGTTTCCATTTCACTTATTAGACTACTCGAGAATCGAGAAAGCAATGGTCAAGAAAAGGAAGTTGACATTATCCATGCCTCATCCTTGACCAAATTATCGCGTGACAAAAGGGACGTGACATGGTTGTACGATAGGTAGTATCGTGTCATCGATCCCCATGTGAATTGGGTAGTTGCAATGTCTTACTAGAGGCCGCTTGCGACTTGTGGGCTGATACAGTGTTGGCCCACTGCCAATCTCATATGGGCCTGCAGGGTCGCACACAAGAATAATCCAACACGGGTGAAAGTGTCCAGGTTCATTGAATCTCAGATTAATCTGAGATTAAATGAATACTAAATTTGATCTAGGATTTATATATATATTCTATCTCGGATTTAATTTATGATGATAAATTAAATCAAAAGGCTTTAAATTTAGATTTGATTTAAATTCAAAATTCGAATTTCCAAATCTGGCTTTTAATATATTCAATTACATTTATGAGATAGATGTGATTGATATGTTGACCAGATTCAAAAATCCGAATTTCCAAAATTAATAAAGGATTAATTTTGGTTATATAATATGCCTATCGAGTTTAGAAAATCCTACGGGATTTTCAGTCGAGCATATTCAGAAAAGCCGCGAGAAACCCTAGAGCAACTTGAGAGAGAGAGACGCACAAGAAGCGCTAGCACGCTACCGCAACCGTGTTTGGGGATTGTTCGTGTGGATACCAGTAGAGGAAGCCGATCCAAGAATCGACTTCTGCTGATCGAAAGAACGAGGCGCGGACGTGTTGATCGCCCACCTGATCAAAGGAACGAGACGCGGACGTGTTGTTCGAGAAGGTAGCCCACCTGATCAAAGGAACGGAACGCGGACTAGTTCAACACAAGGTATGATTCGGTTTCCTTAACTCTAATTTAAACGTCGTTGAGTGATCCTTCGGAAGGATTCGTAAGAAATTTTTAATCCACTGCGTGTACGAATCCCTACATCTAGTATCAGAACAGTTTATCATGAAGGTATAAATTTATCATTATGATCTGAGTATAAGGCCTATGGATCTTCTAAAGTTTAAACACTAAGCCCTATTTAAATACTAAGCTCTAAGAAGATATAATATGTATGTATGTATGTATGTATGTATGTGTGTGTGTGTGTGTGTGTGGGTGTGCATATGTATATGTACATGTATATACACATCTATGTATATGTACATGTAGCTCTGCAAGATGAATTGATTTATAAGAAATGATGAATAGATAGCTTACTGGTTGAAGTCTCCTACATGTAAGGTTTCCTGTTTGGAACCCTGCCCACAAAGTCAGAATGCCAAATCTTTTTACGAATTGGATTTAACACTATGAGCATCTAGTACTTGCTAAGTATAATAACGGATCACACCATCAGGACAGTTAGAAAATAAATAAAAATCAATTTAAGAAGAGTTAATAATGTTCTCACCCTTGAATATAAGGCACATAGAAGTTAAGTGTCCCTTCTAATTGGCACCCTCCTAATGAATTCATCTCCTAAAAACCTCACGTGATTTTGATTGATATCTTCCTTCATGTCGTCACCCTAGTGGCTGACATAGAGTGAATGAACTTGATCTTGTCCTGGAGGTCGGGGGAGGATGTAAGTATGTTACAAGTGCATGAAATGCCGAAATCAGCATATCAAAATGTAATCAAAGTTCTAAGCAACTAACGATTTAATCACAGTTGAAGAAATACCTAATACAGAAGTTGACAGAGCTTGTACTTACCATCTCTTTATTCAGTACCTCAGAAACAAGCTCTTCATTTATAGCATCCTCTTAGTCTGCTAGTTCAAAGACCTTTGTCTCAAATTTGATAATTGGAAACTGGTATATAGCGAAGACATTGTTAGTGAATTCCTGGAGGGACTTTCGGGCAAATTGACCAACGAGCTTATTATGTGAGAAAGACTCCCATATTGATCATTGGTGGCAGGATGCTTCCTTACATTTATATTATCTTTTGGAGAATAAATTTTACAATTTACAAGGCAAATATATGAGAGGAATTTTATCTCCGCTTGCAGAAAAGGGCTTTTGAACCCTCGGTTTGAGTATTACCCAAACACACGCTAAGAGGGGGCTTATATTGAGTGGCCATCTTAGACTGAATGAGGGCTTAGACTTAGTTGACAGCTTGTTTTGAGGGGTGTACTTCTTGATCAGCTTGAATACCCTAAGTAGACGGCGAGGCCACACAACGAAGCTACCCATAGCCCCTGCCACTATATTTGCATCTTTGTTGGCAAGGGAAGCATATAGCTAGGGTTGATCTTAGTGTCAATTTGTACCTTCACATGCTCAAGAGGGATAGGCTCATAATGAAGTATGTTATCCTTCAGGCGATTGAAGATATGGCTTGTTGCAACTGTATCGTATTCAGAGCTATCAGAAAAACACTTAACATCTGTTAAGCCCTCAAGCATATCACGACTTGGAAATGTGCAGCTACCTCTAGTACTTGTGCTGCCATTTCCCCTTGTTTACTATATTCCTTCAAAAGCTCTTATGTGAGAAATAGCATTTGTTTCTGCATTTTATTCCACTATTTCTAGAGCTTTCCATATTTTTCATCCCTATTATTTCTTCGAGGTTGCCATTAACCATAATATTTTGTCTTGGTCAATCCAAAGCTGACACCCCTAAGAAGATCGGAATGGTCAAGCCCCAATGTCTTGGCTAATACATCCTCATCAACAGTAAGGCAACCTTGTGTTGTAACTTCCTAGGACATGGCTTGATGTTCATTTCATAATAATATTAATATTGCTAATTAATTGTGGACATTACTTCCACGAATCGGAGACTAATATTAAAAATTATCATTTTATCAACGACGTCCTTCACCTGTGGATTGTCATAAATGCCATCTTTATTTTGCCTTACCACTAATCAAAGTTCATGATGGGGAGGTCTACTACCTCCCCACTCTCAACAACTTACTTTTTAGGAATCCAATCATACATTGTTCGCCCTTCCTTGTAAGGATACTTATTTTTCTTCACCCTCTCCTTATTCACTTGGCTTAATTCCTACAAAAACACACAACACTCAAGTTAATATTAAATAGATACATGCAAGTCTATGAACTGTGAGTAAAAATTACTTGGAACAATGGGTCACGACGTGAGATGACAAATTCTCTCTAATCATCCTGTTTGATAGTGGATTGAAGATCTTCAAGAACTACTATCTCATTAGCCTTTTTCAGGATTCTACAAATACGCATTCATCAATGCATGACGGAATGTCGTAGTGATTGTTAGCCTTTTTAAGGACATATTTCCTGTAAGAGTTATCTAGATAATTTGCAAAATGCAAAGCGCACGATTTAGTTTAACATTTTTTTACAAGTAAATAGAAATTAATTAGCAGACATGTATACCTTAACCTCATATTGTCCCAAACAATGTCTGCATAATTTCTCCTTACCCAATGGCAGTTAGCCACTGTGTTAGGGCATTGGTCCTTACCATTACGTCGATGTAGCTAACAAAGTGTTGTGGCTCAAGAGCATGATCGACATTGTTCCGTGTCAAGTGAAAATTTTCCCCAATGACTTTGCTTTGTTCATAAAAGTCAAGATGCAAAGGCCCCTCCTTACAATATCTTGCACTTATTCTAACACCTCTTTTGGAGTCTCGTTTTTGGTTTGCATAATGGCAACATTAATACGAGTACTAGGGTCATTATCAGTGCCATAGGAAGTAGAACTAGCCATTTTATATGGGAAACAAAACTCATTTAGTCATCCATAGGGAACAAAGCAATGGGTTTTCTAGAAAAGAATATGATGCATGACTATGGTCAAAACCTAGTTACACAAGACAAAGCGAAAAATAAGGAGAATGTTGAATGCAAAATACAAAAGAGAAATCATGCCTTAAAATAAGGAGAACAGAGCAAGTGAAGAAATGCAACCTAGCTATGGCTCCAAAACAAAAAAGTGAGTTAGGGAAATCAAAGCTACTCGCACAGCTATCAAATTGAAGTTCAAAGAAAGCGGTGGAGGATGTAGTTTGCCTGAAAGCGACTATCAACGGTCGAAAAAGTCAACCAAAGTTGTGAGGTTCTGAGGATAATGGATGACGTTCGACCAAATATAAGCATGTTTAAGTGTAATAACTGGGGAATGTGAAGAGGCACGAGATAGCAAGTGTTTTAAAAAGCTTGACAAAACTTGCTCATGATTATAAGTATAGAACCATTATGAAAGGTAATCTTTTCTTATGGTTCTTAAATTACAACCATAATGAGCATCGGATGAAAATTCACGGTCTTACATCACAATCGTTAGGTTTCATATATGATGACGGTATTTTCTCAACAACGTTAGCTATTAGACATAGTATTCTTAAAAGTGACTGGTTTTACATAATAACCGTTTGAAGAAGTGTATGCTTTGTGCCTTGGTAACCTATTCAAAATTAAACCAATGATTGTAATCAATGGTGTACAATCATAGATTGACTCTTGAAGAGCCTCTTATTAATTACCTAGCAACTAAATGTGATAATTGGCACAAAAACATTGATTTAGGTTTGAGCTTTTTAACTATCAAATAAGATGCAATTAAATAAAAATTCTTTAACAGAAAACTAGTATTTTTGGAATAAAAGTGGAATAGAGTGGAAATTTGGTTTTGAAAAGGATGATAAAAACCTCCTTGAACAATGAATTTTATCTATCCATGCTTCAAAAGATAATGTGAGTGTGCTAATTTGACAAACGTGTCCAAAATACCCTTTGAGCTAGTTCAAGTTTCGTGAGTTAAATCTTCCCCACCAGACAAGACTTAACTCCTCTAACCAAAACCCATTTCAAAACTCTAGCCATTGAAATTAACAATATGGGAGACACAAGTAACCAAGGACCATTGAATTACAAACATAATATATTTATAAAAACTCTAAGAACAAGCATATCCAAGTGAATATACAAGAAATTACTACTAATTAAATTCAAATTGTCAAGTGTACAAAGTTAAAACAAAACACAAATATAATAGAAATGAATGGAACCCAAATACAAAACTCTAATCCAATATACTAATTAAACTCTAAACCTAAAATTTGACTAACACAAATAATTAAATATAGAAATTAGATAGTAGAACACTCCGCTGTAAAGCTCCAAGCTCAAGAATCAACTTGTTACCTGGGAGAAGAGAAATTAGCCACTACAATTCATAGAAACAGAGTCAAGAAGCAAAGCCACAATCTGATCTGAACAACTGTCCATGATAAACATCACCAGAAAATCAAATCTAATATGAAAAGAGAGGGAAACGAAGGTGGAAGGTGGCGGTAGATGGTGAATATAGGAGGAAATGATGGTCAAGCTCCCTGGTTTTTTTAGCTCACTGCGCTCTATTCTGGTTTGAAACTCCAAGTCGCTGATAATAGTGATTAAAGATGATGACAGTGGGGCTGCGGTGGTGAGAGGTGAGCCGTGGTTTGAGGTTGAGGAACAACGAAGAGGACATCGAAGGTGAGACGGTGAAGGTTTGATTCTGTGAAGAAGCTCTCTTCTGCCGCTCTGCTCTATAATTTGATCTGGGATCTCACTGGCAACGAAATAAGACGATGAAGGTGAAGCAAAGGTCATTGTCGAGGATAGAGGTGGACGAAGGTGGAGGGAACGAGATGAAGTTGAAGATGGTGATGAAGGATAAGAGGTGAGGTCGATTTTGAGCTCTCTTCAAGAAGATGAAGGGTCCGCCGTGTAGCTTCTAGTTCAAAGTCTCCAAAATGTCAAGCTTTAGCGCCTCTGAAAATCTGACTTAATGATTTGAAGACAAACGCTGTAGTTTTCACTTGGACCAAACTAGAATTTCTCAAATTCATGGGACTAAAATGACATTTATGAAATCCGAACAACAAATTGCCATTTTCAGTTTTAATCTAATTTTTCATGCACTTACAATTAAAAACAATCAAACCAACATCAAATTGCTCAGGAAAAAAAAAAAAACAATGATTAATATCAATTACAATTTTTTTTGACAACTTTGTCAATTTTAGTCGTAATTTAATATATTTACTCTTAATCTCACTTAATCACAAAGAAGGCATTTTAAACTCAATTTGTTTGATTTACAAAAAAAAAAAAACCAAATAAAATATGAAAATACATAACAAATTAGGTATTTGTCACCCTTACTTATTTGAAGTTGATTATTCAAGCCCATAGTACAAACAAAAAAAGAAAAACAAGAGTGTGAATAACAATTATTATTAATTAAATAGATGTTAAATAGAAAGTGTTTCCGGGTTATTAAGCAAAACATGTCCTTGGGAATGAAAAGGGTTACATTATAGAGCCAAACATGTCCTTTATAAATTGTCACAATTAACATTAGTAACAATTATTTGCTAATAACTGTGATCATTTCTCCTAAACTATTAACGTTGTTCATTAATAACTATGAAATGACAATTGTTTTTCTTTTCTTTTTTTTTTTGAAAGATACAGGCAAGCCGTGGCTTAAAGATGACAAATAAGAGCTAGATTATGAAAATCTAGCCCCACAATTGTTTTTCTTTAATTTTTTTAGACTACATTGCCCTAACGATTAATTTTTTTAATATTTTAAAAAAATAGTACTGGTTTTCAGTCATCACATCTACTAATATCCTCCTACTCTTGCCCCCTTTGCTTGACACATCATCAATGTTTGAGGAAAGAGATGAAGGATCTGACTGGTAGTGATCATATACAACTTGATTGTGATTAAGGATGAAGTCCAACTTCCTATTCAAATCGGGAGTGTCTACCGAGACATCTTAGAAGTGGTCAAGGCTGACCAATATCTACAGTAGAGCCTGTAACACCCCAATTTTCAAAAGCGGAATAATTTTTTTTTCTTTTCCATCAGAGTAGAGCATCGGAATAATTTCAAAAAGGCGAGTATCTGATAAAACATTTACTGTTGTGGTATCTGGAGTCCAACTTCCTATTCAAATCGGGAGTGTCTACCGAGACATCTTAGAAGTGGTCAAGGCTGACCAATATCTACAGTAGAGCCTGTAACACCCCAATTTTCAAAAGCGGAATAATTTTTTTTTCTTTTCCATCAGAGTAGAGCATCGGAATAATTTCAAAAAGGCGAGTATCTGATAAAACATTTACTGTTGTGGTATCTGGCTGCTTACACAGCGGTACAATAGTCTGAATATAGTTAAAGTCAAATAAAAGTCTCTCCGTCTGCGTCCTCACGCTGGCTCCTTACCCTTGTCCTTGGCCCTCGGTCTTCCAGACCCTGAAGCTATAGTAGGAGCTGAGGTTCAATGGTCATTGAACCTCAGGTAACGGTTAACCTCATGCTCATATATGACAGTATATATGACAGATATTCACGGCGTTACAGCAATAATTCATACATAAGCACACAGTAAATGTATGATTACAACAATACATAAGCACACAGCAGATGTCTTTAAATAGCACACAGCAGATGTATTCTAATAGCACACAGCAGATGTATCTCATATTCAAGATAATAACATAACACAGCCACTGCAATATGTATGTTATTATAGTCTGCACTATTCACCAGTGCCACGGTGTACATCCGTGTCCTCAGCGCTAGGAAAACATAACGGCGTTATCAAAACCATAACCCGTATCAAGCTACATGTGTGTGATCAATTTTCAAAATAGAGTCTCAAACTATCTATCACATATAAGCATACAATAAGCATCAGAGTTAGTGTTACAGTACGCGAACGGACCTGAATTGGTAGTTTCGGTATGACATCGATCAAAAAACGATTTCAGACTTCCTATAAGGGTAATATTGCGTTTATTAACTCACAAATAATATACTAAAAGATATCTTATCCACAATTGGCTATTCTACCCCTGGTGTATTTATTTTTCCATTATTTCCTTTGAATTTTCGGATAAAAACGCTGATTATCAGCATTTAGGGCTGATTTTCGCCTAACTTCGAAAAATCATAACTAATTCTAGAAAAATCGAAATGAAGATCCGTAAAATGTTCCAGACTCCTTAGGATGTATAATTTTCAGAAAAAATATCATAATTTGCCCAGAATTCAAAAATAACTCCCAGATTTCACGTGTTCATCCTCTGCCCAGAATTTCCAGTATTTTCGCAACATAAACTTTGAGAATTTCTTTCTCACTGTACAGAGCTCATTTCAACATGTTCTTTACATATTTGAAAAGCCCTATATGTCTAATTTAACCATAAATTTTCTCAGAATTTTTCAACAATATTTTCAACATGAACTATAAGCTTTTCTGTTACTAACTCAGAAATCGCCTAACCGACAAATTTTGCCGGAACTTCGTTACTTCCGTGTTTTTCTCCCAGAAATTTTGCTAAACCACTTTCTTCACTAATTTTTCGAAACAAATCTATTTCTAACCATAAAAACATGAAATTAAAACTATTCTAGAATTTTAAAGATTAAAACTACTTCTATCTATGAATTTAAAACTCAAAACTCAAGAACTTGCTTACCTATTGCTTGAACTCCTTCAAGCTCTCCCACTTTCTTTCACTCTCTCTCAAATATTCAGATGTTGCTTTGCTCTTGGTGTGAGGAAATGTGAATGACCTATGCCTCTATTTATAGTGAAAAGGTTGGACAATTTGGTAATTAATTGCAACTTCACTCTTGCTAATTTTTGACCATTGGATCTAGGTTAGAAAATTAAATCTCTCATCCTCACCACACACACACAAAAACTGAATTCCCCCCTCTCTTTTCCTTCATCTTTTTTCTTCTCCTTCTTCAAGAAGTTAAAGAACTTGAGGTGCAAGTATTGAATAGTGCTCCATCTTGACCAAGTTGTTGACCACCATTTGACACATGTGTTTTTGAAAAATCCTTGCACTTGAAGCTTGAAAAACCGTCCCCCCTCTGGACCCTTTTTGTTTTTAATTTGTTTTGGGCTTTATTGTTTGTTTGGGCAAAAGTTTGGGCTACAAAAATTGATCCATTGGTGATTTGTTGTGACAAAAAGCCCTAAATTAAATCCCTCTTGTTTACTATTGGATTTAGCTTAATTAAGTTTAGTTTGTAATGATTTAATTGTTTACCAACTCAATTATGATCTTTCCGAATTCAATTGTTACAATTATTGATCCCTTGATAAGCTTTAATATTGAATTTAGCCAAAATATTTCAAATTGTTTGTTAATATTTGCCACTAGGTTAATTATGAATGTTAATTCAATTAAGATTAATTTTTGGTGTGTAACATCCCAATTTTCTAAAGCGTTTTTGAAATAATTGATCAGAGTAGAGCATCAGAATAATTTCAAAAGTGTGAGTATCTGATAAACATTTACTGATGTAGTATCTGGCTGTTTACACAGCGGTACAGTAATCTGAACATAGTTTGATAAAAATAAAGTCAAAATGAAAATCTTTCCGTTTGCGTCCTTACGCTGGCTCCTTGCCCTTGACCCTGGCCCTGGTTCCTCCGGACCATGAAGCTATAGTAGGAGCTGAGGTTCAATGACCATTGAACCTCAGGTAACGGTTAACCTTATGCTTATGTACAGTTATGTATGACAGATATGTTAGTATGTAGGTGTCCTAGAGACAATCAGTTGAACACCTTGTACTGTTTGATATTTCATGATTAATATATTTGAGCATAATTTATCTTTATCATATTTATGTCTCGCCTATATTTTATAGTTAATATGAGATTAAAGATAAAGGCCCAAGGAATAGAATATGTGTTTATTCGGTGATCAATGATAGGGATCATGATCATGAGGAATCGGGTACACTACATGTCTATTGCCTGAAACTTGTTCCTAGTCTTGAATCGCCAAGAAAGGGCATTGGTGATTTCAATAAGACTAGTACGACATCATCTACTTGTATAGTGATGCAAGGTAGGGACCTCATGGAATGCAGGCATGTTGATGCCTTAGCTGATGTCGTGGGTGGATCTGTTAGAGAACAGATAGCATTGAACTGACCCGCTGAGAGACTCCACAAGGATTCATTGTAGAGAGTATCATTGGATTTGTAATGTCTCTTATCATTTGGTAGTGCGGATCATCTTAGACTTGAGGATGTCATCGACCACTATGTCCTAGGGTTATACTTTGACTGTACAACTCTATCCGCCTGAAAAATGGGGAGAACAGTGTACTCTTGGGTATTACCTGAATACATGAGTATAGATGGTCATGCCGAAAGGACTTACAATCCTCTACAAGGGATTAGTTGTTCACAAGACCGGTAAGAGTTTGGATGACTTCTAGTTGATTCGAGAATCTATGCATAGTAAGTGATCATGAAGAGTCATGATCTGTCTTAGAGTCAATAGAAGAATATTCCTGGTTCTGTGAAATAGCTACATTTAGTCAATCAAGAGAGATGATACTCTATCCTTGCTCTCGACTAAATATGAACAACATTGTAAGAGATGATATATGCACAGTATCCAAATTAGAAAAGGTAGATCACTTGATCAACTTGATTAGTTCTGGGACTGCAGAGCATTGCTAGTGTCTTATGTAGTCATTAGATAAATTGACCTTTTAAAGGAGTTTAATTGGTTCAAGTTTATCTATGTCAGTAACTAATTGGGCCTAATGGGTCACACACTAAAGACTATTCTTGATTGCTTAATTTAGTTAGTTTGGACCAATAAATGTTATTGGGCTTTGTCAAGACTATTGATGTAATTGGGTTAGTACTTCAAGCCTAATTATTGAGAGGTTAAGAGATTGAGGTAATTTATGAATTAACCAAGGCTGTATCCAATCAGGATTGGATAAAGAGAGTAATTAATTAGTAATTATTTATTCATGTGAATAGTGTCAAATGAATAGTAAAGTACTATTCATCTTTTACTATTCATGAATAATCAATTATTATAATTAATTATAAGAAGCACTTCTTGAAATAATTAATTGTTCAAGAATCACTTCTTGGAATAATTGATTCTTCAAGAAGCACTTTGGATTTGAAGTAGAAATGAATGTGTGGCTCACATTAAAAGAAGAACATGTGGCTCACACTGAAAGAAGAACATGTGGCCATGGTTCACTCTTTGTTTCTATAAATAGCACTCATTTCCTTCATTTCAATTCACACCATTTCATAAGCTTCTCTCTCTCTCTCTCTTCCTCTTAAGGAAGTTCTTTCTCTTTCTCTCTCTTTCTTCCTCTTAAGGAAGTTCTCTTAGTCTTGAGTAAGAAATCCAAACTCTTGAGTTCTTCACCTTGTTACTGCCTAGCAAGCATTCAAGGAGTCGGGGATTCAAGGAGAAGGTGTTCTCATTTGCAATCAGGAGATAGTCGTGTGGATCAACGTTAGAGGACATCATACTCTTTGACGTCTTCAAGTGATCACAGGTATTCCTGAAACCCTGTATGTGTTTTAACGAGTAGATCCTAAATATGTACTGTAAGAGTTACGGTACATGGTACATGGTACATGGTACATGACTCATGAGGTTAGTATTTCCACATGGTACGGTAAATATTATTTACCAAAGAGATTCTTCTGAGTATGCTCTGTGGCTGCAGCTTAGTCTGATCTGTCACATCAGAAAAGAATTATTCTTGAGCAGTAAATATTATTTACCAGTACAGTAAATACTATTTACCGAACAGTTAAAATTATTTACCGGCATAGTAAAAATTATTTATCGTTATAAAATATTTTTACAGGCGTGGTGAAAATTATTTACTGTTCATGCTAAATATTATTTACTGGTGCAGTAAAAATTATTTACTGGCACGGTAAAAATTATTTACCATCACAGTAAATATTATTTACTGGCACAGTAAAAATAATTTACCGGCACGGTAAAAATATTTTTACTGGTACTATTCACATGAATAGTAAATATCCAATGTGGGTTCCGCAAATACTGAAAATTTTTGTTTTTCAACCTCGTAAACATGTTGCTTGAACGTCAAGCTAGATCAATTTTAACCCTCAAGTGGTATCAGAGCCTGGCTCGTTACCGCAAACACGTGGGGTTATTCTTATTGAATTTTAAAAGGAGTTTTGAAGTCTACAATTTTATGAACAAGATTTTGAATCTTGATTATGAAATGTGGTTAATCATCAAAGTGTTGATGCTTTTCGTGTAGATGATTCAATGGTTATTTAGGATTTGCAAATTGTTTAAGTTTATTTGTTTCTAACATTTCACAGGAACAAGGATTATGAGTTTAAATTTCAAAGTTTTGAATTTTGAAATTACAACTAGTATGCATGATAAGACAAAGCCGTTTAAAATTAACTATATGATAGTTAGTAAGTTTATATGCCTAATTATGCATGCAAGATAAAATTAATTATTTGATAATTAGTTTTATTATATGATGAGACTAAAATCCCTCGTTAAAATTATCTAGCATGTTTGATTGTCTCCCATCATCAATGGCATTTAAATCGCTTCTAAATGGTAGTGTTCTCTAGCTCAGCTAAGACCTATTGTTTCGTCGGGTAAGAATGTCATTTGAAGTGTATTACACTTAAATCCCTTTGACATGGTAGTATTCTCTAGCTCAGCTAAGACCTATCATATCATCGGGTAATAGTGCAAGGACACTTAGGATGATGGTTTGTGTTAGACAAGATGTATAGTCTGCAGGCTCAGCCGAGTCTATGCATCTAAGGCAATGATGCCAGGTTGTTACATAGTGATGTGACACTAAGTGACAAGGTGTTGTCAACCTGATGATCTAAGAGAAGACATGGAGATGTTGTTATTTAACCCACTAAACAAGTTGGTTTTGCAGGCTCAGTCGGAGACTAATGAATCTAGTCGTTCTCTTAGCCCACTACGGATATTCTTTATGAAGGATAACCCTAAATCAATAACTGAGGATCATTGATTTTAGAAAAATAGTGGGAGGGCCATATACATTTAAAGTCTCTGTATTTGGTTGTTTAAATTTCATGAAATACTCATATTAGTCCATTTATTAATTTTCAGCATCTTTGCTAATGGCTGGAACTTTTAATCTACGCTCTATTCTGGATACTAATAAGTTAACTAGACCAAACTTTTTGGACTGGTATCGGAATGTAAAAATAGTTTTACACTCTGAAAGGAAAGCTTATGTTATTGATTCTCCAATTCCTGTTGCACCTACTCAAGGGCAAGAAGGGTATGATCAGTTTGACTGGGAAGCCCATAAACAGCACTTAGCAGACAATGAGCAGGCAGTTTGTATATTGTTGGCATCAATGTCTGCAGAGTTCCAGCGTCAGCATGAGCATATGGATGCTCCCTCTATAATCTTGCACTTGCAAGAGCTTTATGACAAGCAAGGGTGGACTGAGCGCTTTGAGACCTCAAAAGAACTGTTTGGCTGCAAGTTGGCTGAGGGCATGGCGGTGGGACCACATGTTCTCAAGATGATTGGACTAATAGAGAAGCTTGCTTCTCTTGGTTTTATCATGGACCATGAATTAAGTATTGACTTGATCTTGCAGTCCTTGCCCCTTTCGTTTAATGGTTTTGTGGTCAATTATTATATGAATAAAGTAGAATCAACACTCCCTGAGTTGTTGCAACTACTGACCACTGCTGAGAATGCCATTAAAAAGAATAGGACCCAAGCTCTTCTGATTGAAAGGCCTTCTAAGGGCAAGGGCAAGTCTGTGCAGACAGACAAGTTTAAACCCAAAGGAAAGCCCAAGAAAAAGAAGGGTAAGGGTAAAGGAAAGGGGAAATCAAATGATAAAGCTTCTGCTGTATGCTTCCATTGTCAAAAAGAAGGACATTGGAAGAGGAACAGCCCATTATACCTTGCGAGCCTCAAGGGAAAGAAGCATGGTGATGTTTCTCTCTCAGGTATATTCACTATAGAAATTAATTTTTCAAGTGTTGATTCAGCTTCTTGGGTATTAGATACCGGTTGTGGTTCTCATATCTGCAATTTGTTGCAGGTACTAAAGAATCCTAGAAAGTTGAGCAAGAACGAGGTGAATCTCCGTGTCGGGAATGGAGCAAGAGTTGCTGCATTAGCTGTTGGAGATGTAGACCTTGTATTGCCTACGGGCCTTGTATTGCACTTGAATAATTGTTTTTATGTTCCTTCTATTTCCCGAAACATAATTTCTATTTCCAGTTTGGAACAATCTGGTTTTCACTTTATAATAAAAGATGGCAAGTTTCCTATCATTAAGAATGATCTTGTTTATGCTTGCGCATCAAGAGTGAATGGATTATATGTTTTGGATTTAGAATCGAATAGTGAAATTCTTAATGTTCAAGTTAATAAGAAACCTAAATTAAATAATCGATCCTATCTTTGGCACTGTAGGTTGGGACACATTAATGAGACAAGATTGTCTAGACTCCATCGTGATGGATATCTAGATTCTATGGATTTAGAATCCTATGGGCCTTATGAATCTTGTTTGACTGGAAAAATGACAAAGACCAAGGTTGAGAAGCTTGTAAGTCATAGAGCCAATGAGTTGTTGGAACTCATTCATTCTGATGTTTGTGGGCCCATGACTACACAGGCTAGAGGAGGATATTCCTACTTTATTACCTTTACTGATGATAAGTCCAGATTCGGTTATGTGTATCTTATGAAGCACAAATCCGAGGCCTTTGAAAAGTTCAAAGAGTTTAGGAATGAAGTAGAGAAACAACTTGGCAAGATGATTAAGACACTTCGATCCGATCGAGGTGGCGAATATCTGAGTCAGGAGTTTCAGGATTATTTAAGAGAGAATGGGATTCTTTCATAGTTGACGGCTCCATACACACCACATCAAAATGGTGTGTCTGAAAGGAGAAACCGTACCCTACTTGATATGGTACGATCAATGATGAGTAGTACAAAGCTCCCAAAATCGTTTTGGGGATTCGCTTTAGATACGGCAATATACCTTCTTAATAGGGTTCCATCAAAATCTGTTCAGACTACTCCGTATGAGATATGGAAGGGAAGGAAGCCCAACTTGAGTTATCTCAAGGTGTGGGGTTGTCCAGCTTATGTCAAGACCCTAACATCAGATAAGTTAGGGGCTAAAAGCACTTTGTGCTATTTTGTAGGATATCCCAAGGGAACTAAGGGATACTACTTTTACTGTCCTGAGGATTACAAAGTGTTTGTATCCAAGAATGCTATATTTCTTGAGGAGGATTTGCTTTCTCAAGAAGATAGTGGGAGTAAAGTAGAACTTGAAGAAGTTCAAGACCAACAAGAATAGATAACAGAACCCGAGTCTGTTGATCAGGCGATGCCTCAACAAGAGGCTGTAGACACCCAACCCCGTAGGACATCTAGGATAAGTCATCAACCTGAGACGTATGGTTTTGTGATTGAGAATCTACAAACCGTTGAAGATGACGAACCTACTTCCTACACTGAGGCTGTCAAGGATGTTGACTCCTCAAAATGGCATAAAGCCATGGAATCTGAAATAGATTCGATGCATGAAAACAAGGTATGGACCTTGGTTCCACCACCTGAAGGAATAGTTCCTATTGGGTGTAAGTGGGTCTTCAAAAGGAAGACTGATGCTGATGGCAACATTCAAACCTATAAAGCTAGGTTGGTTGCGAAAGGCTATCGTCAAAGGCAAGGTATTGACTATGATGAAACTTTTTCGCCTGTTGCCATGATCAAATCTATTAGGATCATGCTAGCTATAGCTGCATATTATGATTACGAAATTTGGCAGATGGATGTCAAAACCGCCTTCTTAAATGGTTTTTTTGAAGGAGGAAGTGTATATGACACAACCTGAAGGTTTTGAATCTAAAGGCCAAGAGCATATGGTATGCAAACTTCAAAAATCAATATATGGGCTTAAGCAAGCTTCTAGGAGTTGGAATCTTCGTTTTGATGAAGTTGTTAAGAGTTATGGCTTTATTAAGAACGAAGATGAACCATGTGTTTACAAGAAGGTTAGTGGGAGTAATGTTGTTTTCCTTGTGCTTTATGTGGATGACATACTGCTTATAGGAAATGACGTTCCTATGTTACAGTCTACTAAAATTTGGTTGTCAGAAAACTTCACCATGAAGGATTTGGGAGAAGCAGCTTATATACTTGGTATTAAGATCTATAGAGATAGATCGAAAAGGTTGCTTGGGTTATCCCAATCCACGTACATAGATAAGATGCTAAAGAGGTTTAGCATGGATGGGTCGAAAAGGGGTTTTCTTCCTGTCAATCATGGAATTCATCTTTCCAAGGCCATGTGTCCTAAGACACAGGATAAAAGGAAAAGCATGGAAAGGATTCCATATGCATCTGCAATTGGATCTATCATGTATGCTATGCTATGTACGAGACCAGATGTCTCATATGCTTTCAGCATTACAAGCCGATTCCAGGCTGATCCTGGAGAGGGTCACTGGACAGCTGTAAAGACGATCCTAAAGTACTTGAGAAGGACTAAGGATCATTTTCTGGTTTATGGTGGTTGTGATGAGCTGAAAGTGAAAGGATTCACTGATGCCAGTTTCCAGAATGACAGAGATGATTCAAAATCCCAGTCAGGTTTTATCTTTACCTTAAATGGTGGAGCAATTTGTTGGAAAAGTTCCAAGCAAGAAACCACGGCAGATTCTCCTACCGAGGCTGAATACATAGCAGCTTCAGAAGCAGCTAAGGAGGCAGTATGGATCAAAAAGTTCATTGGTGAACTTGGAGTGGTTCCTAGCATTGTTCATCCAATACCTTTGTATTGTGATAACACCGGAGCTATTGCTCAAGGCAAAGAACCCAGGTCTCATCAGAGATCCAAACATGTGCTCCGCAAGTATCACCTCATCCGAGAAATTGTTCAAAGAGAAGATATAAAATTGGACTATGTTCCCACAGATGATAATTTGGCTGATTCCTTAACAAAGGGACTTTCTCAGAGAAAGCATGATAGTCATTATGAGTCATTGGGTTTGATTCGTCGACCTGATTGGCTCTAGGCCAAGTGGGAGATTGTTAGTATGTAGGTGTCCTAGAGACAATCAGTTGAACACCTTGTACTGTTTGATATTTCATGATTAATATATTTGAGCATAATTTATCTTTATCATATTTATGTCTCGCCTATATTTTATAGTTAATATGAGATTAAAGATAAAGGCCCAAGGAATAGAATATGTGTTTATTCGGTGATCAATGATAGGGATCATGATCATGAGGAATCGGGTACACTACATGTCTATTGCCTGAAACTTGTTCCTAGTCTTGAATCGCCAAGAAAGGGCATTGGTGATTTCAATAAGACTAGTACGACATCATCTACTTGTATAGTGATGCAAGGTAGGGACCTCATGGAATGCAGGCATGTTGATGCCTTAGCTGATGTCGTGGGTGGATCTGTTAGAGAACAGATAGCATTGAACTGACCCGCTGAGAGACTCCACAAGGATTCATTGTAGAGAGTATCATTGGATTTGTAATGTCTCTTATCATTTGGTAGTGCGGATCATCTTAGACTTGAGGATGTCATCGACCACTATGTCCTAGGGTTATACTTTGACTGTACAACTCTATCCGCCTGAAAAATGGGGAGAACAGTGTACTCTTGGGTATTACCTGAATACATGAGTATAGATGGTCATGCCGAAAGGACTTACAATCCTCTACAAGGGATTAGTTGTTCACAAGACCGGTAAGAGCTTGGATGACTTCTAGTTGATTCGAGAATCTATGCATAGTAAGTGATCATGAAGAGTCATGATCTGTCTTAGAGTCAATAGAAGAATATTCCTGGTTCTGTGAAATAGCTACATTTAGTCAATCAAGAGAGATGATACTCTATCCTTGCTCTCGACTAAATATGAACAACATTGTAAGAGATGATATATGCACAGTATCCAAATTAGAAAAGGTAGATCACTTGATCAACTTGATTAGTTCTGGGACTGCAGAGCATTGCTAGTGTCTTATGTAGTCATTAGATAAATTGACCTTTTAAAGGAGTTTAATTGGTTCAAGTTTATCTATGTCAGTAACTAATTGGGCCTAATGGGTCACACACTAAAGACTATTCTTGATTGCTTAATTTAGTTAGTTTGGACCAATAAATGTTATTGGGCTTTGTCAAGACTATTGATGTAATTGGGTTAGTACTTCAAGCCTAATTATTGAGAGGTTAAGAGATTGAGGTAATTTATGAATTAACCAAGGCTGTATCCAATCAGGATTGGATAAAGAGAGTAATTAATTAGTAATTATTTATTCATGTGAATAGTGTCAAATGAATAGTAAAGTACTATTCATCTTTTACTATTCATGAATAATCAATTATTATAATTAATTATAAGAAGCACTTCTTGAAATAATTAATTGTTCAAGAATCACTTCTTGGAATAATTGATTCTTCAAGAAGCACTTTGGATTTGAAGTAGAAATGAATGTGTGGCTCACATTAAAAGAAGAACATGTGGCTCACACTGAAAGAAGAACATGTGGCCATGGTTCACTCTTTGTTTCTATAAATAGCACTCATTTCCTTCATTTCAATTCACACCATTTCATAAGCTTCTCTCTCTCTCTCTCTTCCTCTTAAGGAAGTTCTTTCTCTTTCTCTCTCTTTCTTCCTCTTAAGGAAGTTCTCTTAGTCTTGAGTAAGAAATCCAAACTCTTGAGTTCTTCACCTTGTTACTGCCTAGCAAGCATTCAAGGAGTCGGGGATTCAAGGAGAAGGTGTTCTCATTTGCAATCAGGAGATAGTCGTGTGGATCAACGTTAGAGGACATCATACTCTTTGACGTCTTCAAGTGATCACAGGTATTCCTGAAACCCTGTATGTGTTTTAACGAGTAGATCCTAAATATGTACTGTAAGAGTTACGGTACATGGTACATGGTACATGGTACATGACTCATGAGGTTAGTATTTCCACATGGTACGGTAAATATTATTTACCAAAGAGATTCTTCTGAGTATGCTCTGTGGCTGCAGCTTAGTCTGATCTGTCACATCAGAAAAGAATTATTCTTGAGCAGTAAATATTATTTACCAGTACAGTAAATACTATTTACCGAACAGTTAAAATTATTTACCGGCATAGTAAAAATTATTTATCGTTATAAAATATTTTTACAGGCGTGGTGAAAATTATTTACTGTTCATGCTAAATATTATTTACTGGTGCAGTAAAAATTATTTACTGGCACGGTAAAAATTATTTACCATCACAGTAAATATTATTTACTGGCACAGTAAAAATAATTTACCGGCACGTTAAAAATATTTTTACTGGTACTATTCACATGAATAGTAAATATCCAATGTGGGTTCCGTAAATACTGAAAATTTTTGTTTTTCAACCTCGTAAACATGTTGCTTGAACGTCAAGCTAGATCAATTTTAACCCTCAAGTGGTATCAGAGCCTGGCTCGTTACCGCAAACACGTGGGGTTATTCTTATTGAATTTTCAAAAGGAGTTTTGAAGTCTACAATTTTATGAACAAGATTTTGAATCTTGATTATGAAATGTGGTTAATCATCAAAGTGTTGATGCTTTTCGTGTAGATGATTCAATGGTTATTTAGGATTTGCAAATTGTTTAAGTTTATTTGTTTCTAACATTTCACAGGAACAAGGATTATGAGTTTAAATTTCAAAGTTTTGAATTTTGAAATTACAACTAGTATGCATGATAAGACAAAGCCGTTTAAAATTAACTATATGATAGTTAGTAAGTTTATATGCCTAATTATGCATGCAAGATAAAATTAATTATTTGATAATTAGTTTTATTATATGATGAGACTAAAATCCCTCGTTAAAATTATCTAGCATGTTTGATTGTCTCCCATCATCAATGGCATTTAAATCGCTTCTAAATGGTAGTGTTCTCTAGCTCAGCTAAGACCTATTGTTTCGTCGGGTAAGAATGTCATTTGAAGTGTATTACACTTAAATCCCTTTGACATGGTAGTATTCTCTAGCTCAGCTAAGACCTATCATATCATCGGGTAATAGTGCAAGGACACTTAGGATGATGGTTTGTGTTAGACAAGATGTATAGTCTGCAGGCTCAGCCGAGTCTATGCATCTAAGGCAATGATGCCAGGTTGTTACATAGTGATGTGACACTAAGTGACAAGGTGTTGTCAACCGATGATCTAAGAGAAGACATGGAGATGTTGTTATTTAACCCACTAGACAAGTTGGTTTTGCAGGCTCAGCCGGAGACTAATGAATCTAGTCGTTCTCTTAGCCCACTACGGATATTCTTTATGAAGGATAACCCTAAATCAATAACTGAGGATCATTGATTTTAGAAAAATAGTGGGAGGGCCATATACATTTAAAGTCTCTGTATTTGGTTGTTTAAATTTCATGAAATACTGAATCACATGAATAGTAAATATCCAATGTGGGTTCCGCAAATACTGAAAATTTTTGTTTTTCAACCTCGTAAACATGTTGCTTGAACGTCAAGCTAGATCAATTTTAACCCTCAAGATATTCATGACGTAATAATGATAATCAAAACAAAAGCTCATAACAGAATACATAACCACGTATGTAAGATAATAACAACGTATGTAACATAACCACGTATGCTACGACAATAATTCAAACATAACCACGTATGTAGCATAACCACGTATGTACATCTTAGTCGATGAGCACAACCATAATCATACAATAAGCATCAACATAGCCACGTATGTAAGTCCTAGTCGATGAGCGCAATCATCATATGCAATCATACAATAAGCATCAGAGCTAGTGTTACAGTACACGAACGTACCTGGGTTGATAATTCCGGTATGACGACGATTGGTATACGTTTGCAGACTTCCTATAATAGGTATATTGCGTTATTAATTTGTAGATAATATTATAAAATATATTTTGGCTGCTACTAACTATTCTACCCTTGGTACAATAAACCATTATTTTATTTCCTCACAATTTATTGAAAAACGCTGGAAATTGTTGGGCAGAATTTCGCCATTCTTTGAAAAATCATAACTAATTCTAGGAAAATCGAAACGAAGATCCGTAAAATGTTCCGGACTCCTCAGGATGTCTATTTTCCATTACAAATATCAAAATTTTCCCAGAATTCAAAAATCATTCCCAGATTTCACGCATTCAACCTCTGCCCAGAAATTCCAGTATTTTCGCAGCATGAACTTTGAGAATTTCTTTCTCACTGTACAGAGCTCATTTCAACATGTTCTTTACATATTTGAAAATCCCTATATGTCTACTTTCGTCATGAATTTTCTCAGAATTTTTCAGTAGCATTTTCAACATGAAATATGCGTCTTTCTGTGACCCGTTCAGAAATCGCCTAACCGACGAATTTTCGTCAGAACTTCATTACTACCGTGTTCTTAACCCGGAACTTTTGCAAAACCACTTTCTTTACTAAATTTTCGAAACAAGGCTATTTTTAACTATAAAAACATGAAACTAAAATTATTCTAGAATTCTAAAGATTAAAACTACTTTTATCTAGGAATTTAAAACTCAAAACTAAGAACTTTGCTTACCTAAAGCTTGGACTCCTTCAAGCTCTTCCTCCAACTCTCTCTCTCTCAAAGAAGCAAGTGTTGCTTTGCTTGGTATGAAGAAAAATGAATGACCTATGCCTCTATTTATAGTGAAAAGGTTGGACAATCTTGTAAATAAGTGCAACTTTACTCTTGGCTAATTCTCACCATTGGATCTAGGGTTTCATCAAAACATCACATCCTCTCCATCCACATGAAAAACTGAATTCACTCTCTCTCTCTCTCTCCCTTCTTCTCTTTCTTCTTCCTTCTCCTAGAAGCTTAAGAACTTGGGGTGCAAGAATTGAATAGTAAGTTGTATCCTACAAGCTTTGACCAATTGGCACATGTGATGAAACTCAATTCATTCCTCATGAAGCTCCCAAAACCATGCCCCCTCTGAATTTTTGGGTTTTAGGGTTGTTTTGGGCTTTATTGCTATGTTGGGGCAAGGATTTGGGCTACCAAAAATGATCCAATGTAAATTGTTGTGGTAAAAAGCCCTAATTTAATTTCTTTTTGTTTATTATTTGAATTAGCTTAATTAGGTTTAATTTGTAGTGTTCTAATTGTTTTACAACTCAATTATGATTCTACTAATTCCAATTGTTTCAATTATCAATCCTTTATTAAGCTTTAATATTGAATTTAGCCAATATATTCCAAATTGTTTGTTGACATTTGCCATTAGATTAATTATGAATGTTAATTCAATTAAGATTAATTTTTGGTGTTCACTAATTATTTTTAGTATCCTCTAATCATTTTAAACCTCTTCCTACTCCTTTACGTCTTATTTTTGACAATATAGGAATTATAAGACAATATATCCTTAAGTGTGAATTTAATTGTTCTTGAATTGTTGAAAATTCATTTAATTGATTTAGGGGTTTTTTTGGCATTTTACAATATTTTATGACCCCTAACAAAATTTAGGAAGTTGGATTTTGCCCTATTAAGTCCTACCGAAAACTTATTCAAGAGATAGATTAAATACAATACTATTTTGGAGACAACATACTCTCCTATTTTCAATAAGTCCTAATGGCCAAAATATCATGTTTAAAAGGAATACAAATCTTGGGGTATTATATGGTGTCCAATAATTATTTTTAGTATTCTCTAATTATTTCAAGCTTCTTCATACTACTTTACGGCTTATTTTTGATAATATACGAATTATGTGTCAATGCATCTTTAAGTGTAGATTTAATTGTTCTTTAATTGTTGGAAATTTTTCTCTAATTGGTTTAGGGATTTTTATGCTATTTTATGATATTTTATAACCCCTAATGTAATTACAGATAGTTTTATCTAATTGATTTTGAGTATTCACAAGTCATACAGGTATTTTAAGATCAATTATGAATAATTATACAATTAATTCCATTAATATAAATTTAATTGTCTTTCAACTCATTTTTCTGTTCTCTAATTATTTTGATCACTTTTATAACCTTCTATAACTTATAAATAATTTTATAATGTCTAGAGGTTAAGATATGAATTCTAGGACATATTATGATCTCCTAAATGTTAATAAATAAACCATGACATCCTGAGATCACATATTCACTAATTATTGATAATTTTCCTTTTAATTAATTCAAGTGGTTTCATAACACTCCTTGATTATTTTGGTTACATAAAAACCATGTTTTAACATGACAATTTTATCATATTTATGTTCCTTAATCATACTCTTAAAATTAGCCCTTCAACTTTGATTAATCTCTCTTAATTAATTTTAGTATCTCCATAGTATTTTATTGCTCTTATTATTATATAAGACTAGGCTTTAATATGGTAATTTTGTGGTATTTTATGATCTCAAAATATAATTAGAGAATTTGGTTTTTAATTACCTTAATTCTTAGAGAAAATTCCCTAAGTTAACATAAATATGTTACTCAATTTTGAGACCACATATTCACCTATTTTTAATAGGTATTATTTGCCAAAATATAATATTGATAATGATTATGAATTTTAGGGTATTACAGAGCCTCCATATAAGGAGGAGGCATAAGAGGATCGAAGGAGGAGGAAAAGGTGGTGGATGGGGAGAAGGGGGAGGAGCTTGTGGAGGAGGAGGGTGAGGATGACAATGAGGAGGAGAAGGAGGATGAGCTTGTTAAGGAGGAGGAGGGCGAATGGAAAAAGCTCTTTGACATCTAACCACAACGAGGGAGAGAAGAAGAGGTTATGAAAAAGTGCTTTTGAGAAAAATATTAAGAACAAAAGGAATTTGTCAATATAAATAGAGTTGAATATTCGCTCTCAGGTATTTAACTTATGAGGATCGATTGGTACTTGGTGTTTGATCGAACAAGGTTTTGAAAATGTACTTTTTATATTTGTTCTTTACATAACGGTTGTTTATTATGAAATGTCACTTTTGTCGTTCATACTTTACAATTAATAGATATAACTGTCATGTTTGTGTTTTTTCTAATATAAGGTTCAAAAACAAATCGTTAGTAAGTGTTAAATGATGATTGTGTATCCACAATTATCATTTTTTTACTAAATAAATGGCAGTTATTAACCACAACCATTATTTTTTGTGTTTTTCCGAATCTTGCCTTGCAATACATGACGGTTCGCATGAATAACCGTTACATTTAATCGTTATATATCCTTGTGTTGAGCTTCATCTCGACATACATAATGTTTATTCAATGTAACTATTATTTATTAAGCGTTATATATACCCGAATCTGTAGTAGTGTATTATTATTTATAAGACACGTGTGAGAATTTAAAAGTTAAATATATTTATTTACAAGAAAAATAAGTAAAATTACAAAACCATATCGACCATGTACAAGACAAGGAGTATAATCACAAGAATACATACTATTTACAAAACACGTGAGAATTTACAAGTCAAATATACGTATTTACAAGACATATATGGGAACTCATAAGCAAGGTTGTCAAACTCACGAGTCTATGTAAACTCGTGACAGCAACGTAAACTCGTATCGTGAACTCGAATCGTAAATTCATAAGAGTTTACTTTTATTATTAAATAAGTATTACTAGTGTATAATTAAATAATTAAAATATAAAATTGACAACAATTTGATTTAAGTATATTTTAAATCCAAATATTTGAAATTAAATCCATTAACATTCACCATTTATCATATTTAATAAAAAAAATTCTATATAAAGCCGCCGAGCATGATTAAATCAAAAAAGTTAACCCAAGTTTAAGAATAAGTTAACACGGTTTTGTAAGCTAGAAACGTAAAAACGATAAACTCGGTGTATAAACTCCTGAGTTTACAACTAGCATGAGTTTACCACTGACTCGACTCGTTTTTGTAAGCTAAAAGCATAAAAACGGTAAACTCAAATAGTCAACTCGTGAGTTTGACAACAATGCTCACAAGACTATCTCAATCATGTACAATACAATATAATTATCTTTTCAGCCACAAATTTAATTTTAGCTTAGTACAAGAGATGTAGTGAAGTTTCAAAAAATTTTAGGGACTATTTGGCTTCAAGGGAGTGCAGTGAAGAATTTTCAATCATCCAACCCTAATATGATAGGGGTAGGGTGCAATTTTAATCATTTAATTTCAGATGTTTATTTTATCACCTAATTTTATTTTCAATCATTGAAGCCTAATGTCGTTAACAAATAAGTTTTTTTTAAAAAATTGTTGAGATTGAAATTTTAAATATTAACAAAATATTTTTTGGTTAAATATCAAAAGAATATTTTAAATAATAAAATGTCAAGTTTAATTATAAAAAAATTAAAATTATTAGTATAAACTATCATGATTTGAATAAAATGTTAAGTTTAATTATAAAAAATTAAAATTATTAGTATAAACTATCATGATTTGAGACTAACAATATTAGGAACTTAATTAAAAGATACTTTATAAAATTAAGGTGTTAAATTGAAATCTCATATAAAATAAGACTAAAATTATACTTTTTCCAATATAATATTTACTTTTTATTTATTTATTCTAAACCAGACATTTTTAAATTTTATAAATTGTACGGAAGCTGATAAGTAAATCAAACTACATATAAATATGCATATCATAGGTTGATATAATGATATTTAATTAGGATCAATGATTAGTAGTATATGCTATTTAAGAAGTTCATAAAGGTGCGTCCTTACTCATTAAGAAGATCATATATAAAAATAAAATACAAAATGATAACGCTTTTTTAATGGATTGATCTTAGCTGGAGAGAGGGATCCAAAAACAAAATTTATTTCAGAATATTTTTTGTATATATGATTATTGATAGAAAATAGTACGCGTAAAACATGTGGACACATATCAAATGCCATTATTGAAAACTGATGGATCTAGATGGATCAGAACGATCAAAGTAATTAATAAATGGCTGCCGCTCTTTTAGCTACAAATTTTAAGGTTAAATATTAATGCACCATAAACCCCCCCCCCCCCCCAAAAAAAAAAGGAAATAACAAGCCTGCTATAAAAGAAGGGGTTTAAACTTCTCATATTCCATGAGAAAAAGAAGATTCCTATACACACATAAAATGGTGGGACCCACACACATATAATGAGCATTATATATATATATGTGTGTGTGAGTCTCACTATTTTATTTGTGGCATTATATATATATATATATATGTCGGCAGTGGCGGATCTTAGAAAAAATGTTTGGAGGGGCCAAATGTATACTTATTAATTAATTAAAAAATTTTATGATTATATAACATTTTTAAAATATTATATTAAATTTTACATTATATTAATTTTTTAAAAAAAATTCTGAGGTTTGTCATGATTTCTTGAACTTTTGATATTAGGAATAAAATAATGATAATTTGTTAATTATTCATACAAATTATTGAACTTTTGATATTACTTGTTCTTAATTTTGCATTGTAGGTGTTTAAGAAGAAAATTTGAGATTTTGGAGGGTCAGAATGAATATTTTGAAGATTGGGAAAAGTCATAGAAAAATCCCCAGAATTTCTGAAAATTGTAATCAATGAAGAAAAGGGATTAAAGAAAATTATAGAAAAATACCCATAGTTTTCAGAAATTTTCAGAAATTATAGCACTCTTTACAAAGTTTTCAAAGATTTGTACTTTAGTCCCTTTTTTAAAAAAAAAAACATAAACATTTTTTTTGGGGGCCATTGGCCCTAATGAAAATCCGCCCCTGTATGTCGGTCCCACCATTTTATGTGTGTGACATGATAATATACTTCTCCTATAACATGAGAAGTATTTTTTCCATAAAAGAATGAAAAATATGTAAAGGATAACGTAGAGACAAGATGCCATATATTCACGGTACAGTTGGAGAGACCCGAAAAGAGGTTGATGAGTGTAATAAACTAATAACGAGATTTCAACGAGTATTTAGGAACATACGTTTGATGTACTCCCTTCAATCTTAATCTGACATATTTTTTTTAATTTAATTATATTAATTAAATTAATTAATATGATATAAATTTTATAAAATACTATAATCATTTTCCTTGATTCCCTCGTTCTCTCTTCTCCTTGATGTGTAACATTCCAACTTTCTGAAGCGTTTTTGAAATAATTGATCAGAGTAGAGCATCAGAATAATTTCAAAAATGTGAGTATCTGATAAACATTTACTAATGTAGTATCTGGTTGCTTACACAACGGTACAGTAGTCTGAAAATAGTTTAACAAAATAACGTTGAAATAAAAATTTCTCCGTCTTCGTTCTCGCGCTGGCTCCTTATCTTTGTGCTTGGCCCTAGTTCCTCCGGACTCTGACGCTATGTTAAGAGCTGAGGTTCAATTACCATTGAACCTCAGGTAACGGTTAACCTCATGCTTATGTATCAAATATGCAAGACAGATATCCATGTCAAAACAGCAATAATCACATACAATATTCTCATATTCAAATAATAACATAACACAGCCACTGCAATATGCATGTTATTATAGTCTGCACTATCTTCCAGTGCCACGATGGCCTATCGTGTCCTCAGCGCTAGGAAAATATAACGGCGTTATCACGACTATAACCCATATCAAGCTGTATGTGTATGATCAATTTTCAAAACAGAGTTTCAGACTATCTATCACATATAAGCATACAATAAGCATCAGAGTTAGTGTTATAGTACGCGTCCGTACCTGGATTGATAATTCCGGTATGACGACGATCGGTATACGTTTGCAGACTTCCTATATTAGGAATATTGCGTTATTAATTTGTAAATAATATCCTAAAATATATTTTGGCCACTACTGACTACTCTAGCCTCGATACATTAAACCATCATTTTATTTCCTCAAAATTCATTGAAAAACGCTGGACAATATTGGGCAGAATTTCGCCTATCTTTGAAAAATCATAACTAATTCTAGAAAAATCGAAACGAAGATCCGTAAAATGTTCCGGACTCCTTAGGATGTTTATTTTCCAGAAAAAATATCAAAATTTTCCCAGAATTCAAGAATCATTCCCAGATTTCACGTGTTCATCCTCTGCCCAGATTTTCCAGCATTTTCGCAACATAAACTTTGAGAATTTCTTTCTCACTGTACAGAGCTCATTTCAACATGTTCTTTACATATTTGAAAATCCCTATATGTCTACTTTAATCATGAATTTTCTCAGAATTTTTCAATATCATTTTCAACATGATATATGAGTGTTTCTGTTACTAGTTCAGAAATCGCCTAACCGACGAATTTTCGCCAGAACTTCGTTACTACAGTGTTCTTAGCCCAGAAATTTTGCAGAACCACTTCCTTCATCAATTTTTCGAAACAAAGCTATTTTTAACTATAAAAACATGAAACTAAAATTATTCTAGAATTTTAAAGATCAAAACTACTTCTACCTATGAATTTAAACTCAAAACTAAAGAACTTTGCTTACCTAATGCTTGATCTCCTTCAAGCTTCTTCAAACTCTCTTCACTCTCTCTCAAATATGCAGATGATGCTTTACGTGGTGTGAAGAAAAGTGAATGACACAAGCCTCTATTTATAGTGAGAAGGTTGGACAATTTGGTAAATAAATGCAACTTCCTTCTTGTTAAATTTTGACCATTGGATCTAGGTTTTAATTGAAACATCACATCCTCACCCTCCAACTATAAAAACCGAAATTCCTCTCTCTCTCTCCCTTCTTCTCTTTCTTCTTCCTTCCTCAAGAAGCCAAAGAACTTGCACTCCAAGTTTTGAATAATAAATCTTCATGTGCAAGTTTTGACCTTATTTGACCATGTGATTAATTCATTTTCTTCCCCTTGAAGCCTCCAAAACCGTGCCCTACCTCTGAATTTTTGGGTTTCATGTTTGTTTTGGGCTTTATTGATAATTAGGGCTAAAGCTTGGGTTACCAAAAATTGGTCCAATGTGAATTGTTGTGGTAAAAAGCCCTAAGTTAATTTCTTCTTGTTTATTATTTGATTTAGCTTACTTAGGTTTAGTTTGTAGTGTTTTAATTGTTTCACAACTCAATTATGATCCAACTAATTCCAATTGTTTCAATTACCGGTCCCTTGTTAAGCTTTAACATAGAATTTAGCCAAAATATTTCAAATTGTTTGTTAATATTTGCCACTAGATTAATTATGAATGTTCAATTAAGATTAATTTTTGGTGTCCAATGATTATTTTTAGTGTCCTCTAATCATTTTAAACCTCTTCCTACTCCTTTACGTCTTATTTTTGACAATATATGAATTATATGACAATATATCCTCAAGTGTGAATTTAATTGTTCTTGAATTGTTGAAAATTCATTTAATTGATTTAGGGGTTTTTATGGAATTTTTACAATATTTTATAACTCCTAATTAAAATTTAGAGAATTGGATTTTGCCCTATTAAGTCCTACCGACAACTTATTCAAGAAGTAGAATAAATACACTACTATTTTGGAGACAACATACTTTCCTATTTTCATGATATCCTATACTATTTTAGGAACCCCAATCTAATTATAGTCCTTAGAAATTCATTTAAACAACTCTTAATTAGTCATTGACTTTTAATTAGAATTATACATCTTTATTTATGCCTAATTTAATTTAGTTTAATTTAGTGTCTTCATTATTGTAATTTCAATTGCTCATTTTAATTCCATGTAAACCATAACTTAATACGGTAATTATTTGTATTTTATGATATTTTATGGTTCCTAAATGAAATTTGAATATTTGAGTTTTCTTAGTTCATTTGATTCTAGGAGGAAATTTCCTAATTTAAATTAGATAAGTTATAATATCTTTAAGACCACATATTCACCTACTTTAATAGGTATCATTTATCAAATATAGTGGTCATGATTTTTAGGGTGCTACATGATGATTATGATTGAGGAATCATCAATATAAATAAAGGGAAAAACATTTCTCATCTTGTAGGAAAAATGTTTTCTCATGCCACATACACATAAAATGGTGGGACCAGCATATATATAATTAGCACTATATATATTTGTGGGTCCCACTATTTTATGTGTGTGTAGGAATCTTGTTTCTCTCATGCAACATGAGAAAAGTAAATCCCATAAGTAAATTATAAAAAGATTATAAATATGAAAACTATGTTTTAATATAAGATATATATGGAGAGTTGAGATCGTTCTAAATATAAAACATAGTGGTCATATTTGTTTGTATTTTTCTAATTGATCCCTATTGATGTTCCCCCAACCATAATCAAGCAGGAGAGAGAATGAGGGAAATAGAGTAGATGATTAGGATATTTTAAAAAATACATGCCATATTAACTAATTTAACCAACTCCCTTAATCTGATCAAATTAGGTAAACATGTCTATTACCCTGTTATTTAATGTAAAACATATTTAAAGAGTTGATCTTCTTCCTAAATATAAGACATAGTTTTCATATTTGTCAATTTTTTTTTTTCTAATTTAGCCATATTGATGATTCCTTAACCATAATCAAAGAAAAGAGAGAATTATGAAATTAAGGAAGACGACTATGTTGTTTTAGAAAATACATGTCATATTAAGTAACCTTGTCAACTTTCTTAATCTAATCAAATTAGATAAACATGTATTATATTAATCACTAGAAGGAGTATAACTTTTGGCCTATGAACTTTAAATTTAAATTTTTTTGTAAGTATTTATTTCTTAAAAAAATACTTTGATGTAGTATAAAAGAATTGAATATATGAAAAAGATGGAGACAAGATATTATATATTAGGGAAGAGGGCATTTCTAATCATTTAATGTCAGATACAAATTTATTTGGTCTCTTAATTTTATTTTCAATCGTCTACCCATACTGCCAATAACCAAAAAATGCTGAAATTAAAATTTTAAATATTGAAAAAAAAATTGTTAAATATAAAAAATATTTTTAAATGTTAACATGTTAAGTTTAATTTTAAAAATAATAATTATTAGAACAAATATTTGTTGTTTGAGACTAACAATATTATGATTAAAAGATTTAACTTTTAAGGGATACTTTATAAAATTAAAAGGCTTAATTCAAACCTTTTGTAAAATTGAAGGATATAAAGTATACTTTTCCAATATAATATTTACTTCTTTTTTATTTATTTTAGACTAGACATTTGTAAATTTTAGAAATTTGTACGGAAACTGATAAATAAATCAAACTATATATAAATATAAATAGGGAAAACCCCAATAAAATACTTTTAAACTATAACAAAGACACATCAATGACTCTAATTTCGCAAATCCCACTTCAATCCAGAACCACTTATATGAGATTTCAAAATGTTGTTACTTTACCTACATACCCTTCCCCATTTCACACATTCTCTCACTTATCTCTCAGGGCTGTTTGGTTCAAAGAATTAGGAGGGAGGGAAGGGAACTTAAAGGAAGAGAAAAGAAGATTTAAAAGATGAGGGAATATGACTTGAGTTGTTTGGTAGAAAGAAAATGAACGGGTGGTAGTTGGTAAAGAATTAAGAAATGTCTATTTTACCCTCAAAAGAAATTAATTCAAAATAAAAAAGAAAAATATTTTTTTTTGCTAAAATATATTTTTTAGAAAAATGTCACTGTTAAGTTCAAATTTATGACCCAAAAAATTTTCGTAAAGTTTGAACTTTCCCGCCAAGTTCGAACTTCCTACCAAATTTGAATTTCAGGGGTAAATCTATCCAAAAATGTGAATAGTGACCAGGGAACTTGTAATACCCAAAAATTTATTATTTATCTTAAATACAATATTTAGGTAAATAATACCTATTTAAAATAGGAGAATATGTTGTCACTAATTTTGTCGTTTATTTATTTTATTTTTTGGGCAAATTTTCTTTAGGATTTAATAAGGCAAAATCCAATTCTCTAAATTCAATTAGGGATCATAAAATATCATAAAAATTATCATAACTAAGCATGGTTTTAAATTAATAATAAGAGACAATAAAATAGCATGAAAATACCTAAACCAATTAGAGGAAAATTACCAACAACTAACAGACGATTAAACTTACATGAATTAAAATATTCACATTTAGTTTTTATATCATCAAAAATAAACTATAAAGGAGTGTGAAAAGGATTAATGTAATTAGAGAATACTAAAAACAATTATTGGGCAACTAAATTGATATTGATTTCATAAACATTCATAGAAAATCTAGTAGCAATTAAAGGGATTTTGTTTAAGAGTGTTTTACCTTAACTAATAATTAAAGGACCAATGAAGTAGCTCTAAAACATTATCCAATTAATTAAATAAAAACACAAAATAAATTAAAAGAAAAGATGAAGTGGGAGCGTATTTTTGGAGGACTTGGGGAGGAAGTAAAGATTTTCAAACACATGTTAAAAACAAAGTCAATAAAGCAACAACTTGTTGATGAAGTTGGAACTTTTCAACACTTGGAGAGCAAGTTTCTAAACTTCATGAACAAGGGAAAAAAAGATGACAGGAAGAGAGAGGGAGGGGTCACGGTTTTGAGTAATAAAAGGTGAGGATGAGAGTTCAAAATTTGCTTTAACCCAATGGCTTAAAAACAAGAAGAATTAGTTTAGAAAGAATTACCATAAATGCCATAGTAATTTACTATAAATAGGCACCTTTGGTTCTTCAATTCTTCACACCAAAAGTCAAATAGCAATCTGAATATAGAGAGGATTGGAAGAGAGTTGGGAGCTTCTTGAAGGAGTTAGAGTATCTATAAGTAAGTTCTTTAAGTTTGAGTTCTTAAATTCATAGATAGATGTTGCTTTAATCTTAAATAGGCTAGAGTAATTTTAATTTCATGTTTTTATGGTTATAAATGTTTTTATTTCGAAAAAATAAAGAAGGAAGTGGTAGAGCAAAATTTTTGGAAGGGAAACATCAAAGTAACGAAGTTCTGGCAAAATTGTTTGGGTAGGCGATTTCTGTTATCAGTAGTAGAGACGTCATAATTTTATGTTGAAGATGAAGTTAATTAATTCTTAAATTTTTCATAGTTAAAGTAGACATATAGGGCTTTTCAAATATACCAAGAACATGTTAAAATGAGCTCTGTACAGTGAGATAAAAATTCTTGAAGTTTGACTACGAATTTCTGGAAAAATTCTGGGCAAAGGCTCAAAACTTTAAAACTGGGAATGACTCAAGTAATCTGGGAAAAATTGAATATTTTTACCTAAAAATAGACATCCTAAGGATTCCGAGGAATTTTACGGAACCTCGTTTCAATTCTTCTAAAAATAGTTATGATTTTTCAAAATTAGGCGAAAAATCTACCATAAATGCTGTAATTAGCGTTTTTACGAAATTTAAGGGGAATAAATTGAAAAATAATTCCACCAGGGGTAAAATGGTCATTAGTGACTAAGATATCTATTAGGATATTATTGGTGAATTAATAAATGCGATATTACCATTATAGGATACACGTGACCACACTTCGACCGACAAACGTACCGATATCACCAACGAAGGTACAGACACGTATTGTAACATGCTTATTGTATACTTATATATGTGATAGATGACAACTGTACATGCGATGTGTACATGAACAACTTTACAAGTGATGTGTACTGTTGACATAAATAACTTTACATGTGATGTGTATTGTTAACTCGGATAACTGTACATGTGATATGTACTGTCGATATATTAAACTTACATTTACTGTGTGATTGTGTGTTGATTAATGTTATAATATATGTCATACATATTTTGTCATACATAAGCATGAGGTTAACCGTTATCTGAGGTCCAATAGACATTGGACCTCAGCCCTTACTATAGCTTCAGGGTCTAAAGGACCGATGGCCGACGACAAGGGTAAGCAGCCTGTGTGAAGATCTGGCTGGAGTTTCTTTTTGTTTTTTTGTTTTTTGGATTGTATAATATTTTGAATTATTGGGATGAGTGTACCACTACTTATAACCAACCATGGTTAATATTTTAATACACTCATCAGTTACTCGCTCTCTTGAATTGCTCTGATGTGCCACTCTGATCAAATTATTTTGAAAACACTTTAGAAAAATGGGGTGTTACGCTTCAATTCACCCCCACACTTGCATTAAATCTTGTCCTCAAGATTTTAAATTTTAAAACAATCAAATTCAAGAAAATCATGGAAGCAAGATCTTTAAAGCAAGCACTACAAAATTGAAGTCAATTTAATTTTTTCTCAAAAAACTTTTCCACCTTCCAAAAATGCAAGTAGCAAGGTAATTAATTTGGCAAAGATAAATCATAATAGCATGTCCCTCACAAGTCAAGTGTTTACACTCATTTCTCATGGTATTCTAGGGCTTGTGTTTCACTCAATTCCACCTATTGCAACTTATCTACCATAAGCTTGTTTATCATCTCAATCTCCACTTTATATTATCCACTTGCACACTCAAATCAAAAGGATTTTCTCAAGGTTTTAATGATCAAGGTAGGATAATGAAATGAAAGTGATCAAATGGTATAGGAGAATACTTTAATTAGTGCCAAGTAATTTAATGAAATTTATGAAGAATGAAGGAATACCCATCAAGAGAAAACAAACTCACTAATACTATATACAAACAACCTTTATTCCTTTGACCTTAACAATCTTTTTTTTTTTCTTAGATCTCTATTTTCCTTTTCTTTTTCTCTTTTTTTTATAATATATATTCCTTTGTTTCTTTTTGTTTTTTTTCCTTTTTTTTTCACTACCCACACATACTCTTTTAGTGTTGACTTCCTAACTCCTTCACTCTTTTAAATTGGTTCACTTAGCACTTAATAAAGAAAAAAAAATGAATAGGGCGAAAAAAACATAAAAATTGCATATCTCAAACAAAAGGCTATTTATTCTATGCAATTTTTTTTTAAAAAAAAATAAAGGCTCAAATGGGGTAAACAAATGATTTTCATGTGATAAGGATGGACATTTGGCCAAACTAGCTATGAAATGAATGCCTAGATCATCTTTGCACATGCAAAAGGATTTCAAATTTCAAAAGAGATTCAAGACAAATTCTAGAGATGAAATCACAATAGGTGTACTCCCTCTTGAAAGAAATAAAACTTAGGCTCAATTTCCTCACAGGTTCTTTGACATCCTAAAGTAAAGTACCAAACCAAATCTTTACCTCTTTACTAACATTCAAAGAACATAGAATCAATTCCTGATCAAATTCACTTCTTTTCATGTTCAAATAAACCCAGTTGTGACAATGCTCACGCATAAAATTCAAACTTCCATAAGTTTTTTTTTTCCCCAAAAAATCTGAGGACAAGAAAAGTCATGTAAAATCCAGGATACCCTCACCCCCACACTTAAATGTCACATTGTCCTTAATTTGAACAAGTAACAAAAAATAATGGAAGTGAAGAGAAACCATATTTAAGTGTAAGGGTAACATCAATTTTAGAGATTTCAAATTGTCACCAATTAAACAGCTCAAGTGCGAATAGTCATTCAGTAATCATCACAAACAGTCTTCACATGCACATCCAACTAAGACCAACACTCATTCCCAAGCAATATATCATCAACAATCAAATAGAACAAATCAAAGAAAAGTAGAAGAAAACTCCCCTATTTGCCCTTGACTTACACTCTCAATCCTTACTACCAAAGTGGAACACCTCATCAGGAGCTTTCAACAGCCCTACAAAACTCATTAAATTATTCTTTGGGTTGCCTCCCAAGAAGCGTTAAGTTTAAAGTCTTCAGCCAGACTTCGCAAAACAACTTCTAATTATAAGTATCAAACACCAGAATCACCTTGTCTTCATTTCTTTTCAAGCAACAAGGCATCACACACAAAATTAAAATTGATCATTCAAGTTACTTACTTGTACTTCCTCAATCATAGACAATCTTGGAGTACAAGTGTTCACTGAATTCAAATGAAGCACAACATACATATCCTTGAAAATAAACATAGGCACTTCGAAAAATTTAGAGCATCCAATGAAATCCACTCGACTCTCATCAATAAGAGTCAACACTTCAATAGGAGAGTCATGAACAACAACTTTTGGGATATCCACATCAATTTGATCACCAAAATCACAATCCTTAGGCTCCATAGCTGGAACCTCTTCTAGACACCCATTATTCTCATCGAAATCAATTTGAAGATCACAATCACTTTCTACATTATCCATAGTCTCATGTAATTCCATACCTTTAACTTCCTCACAATAATCATTATCAGCATAAGAAGTGGTCATCTGGCTTAAAGAATTATCTTGCCCTATAGTCTCAAGGGTTGAAACAATTTGACTCACATGTACCTCAATATTTTGGACACTTGACTTAATATTTTGGACACTTGACTCAATGCTAGTGACAATCTCCTTTTGCTCTCTACTAGATCTCTTTGATGCTTCTGCACACTCCTCAATTAATCTTTCTAAATTAGATTTTTCCTTATATTCAATGGTTTGTTCTTCAACATATGGATAAAAGGAAAAAGGAGGGGTATTTTCATGAGAACAATGAATATATGGATCCTCAAACTTTTGTTGCTCAAAACTTTCACTAGGACAAAATGAATGATCAAAATAAGCTTGGTCCCTAGCAAAATTATCCCTCACAAAATGACTAGTTGTACTATATGGACACTGCTTATATAAATGATTCCCTCCACAATAAACACAAGACATGCAAACATATTGAGAAGAATCAATATATGGAATACAACCATCATTTATGCTCCTTTTATGTTGCCTATCATTCAAAGAATTTATAATAGCAATCAGTCCATCTTGTATTGAAGACAAAGAATTCGTCTCCTTTTCAATATTAAGACCAGTTAATTGCCAATTGAAATCCATTTCTTTTCTTTTAATTTTTTTTTCCTGAAAAAAATAAGATATTTACGAACTCAAACTTAAACTACTAATGCTCAATTAATTCCAACCGAGACAGTTGTGGCACACAAGTCCCCGGCAACGACGCCAAAAACTTGATAGGGAAAAATTTATAGCCTATAAACTCCGCAAGTGCACGGGCCGTACTAAGTAATAAAAAGTGAGTAAGATATCGTTCCCACGAGGACTTGGTATCACAAACTTCGGTTAAGCATTAATTTTACACTTTCTTTTAAGTTGAGCAAACCAAATTAAATTTAATCAAGAAAAAGGAATTAAACTAAAATTAAAATAAAAAAACCACCACAACAATCAAATCAGCAACCCAGAGTCACTAATCCCTTATTAGTTTCATAAACCTTGTTTTCACTAATTTAATTTGCCTTAATATCAATTTTGTTAATCTCGAGTATAAATAGTTATAAGTGTCTGTCAGTCCACTTACAACCCTCTCTTAAGTATATTTTGTTATGTCTAATATAATTACTCAAGAGGCAATAAAACTCGAACACACTCTTCAACAATTATATGGGGCAATTAGATATATGTCTATCCTAATCACAAATTAAATCGTAATCTAATCTCATATTACTTAATCTCAAAGCCGGATTAAAATCTCGTTGTCAAGGTAAATCATAATTCTCAAATTCATATTCAATGATGGCCAGTCACTAAATAGATAAAGCTAGACAAGATTAAGTAACCAAAATTAATATTAATTATAACTAAATAATAAAAACAAAGTTTAATCCACACTTATAAGTTCAAAGTTCCTCTAGGTTGCAAAGAGAAATTAGTCAAACATGGCTTTAACAAAGTCCACACATCACAGAAAAATTAAAATTCAGATTCAAACAACAAACAGAAGAAAAGCATAAGAATCAAATCTGTCAACAAAGGTTGTTCAGCTGCTCCGTTCTTTTCTTTGGTTCTGTTTGAATCTGCCTTTGGAGCTTCCAAATCATGACTGTGGTCTGAGATGGTGAGGGAGATATGAAGTTGGATGATGGTGGAAGAAGGGAGGATCCCGCCGACGACGATGAAGGTGGAGGTGTCGCCGACAAGGAAGAAGATGCGATGGCGTGGGTGTTAGTAACAGCGCTCTGCTCTATTTTCTCTCGTGCTCACTGTCGCTCTGTCTCTCGTGCTCCCTGTGAAGCCGTTGTTCCTGAAATATGCCCACTGTCGTGCTTTGTAGCTTTTAGGTTTTTCATTCGTTCCCCCCTCCCCCCCCCCCAAAAAACGGTGTGCTGCTCCCTTGGGTATTAATCTTCAATTCAATTTCTGTGGGGCCCATTGCATTCAAGCATTGAATTTGGAAATAATAATTGAATCCCTGATACGCTCTGATTGTGAAAAAGAAGAGGAAATAATATAATAATAATAATAAAAAACTAAATTTTTATTTTTTCTTTAATAAACTAAACTACTATTATTTATTGCCTAAACCCAAAAACTTTTATTTTAAATTGAAATCCCATAAATGAAGTATCCAGATTGATTTCTCTTAAAATCTCAATAAAATCTCTTTAAATTAGTAATAATGACTTCTCAACTGTATCAAAATATATCTCAAGTTTATTAAAAATGAGAAGTCATCATGAGGGAAGAGTGGTGGGCCCAGTGTGGGCCCGGGAAGTTGGGTTCTGGGCACTTGGGGCACCAAACGGTCTTTTTGCATGGGAACTTTATTAAGTTCCCTTTCCCTTCTCCAAATTCTGTCAACCAAACGGGCCCTCAGGCTTCCAGGTCGTTGTTCCCACTTCCCACCCTCCGCCCTCTTCTCTCTGTTCCCCTCATAGCCATGCTACCTTTCTTGTTCCTTTCCCTCACCCCTCTCGCCCCAATGTCGATTTCAGTCTATAACGTGCAAGTTTATGAAAATCTTATCACTCTGATCCTATTTATAAACCCACTTTGACTAAAAAAAATTGGTCCTATTTATAAGACTAGTTTCATGTAATAAATGAGACTGTGACAATTTTACCTATATTAATTATACTCATAAAGATAGAGAGAGAAGAAATAGTTAAAAAATACTCAATCATAAATAAGGGCGAAGTTAAAAATTTACCCTCATAATCATTGTGCCAACTATCTTTCTTTAGTATGTGAGATTTGGTCAAAATGAACTTATAAATAAAACCAGAGTGGTACAAGTTTCTTCCGCAATTTCAGTCTCTTAACCACGAGTCGGAATCGGCCTTGAGGAACCCGTGTCGTCCATTCTTTCAAACGTAATTAAAGGTTTCATACTTCTTGTGTCATGGACTCGCTTGATTTTTCACGTTATTATTTTGTCTCTCTTTGTGAGCCCCCTTGTCGGTGTATTTATATAATATTGACATGTTGTGTTCATGGTGATAAATCTTACCTATATAAAAACATAGCAGTAAGCGGCTCTCTATTTGACACCTCTTATTTTTATTCTACCAACTATCAAAATAACTCCCTTTACTTATTATTTTAAATTTATAATTATAATTCATGATTACACTTTCTTTGCACTTCACACCAGTCCTCTTTATTATACCAATTGCCAAAATAACTCCCTTTACTTATTATTTTAAATTTATAATTTATAATTCATGACTACACTTTCTTTGCATTTGACACCTATCCTCTTTATTTCAAAGTAACACTATTTACTTATTATTTTTAATTCTTAATTTTTAATTTATGCATACAATTTTTTAGAATAAACATCTCTATTAACTCTCTCGATTATCCTCTTTGTTAGATTAACATAACCCCCTTCATTTGATTTTTCACATTTTCACTTTAATATTTTAAAATATTTTGTAACAATTTTTCTTTTGTCTCTCCTTATATCTGGTATCTTTTTTGTCAATATTTTAATTATGTCTTTGTTTTCCTCCTTATATCTGGTTTTTTTTTTGTTAATATTTTAATTATGTCTTTGTTTTATCCTCTACCTTCTCAATTACATATTTTAAAACTTTTTGGAACCAACTATCATTCTCCCTCTTTATATATGAACTATTTTGTGGACAAATAAATTTCGGCGTCTCCTGTAATACCCCAAAAATTAATATTCCTCATAAATACAATATTTTGATAAATGACACCTATTTAAAATAGGTGAATATGTGGTCTCAAATTTTGAGGTGTGTTTATTCTATTTTCTAAAAAATTCTTATTTAGGATTAAGGTAACCAATGACTGAATTTTCTTAGGAATCATAAAATATCCCAAAAAAATACAGATAATTACCAAATTAAAATAGGGTTCTTGTATGATAAAAAAGAGTAAGAAAGTGTTATGGAAAATACTTAAACCAATAGGAGAAATTAATAAGAATTAATAAACAAACTAGGTTTTTACTAAACTAAATAATTGTGTAAATTTTCATAATGAATCAAGGGATTAATTAATACATACTTAAGGCCCAATTTTCATAATTTATTAAGACACTAAATTTTCTAAAACCCTATAGTTATCAAACTAATACCTAAGTTCATATTTAGCTCATAAAAAGTCATAAAGAATTATCAAAATACTAAGACCAATTAAGAAGCAATTATCAACAAATAATGGGCAAATAAAATTGCAACAATTAGAATAGAGGCACTAAATTTAATAGTAAAATTAAATAAGCATAACTAAGGATTTATGACCCTAGTTAAGAACCAATGGCAAATAAGAATTTAGATTAGTATAAGTAGAGTCTCTAAAGGCCATAATTAAGATAGAGACCAATCATAACTTGACAACTTCACTAAACCACTTTATTAGGGATGCTAATTAAGATTAGTAATGGAGGGCTAAGATTAAATTTAATAAAGCTAAATCCAAAGGCCTTAATTAAGCCTCATAAAGCCAAATCCTTGTGAAATTGAATTGGTCAATGATAAATCAAGAAAATGTCCTTAATCCTCATAAAATTAATTGGACCAATAAGAGATTAACACAAATTAAAGGTTTGGATTTGTTACGGACCGGCCCAAAAGGCCCAGGTCCGGACCCCGGCCCAATCCCGCTAGGGATAGGATCCACGCCAAAATAGGAAGGGATCCGAGATCCCACAAATATAGGATCTCATTAATAGAGATTCTCCGACAATCATGGCACCAGCCAATCAGCCCTTGACGGCTCAATCTAAGATATTTCTCATTAAGGCAGAGATACGCGCACCAGACTCCTCTATAAATAGAAGGAAACCCTAAACAGGTGCATACATTCTATCTTATGCTCTTATTACTTTCTGCCACACAGAGCACACACCCCACTCCCCTGGCTACGTGCCTTCCAGTTTGCTACGAACTACGTGGACTTTGATCCCTTCGAGGGTACGTAGGCTCTAGGCTTGACAACCTAGTCAAGTCCAATCTCTGTGTTCTTCATACAGAACATTGGCGCCGTCCGTGGGGACTATAAACTTCAATCCCCGTGACTACTGATGGTGAGCACTAGAAGCCACAGCAGAAATCCCCAACCGGTGGGAGGAGATCCACAAGCCAGCCGCCCGCCGCCAGGCCAGCCGCCGGCACCACCACGGAGAGGAAACACCCCAGAAGGACATGTTACTGACACAGTGACTCCCTCCCCTGAGAAGGAACAGCCGCTCCATGAGGAGCAGCCGCAGCAGGAAGACCAGCGACCACAAGGAGCGCTCGTGCCGTCTCCAACGCGTGATGTCCGGGCAGTTGATGCCGACGTCGCAATGATGCGAAGGACACAGGAATCGTTCCTGCGGCGCCTGGAGAACAAGGAAAAACATGATGACCTGCAGAGGCAGGCTGACTTTGAAGTTATCGGAAAGATGATCCAGGAAGTGCTCGAGAAGGACCGCCGCGAGGGAGGCCGCCGCAGGGGTCATGGTCGTACAAGGAGAGCCCCGGCAGGTGACAGCAGCTCCTCGAGCAACTCTGAGCCGAGGAACCCACGCCGCGACAACGGCGAACCGAGGCGGCGCCCGAGTGCAGACCGGGGCAGACCACGGTCCCCGAGAGACAGAGAAAACCACAGTGTCGAGATCGAGAAGAGCCCCGCGCGGAGGAAAGAACTCCCCGGCCTCGCCACGGATCACCTCGGGAATATCGCGTGACTTACCTGTCGGAGACTGGAAGATCCCCGTTTTCGAGGGAGGCGGCAACCGCCCGCTTTCCAAAGCTCTTTGATTTAACCAGCCTGCCGAAGTACGATGGGAGTCAGGACCCGCGCAACCACTTGGTCACCTTTGAAAAGCTCATGTGGGTCCGGCAGATCAGCAGCCCAGTTATTCAGCGCCTTTTTGCATCTACTCTGGACGGGCCGGCACACAGATGGCTGACTTCCCTCCCGGACAACTCCATCCGAGACTACGAGGACCTCGGACGCAAGTTCGAGCTGCATTTCGCTACCAGCAAGAAACAGCGGAAGACCACCTTCACACTGAGCAAGGTGAGGCAGAAGAAAGGCGAGACCCTACAAAAGTACCTAGACCGGTTCCGCGACGTGGCCATGCATGTAAAGTCACTGCCTGAGGACGTCCATGTGCACTGCCTAGTCAACGGATTAGACCTATCATCCCGGCTGGCTCGCCATCTATGTAAAAACCCAGTTTACACCTTGACCGAATTCTACACCGAAGCCCAGAAGTACCTGGAGATGGAACAGATGGAGGCGGCCAATGCCGATGAACCCGAACGGACCAGGAAGAGTCCGCCCAGTGACGAGGAACGACCAAGAAAGGCGAAGACCGACCACAAACGACGGAGCCGAGACAGCCGAGCCAAGGCTGACCGGGCCGACCAGAAGGCCAAGTACGACAGCTATACCCCGCTGAATGTCCCTCGATCCCAGGTATGGAAAGAGGTAGCCCAGACCGAGATGAAACGGGTGGAGAGGCCGAGGCCTATCAGAGGACGCTCCAACGACTGCAACAACCACACGACCGACGAATGCTATGACCTTCGCGACGCTATTGAGAAATTCGTGAGGGAAGGAAAGCTACGTCAGTACGTGATCAAGACCCAGGGAAGGGCGAGCGGGAAACGCAGTGACTGCGGCCGCTCCAGAAGTCCGCCCAAGGAGAACCGAAACCCAGGAAAGAAGCAGAAGACGACCTCAGACGATGAATTTCCCGACGTAGACTTCCAGTGCAACGTCGTGAGTGGAGGATTTGGCGAAGGAGGGGACACTATAAGCCAGCGGAAGGAATACCTCCATGAGGTGCTGACCGTCCGAGACCTCCTCAAATTTAAGGAAGATCCCAAGAAGCCCAGGCCACCCACTTTGACCTTCACTGACGAAGAGCTGAAGGACGTCATACCTGGACACCTAGACGGACTGGTAATCACTGGAACTTTGGTCAATTGCCGCGTTAAAAGAATTTTTGTGGATGCAGGAAGTTCGGCCGACATAATAAGCTGGGACGCCTACAAGAGGATGCACCTCGACCCTGAAGATCTCAAGCCGTGCAAGACCACACTGGTCGGTTTCAACGGCGAGCAGTCTTTCCCAAAAGGCTACGTCGACCTCAGATTGACCCTCGGCACTAAAGAAGCCTTCAAGTCGGAATGGGTAAGATTTGTGGTCGCCAACTTCCGGTCCCCCTACAATATCATCCTTGGCAGACCAACGATCCACAAGTGGGACATACTAGTGTCCACCAAGCATCAGAAGATGAAGATGAAGATGGTGAACGACAAGAACCAGATAGTCGTGGTATCCAGAGACCAAAAAGAGTCTAGGCAGTGCTACTTTGAAGCTCTCCGGGTCGAGAAAGGAGGACCCTCGTCTCCACCTCGGCTCGGATCCAAGGAGCAAGTGGCCGAAGCCGGCTCGGGAAAACGATCGCGGCAGCAGGTCAACATGGTGGAGCTCGACCTCCGAGAGCTAGATAACCCGAGGCCAGAGCCGGAGGGAGAGCTGGAAGAGATAGTGCTAGGCGAAGACCCGTCCAAGACCGCGAAAATAGGCCGAGATATGGAGGACGGCCTAAAGGCTCTCATGATCCGCTTCTTAAGGCAAAACCAAGACGTCTTCGCATGGACCTTGGCCGAGGTCCCCGGCATCGACCCCCACTTCTGCTGCCACAAGCTCGGCATATGGCCGGGGTCAAGACCCATGGCCCAGAAGAAGAGGAACATTGCAGATAACAGGCAAAAGGCCCTGGAGGATCATATAGAAGAACTCCTAGAGGCCGGCTTCATTCGAGAGGTGCAGTACACCACCTGGCTATCCAACGTGGTCATGGTCCTCAAACCCAGCGGCAAGTGGAGAGTCTGCGTCGACTACACCAACCTCAACAAGGCCTACCCAAAGGACTCATATCCGATACCTAACATCGATAAGCTCGTGGACAACTCGGCCGGGTACCAGCTCCTCTCCTTCATGGATGCCTACTCCGGTTATAACCAGATCGCCATGCATCCAGATGACCAGGAAAAGACCGCCTTTATGACTGATAAGGCGAATTACTGCTACAATGTGATGCCCTTCGGACTGAAGAATGCCGGGGCCACCTATCAGAGGATGATGAACCGGGTTTTCGACGATCAGATCGGGCGCAACATTGAGGTCTACATAGACGACATGATCGTCAAGTCGAAGCTTCCAGAAGACCACATCGGGACCTAGAGCAGACGTTTGAAAAGTTAAGAAGACATCGTATCAGGTTGAACCCGGCCAAATGTGCCTTCGGAGTTCCGGCTGGAAAATTCCTCGGATTCATGCTGACCCATCGAGGGATCGAAGCCAACCCGGACAAGTGTAAGGCCGTGCTCGACATGCAGCGCCCGAGAACCAAGAAGGAGGTACAGCAGCTAACAGGCCGGCTAGCCGCCCTGACGCGGTTTCTACCAAAGTCGGCCGAGAAAGCCCTACCTCTCTTCAAATTGCTGAAGAAGGAGACCCGAGGCGGCTGGAACCCGGACTACGACGCCGCCTTCTCAGAAATCAAGAGATGCTTGGCAACCCCGCCAGTACTCACAAAGCCGGACCCCGGAGAAACCTTATTCCTCTACCTCTCAATCGGCAACGAAGCCGTAAGCGCCGCCCTAGTAAAGGAGTCGAAGACCGGGCAAAAGCCGATATACTTCATCAGCAAGGCACTACAGAGCTCTGAACTCCGGTATCAGAAACTGGAAAAAGTGGCTTTCTCCCTGCTTACCGCGGCACGCAGACTCCGGCCCTATTTCCAGGGACACCGGATCGTGGTCCGAACCAGCCAGCCGATCAGACAGGTTCTCCACAAACCCGACTTAGCCGGGAGAATGACCAACTGGGCCATAGAACTCTCTGAGTTCAACATCACTTTCGAAGCCCACCAGGCGATTAAGTCCCAAGCGCTTGCGGACTTCATCCGAGAACTCACACCGGCCACTACAGATGATGGGATCTGGAAGGTCTATGTTGATGGCTCATCCAACGCAAAGGGCAGCGGCGCAAGAGTTATCGTAGAAAGCTCACAGGGGGTAGCCACCGAACATTCTCTGCAGTAGAAGTTCCAGACCTCCAATAACCAGGCCGAATACGAGGCCCTTTTGGCCGAACTGCTTCAGGCCAAGGATAATGGCGCCCAGCGGGTAAAGGTTCTAACCGACTCGCAGCTCGTCGTGGCTCAGGTAGACGGCACCTATCAGGCGAAAGGCCCACTAATGGCAAAGTACCTGAACAAAGCCAAAGAACTCATGGCCGAGTTCGAGGAGGTCACAGTTTCCCATATACCAAGAGAAGAGAACGCTCGGGCTGACATCCTCTCTAAGCTCGCCAGCACGAAGGGGCTGGATAACCATAGGACCGTGATCCAGCAGAATCTGACTGAGCCGAGTTGCATCATGGCCATCTCGGCCGGGGCCGATTGGAGGAAGCCAATTGAAGACTACCTCGAGAGGGGAATTATCCCAACCGACCCGATCAAGGCAAAGAAGCTGATCCGTGAAGCCGCCCTCTACGTTATGGTGGATGACCAACTATACAGGAAGGGACTCCATTGCCCCATGATGCGTTGCCTTGGAGACTCTGAAGCGAAGTATGTGCTGGCCGAGCTACACGAAGGCGCCAACAGTCACCACATGGGGGGCAAGGCACTCGCCCGGAAAGCATTACGCGCCGGCTACTATTGGCCCACTATGAGTCATGACGCCATGGAAAAAGCCAAAACGTGCGACAGTTGTCAGAAGCATGCTAGGATAATATGGCGGCCACCCTCAGAGTTGAAAGGAATGCCAGCCCCCTGGCCCTTCTACAAGTGGGGCATGGACATCCTCGGACCATTTAGGCCGGCACAAGGGCAATTTAGATGGCTCATCGTCGCAGTTGACTACTTCACTAAGTGGATCGAAGCAGAGCCACTCGCCACAATAACCTCGGCCAGAGTGATGAAGTTCTTCAGGCACAACATCGTCTCTCGTTTCGGGATACCAGCCGAGGTCGTCACGGACAATGTCACCCAATTCATGGACCATCGGTTCCAAGCACTAATGTCCAACCTGGACATCAAGCAGCACTTCTCGTCCATGGAACACCCCCAGACCAATGGCCAGGCTGAAGCCGCCAACAAAATCGTCCTGGACGGACTAAAGAGGCGAATGTTGCAAGCCGAGACCAACTGGACCGAGCAGCTCCACAGCGTCCTCTGGGGATATCGCACGAGCGTGCAGTCTTCGACCCAGGAAACCCCGTACAGGCTAACCTATGGATGCGAGGCAATGATACCGGTTGAAATCGGACAGCCATCCTGGAGAAAGGTCAGAGCCAGACAGGAAGGGCAGGAATCGAATGACGACGCCTTAAGGACAAACTTGGACCTCATCGACGAAATTCGGGTCAGGGCTCACTGCCGGGAGCTAGCCGCCAAACAACTACTCGCGGCTAAGTACAACAAAAAGGTCCGACCCTGGTCTTTCAACTGAGGCAACCTCGTACTCCGACGGGCCGATATAGGCATTAAGAATGCCAAGGACGGGAAGCTGGCGGCAAATTGGGAAGGGCCGTACTGGATTAAGGAAAAAATCGACGGAGGAGCATATACCCTCGAGACTTTGGCAAGAAAGCCAATCAAAAGGACTTGGAATGCCGACAAGCTGAAGATCTACTACAGCTAGATCCTTCCTCAGCAGTGTTTGTTTACTTAGCAATTGTCCCTTTTCCTGCATGTCTTTTCTTTTCGTTTAAAGTCCAAGTTATGTCATTTCTAATTACGATGCTTTGTAAAGCCCCTTAGGGCTATTTCTCTCATCAATAAAGGATCCTGTTGAGCAAGTTACGAATGTGCACAGTACTCACTTAAGCATGAGGCCGAAGCCACAAAGCTCGGCCCAAAACAATAAGTTGAGAGCCGAGGTCCACAAGCCCGGCACCGACGAAAGGCCCCGAGGTCTCAAACCCGGCCACTAACAAAAACATCTAGATGTACGAAAACCGGCCGTTGTACTCTGACAGGCATTGGTTAGAGCTCGGCGAGGGCGCCATCCGTGGCCCTTCATGAAATTGACGCGTCAACGCTCGCCCGGCTAAGCAAGCAGCCTACCATGCCGACCCTGATCAGGTCAAAATGTCCGATCTCAGGCAAATGAAGCCTCGATTAGACATGTGGTAGCCCTGCCCTTACGCCGGCTCAAATTAATCCGACTACGCGAAAGTTGGAGTCCGGCTATTTGAAAGCCGGACCGAGGCAGTACGGTTAGTTAGGCCTGACGAGGCTGAAACAAGACAACCTTGCCCCAAACTCCCGCACACCAAGTGTGGTAGAGTGCGTACAGCTTGCAGCCGATACAAAACAAAACTTGGACAAAAGAGGGACAAATCTACCCATTGTCTGTGACGTCTATACGGCCTATACGGTCAAACACACACATACGGCTGACAACCAACTGCACTTAGACAAAAGAGTGATAAGTTTTCCCATTGTCTAAGGTACCCGAGCTCAGGAAGCCGACCGAAACTTGAACCTAGGCAAAAGAGCGTTCTAATTACCCATTGCCAGGGAGCGGCCCATACCCGCATAAGCGTACACAAACCAAGGTAAGAGGATGACGTCGAAAAATATACCATTCGTTGCCTATGGTACCTAGATACGCATTTAAATTGTTCGACAAAAGGACAAATAGCAGTCAACGAAAGGCAGGCTAAGACAAGAAAAGCTATTATCATAAAGTCTGTATAGAGGGCACGAAGGCCCGAGTCATTCAAAAAATACAAGGGCACCAACGCCCAAAATAAACAAAAAGCAAACAGAAGTAAAACTACTCGGGTGGGCCGGCCGTGGCATCAGGCGTCTCGGGGGGAACGGCATCAGCAATAGCCGGATCCTCAGCATCACCCTCCACCTCCTCCGCAGGATCTTCGGCGACTTGGGGCTCATAGGGAAGGAAGGACCCGTCCTCCTTAACAAAGGCACGATGATCGTACCCTCCCACCTGAAGTTCGACCCCGGGATTGAAATGCCGGATCTGGAGCAAGGCCTGCTTAAAGCAGGCCTCGGCAGTCTGCACCAGGGCATCAGTAAGCTCCTGGGAAGTCACCTTCTCTGCAGCAAGGGCTTCTTCAACCGCCTTCTTCTCCCCGGCCAGAATAGCCAACTGCTCCTCCAGAGCCTTGACCGCAGCCCGGCTTTCGGACCCCTCCTTCAAAGCCCGGGCATGCTCCTCAGCAACCCTATCGGCCTCCACACGAGCTAGTTGAAGTCCTTGGTCAACTTTTACAGCCGCAGTCTTCGCGGCATCCCGCTCCACCCGAGCGGCAGCCAGTTCCGCTCGGACCCCATCCAGCTCCCCCAGGGCAGCATCCCGCTCGGCCCAGCCCTTGGCGAGCTCCTCCCCTGCCGACCTAGCCTTGGCCTCAGCCACCTCCAGCTCCTCCTTCAGGTCGCCAGCAAATGCGACCTTGGCCTCCACCGCCGACAAACCCTTAGCCAACTCCTCGACCTGGGCCCGCAGCCTCTGGACGTCAGCATGGGAATGAGCATATTGCTCCCGGACCAGAATCAAGGCTTGGTTGTATCCCACCGCCCGGCAAAGCTCCGCCTGGTTCCTGTGCAGCTCATCTAGGGCCGGCCGAGTCAGTGCGGCGCAGCCAGTGAAGTGTCGGGGAGGCAGGAAAGCGATAGAGACCTCAGGAACTACCCCATCGCGCCATAGACGGCCACGAGGGAGAAGAGACTTCGGGAGCGGTGGAGGCGGAAGCGACGAAGAGGAAGGCAGATCCAGCAGGGAGGCAGAAGGCTCATCGACGAAAAACTCAGCCTCAATCTCCTCATCAGAAATCGAGGCCTCTCGCCCCTCAGAAGCCTGGGACTCAGGCGCCGGGGTAGGACCAACAGCAGCAACCTCCTGGCCCTCCAGAGCCGGAGTCTCCACCACGGGAACGGCCTGTGGTGCCATGGCGGAAGAAGGGCCGTCAGCAGCAGAACCCTTAGCCTTCTTAGAAGCTGGAGCAGCGGGAGCACCGGCAGCAGAAGAAGCCACCCGTTTCTTCTGGCGACTCGAAGGCGCAGCGGCCGCTCTTGACAGGCGAGCGTACAACGGCAGGTCATCCATAGTCCTAGCTGCAAACAAAGACAAACAGAGTAGGTCAGAATCCACCAATTCAAAAGACCAATACTGAAGTAAAAACAAACACAACTGCTAAAGATCCTACAGGAAGAAGGCAGCGACTCGGCGGATATGTAGAAGCCAGCCGGCTGCACACCATACTCGGCCACCAAGGCCTCAATCCGGGCCACTGCAGAAGCTGATTCCGGCAGGAGGTTTGTGAGCGGAACTTGAAAGGATAGGGCCTTGGCTTTATAATGACCCTCCTCCCAATACAGAGGGAAACGACCGCCCCCTTCCAAAAACCAGGGCCGCTTCCTTGGCACGGCCTCAACCTTAAAAAACGATCCCTTAAAGCGTTTGAAGGAATCCGAGAAGGGCGTCATCAGTTGGCGTTCCGGATTAATACGAAGGGATACCAACCCCCTCCGCTTATCGCTTCCCTTCGGCGGGCTGGGTGTGAAAGGCCCGAAGAAGTAAAAGAAAAGGTTGGCCGAGCAGTCTAAAGGGGGCGAGAAATGGCCACAGAGCCTCTCGAAGGCTACCAGATAAGCCCACCCATTCGGATGGAGCTGGGACAGGGCGAGGCGAAGATGCCGCAACGCCTCCATTTGGAAGGGGGAGAAAGGGAGAGAAACTTGGACCCGCGACAAGTAGTCCCGGAAGAAGAAGAAGAAGTCCGGCCGACCCTCAGACCAAGCCGCGCAGACAGGCTCCTCCGGCTCCGGACACCTAAGCACGCACCCAGGCATGGCCGGCAACTTTAAACGAGCTAGGTCCGCCTCAGACATCAGCGACGGCGTAGCCAGCACATCGTGCGATACCCAGCCGTACCGACGAATCAAGGCTTCGGGCGGACTGGAAGAGTCCGAACCACCGGCCTTCGAACGCTTTTTAGACGACCCAGACCTTGGAGCCATAAATAAGCCTATATGAAAATAAACAAAGCCGGTATTAGCAAAGAAGCAGAAGTACCTGGCACAGGCATAACAGAAGGCAAAAAAGGCCGTGGACTCGGACGAAGGGGAGCACGAGAAGGAATAGCCGGGGAAGACCAATGCCGGCAGGAGCCCAGAATGGATGAAGCCTCGACATCTCTATCACCTGCCATCAATACGGAAGCTTCCGCCAGGCAGTCCCAGCAGGGACCGGCATAACCCTCTGGGGCGGACGTCTGGCGAGCGGCAGAAGGACCCTCATAAAAATTCAGGGATCGAGCCATCACCACCGGGGCCTCAGAACTGGAAGAGGAGCCGACCCAGGTCCCACCAGGCGACTCAAGAGGAAGAGCCCGTGCAAGCGGCCGGAAGGGATGACGTGGAATGGGAATAGAAACCCTTCCCAAAGACGGGCGAGCCCCAGCTCACACCGGACGCACGGCGCCACCTCGGCGTAAAGGATCCAGGATCCCCGTAGCAGGTGGCTCACCCCCAAGAACCCAGTAGGTCATACGAGGAAGACGCGCACAGAGGAGCATTTCCTCCTCCGGCGTCAGCGACGCCCGCGGTCGCGGAATGTTTCTACCTCCCGCCATAATCAAAGACTTAAGGTATTAGGAACCGGTGTTTGAGGGAGGTTTGGGAAGAACTTTGGGTACAGTGACGCTAACGGAAACCCAGAAAAACCCAGAAGAACAGAAACACAAACAGCGATTCCCAGTATAAACGGAAAAATACGGAAAACTACCGAACAAATGCACAAGGGAACAAGCGCAATACCTGTATAAGCAAAATAGAAGAGACCAGAACGCTGGAAGACGGCGAAAATCTCAAGAAAAGAGGAATCCCCACTCAAGCTCTAGGGAAATCAGAGAAATTTCTGGACAATAGAGTGAAGTAGCGGGAAAAAGTGGAAATGAACAGAAAGAAGGCTATTTAAAAACCAACGCAGGGGCACGACGGTCTATTCCCGCACAGACGCGACGGGATTGACGCAGCACGACGCCAGCGCAATAAATGCGCACTCACCTCGAAAGGCGAAAAGACGCGGCAGTTGCAGAACGCCCCCAATAAAAGCCTGACACCTGTACGCCTGCAATAATGGCGCGTAAGAGCGAGCCCCAAAGCGTCCGCAGAATCCCAAAAGGCAGAAGGGCCAGGGGACTGGGCAGGGCAAATAATCGCCCAGTCAAAAACAAACCCAGCGTTCTTGGCAGTACGAGGAAGGGTTGAGCCGACCACTGCTCCGGACCGAACAGATGACCACGGCACCAAAAAGGTCGACCTAGTCTGAACTACAAGCCTCGGCCCTATAAAGGACCGGGGGCAAGAAGCACCTCGGCCGTCCAGAAGCCTGAACAACCAAGCTGGGGGGCAACTGTTACGGACCGGCCCAAAAGACCCAGGTCCGGACCCCGGCCCAATCCCGCTAGGGATAGGATCCACGCCAAAATAGGAAGGGATCCGAGATCCCACAAATATAGGATCTCATTAATAGAGATTCTCCGACAATCATGGCACCAGCCAATCAGCCCTTGACGGCTCAATCTAAGATATTGCTCATTAAGGCAGAGATACGCGCACCAGACTCCTCTATAAATAGAAGGAAACCCTAAACAGGTGCACACGTTCTATCGTATGCTCTTATTACTTTCTGCCACACAGAGCACACACCCCACTCCCCTGGCTACGTGCCTTCCAGTTTGCTACGAACTACGTGGACTTTGATCCCTTCGAGGGTACGTAGGCTCTAGGCTTGACAACCTAGTCAAGTCCAATCTCTGTGTTCTTCATACAGAACAGGATTAAATCTAGTAAAGTTAAATCCTAAGGCTTAAATTAACTCTCACAAAACACAATCCTTGTGAACCAAAATGAACCAATGAGAGTTTTCCTCCTAGATAATGTGGGATTATTTAAAAACACAAATTAAAAATAAAAGATAGGGGAGGGGGACGGTTTTGATTGGAAGGAAGAAGAAGAAAATTGTTTAAATCATACAAGATAAATAAGCACATGCAAAGTCAAGAGTGTGGAAGAGGATAATGTCCTTTCCAATTAAAAGACTTAATGAATTGGAAGAGGATAAGATGAGGTGTAAGAGAGAGAGAGAGAGAGAGAGAGAGAGAGAGAGAGTTTTGTAAGTGTGTGTGTGTGTGCAATTGTTGTGCATATGTGTGTGTCTAGTATGAAGAAGGAAAGAGAAGCCAAGGTAATAGCCAATAGGAATTTAGATAATTGAATAAATAGGATAATCCAAGAAAACTAATTCTAGACATAAACAAATGAAAATCCATGCAAACTAAATTGTATCTTGAAATCCATTAACCATAGATCAAATATAAGAAAAGATTATGAACAAGCGTAATTCAAGCTTGAGAAATAGTATAACCAAAGCAATTTCCTCAACTTTTGAAGATTGATACCAATTGAGAAAATGGGTGTTTGTGGTCTCAAAATGAAGCCAAGAACTTCAAGATTTCAAAACCAATGAGAAAATGTGAATACAACTTCATTAAGATCCCCAAAAATATTTTTATCTAGTGAAATGCAAAGAATAGAAGGAGGTAAGCAGTGTTTGAGTCATCCATGACATCATAAACTTGTCAAAGAAGGAGGATGAGTCATAAAGCAATGGAAGAAGCTAGAAGGGGGAGGTGTAGGGCTAGGATTTGTGCTTCCAATTACCCTAAATCCAAGGGCTAGAAATGAGCAAGAGTTGTTAGAAAGTTAACCCACAAATTGCTATAAATAGGGGCCTTGGGTCTTCACATTCTTCACACCAAACTCAAACCAAATAGGTGAGTTTAAGAGAAGAGTGAAACAAGAAGGAGGAGGAAGTTCTTCAAGAGGTAAGCAAGCTTTTAGTTTCTAGTCTTTGGCTTTTGTAGTTTTTGAAGTTCTAGTTTAAATTCTTAGATAGAAATAGCTTAGATCTTAAATATTCTAGAACAATTTTATTTATATGTTTTTATGGTTAAAATCAGCTTTATTTCAAAAAATTGATGAAGAGTTTGTTTTAGCAAAATTTCCGGAAGAGAAACATCAATATAATGAAGTTCTGGCGAAATCTCATCAGTTAAGCTCTTGCTGAACTAGTGATGAAAATGCCAATATTTTATGTTGAAAACGTGGTTGGAAAATTCTGAGCAAATTCATGGTTAAAGTAGACATGTAGGGCTTTTTAAATATGCCAATAACATGTTAAAATGATTTCTGTACAGGGAGATAAAAATTCTCAAAGTTGGGCTACGAATTTCTGGAAAAATTCTGGGCAGAGGCTCAAAACTTAAAAACTGGGAGTGACTCGTGAAATCTGGGAAAAATTGATTATTTTTACTTGAAAGTAGACATCCTGAGGATTCCAGGGAATTTTATGGATCCTCGTTTCGATTTTTCTAGAACTAGTTATGATTTTCTGAAGTTAGGCGAAAATCTGTCCAAAATTCTGGACCAGCGTTTTTGAAGAATTAAGGGTGATAAGTTGAGAATTAATCCTACCAAGGGTAAAAAGGTCATTAGTGACTAGGATACCTTCTAGAATATTATTTGTGAATTAATAAATGTGATATTACCATTATAGGATAAACGTGATCACGGTCCGAACGACAGCGTACCAATATCGCCGACGAAGGTACGAACGCGTACTGTAACACTAACTCTGATGCTTATTGTATACTTATATGTGATAGATAGTCTGAGACTCTATTTTTGAAAAGTTGTGGATTCTGTTATAAAAGTTGTTCATACACATACAGCTATATACGGGTTATAGTCATGATAACGCTGTTGAGTTTTCCTAGCGCTGAGGACACGGATGTATACCGTGGCACTGGTGAATAGTGCAGACTGGAATAACATGAATATGAGGAGACTGTGGTTGTTATTATCTTGAGTATGTGAATATCGTATGTGAATATTGTTGTATTGTCATGTATATCTGTCAAACATAACTGATACATAAGCATGAGATTAACCGTTACCTAAGGTTCAATGGGAATTGAACCTCAGCTCTTACCATAGTCTCAAATTCTAGAGGAACCAAAACCAAGGGCAAGGATAAATGGCACGCAAGAGGAAACAGGCGGAGAAGATAGTTATGAATTATTGTATCACTGTATTAGTAAATATTCGGAGAATTGTACCACTGTAATAGCAACCAGACACACCAACAGTGAAGGTTTATCAAATACTCGCTCTTTTAAATTATTCTGATGCTCTACTCTGATTAAAATATTTTGAAAACGGATTTCGAAAATGAGGATGTTACATCTCCCCTGATTTCAAATATTAAACATATTCTCTTAATATTTGAACTACTTTGTCAACAAATACATTAGCAAAGGTAGAGAAGTAAGCATCTCTTAGGTTGATACATCAGCAAAATGATAAGCTCAAAACACTAAAATAAAATAATAAAAAATGAAAAGCAAAGTAGTTATGAAAGAGTGATAATGGGGAAGGTAGTTACACACTATTTTACCAATCTTATTTTTCCTCAATAATAATTAAATATATTTTGTTATCAATAACCGCATTTGAATATAATGTTTTTTCATGTTTTTATCTTCAACATGCATTTGAATTTACTGTTTTCCAATGATTTAATCTTCAAAATTTATTTTGTGAAACAACGAGCAGATTTTTCTCATTGGTTTAAGGTTGAAGGACCGAAAGATTGTATTACCCTTAATTTTAATTTGGCTATATATATATGGAGAGAGAGAGAGAGAGATTTTTCTTTGAAAGTTTGCCTCTTCATGTTGTCATGCACAAACCCTAATTCCCCTACATGTTACACTACAAAAAAACCGGCTATTTGTGGCAGTCAAAATTGCCCATTTGTAGCGGTTATTGGCACGACAAATGACATTAGTCGCGGTTGGACTAACCGCAACAAAAACCAATGAAACAAAACAATTTGTCGCGGTTAAAAAAAACCGCTACTACATGCAAATAAATCGCTACTGTAACTGTAGCGGTTAAAACTGACCGCCACTACATATGGCTAAGCTGACAACTTATATACACAACTGTCGCGGTAAAAAAACCGTTACAAAATGAAAAAAATTTTGGCGCCATTTTTTTTATTTTACATTTGTCGTGGTTACATAACCGTTAAAAAATTGTCCAAATATCTGAAAAAGTTTACCGCCATAATATTTGTCGCGGTTGGTAACCGCCACAAATAATTCCTGCCAAGATTTTTACAAAAAGTTTTGGCGCCATTTTTTGATCTCAGCGTACCATTTTGTAGCGGTTGATGTTGCGGTTTTTGAAAGTGGAGCCAAATACCCAAGAGGGAGGGTGAATTGGGTATTTTACAAATTTCTTGCAAAAGCTCTGTTTTCAAGTGTTAAAAACAGAGTAGAACAGAGCAAGGGAAGAATAGCTAGACACGAGAAGATTTATACTGGTTCGGTTTTAACCACTTGACCTACGTCCAGTCCCCAGCCTCACTGGGATTTCCACTATATCAAAGATTACACACTCTGCACTCAAAAAGTGATTCTCTCACTAGAACTCACTCCCCCTTACAAGTTGTAATCAATGATTCCCCAAATCACCAAGTCCCCTGACTTGTGATTCTTTACAATAAATGAATATTCAAAAGTATAACTCTCTTAAAGAGCAGATATAAATGAACACTGAAGCTCTTGTATCAAAAGATACTACACAGATGAAAACTGAAAGAAATAAATGTAGACTTCAATGAATTTTGCTCTCAGTTGTTGTAGTTGTTGGAAAGACTTGAATTCTCTTCTATTTATACTCAGAGATCAATAAATGACCGTTGCTTTCTAAATAGATCAGTTGGAGAGGTTGCCCAAGTGATCTGGAGTGGTTTTTGGACCTTCTCTCTCTTTATTACTCTTAATCCAGTTGCCCATGTCAACACAGTTGACTTTCTGCAGATTAATCCGTTGGAGAGGAGTTTACTTGTTTCAGCAATCATCCTTTAATGCTTTGTGATTGTGTATAGATGGATTTGGCAGAAGGAGTAACTTTCTGAGATTTGCAATAAATGCTCTGAATTGCTTTTTTTACTTTATGCTTTATCCTCTTACTAAACATTCTTTAATACACTGAAATCCACTAACAAATACGTTAAACATAGCAGGGAATATCATAGAATAATATTGGAAGAGATTAAGAATCAAACAATACTGATTTCCGTAATTCCCAAATTCAAATTTCTGAAGTAGCGTCACGAACTCGAGCTTAATTTTAGTAGGCTCGAGTTTGATGCTTCAGTGTCTAAAGATGCTTCAATTACAAAAACGTGTAAACCTGAGGTTTGTATTCTAAACCTGAGGTTCTCAAGTCATTGAAAAATCACATTGCTCTCGAGTTGAAATGAACTCGAGCTTATGACTTCTGTACTCGAGCTTGTTTCTTCCAGAGAGGAATGTCGCGATTTTGAAATCTGAAGAGTTTAAGTTTAAATGATGAACTCGAGCTTATTAGTGACAGGCTCGAGTCTAACACTGTTCAGGACAAAACTTAGTTTTAGCTTGAAAGGACAAACTGAGGTTTGTAGTGAAACTCTAGAGTTTAAAGCATATCGAAAGGTTCTTTGCTCTCTGTAAGGTTTGAACTCGAGCTTAACATGTTAGGCTCGAGTGTGGTACTATTCATGTCAAGACTTAATTCATTCTTCCAGTGCTCAAACCTGAGGTTTATAAAATGAACTCTAGAGTTCTCTTAAGTTGAAAAACGCATTTGCTCTCTGGAACTTTTAGGCTCGAGTTTACTATCTTAGGCTCGAGTTTGTTTTACTTAGAAAAATTCTTTATGTTTTTGCCTTGAGATAAACCTGAGGTTTATGAGACATGTCTTAGGTTTAACTGAGCTAGAAAACTTTGAAAGCTCTCGGCCAAATATAGGCTCGAGTTTGAAAAAGATAGGCTCGAGTTTAAATGTCTTGTAAACTTTTAAAACTGGAAAACTTTTCTTTCAATGAAACAGTGCAGAGTTTGAGAAAATTTCTAAGTTTGAAAGATTTCTTCCCTCCAGAGATGAACTCGAGTTTGCCATGACAGGCTCGAGTTCTATGGTTTAGTAAATCTCAAGGATTGTCTTTGGAAGTTGCAAACCTGAGGTTTAAAATTTAAAGTGTCAGGTTTGAAACTGTTTTAAAAAAACAAAAGTTCTTTGTCATTGGTGAACTCGAGCTTGAAGGCATAGGCTCGAGTTCAAGCAAACTTTTAAAGAGACTTTAAAATCAAACTTCAGGTTTGGTCTCGAGTTTGAGATTAGAGCTGGCAGGTTTGTGCTCTCTATCAAAACTAGGCTCAAGCTTGAACATAACAGGCTCGAGTTTGTTTCAGACAGAATGTTTTTTGCTTGAAGTTGATAAGTTTAAATCATTCTAAACTTTAACAGAAACATCTCCTCATTGTTTACATTTGTTAGTAATCATCAAAACACATAGAGAACTAACATTCTCCCCCTTTTTGATGATGACAACACTTGTAAACAATCAACTTTGAAATTTGGTTTTGAAACTCAGTTTTGACAGAGTGTTCAAGTTGTTAAATGTTATCAGAGCACTAGCAGCAGAAAACAAGGATAACAGCATGTATGATGGCCAAAACACTTGAAAAATATAGTTAGAGTTTCGAAAGCAAATATTGAAAACAAATATACACAATGAAACTTACAACTAGAAACAGTAAAATACAAAAAACAGAAACAACTCTTCATCAACAACTCCTCATCACTCAACACTCTCTCCCCCTTTGTCATCAGCAAAAGGTGGGGAGGTAGAGGCAGGCTGGGTAGGCTCGGGTTCAGTGAGAGGTGAAGGCTGAGGTTCTAAAACAGAAGGTGTTGGGACTGACTCAGAGGCTGAAGCAGGAGCTGTTATGGATTGATTCTTCAAAATCTGATCCATCTTGTCACTGAGGCTCATCATGGTGACCAGCAAGGTGGAAATGGTGGCAGCTTGATCATTGATCTGATTCTTCAAAGCTTCCTGTTCCACTCAGAAGCCTTCCTGAACATCAACCAAACTACTGTGACCTTGATTCACCTCAGAAACAAGCTTCCCAACTGCCAGTTCCACACTATCAGTGAGGTCAGAAATAGCCTTGTCAACTATCTCCTTGACCCTAGTGTGGAAGTCTGTAATAGGAGGAGCACTTTGAGCTTCCTCTGCTTGAGAGTGAGTACCTCTGGACTTGACTGTCTTGGATTTAGCAGGAGCTCTGGATTGGTCTGACCTTTCCACACGATCAATCCCCATGAGGTTCATAATGTGTCTTCCAAATTCAGCCGGGTAGACTGGGGGATCATTAGCCGCTAAATACCAAATCTTCTCATGAAAGAGAATCACTGAAACCAGGCTAGGGAAAGGGATCTGAGATGACTGTCTGGACTGGAAGGCAAACTTCGACATCTCATGAAATAGCCAATGTCCAACATTTTGAGGCTGTTTGTTTAAGATAGAGGCAAATATCGGGAAGTCTTTCTTAGCAAAGTGGGTGAAGTTTCCTCCTTTCTGCAGCAGATCTCGAGTGTATATGTACCATATTGCTCTATTCCGTGGAGGCATTGCAGCAAATGTGAAGTTCAAAATTTCTAAACCTTCAGGGACAGGTTCATTGGGTTTAAGCAACTCAAAAATAGTTCGCTAGCCATAGTGGTAAGTCTTAGGCGTTAGGGGATTAGTGATTTGCAAAATTGAATTTAGATAGGCAGGTGTAATAATGATTTTCTGACCCCTTACTTTTGTGATTATCCTCTCTTCCACTAAGTTCCCTTCTAAATCCAAAACATTATCATATTTCATATGAAAATAGAAGACTTTTACAAGTTTTGGACTGTAGGGAGCTTTTATAGAAATTAGTGCCTCAAACTGTTTTAGCCAAGGGCTCAAGTCAATTCTACACTCATCCTTAATCTTGGCTAAATCAACTGATACTATAGGGCAGAAAACTCTCTTTTCATCAAAATTCTTTTTAAATAGAGTTCCCTCATCAGCAGTCATTCTACATGGTTCTTCACAAAACCCAACAGGACACTTCTTGTGATTGTAAATCTCATATAAGGCTGGTAAGGTTTGTGATACCTGAGGAGCACCTTGCTCCTGTTGTTGAGACTCAGCCTGAGTCTGGGTGCTGGCTTGTCCGGCAGTCGGAATTGAATGTATGCCCGTTGTCTTTTTCTTCTTAAATGGCTGCTTCTCCCTTAACGGCATAGCTGGCTGAGAGGCTTTGCCTTTTCCCTGAGGTGCGGGCTTAGGTTCATGCCTCTTCTTGCTTCTCCCTTCGCTGATCACGATTCCTTTAGGTCTAGGAGGAAGAGTCTCAACATTTTCCCCTTGAAAACCCTTGATGGATTTATCAACTCCATCACGTAAACGGGATGATCGCACTCTCGTTCAGACAGGGCGGTCAGGAGGGGCTTGAGAAGATGATTGGGAAGGGTTAGGGTTAGTTTCCTTGGAGGATGATTGCTTGGAAGCCATTTTCCCAGAAATGGGTGAGAAGAAGAAAAGTTTCTAGGGTAAACCGGAGGTTTGAGTGAAATGAGGAGAAAAGTTTGAGTTTCAATATATATAATCAGCGCGATGAACTTGAGTTCACACTTGTGGGCTTGAGTTCATTATGAATTTTACTGACCTGGACTTCAAGAGTGTAATTGAGAACTCTTGAACTTCTTCGTGAACCTGAGATTCATACTTACAGGCTCGAGTTCAGTTTGATTTTTAAACTTGGTTGCTCTCTGTGTCTTTCGAGCTCGAGTTCGCTAATTGTGGGCTCGAGTTCTCTCAACTGTCTGAGTCGAGGATTGCTCTCTGCCTGAAATGAACCTGAGGTTCATCACTAATGGGCTCGAGTTCGTTCATCATTTGGCCCTTACTTCTTTTTTGCCTTCCTCGAGCTCGAGCTCACATGTTTCAGGCTCAAGTTTGTCCCCTTTTTCAGCCAATTTCTGACTTAAACATCCTGCATAAAACACATCTAGACACTCCGATGTTTAAGTTAGTATCAATCAATCATCAAAACCTAAACTAATATTAGTTAAGAATAAACTTACAACTCATTGGGATTTACCATTCCCAATTCTCTCCTTATAAATGTAAATTGTTCTTTGGCTAATGGCTTTGTGAAGATGTCAGCAAGTTGAAGATGAGTTGGGATGAACATGACCTTGACATCTTTCTTATGAACATGATCCCTTATGAAATGATGTCTCACATCAATATGTTTGGTTCTTGTATGTTGAACTGGGTTCTTGGCCAAGCTTATTGTGCTTGTGTTGTCACACAAAATTGGTATCTCCTTCAGATTCACTCCCAAGTCAGCGAGTTGTTGTTTAAGCCACAGAACTTGAGCGCAGCAACTTGATGCTACCACATATTCAGCTTCAGTTGATGACACAGCTACACTGGTTTGTTTCTTGCTGAACCAAGACACAAGTGAATTGCCAAAGAACTCACATTGGCCACTTGTGCTCTTTCTATCAGTTTTGTAGCCGGCATGATCCAAATCTGAGTATGCCACCAAGTGCTCAGATTGACCTTTAGGGAACCACAATCCCAGTGTCTTGGTGTCCGCGAGATATCTGAAAATCCTCTTCACATGTTTAGCATGTGATTCCTTTGGAGCAGATTGAAATCTTGCGCACATCCCCACACTGAACTGGATGTCTGGCCGACTTGCAGTTAGATAGAGCAATGATCCAATCATCCCTCTATACTTAGTGATTTTGAAATCTTTGCCTTCTTCATCAGCATCCAATGAAGTAGTGGTACTCATAGGAGTGTCAGCTCCTTTGCATTGGTCCATCCCAAACTTCTTCAGTAGATCATTGAGATACTTGGTTTGGGAGATGAAAATTCCATCTTTTCTTTGTTTGATTTGCAAACCAAGGAAGTAGTTCAATTCTCCCATCATTGACATCTCAAATTCACCCTGCATAATCTTTGAAAATTCTTCACACAAAGCATCATTAGTTGCACCAAAGATTATATCATCAACATAAATTTGAACAATCAAAATTTCATTTAATTTATTTCTTTTGATGAATAATGTTGTGTCAGCCTTGCCTCTGATAAATCTTTTATCAAGGAGAAATTGACTCAACCTCTCATACCAAGCTTTAGGAGCTTGTTTGAGACCATATAATGCCTTTTTAAGTTTGAAAACATGATCAGGGTACTTGTCATTTTCAAAACCTGGAGGTTGTTCTACATAAACCTCCTCTTGAATAAAGCCATTCAAAAATGTACTTTTAACATCCATTTGAAAAAGTTTAAAACCTTTAACACAAGCAAAGGCTAAAAGAACTCTTATAGCTTCCAATCTAGCTACTGGAGCATAAGTTTCCTCATAGTCTATGCCTTCTTCTTGATTGTACCCTTTTGCAACCAATCTTGTCTTATTTCGGACAATGATTGCTGATTCATCACTCAAATTGGGTCATCTACCCAAACTCATGGAAATGGGTCATCTACTCAGACTACCCAGAGAAATGTTAGCGGGTCATCTACCCAAGTAACCCAAGAAAATGTTATTGGGCCTACTGCCCAAGAAGAAGTTCAAACACCTCCAGCAACCCAAACACTTCAAACTATAACCCCTTTTAATGAGATTATAAAAGCCCAAATGCAAGAGGAAGCCCGAAGAAAAGAAAAAGGAAAAGACATAGAAGCTTCACCTTCACAACCCAGAATTACCAGAAGCAATTCATTTGACACTGTAAGTTCCGGCTGAACCCAAGAGGGGGGGTGAATTGGGTGAAGTATAAAAATTTTCATTCATCAAAGTATTTTCGCAATTCAGTAAATTCATCTTGGATATCAAAAGTAAGTTCACAAACAATTGGTAAAAACTCAAATGTAAGTGCTGGAAATGTAAGAGATAAGGGAGAAGAGTTTGCAAACAGATTTATACTGGTTCGGCCTTATCCTTGACCTACGTCCAGTCCCCAAGCCTCACTTGGGATTTTCAATCCACTATCTTTAATCTTCTTGATTACACGATCTGTAACTGAAGCAATCCTCTCTCTAGGATTCACTCCCCCTTACAATCTGTAATCAACTCACTGCTTGATTACACACTCTGTACTCGAAGTAATCCTCTCACTAGGATTCACTCCCCCTTACAAGTTGTAATCAACACAATGTATATCCCACTCAAGATTACCCAATCTTGAGTAACTCTCAGAAAGATAATGTGTTTACAATAAGTTTCCTCTCAAAGGAATGAATAAATGATCACTGAAGTTCAGATACAATTCATTTCACTCTCTAAGCTATTTAGATATGAAAAACAGAGTGAGAATGATGTAGAAGCAGAGTATCAGCATTTTTGCATTATAAACTTGTATCTCCACGTTTTTCTGCTTGAATCCATGTCTTTTATAGGTAGAGAACAATGTGTGACCGTTTTTGACCGTTGTAGGATGAATCAGACCGTTGTAGTTGATTGTCATTAAGTGTGGTCTGCTTCTCTCTCTAAACTCCAACTAATCCATGTGGTAATTTGATCTGAGGTGGCTCTCTGAGAATTTGCCCGTTGGAGATGACTTTACTTGTTGTAGTAAGCATTCTTTAACGTTTAGAAGGCGTGCTCAGATGGATTAGCTGAAAATAGGTTGATTTGCAAAAGTGCATTTAATGCACTGTACACTTTTTGCTTTATGGCTTTGACCTCCAATAATCTTCATCTAATCTTACTGAAATTCACTCAACAAACTTGTTAAACATAGCTAGGAATATGATTGAATGAATTATGGAAGCAATAAGATCAAACAATAATGATTTGCAAATTCGCGTAATTCAAAAATCAATTTTGACCGTTGTATACCGCGGTAAGTTCATCCATACTGCAGTATGGCACTGTGCATAAGTGCCTATACTGCGGTATCCAAAGTCATACTGCGGTATGCAGCTTCCAGAGACAAAAACATCGTGAATTGATTTTGAAAGATATGCTCTATACTGCGGTAAGCAACTAACATACTGTAGTATGCGAGTTTTTGTCAAAGTTGAGAGTCCCCGTGATTGCCCAATACTGCAGTATGCAAACCTATACTGCAGTATGCAATAGTTATAAAATTTGAGAGCTTTCTGTATAAGCCTATACTGCAGTATACATACCCATACTGCGATATTGACTTGCCTTGAAAAACTTGGTTGCTCTCTGGATGGCCCTATACTGCAGTATACAAAGCTATACTGCGGTATTGGCAAGTTTTGAAAAACTCGGTTGCTCTCTGGATGGCCCTATACTGCAGTATACAAAGCTATACTGCATTATTGACCTGATTACAAAAATCTTTGCTTTCTGTATGGCCCTATACTGCGGTATACGGACCTATACTGCGGTATAGCAACTTCTTGCACTGACTATCAAATTCTGAGGGCCATATCTCTCTGGTCCGAGCTCCGTTTTGGTTCATTCAACTCTTGATGGAAAGCTCTGTGAGTCTACTTTCATATGCCACTGATTTCAGCTCAAACGGATTTGTCGTTTTTGAGATATACTCAAAATACCGAAGCTTGGTCTGGTCTGTGACGTTGATCTTTGTGTCAACTTGAAAAATTCATCAATAATTCATCTGAACTCGTTTGGGCATGAATTTTTTTCACCAATACGTGTTGGGAGTCTAGTTTCCAATGCTTTTGGTTTCGTATCAATCCGACTTCTGGTTTGTGAGATATCATTGAATTATCAGACGTCGCCCGTGCTGAACATGAACAGAGTTGCTGATCACGTTGCATACTGCGGTATATCACTTATATACTGCAGTATGCCTTTGGCATACTTGGAATTTTGGCCTCCGTCTGATCCTATACTGCGGTATAGCATACCATACTGCAGTATACAGTCACTTTTCTCAGCAATGTGCTCTCTGCCTTCTGGATACTCGAGTATCCACTTGCATACCGCGGTATAGCCCTTCTGAACTTCAGTTTTAGCTTTCTGCAACTTCTATATTATCTTGGAGCCTTCTAGCATCAATATAAGAACTTGAATAATTATATCTTCATTCCATTTAGCAAGTTCTTCTTTCTTTAATCTCCAATCTTGACTATTCTTCATAACCCAACTCGTTCTTTCTTCTCTTCTCTTGATCATTCCCAAAATACTTTGATAGCTTCTTGCTTCCTTGACATTGTTTGCAATTTCTTCTTTTCATTAATCCCTTATCTCCTTCTTGATTAATCTTCTTTATAATTCAACTTAAACTAATCTACATTAAACATAGTAGTTAGTCAATGTAGGAGATATATTATATAAACTTTTTGCTTCTATATTAGACATCATCAAAACTAATCATAATCAACATTCTCCCCCTTTTTGATGATGGCAAATACCTTAAGAAAAAATATGTATGAATATTAGAATACATTAAATGCAACATATTTTTCTTGCCATTCTCTCCCCCTTATTTGTCATTAACAAAAAGTTGAGGTAAAGAAGAAATCCTTAGAGAGACAAATATGAAACCATATTAGAAAGAGTCAAAGAACTGATTTTCTCTCCCTAATTGAAAGTGTTTTTATACTAAATATGAAGCTATTGGGAATGTTTTTATGAAAACAAGTTTGAGAGAATTTGGAGAGGTTTTCAAGACTCAATGTTAAGTTATCAGAAAAATAGCCAATTTTACATTTCAACATATAAAGTTCAGAGAATGGCAGCAGATACACAATTGGAATCAGAAACACATGCGAGATATGTTCATATTTATTGAAAGAAACATACATGTGCAGCAAGTAACTGATATCAGAAATGATAAATACTCTGATAATCACTGATATCAGAAAAAGCTACTACAGAAACAGCAAAAATAGCTCAATGAAATGCAAACTACCTAGACACAACATCTAGACCTAATCACAGCATCTAGATCTTTCACAGTTAAAGCATAAAGATACCAAACATGTGCAAAATTTTTACTGAATATAAAATGATAGGGATTAGAAATGCTCATGTTGGTTTTGCAAATTGATGAACGATCTGGCCTGAGATGAAGCAGTCGTATGAGATTCTTTGATGAGGCTCAATAGCAGGATCATGGATATCCTGTATGATGCAAATAAGATGAAAGTACTGGCTTCTTGTCATTTACTTCTTGATGATTATCACATCTAAATATGGTCAGTACTCAGCTTCCATCCTTTGCTCTTTTTTTTCATAGATTATCCATGTAGAGCACATCTCAACTTCAAAGATTGATCACCAAAGTTGAAACACATAACCAAATCTCCTGCTACAAATTAAGAAACATCCTTTCTAGAAGAGATTTGTTAGTGCAACCAGATGTTAAAGTATTCCTTTCGAAAAGAAATTTTCAAATAATAATGAAAGGAAAATATAGGATATTTTCAAGAGTGAAATTAACTCATCATCAAAACTAATAGAAGGTAATGAAAGTAGATGAGTATGTTTAAAAGGATTTTCTTCAAATAAAAGAGAAGAGCTTATAGAGTATAAAACACATCTGAATGTGAAGCTCCCCTTGATGAATGCTTGACCAAAAAAAAAATGAAGTTCCCTTTAATAATACCAAATAACAATGTGACACCAAATGTTATGAGGTTTTGAAAAATTTTTGCTCACAACATGGTATCTCAGAATTAAGAACTTTTAATTTCATTGAAATTGGTATAAACTTCATGAACTAAAATAGAATGAGATCAAGTTAACCCAGCATGATTATGGTATATACGTAATACAATACCTCACTTGAATAATATCGTAATTACTCAAGTTAATCCTCTGTAGTCCACAGAAGCATTATTAGAAAGCTATTATCCATTATTTTGAATGCATTTTAGAAGCTAAAATCCTGAATGAGCTTTGTATAGGATTAGCTTCTGCTCATAGCTTGTCATCAAGCTAGCATGCTCCTTATCATCTTGGTTTAAGCCTCTTGCTAGTGATGGAATGTCACTCAAGTGATGCTACAGAATTTGCGGATATAGCCATTGAAATGATCTATTTTGTTTGCCTATATTCTCTGTATTCCTCAACAGAACATTTCGGTTAGCTCCTGCAAAAATATGTGTCCTTTGGTACTCAATGATTCTTGAGTCCACACAACATTAGACATGACAACTCTAATGCTCTTATAGAGTTAAATTATATGATTTTTGAGCAAAGAGTATAACAATCAAAGATCAAAACATAGTTTTACCCAAACAAATAAGATCAAGCCAATGAATCGAATAGGGTAACAACTAAATAATACCAAAAATGTTATTTCTCAATGACAATTTGTGAATACATTTTATGCAGAAAAGATGTCATTGAAAAGGCATGTAAATTTGTACATAGAAAATCTTATCCATAAAGATAAGCATTTATCAACTTAAAGTTTAGATTTTCCAAGAATGATAATGAAATGTGCAAATCGTTTCAAATCTTGAATATTCTTTCAAAAACGTGATAAGACATTATGAAATCAAGATTGTCATGAATGAAAGATTTATTTCTGAACCATGCTTGGAAAACAATGCTCATTTTAAACATGGTGGAAGTCAATACATATTAGAATGTATCAAAATGCTTCAGATTTTAGAGAATATGTTGAACATTGAAGTTAACATGTTGAAGAATTTTCTCAAAAGCAAAAGTCATGAAGGTAAAGCATTATCAAGACATGCTTAGTATAACAGAAACATATGAGCATAATGACTTTGCCAATGACCAAGAGATAATCTTGCCTTTTGAATAGAGTCTTGAAATATGTGAACATTCAAGGCAAGAGTATGAATATGCAGAGATAGTTACTCAGAATATAGATGAACACACATGCTGATGTATTTGAGTAACACAAGAAGTACTAGGATTAGTAGACAATAAAGTACAAACTCATTAACCCAAATGATTAGAATTCCATAATATTATCTTAGTAAGTTATTCCATATAATGGTTAATGCACTAACATTTAATGCATTAATGATCATTCATAATAACTTGGAATAACTTAACCAATAAGAATTTATCCAATAAGCATGAGATTTTCACAAATTGAATTTCTTTTTGGAGATAAGCTTGAGGCTCATATAGATAATCAATTTGTTAGATATAAGATCTAACTTAATAAAGAATAAGGAATGAGGAGTTCAAGCATCACATTTAATACCAAAGATCAATATGTGAATGACAGGGAAAACTCAATTGGACCCATTTGAAGCATATCTAACATTCAATATACAATATTAACTTCCAATTTGAAACATTATTTGAATGCAATCAAAGTATGAATATGTTCTCAAAGCATTTGTATGCATTTTCTTAAAACAATGTGAATTGAAATCCAAACAGATTTTACACTTGTGCATTTCAAAAACACAAAACCAACAAAGTTATGCACAAGTTCACTTGTTTGATTATTCACTAACAAATTCATTTATGGTCCATTTAGCAATCTGAAAACATTTTGAAAAGAATATAAATGATTGATTGCTTAATGGAATGCATCATTGGACAAGTATTCAATACCCGAACATGAATTTTATATACACATAGCATAGGGTAAGATTAGATATCACCATAATTTCCTTTGTCCTTGTTGAAGCTTGCTGAGATGAATTTATGTAGGTATCTTATGCTTTGTCGTTCATCATTATCAAGCATTGCTTCTTTAGCTTTCTCAAGTATTTGGATCATCTCAACGTACAGTTGCTTTCTTGAGAAGCTCTCCTTGTTTCTACAATACTATATAATCCTTTTTCTTCCTTGGTATCCAATTTTACTCGGATCCATTAATTGTTAGTATGTAGAAACAAAATCCACATGCTCTAAGAATATAATCAGATTATGATAATTAAGCATAATGAATTAAACACAGCTTTATGCATGAAGGATGTATTTTTTTTTTAATTCATAAAGTGTGGATAAAGAGTTAATCTTATGAACATTGCAAACTATATATGGATAAATCTATCAATTAGATTTTCAGTTTCAAGAATGATTTTCAATGTTCATTTCTATCATTCAATGTGTAAAACCTCAATAAATATTCTATATAATAGAGTAGGAGGTTTTACCAACATGTACTCTTTCCTTAGGTACTTGGAGGATTGGCTTTGCATACCCATTGACTCTTTGGTGTCTGCAAAGTCTTCACAAATGGTATAGACTTCAAGTATCTTCTCTTTGATACTTGAGGGGCTCTCTTCTTCTTGTTCTCCTCAAGATAGTTGTATGGAACTCTATGGTAGTTTGCTCTTGAAGTGGAACATAGTCCTCTTGCTTGTATCCATTGCTTCTTTTGATTTGAAGATGAGGTTGTAGCAATGGCTTCTCCATGAGTTCTCCTAACTAATGTGAATCTTCTTTTAGGCTCGTGAGAGACTCTTGGATTCTTCTTCTTCTCAGTACCTTTATGTCCATTCTCTTTGTAATTTATCTGCACACACAAAGCACTAGAAAGACATTTTGGTACCCACTCATACTTGGGTCCTTGACTATTAGCATTGGACCTTAATTGTCCTTTAGCAACCCAAATAAATTTATTTCTCATATTAGAATTTCTCCTAATATAGCATGTATGAGAAATATGTCCAGATTTTCCACAATAATTGCAAATAATAGGATTATGCTTATCATGAACAGCTTTGCAAGAATTATGTGGATCTAGTGGATGCAATCTCGAGTGATTCATGTTTGTGTGTGCTTTCTTCCCATATGATTTTCCAGCATGATTGAAAACATTTTTGTTTCTCAAAATAGAATCAGTCAATGGTTGAAAAACAATTCTATGTGATTGTTCAAAAACATTTTTCTTATCTACACAAGAAGAATTGGAATCGTTTACCACAAGTGCATCTTGAGCTTTAGATATTGGTTGATCACAATCGTCTATGAGCTCATCTTGGGAATCCTCCTCATCTTGTTCTTTTGTGTTGACTGGACCATGGAAGCGTTCTAAGATTTCTCCTTCTTCATGCTCCACTTCCAATTGTTCATCCATCATGGATACACAGCTTATAGTTTCAAATGAACTGTCAACACTTTCAACTTCAACACAATTGTTAGAAGCATATATAGAATCAAGAGTATCCCAAATTTCTTTAACACTAGAGCAAAACTTGATTTTCTGAAAATCATTTTCAGTTAGAGCACTATATAAAATTTTCATTGCTCTAATGTTCAATGAAAACAATTTCTTTTCTTTTTCTATCCAATCCTTCCTTGGTTTGAAATCAAAAGCATTTGTAAAAACATCCCACATATAAAAATCAGTTGCTTTAATAAAACTAGTCATTCTAGCTTTCCAAAACCAAAAATCAATATCTTTAAAAAATGGTGGAATGGTAAAATCAAAGCCTTCTGAAAACGAAGAACACCCGAAATCAGCCATTGAAACTCTTGAGACGGTTAAGTCCTTTAAACAAGAGCCCTGCTCTGATACCAAATGTAAGTTCCGGCTGAACCCAAGAGGGGGGGTGAATTGGGTGAAGTATAAAAATTTTCATTCATCAAAGTATTTTCGCAATTCAGTAAATTCATCTTGGATATCAAAAGTAAGTTCACAAACAATTGGTAAAAACTCAAATGTAAGTGCTGGAAATGTAAGAGATAAGGGAGAAGAGTTTGCAAACAGATTTATACTGGTTCGGCCTTATCCTTGACCTACGTCCAGTCCCCAAGCCTCACTTGGGATTTTCAATCCACTATCTTTAATCTTCTTGATTACACGATCTGTAACTGAAGCAATCCTCTCTCTAGGATTCACTCCCCCTTACAATCTGTAATCAACTCACTGCTTGATTACACACTCTGTACTCGAAGTAATCCTCTCACTAGGATTCACTCCCCCTTACAAGTTGTAATCAACACAATGTATATCCCACTCAAGATTACCCAATCTTGAGTAACTCTCAGAAAGATAATGTGTTTACAATAAGTTTCCTCTCAAAGGAATGAATAAATGATCACTGAAGTTCAGATACAATTCATTTCACTCTCTAAGCTATTTAGATATGAAAAACAGAGTGAGAATGATGTAGAAGCAGAGTATCAGCATTTTTGCATTATAAACTTGTATCTCCACGTTTTTCTGCTTGAATCCATGTCTTTTATAGGTAGAGAACAATGTGTGACCGTTTTTGACCGTTGTAGGATGAATCAGACCGTTGTAGTTGATTGTCATTAAGTGTGGTCTGCTTCTCTCTCTAAACTCCAACTAATCCATGTGGTAATTTGATCTGAGGTGGCTCTCTGAGAATTTGCCCGTTGGAGATGACTTTACTTGTTGTAGTAAGCATTCTTTAACGTTTAGAAGGCGTGCTCAGATGGATTAGCTGAAAATAGGTTGATTTGCAAAAGTGCATTTAATGCACTGTACACTTTTTGCTTTATGGCTTTGACCTCCAATAATCTTCATCTAATCTTACTGAAATTCACTCAACAAACTTGTTAAACATAGCTAGGAATATGATTGAATGAATTATGGAAGCAATAAGATCAAACAATAATGATTTGCAAATTCGCGTAATTCAAAAATCAATTTTGACCGTTGTATACCGCGGTAAGTTCATCCATACTGCAGTATGGCACTGTGCATAAGTGCCTATACTGCGGTATCCAAAGTCATACTGCGGTATGCAGCTTCCAGAGACAAAAACATCGTGAATTGATTTTGAAAGATATGCTCTATACTGCGGTAAGCAACTAACATACTGCAGTATGCGAGTTTTTGTCAAAGTTGAGAGTCCCCGTGATTGCCCAATACTGCAGTATGCAAACCTATACTGCAGTATGCAATAGTTATAAAATTTGAGAGCTTTCTGTATAAGCCTATACTGCAGTATACATACCCATACTGCGATATTGACTTGCCTTGAAAAACTTGGTTGCTCTCTGGATGGCCCTATACTGCAGTATACAAAGCTATACTGCGGTATTGGCAAGTTTTGAAAAACTCGGTTGCTCTCTGGATGGCCCTATACTGCAGTATACAAAGCTATACTGCAGTATTGACCTGATTACAAAAATCTTTGCTTTCTGTATGGCCCTATACTGCGGTATACGGACCTATACTGCGGTATAGCAACTTCTTGCACTGACTATCAAATTCTGAGGGCCATATCTCTCTGGTCCGAGCTCCGTTTTGGTTCATTCAACTCTTGATGGAAAGCTCTGTGAGTCTACTTTCATATGCCACTGATTTCAGCTCAAACGGATTTGTCGTTTTTGAGATATACTCAAAATACCGAAGCTTGGTCTGGTCTGTGACGTTGATCTTTGTGTCAACTTGAAAAATTCATCAATAATTCATCTGAACTCGTTTGGGCATGAATTTTTTTCACCAATACGTGTTGGGAGTCTAGTTTCCAATGCTTTTGGTTTCGTATCAATCCGACTTCTGGTTTGTGAGATATCATTGAATTATCAGACGTCGCCCGTGCTGAACATGAACAGAGTTGCTGATCACGTTGCATACTGCGGTATATCACTTATATACTGCAGTATGCCTTTGGCATACTTGGAATTTTGGCCTCCGTCTGATCCTATACTGCGGTATAGCATACCATACTGCAGTATACAGTCACTTTTCTCAGCAATGTGCTCTCTGCCTTCTGGATACTCGAGTATCCACTTGCATACCGCGGTATAGCCCTTCTGAACTTCAGTTTTAGCTTTCTGCAACTTCTATATTATCTTGGAGCCTTCTAGCATCAATATAAGAACTTGAATAATTATATCTTCATTCCATTTAGCAAGTTCTTCTTTCTTTAATCTCCAATCTTGACTATTCTTCATAACCCAACTCGTTCTTTCTTCTCTTCTCTTGATCATTCCCAAAATACTTTGATAGCTTCTTGCTTCCTTGACATTGTTTGCAATTTCTTCTTTTCATTAATCCCTTATCTCCTTCTTGATTAATCTTCTTTATAATTCAACTTAAACTAATCTACATTAAACATAGTAGTTAGTCAATGTAGGAGATATATTATATAAACTTTTTGCTTCTATATTAGACATCATCAAAACTAATCATAATCAACAGACACCTATTCTAAATATCAATTTTTCAAAAAACTTGTCAGAAAAACTGGAAGAATGGAACTTTCAGATCCACATGTTAAATATGCCTCTCATTTTGCTTTTAACAAAGTTGTAGCCTACCCAGGAACTTCACCAGACCTGATAAAGATTTTATATCAGTATGGAATGTTACATGCAATTTATTTGCCTAAAAATAATGATCCTCAGGAAATTAAAGAATTGCCAGTAGCCTTGCAAGAAGCAACTAAAGTATATGTTAGCATTGCAACACAATACACTGTGTATATCAGATTTTATCCTACAGTTGCAGAAATTACACCAGAGAAGTTTTATCCTTCAATTACTTTAATCAAGTTTGGAACGACCAAGAAGCCCATAGAAACTGATGCAGAAGTTAAAGAAGACCTTGAAGAAGACGAGGAATTTCAGAACAAGATGTGTAATATTAGAGCACAAAATTATCATATTATTTTTCAGGAAATGACCAGAGCTATTAACACTAAAAAGCAATGGGTTTATTGTTGCGGTGTAATAACAATAATTGTAGCACTTGGAAAAACTTCACATAATCAGCCTCTGTTTGTACAATGGTATGACCGGCTGAGAAACAACAAGATGGAAAATTCAGAAAAGACGAAGAAGAAGATATGTAATATTTTGGCAGAGTACTCTAATCACAGGTGTAAGTATTGCGAAGAAAGAGAAAGAGCCATGCAAGATATTGAAGATCCGGAAACAGATCTCAGTGTCCTTTGAAGATTCGAAGACAAATGGAAGACGACAAGGAAAGAGCTTGCCGACACTAACAAAGTGCTGACAGGCTAGTCTAGAAAGCAAAAGAAATGCAAGATAGCCATGCAACGTGTTCGGTGAAAGTTTTGCCGACAATGTACGAAATGTACAAATTTGTATTTTTAAAAAAAAAATCACAAAAAGACAAAAGCACAAAAAGATGAAATAGTAAATAGTGTCATGCTTTGAAAAATTTGCAATACTTCAGACGCATGCAACTTTCATGTACGAGCTTTTCACCTTTATGTCTTAACTATTATTATTATGTCTTGTAGAAATATTTCTTATGCAAGAGTTGTATCATACTAGCATAGGAAATAGTCGGTAGGAAGTCTGTCTATAAAAGCCTTGTAACTCTTCATTGTAAAACACACCAATATCCCGAGCTTGAAGCATCACTCATATTACTCTCTTGTACACACTTGTCTTGAGAAATAAAATCCAGCAGTTTAATTATTTCTTTCTTTGAGCAATATTTCAAACTTCTGTGGAACACATTTAAGGTATAAGCTTTTAACTTTCTTTGGGATCAAATTAGGGAGTAATATTATCAGCAATTTATTAGTTATAGTCCTATAAGACACACATGGTTATTTGTTCAAATAAGGCTAAGGTTTGGTTATGATCATATAAGAGCCATAAAATTAAGTTTTAGATTACGCCTCCAATAGGAAACGAAGGAAGGCTGTGCTGAGTATGGTCTGAAGGATGAAGGTCTGAGAGACGTGTTACTCTCTGTAAAAGTATTCCTGTATGAAAGAGGACAGGTATCTTTCCATGACCCGGATCATATTTGGTCAATCCGTGAAGCTTGATGGTTGGTTATAGTATTGTCATACCCATATCTTCTCTATATTTGAGCATATAACCTGGTTGTTCGCTTCTATGGTATGTGTGTGTGTATATATATATATATTATTTAGATTAAGTTATATGCTAGCTACATCCTAAAATTTTTTTCACACCTAGTATATCAAATTAATTAATTTCAAGGATACTGGCGTTACAGGAAAAATATTTCGGAATGCATAATTGAAAATTTATTAATTTGATATAGTAGGTGAAAAAAATTTCAGGATGTAATATATAATTTAATCCAAATATATATATATATATTGTGATCACCCTAAAATTAGAGGGATGAGCACATAAGGTGCACGTAAGAAATATGCACCTAATGTGAATCTTCCCATATATGGCAATGAGGCTAGAAAGATCATTAGTAGAGAGGATAAACAGAAGGAAGGGGGGGGGGGAGTAAAGAAAGTGAGAGGTGAGATAGTCACCCTGCAAGAAATAATAGGTGATGAAATTTGTCTATTAAAATTTATAAGTTACTGAAGAAACTCACTAGAGTGCCATTGAAATCCATTTGCCAAGGAATTAAACTCATTTTGGTCATCACTACTGTTAAAAAATTTCAAGAAATTTTGTCAAATGCTTTGGAGAAATTCACTTTGATAGCTACTAGCTTTTTGTACATGATATTTGCAGCCAACAAAATATTATAAAATAAAGGATTAAGGTGCAAAAATGCACATGAGCTTTTACCCAAGATGCACCCAATACCATATATTTTTCGGAGGTGTAAAAATGCACATGAGCTTATAAAACCAAAGCAAAAAATGCTCATGCTGTTAAAAGAGGTTAACCTCTATTAGTGTGATCCACATTATTTAAAAAATAAAAATGTCTACAATTTTTTAATACCTCTTCTGCCCTTCACTTTACCCTTCCAACCCTCCACCTTCTATGTCTTCCTCCAGCTTCCTCACCGCCACAATGGAGTGTGGGAAGATGAGGCTCGCTAGAGATGGGGAAGGAACGATGATGATGGAAGAAAAGCGAAGGTGACAGTGATGAAGTGTAGCTCGATGGGTGGTGTTGGCGGTGAGTGACGAGTGGTGTGGGTGCAATCATCTTTTACTCAAGCTCCAAAAACCCATACCTTCTTTCCCACAAAATCGTGGCCACGCTCTCTTTCCCAGCTGGAGGTGGCGAAGTAAGGAAGGGACGGTGGTGATGGTGGTTGTTCTGAGTTCTCTGCCTCTCTTCCAATTCTCCAACGCAGCTGAGGAAGGTGATCGGAGGAAAGTCTAATCTATTGTTGATTTTAAAGTGTAATCCTAGCCATTGGTTGTGTAACTTGGAGAAAAGAGACTCAGCACTCTCGCCACTTCATTTCACCACTCTATGGATGTTCGTCATAGATGTTTTCAACTATGAAACCGAAATTTTACCTTGGAAGAAGTAAACCCAGAAGGAGGTGGGCGATTCACGGCTGGCTTGAATCTCACAGTCTTTGGTCTAATGGCTAAAATTGTAGCTTGAGAAGATTCAGCAGATGGATAGGCATTGATGGCACTTGCAATGCAAGTAGCTCGGAGAAGGATTTGAAAGGGGGGCAAGTAGGCCTTTAAGGTATTGGTTTTGCAACAACTACCCTTTCTACTTCCTTAACATCCATCCTCAATTGCTAAGTTTTTTCTTCAAGGGTTGATCTTTTTTGAAATTCAAAACTCCTAGCTATGGATGCTGAAATTGAGTAGAAATAAAACTTCTTATGACAGCAATTTCTGTTAGTTTAGCTCCAAACAAGCCCGAGGAGAAAACAAACTTCTACACAGGTGGAGAGTTGCAGAGGATAAAGATTGGGAGGGAGATGGTGTTTTTTTGAGAAGAGGGGCATTTTGATATTTTTATAATGTACTTAAGATATATTAAAATAATTTAATTGTGATGGTATTTTTATATTAGTTTTACAAGTTCATGTGCATTTTTGCACATCTAAAAATCATATGGTACTGGATGCACCTTAGATAAAAAGTTTATGTGTATTTTTGCACCTTAACTCTAAGATAAATCTACCATTTATAAAGACTTTTTGAGGAGGGGGCAATAAACCTATTAAGAAGTTTGAGTCTATTGCTTAAATTTTTTTGGATATAATCTTATAAATGGTATCGCACAGACTTACAGGTTGACAATCGTTGAGCATTCTGGGCTTTGAATTGAACCCTTAAGGGGTGAGAATGATATGAATCATTAAAAAATTTCAAGACATGATCAAAATACAAAAACATTGAACCAATAATTTATGACTCTTTATTTTCCAAACCAAAGACTAGTGTTAGTTATTGTAAGAAATGCATAAAATTATTACTCCTTAATTATTTGACTAACAATGGCATGAAAAAGTTTATTATGTTCCTCTTCAACCTTCCATTTGAATTTTACTCGTTGTTCCTTATAATTGTGTTCACCTTCATATAAAAACTCCATTTGGTGCTACTTTTCCTAGATTAATGAGAAAACCAACACCAACAATAGAAGAGTCAATCATTTTCAGGTAAGTGTTTTATTTCTGCTTCGAATTTATAAGAAATCATATCAAGTAGTATTAGCTATGATAAGTAAGGATAAGGTTATAAGCCATGAAATAAAGGTTAATTAATACTATATTAATATATTTCTATCAATTGGCAGCATAATGGTCCCGTAGCTCAGTTGGTTAGAGCGTTGGTCTTATGAGCCGAAGGTCGCGGGTTCGAGCCCCGCCGGGACCATTTTTATTTTCAATATTTGTCAACCAATCAAAACTCTCCACATTCGTAAACCACATAAATATTGCATATTCCCGCCTGTACAAGATCCCAATGTTTAAACTGATCTTTTTTTTTTTTTTGTTCAGAAGTTTAAACTGATCCAAATCCCTAGTCTGGTCACCTCAATTAATTAATTAACAAAGACTCTTGTTTTCGATTTCGTCCACTAATAACAACTTCCTTGAAAATCATATTAAATTCCATTTCTATACGCGTATTGGTCAAATCCAAAACAACGCCCAGAAACGAAGGGAAAGCAACCCATTGCCAACAAAATGTTGCCACGGTTCGTTCTGCTGTCGCTGTGCCCTCTCTGTGTGGAATTCTTCAAATCTAACAACCTATTGCACTTCATTTACGCTCTCGACTACAGTAAACATTCATCACGACTTCTTTAGATGGAGAAAGTCTCTTTCTTTCCCCTACATCATCAAATGGGAAAACTTAAAGCTGGTATTTGGGCCATGCCAGTCCACATTCTTCACCGAACCTTTATATTTTCTTTTTTCTTTTGTTTTTTCCCCTTCGTACTCTTTCTCTCTCTCTATCTTTACTGGGTTTTGCTTCTCTTGTACTTCTAATGATATTATTGTCTACTCCTTTTTCGTCCCAAATCTAGGTTGCCCACCTTTAGGAGAAGGGTCTTGTTGCCTTTGGCATTTTGCGGCTTCTTATCTGGTATGTCATACCCAGATGCTGTTTTGTTTGTCTTTGCAGTCCTTGGGTTCTTTGTTATTCTGGGAATTTTTGCATATTGATGGCTGAGAAGAATCAGACATGCTCTGTTTCCAGGACTTGATTTGTTGATCCATATTTTTGTAGTTCTGTGTATAGATTTCCGTATGGACTTGATGTGGAAGGAGATATTATTGTTGTTAGTGTGAAGTGAAGGACGTTGAGAGTAGTCAGAGATTGGTTTAATTGTTATGAACCATGTGTATAAGGATAGTAGCTAATTTGTATACAGAATTATAGAGTCAATAGAATGAATGAAATAACATTCCTCTGTTATTCATCTTCTCTCTTGATCATCTTTTTCTTTTTTTTCTTGATTCAACTTCTTCACTCCATGGGATCAGAGTCTGTCAGCCAGTGCGTATTGTGATAGCAAGACAGTAATGCATATAGCTGCAGATCTGGTATTCCATGAAAGGAATAGATATTCATTTCATAAAGGCGAGTCAGCATGTTTGAATCAAAGAGCAGTTAGCAGACATATTGACAAAAAGCCTTAGAAAGAAGATGACATCAGAATTTGGTTTCCATGTGGACAGTGTTAAGAGTAGTTAGATTAGTTATTCGAGTGTAACTGCCATGATTATGAACCATGTATATAACAATTGTAGTTAATCATTACAAGTGGACAAGAGTGAATGGAATGATATTCCTCTCTGATTTATCTTATCTCTCAGTCATCTTTCATCTTCTTCACTATATTTACTTCTTGTAGCACTTACAGAATAAATTGGATACATTTTGGTGCCAAATCTAGCAGCCTAGATAGCTTAGAATAATATTTATTTTAATTTATTAATTCGGTTTAAAAATGTGCAATATATGTCTTCTTCTTTTTTTTCTTTTTTCTTTTTTTTTTTCTTTTTTTTAATTCTTATATGTTACATACTATGTTATAGTTGGACTGGAGTATGATTCTCTGATCTTTTGTAATTGGTAACAGGATCTAATTTAAAGTATGTTTCTTCTAGGTGCAAGATAACATGCCATTTTTATGATGGGGGACTCTATAAATTCGCATTATATATAGTGAGCCGATGTGATTTTGTGGGTATGTTTGAATTTCTGCATAAAAATATGCATATGAATTTGCTTGTTTATGGGTATATTTGAAACATAATGCATCATTGGCACAGGGAAGCAGGCGTAAACATTCGGACTTGATTATAAACTCCTTATGTTACACAAGAATATTCAATCTTTCTCACTATTGCTAATGAGTATTATATTCATTTTAAACACCCTCAGGACTCTTCACATCAAGAATGGGTTCAGGAAATTGGTTTAAGTTAATGATTTGCTTTGGAAAGACAAAAGGCAAATCAAAGAAAGCAAAGGTACAGCGTGCTTCCTGTCAATCTTAAGCTTCATCATTGCCATGTTCTCTGAAATGAGCAATGTTTTGTGAAAGCAGAGTTATGCATGAAATAAAAAGTTAATTTGAGTTTGGCCGGATACATTTCATATTAGGGACGATAAATGTTTTCTGAAACAAGTACTTGAATCACTTTATCAATACCTGGGATGGAACAATGCTGTTTGTTACTAAAATGTAGTAAAATTTATTTTGCATCTGAGGCTTCTATGACCAGAAAATTTCTGTCCATATCTGCTCACACTTTGAGACAGGGATCTCTAGCATCAGGGAAACCCAGTGCTGTGAAGTCAAATCATAGAGGAAAAGGTTCTAGTGCTGTAGAAAATGGTACTAAAAGTGGAAGTCGTGTGTTACGTGGGATCTCAATTGAAACCATTGCAGCAACAAGAATCCAAACGGCATATCGAGCTTGTAAGGTATGTAAAGTTGAAATTATTGCAGAATAGAAGTTTTAAACAGCTTGGAACCTCCAACCTGAGTTCTCAGCAGAATCCTTAGTAATTATGCCTTCCTTTCCCTTTTTTCATTATTATGATATATTTCAGTTGTTGTGCCCGTGGCGTACCAACTAGGTAGGTTCATGATTAGACCTAAGAGATTACAATGGCATCAAAAAAATCTATCAATACTCATGCACTGTACCATGCAGGCTGATATCACTGCCATTTGAAAGAAAATGTATAATAATCCATATCACCTCCTACAATCACCACTCACCAGTAATATGAACTTTTCTTAACTGTATGATGGCAACTGAAAATTTACCAATCCTCTAAAATAGATATATAGCCTCTTTAGTCATCATCATACTGACCAGACAAGCATACCTTTTAATTCTTAATGTGCCTGGTTTAAATTTCGGGACCATCTGTTTGGCTTCTAACTTCAACCAAACAAAATATCTAAATCTTTTTGGTCATGTTAGACGATTAGTCATGATAGACAGAATGAGGAGTGGGGACTTATACAAAAGCACTTTGTTGGCAGATCATGATATACATATGGATGCGCATCAAATTCATTCTTGTTTAGACTTAGGGACATTGTGTATTTGGTGTCCAGCGAGGACTCCCATATCCATTTGGGCAAAATAGTGCATTTTAAAACACCATGTCTTTATTGTTAGCAACTTAGCATGTTGGTATCTTTTGGAGATATTGTGTTGAAGCACATGTACAACCTGCTTCTGGACCTATCTCGGCAATAAATTTGAATAGATAAACTTGGTGAAGATGGGTTGGAGCAGCAATCCATTCAATTAGTGAGGTTAATTTTGAAAGGAAATTTTTTGCCATCATTTCACGAATTCACAGGCTCCTTACTAATTGGAATGGTGACAGCTATTTCAAAAATTTAGATGGAAAATCCTATAACATAAGGTCATAAGGTGTATATATATTCACAAGCACCTCACACACACACACACACTCTTGCTTGCATAACGTCCTCACTGGTATAAACCCCTGTTATTTCTCAGCTGCTGGTTTTTGTCTGAACTGCTGTTTTTTCACCTTCTAGGCTAGAAAATCTCTTCGTCGGTTGAAAGGGTTTGCGAAATTAAAAATCGTGATCCAACGTCAGTCTGTTAAAAAGCAAGCTGATACAACTTTAAGTTACCTTCATGAATGGAGCAAGATACAGAGCGAGATTAGAGCTCGCCGAATCTGTATGGTGACAGAGGACAGGGTCAGACGGAAGAAGCTATTGTCACAACAAAAACTTGAGGCAAAACTCCATGATCTAGAGGTAACTTTTCCTTCTTTTGTAGTTTGATGGCTGAAAAAATTTATCACTGACTAGTTAATAGCGCTGGCATCGCCTCACGTGACCTTTATACAAATCCATTCAGTTACTCTGTTCAGTTACGTACAGGTTGAATGGTGTGGAGGTCCTGAAACCATGGAAGAGATCCTTGCAAGGATACATTATAGAGAAGAAGCAGCAGTAAAACGAGAAAGAGCCCTGGCATATGCCTTTTCTCATCAAGTATGTTATAATTAATCTTTCTACAAAACAAGTCTCACAATCACTTTGTTTCTCTACATTTATCTTCAGTTCAAATCACATGCAAATCTTATGAATCATTAATTTACAGTGGAGATCCAACTCTAGTCAGAACCAAGGGCTGGGAAATTATGAACTTAACAGAGGAAACTGGGGTTGGAGTTGGAAGGACCGCTGGATCGCCGCTCGCCCATGGGAAAGCCGTGTCACCAACACGCCTCTTAGAAAGGCTCAAACTAAGCAAGCTAGCAAGGTTCTGAAAGACAAGAACTCCACAACACCTACAAGTGCTGTTTCAGTGAAACCAACAGCTGTTTATCCAAAAGCTAGGAGATCGTCTTACTCATGAACACATGAAGGAAAGCTATATATACTCAGTATGCTAACAAAGCACAAACACACAAATCATATATCACTGAAAAAAGAAAATAAGCATAATATTTATTTAAATATGGTCACTCCCTGCTTCTGTATATACAGATGGAAGTCCTTTTGAGTATGATTGGTTGGTTCATTGTTTTTGTTTCTTGTATTTTCTTCCTTAATAATGTTAATTTAAAGGACAGACAAAGAGTCAATAGAAGAGTTCCTTCCCCCCCCCCCCCCCCTAAACCCCGTTTTGCTAATCTTCTTGTTAATGAAATAATATTTCTTGTGGCATTTACATTTGTACTCAATTGGGAAATACAGATAGATAACAGTGCATCACTTCATCGGATTTATTTTTTGTTTTAGAAATATAAAAATTTAAACTTTTGGATAATTTTTTAGGGTGTGTTTGGTTGGAGGAGAGGATATATGCTCCTTCTCCTCATTTGGTTCAAAATTTTGGAGGGGAGGGGAGCCCAAACCATCCTTCCCTTTCAAAACATCTATTTTGGCTTCCCTCCAAATTAGGGCTTTTTGTGGAGGATCAAACCCAAACCGACCAGGTCAGCCCAGAAACTAGCGACTTAGCCATGAAACCAGTCCAGATAGGCCTATAACCTAGACTTTTGTGTGACTTAGGGTGACCCAATCTTGACCTGGTTAACCCATACGAGTTGCTAAGTTGACACGGTTACCTTTTAAAAAATTTAACATTTTCTATGGGGTAAATGACAATAATAGTCAAAATTGATAATTTTTGTGTTAATGACTATTAGTTTAATAATTAAGGGATTGTAGGTATGAATATTTTGTTATCATCTATCTATTTTGATAATTTATTAGGGGCAACATTTATGATTATTGATTATAGTGTCATTGAATGATCAATTGATACTAGATGCCAATATGTTAAAGAAATTGCAAAGAAAGTTAGATAAGTATTTGATTATTTTGTCAGTGATTCAAGGCATTGGACTAATTTTGAATGGTATGATACTATGATAAAAACTTAAATTATTTTTTAATTTTTAATTTTCCGCCAATCTGACCTCAAGTTAACTTTAAGCTGATCTGCTGACTCTTGAGTCTTGACTCATTGCCTCGATCGATTTAGAAGCTGATCCGGGTTTGGTAAATATGCTAAACTAACCTTAAAACTTTTATCAAAAGTGAAAAGTAACCATAAATTATTTTTTGGAGCAAAAATAATCATAAACTTTCAAAATTAGGACAAAACTATTAAACCAAACTCATTTCTGTCTATTATTATGAGAAAAATAATCTTTTGGCCCTTAAAAGTTTAACTCACTTATGGGCTCGTTTTTTATAGCAGTAGTAAAAGTGACTTTTGTTTCTGCTGAACTTTTTCTAATGGATTTTCTTTGTTATTAGACTTTTTCTAATGTGATTTGTGTTTGAGATAATGTTAACAAAAGTGACTTTTTCCCTGATGGGTACTTGTTTGACATAGCTTTTGAAAAAAATAATTGAGATGGAAAATGATTGAAAAGGGCATGAAATATATATATATATATATATATATATATATATATATATATATATATATATATATATATATATATACACCGTATAAAATGTAGTAATTTGAGGAAAAAAATTATAATTAAATAGAAATTTCTTATATAAAATAGTAAAATTATCATTGAAAAAATTACAACACAATGAAGTGCTTAAATAAACTTATCCCCTACAAGTTGGTTTCTGATTTGATTAAGAAAACGGTCTTTTTTGTTGAGAAGACACTGTGAAGCCACCAGAAGACCCAACAATGAGTTTCAACCAAAAGGCCACATCAACCCTAAAAACCCATCAAATAATGATATCATCCCAAACACCCAATTATCATATTTTCACATCAGATTTTATATATATATATATATATATATATATTCACATCAGATGGACCTTTTCCCCCATTAAATACCACCCAAACACACCACTCAGTTCCTGAATTTTTGACTTGCTTGCAACTCAGTCCATGATGTTTTAAAGTCATACTATAAGGTAAAAATATGTAAAAATATTGTTAAAAATTTCTTAGGTGGATTTTAAATAAATTACAAAATAAAAAACAATGTCCTCATCCATGTTAACTCACATCCCCCTCTACCTTTATTTTCCAAAGACCTTGCTGGGTGACAAATCCTTACTTTGTTATATATTTTCAAACTTTATTTGGGAATTTTGTCATAATAATTGAGCTTAAAATGTGTTTTAAAAAAAAAAGAAAAAAAAAGACCCTATGTTTAATGAATATAGCAACGTTGATTAACCCGATTATTACATAATGAACATTCTTCAGAACGAATCAGCCAATTAGCCCTAGAAGCATGAATTCTCACTATCTTGTAATCGTTAACAATTGAACTGAACCCAAATCCTGTAGCGCTATAACAATAGTCAGGAATATTAACGGCTTCGAACACTTGTCTGACCTCTCTAGTAGCTAGATTTCATAAGAAAATGGATGCATTATCATATTTGAAATAGAGCAAACCATTAACGGAACCCAGGATCGTAACACTGGACAAGGAACCGATAAGAGGTGCGCTTTGAGTGTTAAAAACTTGTATCTTTGAAATTTGATTAGAGATTTTATCGGAAGCCGTTTGAGAATGTTTGAGAATGTTTCCGATGATATCCTCGGGAAGAACTGGCTCGTCGCTATCCATTAGCACCTACCTCATAGGACTCAAGTCGGTAGAACACAACTATGACACAGAAGGTTTGCCAATCGAAGATACGCTAGAAATAAAAGGGTTATTCCGGGAGGAAGAATAGAGTTGCGCCGTGGTTATGATTTATCAATACTTGAGTTAGAGTTGGGGTTAGTATTGATAAAACTGTCTAGCCCGGGGTCCTATCATGACTAGACCTCGGGCGAAACTCGGTCTGATCTGATCCATGGACATCCCTAATCAATATCAACAACGAAAGACAAAAAGGAAAATAATTGTCAAGTCCTAATGTCCATAAAAAATTCACTACTACAAATATGGGTTTTTACTTTTTACTACCCTAAGGATGTCCCTATCTTAAAAAAGGAAGCAACAAGTAAACACAGTAGCATTTTTGTAATTATATTTAGGTAATTTTATTTTGGGCATCCCAAAACTACAATTTGGGACTCCAAAAATCAGGAAAAAAATTTTGACGGGCAATTTTTGAGAGGAAAATTTTTTTGGAGTCCCAAATTACAATTTGGGACTCCAAAAATCAGCAAAAAAAAATTTGACAGGCAATATTTTGGGAGGGAAAATTTTTTCCCAAACAAAAATCAGGAAATTTCACAGGCAATTTTTTTTTGGAGATATTGAAGATTTAAAAGCTCCGTAGAGTGATCTGATTCTCAAACAAATTCAGCCCTAGCTAGTACCATTGAGAGAACACGAGTTGCGAACGTACCTCACTAACTCTGCCTGAAACCCAGATCTGTTTCTCACAGCCTCTTCCCGCCATCTCCTTTCAACTTTTCTCCGATTTTGGCCTCTTCTCCGAGCACCGACAACGCAACCACCGAGGTCAAGCACAGCCCATCCTCAGCCCATACTGCAACCGGCAGCACGTGCGACCTCCCTGCATACACAGATGGCCTCCACGATCCTCGAGATCTGGAGGAAGTTGTTCGTATACTCGGAGCCCCCATCGTTTTCGCTGCAATTGAAAGTTCCCCCTATCATTTTCGCTGCTATCAAAAGGTCGAGCCCCCTATCGTTTGTGCAAATTTAAAGCAGCCATTCGCCGCCTTGCCTATCGCCACCTTGAGTTCGTCAACCTCTCCTCGTTGCATTCACTTGATCAGCCCACCAAGACCCTTCTGCAGGTGTGTGATTTGCTTTCATGTGCTCTTCAGATAATAGCCAAATTTCGGTGTTCCTAAAAATTTATTCTTCGCATTGTCGTTCCTAGAATCAGTGCCATATAATGATCCATAAAAAAGATTGAGAATGGAAAACAGAACAATGGAGGAAAAGGAATCTAATCATCTTTGTCTTCTGCTTTTTTTGTTTTGTTTTGTTTTGGGTGAGCTTAGTTGTGGATGCTTGTTCAGGAATCCCTTGGTGGGTAATCTATTGTTTAGGGAAAGAATCGCACTTTCTAATTAGGCTCGGCAACAAAAAATTATCCTGCTCATATCTATTTAGTAGGTATTAGTAGGGCAATTTTTTTTTTTTTTTTCGTTTTTAACATACAGAGGGTAGAACAATATAGTAATAGGTGAAAGCAATTTCCGCAGGATTTATTGAGAAATGGAGATGCGTGCATATTTCAATATTAGTAGTTTTTGGTAGGGTTCATATTCGGTGTAACGAATTGACTCCTCCCGTAGATTGTAGGTTATTTGGTAAAGTGGTTATCTTAAGACATAGTGTCTTTAATGGGCAATGGCTTTGAACCATTAAATAGATGACTTGATGAATTATGTGACCCATGGCCTTGCCTCACAAAAAGATTCCAATACACCCCACTTGAACCCCACAAAAAAGAAAAAAAAAAAATTTCCAGCAAGGCAGAGTAGTGTGGGTAGTTCTAGAAGAATAGCTTTGTGGTTCAGATAGAGGGAAAAATGTAAAAAAGGTTTTTGTTTGAGCTACAATAACCTAACTAACACCAAACACTTTCCTTATGACTCTTATTGTATGAATGATATGATGAGTGCGTGAGTTATTGTAAAAGAATTTTGTTCTCTCTTATTTTCTATATTAATTGCTCCCTTTCCCCACAAAAAAGTACTCCTATTTATGTCTTGGCATAATTTCTTTCCCAAAATAACATGATTTTGGAGTATTGACTTGTACACCCACACACACGCACCACATACCACTTTGGTATTACTTTTAGATTTCCACATAGCCAAAATAACATGATTTTGTTCTCTCTTGTTTTTTTCCATATTGTGAACTGCCATTACTTTTAGATTTTAACTAGCAGATTTAGTATTTCTTCAAATTACCTATACTAAGAGATCATTCTATTCTAGTAGCTAGTGTCCTATGAGATTGACTGTGTTCATTCTCAAAAGTTAATGTTGCTGCTGAACGAACAGGTGAGCAATGCTAGTGGCTATTTAGAGAGCGTATAGTTTGATTGCAAGTTTGGCTATTTCTATTGCAGGAGTATCTTACTTCAGAGATTGTTTCTCATTATGTAATGCATGGGACAAGTGTGGCTGATGTAAAACATGTGATTACTGTTCTGAAGAAAAAAGATGATGACCTGGCAGGCATTTTTGTAGAAGCACTTAAAAAGGTCAGACTTGTGACAAATAAAGTGATTAGTTGGTTTTCCTTGGATGCTGCACATTTTTCTTGAAAACCTGTTAAATTTTGTTAAGATCTTTGTTACTCCTCTTTCTTCTCGGATGAATTTCCCATTATAGTGTGGCTCTTCCCATTTTCCCTTTATCTGTGCTCTTGTTCTGCACTGAATGGACAAATTTGAGTGTGCCTTCATGTTCTTCTTAGTTTCTCTATCTATACCATCATTTTGAGGTTTCTTTGACCCTTAGGGTAAATTTGGTTTGAAGGGAGGGGAGGGGAGAGAAAAAAAAGGGAGGGAGAGAAAAATTTTGTGGGGCCCATTACACACAATTTTGATCCCAATTTCTCCTCCCCCCATTTTTTTCCCCTCCCCTCTCCTCCTATCCCCTCAAACCAAACTTACTCTTACAGATTTTTTTGCACAATGATGAGGTTGAAAGAGAATCTTTAAACTTCCCCTGTGCTTTACTCAGTAATGTTGAATAAGCCTCTTGAGTAGTTTTTGTTAGGCTGTCCATGTTTGAACTTAAGTGTTTATAGCTTGTTAAATTACGTTGAGTTCATTGCTAAGTGTATATAGCTTGTTAAATTACATTGAATTTATTGCTAGAAATTAGGTGTTATACTATTGCAAACTCGTAGGAATTTTTGCCATTTAATTGCGGGGTAGTGACAAAAATGCAGCAGGGTTATTAAAAAGAAAACTTTACTTACGGCGTCCCAAAATAACATTTGGGACTCCTTAAGTATGATTTAAGGAGTCCCAAAATAATTTTGGCACTCTTTAAGTCATACTTTTGGAGTCCCAAAATTACATTTAGGACTCCAAAATTGACACTTAATGTACTCATTTTGTACGTGATTTTATTTAAGGAGTCCCAAAACTAGTTTGGGACGCCAAAAATGAAAATTTTCTGCGTCTTTTTAATAGGCATCACTTGAATAAGGAACGTTAATTGGGCTTATTTTGGGACGTTAAAAACGTTTTTTCTAGTGGTGATTTTTTTAAAAAAATCTCATACCAAATTCCCTCTTCAAAAAGACACTTAATGTAGGGATTGCATTATGATTAATTCGAAATGTGAAGTTACTAAATTGCCTTGACCTAGAGAAGTTATAAAATTTCATAAGTTAATGTTTCAGCTTTCACAAATGCATATACAAATTTTGATAAGTATTTATGCTTATTTTTTCAACTACCTAAACCTACTTTAACAACTAGATTTTCCTACGCGGAGAAGTTATAAAATTTCACAAATGCATATGTGAATTTTGATAAATGCTTATACTTATTTTCACAACTGCATGAACCTACTTTAACAACTAGATTTCCTTACCTCGAAAATACTCAACTTTCACAAGTGCATATATGAATTTTGACAAGTTATTATGTCTATTTTTACAATTGTATGAGCTTACTTTAACAACTAGATTTTCCTACCTGAACAAGTTATGACAAGTTATTATGTCTATTTTTACAACTACATGAGCCTACTTTCAAGGAGTTTTTTGTAATTGTTTAAAGTTCAAGAAGTTTTATGAAATTAATAATTTATACAGGATAGTACGTGCCATCTCATAATTTATAAAGGATACTACGTGCCATCTCATAATGTGACATGATGACATTTTCTATTAACAAGATAATAATCACTTAATGGCGATCGTTAATGGTTAAAAAAAATGTCAAGGGTTAAATTTAAACATTGAAATATCAATGTGGTTATATATAATTGACCCAAAGTTCATGCCTTTTTTTTATTATTATATCATGATGTATTGATTTGATAATGATCACAAACAGATCAGTTATATATCGTGATCTATTTCTCATGAAAATTATTGGAAAACCTTTTTTTCCCTTGGATATAACACAATCCCAAAAGACATAGCAGCGGCCCGGTCACACGTAACCCCATCACCTCGAGTGATTCTATATAGAGAGAGATAAACATTGGTACGCTCATATGACTGCTTTGGCGACCTACCAAAGAGTGGAGTTGACGAAGGAATGCTCATCATGGATGAGTACGATGATGGTGGTGAGTTATTTTCTACTCTTAAAGATTCTTAAATTTAGTTAACAGATAACGGTAGTTTGTTTGATATTGCGCAGGAATTATAAGATCAAAGAGAATTCATCCCCCTGCTGATACCTCCTGGAAATAAATCCATATTCATCATTTGCTAATAATTGGGGTCAAGGATATGTTTCTTCTCGTTTTCGTGCTGCTGGCTATGTCTGGTGATTATGACCAACTCTTCGAGTTTTCTTCTTAATTAATTAATTTCCCTGATTGAAATAATTTAATTGTTAAAGGGAATCCAAATCTGTTAATTTTCTTCTCTCTTTTTTAGGAATTTTGTTTTGTTCCCACTTGGAAAGAACCAAGAGGGTGATTGTATTTCACTCTACTTAGAAATACAAGAAACTGAGAATCTTCCTATTGATTGGGAGGCCTTGGTTCATTTTAAGTTCTTTGTTCATGATCAAATAAACGACAAGTACTTGGTGATTCAAGGTACATACCTTTATGTATATATGTATGTGTGAAAGACTATATATATATTACTCACTCCCTTTCTTTTTTCCTCTGATTCTATTCATGGGGTAGAGAGAATAAATTTAATAAAACTTTAAGGTTTTTCTTGTTCTCTGTTATAAAACCAGAGGAAGATATGAATGATGGCTTTCGAAGCTTGATGTATTATTAATTATTGTTAATGGCAGATGTAAGAGACGATTTGAAGCGTTTTTATCCAGCTAAGAGGACATGGGGATTTGATGAACTGCTTCCTATGCAGACATTTGAAGATATCAATAATGGATATCTTGTAAATGATTGTTGTCTCTTTGGAGCTGAGCTTTTTGTCGTACAAAGAACTGGACGATGAGCGTGTTAAGTCACGGACGCCTGCTGAGAATAGTTATAAGTTCACATGGAAGCTTCACAACTTCTCCACAATCTCCAACCCGGTTAGGTCACAAGTATTCACTACTCTTGAAGATGAAAACATCAAATGGTATCTACCCACTATTTATTTTTTTTAAAAAAAAAGGTAGAGGGAAGATTTTTTTTGTTTTTTTGGTTATATTTATTAAATTTTTAACATAAACATATAATTTTACTCTCGTTAAAGTGTATATGAGATCGGGGTCGAATTAGAAAGTTCTTACATTTTAAAATAGAGTTAATCAGATTTAGTGTTGTTACACACTTATATGAGGCCCTTTAATGAATGACCCAATAAGGGACAATCTACATGATTTAGATATGGCGGCATAGCACTTGGGTTTAGAGGCATAAAGGCCTATAATTCTAAACTATATCCCTACATCCCTACAGATAAACTCTATAAATAAGAGGTAATATTACCATCAATTTGACGACGACAGCAAGGCCCATTTTCTGGTTCAACGTTTCAAGGACATGGGAAGCAAAGTCGACGGTGGGAATATTACCATTCAAGCCTATGGAAACGTCACCCTGATTTAGAACAAGGTCTTCTTCCTCTACTTCAGTAGGCATGGGCTCTGAGTTTAGCAGCTTTTCCTTAAACGACGGCACGTTTGGAGCTGGAGCATCCGCCCCCTCACTCGTATGGAAATCCTGCTCAGGTGAGTTAGCAACGAGCAGGGGAGACTCCGGGACGACTTCAGGAACAGGGGAGATGGGCTCGACAATAGCAGAGGAGTCCATAGAGACGCTCTCATCTAACTTTGCTCTTTTGGTGGAATGATCGGCATCAGGGTATGGGGGGGACTCGGATTTCAGGGAAGAGTCTAATGGAACAGTGTGCATCATGGTGATTGGAAACAGGGGGCTAGAGAGAAGGAGGAGCTTCTCACTCTAACCAGGACCCATTTTGAAAAGTACAATCTACATGATTTAGATATGGCGGCATAGCACTTGGGTTTAGAGGCATAAAGGCCTATAATTCTAAACTATATCCCTACAGATAAACTTTATAAATAAGAGGTAAATCCTAACTCTTAATTACTATTCAGTCATTACTGTGTATACACACCACCCCATTTGACTAAAAAAGCCATCCAACTTGTGCACAATGATTATTGTGCATACACACCACCCCATTTAACTAAAAAAGCCATTCAACTCGTGCACAGTGATACAGACTAGCCATCTTTGTCAATTTAGACGGAACAAGTGTTTTTCTAAATTAATCCATGTTAAACATGGAAGTGACTTATAAAACAATTGGATGATGCTATATATGTGGAATTTAGTTATTTTTCCTAGTTTTTGCCCTTAATTGTTTTCAGAACTTTTTAATTAATTATGTTGTTGTTTGTAAATGTTAAGGAGCTTCGCAGTTGGTTATGTTCCGATGGGATCGGATACTTCGAGGAACTATGATGATGAATATCTTTCGCTCTATCTTGTTTGGGAGCACAAGGATCGGATCTGCATCTGCCAATTATTACCCAACTGTTTGCAGATTTCACTCTACGCATCAAAAATCAAATGGATGATTCCCCATATAAAACGCCATGGTACAAAATAATTAAATTATCATGTTTCAATGGATTATTTAAAACAATTATTTATTGTTTATGAATTATTGGAAATAATATATATATATGCGTGTATGTGTATATATATCCAAGAATAACTTTTAAAAATAATTTAAAATCTGAACTTTTTTTCTTTTTCTTTTTTAAAAAAAGAATCATATGTTATTATTATACATGAAAGTCTAAACGCATCTTCAAATTTCTCAATTATTTTTTTAAATGTGATTATGCATGAAAGTCTAAACACGTCTTCAAATTTCTCAATTATTTTTTTAAATGTGATTGTTTCATTTAATAATTATGCCTTTTGTGGTGCAGGATCACATTGGTTTGGCCCTGGTGACCTTGAATATTTTGGATGGGAACAATTTGCTACGGTGAGGGAAGTCCAACGTTGCATTTCTGATAATACCTTAATTATTGAATGCGACATCGATGACCTACGACAGATTGTAAAGTTGAGATCTTTGGATTAGGTTATTTTTATCGAGTATTATGGAATATATAGATATCTTAAGGGTAAAGAATTTCTCCCTCGAGATAATTTTCTCCCGTAACTCTTAAAACTACGTCGTTCTGGATTAATAAAGGGTGTTTTCCTAATTTTGCATCCTTTATTAATTCACCTAAAATTACAAATATACCCTTCATTAATTTAAAACGACGTAGTTTTAGGGGGTCACTAGAGATAACTTATCTTTAGTGACTAGAGAAATACTTTTCTCATATCTTAATTAGATAAATTATTATTTTTTTTTAACAATTAGACTTTTTTCTTATAATGTAACTTAACTTTTAAATTCATTATGTATAAGGGTTATCACATATATATTAATGTGAAATAAAAAATTAGAGAAATTTGTTTCCAAGGTGTACATATTGAAATTAATGCGGTTTAAATTTATTAAATAATTATTCTCTTGATCCACTGATTAAACCAACAAAAAGTACTATTGTTATATTGGGAAAAAAAGAAAAGAAAATGAATGAATAAAAAATGTATAGTAAAACTCAATCTAGTCTTAACTAAAAATCGTAAATAATAAAACGAGCTCATGATGAATTGATGACGATGATGGTCACCAACCAATCAATTATATATCTTTATCTTTTTTAAATAAAAAATAAAAAATTATTGGCAAACAATTTTTCCCCTTAAATATTGTTGGACTGAGGGTTTAGGTCCGCCTTTAATGGCTGGACCATTTGCTTAGAGAAAATGTAAAACCTAGTCAAATAAGAGAAATAAATCAATATAAAATGCCACCACTGGTTAAATTTATAAGTATCTTTTAACCAAATCATATATAGCAGAGAGGTGGCTTTTTTCCCAAATTACCCCTTATTAAATAACTAATTACCAAAATACCCTTGTTTCTAAACTATTTCTCAATCTGCCCCTGTTTAGTCCCCAAGTTTAGTCGACTAAAACGCGAGGCGTTGAATTTTTTTGACTTTCCCCGCGATTTAGTCAACTAAGCACTGTGGTTTAGTAGACTAAATCACGACAGAAGGGTTTTTTTAAAAAAAATTCTTATCACATTAAACACCACAGATTTCCACTTTTACTCCGCTATATTAATTAAAATATTAACAATATTATAGGAGAGATTGTAGGAGATTATAAATTATCAAATAAATTAGTATCTCCATTGATAAATTCCCCTTTCATTCTAATTAATTCCACTTTTCATCTTAACAATATTCCCTTTAATAAATATATTAGATTTGATTGATATGGTATTTAATAAATCTCCTAGTATATTAAATTTGATTGATATGGTATTTCCTCTTTCATTCTAATGAATTTATTTTCATTGAAGTTTTGAATATCTTTAGTTAATAAATATATTAGATTTGATTGATATGGTATTTAATAAATCTTCTAGTATATCTCCTTATTTTATTGAAGATTTGATGAATATTAAATTAATAAAGGGAATATAATGTATATCTTAGAATGTTGTTAAGATGAAAAGTGGAATTAATTAGAATGAAAGAGGAATTTATGAATGAAGATACTAATTTATTTGATAATTTATAATCTCTCCTATAATATTGTTAATATTTTAATTAATATGGCTAAATAAAAGTGGAAATCTGTAGTGTTTAACGTGATAAGAGTTTAAAAAAACCCTCTGTCGTGATTTAGTCGACTAAGCCACAGTACTTAGTCTACAAAATCACGAGGAAAGTCAAAAAATTCAACGCCCCGCATTTTAGTCGACTAAACATGGGGTTAGTTGACTAAACGCAGATTGAGAAATAGTTTGGAAACAGGGACATTTCAGTAATTAGTTATTTAATAAAGGGTAATTAGGGAAAAAAAGCCGCAGAGAAGTAGTTAGCTCAATAATTATGAGGGTAAATTTTCAAATTTTCCCTCATTTATGAATTAGTACTTTCAACTCTTTCTATTCTCTTTATTTTCATTGATACAATTAATATTGGTAAAATTGTCACAATCTCATTTATTATATAAATAACACCAAATTTTTTTGGTCAAAAGGGAATTATAAATAGGACTAGAGTGGTATGATAGAATTGGAAAACAAGAAACCTGCGATAAATGAATTGAGGATGCTGTAGAGTTTTCTGACTCTCCCTCTCATCCCTTTGTTCTTTCCTTTGACACTCACTCTAAGTAGCCTAAGAGAAGTTGACGAAAGATGCTCATCATGGATGAGTACGATGTCAATCTTGGTGAGTTCTTTTCTTCTCTTAAAGAGACGCACATGTTGGGAACCCTTTGATTAAATCTAAAAATTGATATATGCCTCAATTTTCGTTGTTTACTTCACCTGTTAGATATGTGATAATGATAATTTGTTTGATATATTGTGCAGGAATCATAAGATCAGAGAGAAATCATCCCCCAGCTCATTACCTTGTGAAAATAAATCCATATTCATCATTTGCTTCTGATTGGACCAATGGATATTCATCCGATACATTTCATGCTGATGGATACAACTGGTAAAGATATATGACCGATATCGTCAATTTATAAATATAACCCTCCTAAAGTTTTATTCTTAATCAATTTCCCTAGTGCAAATAATTTAATTTTCTTCTCTCTCTCTCTCTCTCTCTCTCAGGTGTCTTGTTCTGTATCCACTTGGGAAGAACAAAGCCGACGAGCATATCTCACTCTACTTACAGATAGAAGAAACTGAGAATCTTCCTGCTGGTTGGGAGGTGTTTGTTCATTTTAAGTTATTTGTTCATGATCAAATCAACGACAAGTACTTGGTGATCCAAGGTACGTATATATGTAAGACTATATACATACATATATGAAACTTGATGTTCATGTTATTCGTCAATAATTGTTAATGGCAGATGTAAGAGACGATTTGAAGCGTTTTTATCCAGCCAAGATGGTATGGGGATTTGAGGAAGTGCTTCCTATGCAGATATTCAAAGATATTAATAAGGGATATCTTGTTAATGATTGTTGTTCGTTTGGAGCCGAAGTTTTCGTCATACCAAAAACTAGAAAATATGAGTTTGTTAGGTCATTGACGCCTTCTGAGGAGAATAATGGTAAGAGATTCACATGGAAGCTTGACAATTTCTCCAAAAACACACAGTCAGTTAGGTCACAAGTATTCACTACTCTTTATGATGATGAAGAGATCAAATGGTACGCTTAGTTATATATTTATTATAATTTTTTGGGTTAATGTGCCTCCATTATTCTAAATTATGTTAAAATAGTTTGTGGTTTATAAAGTATTTTACCCATGACGGATAGAGTTAATTAGATTTAGACCATCCAGCTTTGAGTTTTTTTTTTAAATGATGATTTTTTAAATAAAAAATAGGATAGGATATTGTTATAACCTTTTTTTTGTTACACCAAATATTACTACCACTTTTCCACCGTTAGATCAGAATCTCATTTAACTATATAATTTCTCTCTCCTATTAAGATTCTGATCTAACGGTGGAAAAGTGGTAGTAACATTGGTTGTAACAAAAAAAAGTTGTAACAATATCCTATTCCATAAAAAATTATATTGTTTATAAAATAATAGTTATTATCTTTATTTTAGGTTATATAACCATTAAAATATTTTTTTAAAAAAAAATATATAACCTCTTAAAAAACTCAAATCTAGATAGGGGTGGAAATTATCCATAACGCCGTAGGAAATTGGATGCAGCTGTGAAAATACTTGAGGACAGGATGGACCTTAACCCTAACTGGTTTTTCCATTTTAACCTTTTTTCAAAACTTGTTAATTGTTAATTAATTATTTATGTTGGTCTTCGTAAATTTGAAGGAGTTTCCTAGTTAGTTATGTTGCAAGGGGATCAGATTCCATTAGGAACTATGATGATGACTATCTTTCACTTCGTCTTGTTTCGGAGCACAAAGATCTGCCATTGGGGATCCACGTACATGCACATTTCACTCTGCGTGTCAAGGCTCAAATTGATTCCAAACATATAGAGCGTCAAGGTACGAATTCATTAAGTTAATTCTCATATTCCAAATATATTATTTTAAACAATCATTATTTATGGATAATTTTAAACATATCCAGAATAATAATTTGTAAAAATAATTTTATATGAAAGTTCAAGCACAACATCTTAAACTTCTCAATTATTGTTTTAAACAAATGTGTTTTTTTTTCCATTAAATAATTATGTTTTTGGATGATTGTTCTCCATTACTCTTATTTAATATTACCTTGGACCCTTAATATAAGAATGAGTTGACTTTTTTTTAGAGATTAAAAAAGTTAAATAAATTACTTGATCATAGCATATATTGTGTATCATTAGATTATATATCAGATTATAAGACATTAATTTCTCCAAAAAAGAAAGTTAATAAGGTCTCAATACGAGTACAACTATTAATTTTTTTAGAGTTAAAATGGTAGGTTAGGTCTCGGAATCAACAAAGATAAGATTTTTGTTTTGGTGAGAATCAACCATAATATTTGATTATTTCCTTAATGTTAGGAATGAATATCTAAATATTTAATTAATATTTACTGATTAAATTCAAATCTAAACATGCAAATCTAAACAAACAATAACTCCTGGAATCTTGGATCAAATTGACCGCTTCAAACAAAAACCAAGGAAAGAAAAAAAAATAAAGAAAATTTAAACTACATTTTATTGCATTCAACTAAGCATAAATAAATAATAGTTATATAGTTAGTGCCATTATTAATTGATTTTAAAACCATGTCTTCGAGATATAACCTGTTGTGGTGCAGGAAAAAATTGGTTTTCGACTAACTACGAAGATTTTGGATGGGATCATTTTGCTTCGATGGGAGAATTACAACGTTATATTTCTGATAATACCTTAATTGCTGAATGTGACATCAACAAGTTAACATTGGCTGATAAGCGTTGAGAATTTTTGGATTAGGTTAGTCTTTTTCATTAGTTTCATGTATTTTGATAACTTATTTACTTATTTTTGCCAGAAGCATTTTGATCATTTTATTAGTTTCATATAATTTGACAACTACTTATTGCTTAATTATCTTTCTGCTTTTCCTTTTTTTAGCTCGTTTTGTAATTATTAAAAAATAAATAATAGTACTACATTGTACTTTCAAAATAAGTAGTGCATAGCTCAATCACACTATTTCTTCTTCATCATGACAACAAACAATTTTAATTTCGCTATACACACACACAGAGAGACTTAAACTAAATACAAATTTCGATTAAATCTCAATTCAGATTTTCAATTTTCTGGCCAAAAAGGATCATCTGACCAACAACAAGCTACTTGGGCATACAAGTTTAGCTTCTAGCAATGAAGCTGACTTTGATCATATTCACAAATATCACTGGCGAAGCCAATTCAAACCACTACAAAATAATTTGTTAATTTGTAGTGGTTAAAAGGGCGGATTTGTAGCGATTATAATAAAAAATGAGAAAGGTAAGAAATGAGGTGTAGTGTATTTATTTATAGGGGTCCGGTGAAACATTTGTAGTAGTTAATTGAGGATGTTTGTAAGTTATTGGGTAGTTTGCAACAATTTATTAGAACCGCTACAAATATTATTGGAATTTTTTTTAAAAAAATATAAATTGATTGCTTTACAAGAACAGAGGTGATTCTTTTTTAATCATTCGTCATCATCGTCCTTGAAGAGAAAATGTAGGTGTTGAGTGTATGATTTGTACAATATATATATATATATATAAATTAAGTGATAATAAAGTGTAACTTATAAAAATGCACCAAACTATAGATAAATTGTCATCGCCTTCGAGGAAAAAGTTGACAAAATTGGCAGGTTGGAAGGGCTCACTCTTGTAGGTGATGTTATCATCACCAACTATGTAATAAAGGTCTCGTAGTTTTAAGTGAATTACTATATTCGAATCCCTTTGCCTCTCATCCTCAATGTAATAAACCGGGCAAGAATATATGGCACATCATATTTAGATTGACTAGTATGAATTAGTCGGGAGAAAGTTATTGATGTGATGCTTACTTCGTCAATTGTGAGTCCTCATGAAGTTGTTGTATTTACCAACGAACACTTGAAGAGCATCATGGCGAAACTACATGTTACCATCACTACTTCTCACATAACTCCTTATCTCAAAGGTGACATAAACTCTCAAGTTTTGGGTTAGCAATCCTTGATCTCAAGTTGTCATTATATGTAGTAAACCTTCTTTCATGGTCAAGCAAGTTGATTGCAAGAGCTTTAAAATCTGGTAAGTATCGATTGTGGTCATTTAGTACTCAGCGCAAAAACTAGCTTGGGAATTCTATGTAGACCTTTTAATCAATTTTGGATGCTTGTATACAGATCCTAAGTTGATGCTTCAAGTGACTTTTGAATTCCTTACTAGTAATGAGTAAGTGACGATGATCATGACATGTAAGCAAAAAGTAAGGAAATATATAAAATAACATATGAATGTACAATTCTTACCAAGGAAGGGATCAATTTGACTGCAATTAATCAAGACAGGTCTATGTTCTTAGAACTTCTTAGTTGCTGTGAGTTTGAAGTTCTCACTTCCTCCAATTGATTTACCAACATGAAGGATTAACAACTCTCTTGATGATGCCTTAAGTTCAAAACAATTGCCTACACAATGTGGTCGGTTGAAAGACGTCTCAATGTCATTAAAGTACCTTGAATATAAATACATGACCTCATCTCCTATATAGCATTCAACTATAGAACCTTCTATGACCACTCCATATTCCTTATGTAAGATTTCAATTTTTCAAGAAACCTATAAACGTAATAATGAAAAATGTTAATTAATGATGAAATATGTGGCTACCAAATTAATAATTTGATGGAAATCGACTTAAAGCCCACCTATCAATGTCACCATGATTCGTAAGACATTCAAATAGATGCATAGAGAATTCTCTCATATCTTCCATAGCATCATTGAACTCATTTTCAAGCCTTGCATATGCGATATTATCAAGAAACTTTAGTGCTTCATCTTTACTCTGGGAACTTGTCCTTCTATTTCCTTTGTTTACTTTTATCAATTTTGCATTAAAAGTTTTCTTCAAATGCCAATAGCAAAATGCTTGTCGCTCACAACTGAATATTGCTTAGATAGTTATAGCATTGTGACGATCAAAAACCATTGTAATTTTAATTGACCCTATTATCTATTTAATCATGTATAAAAACCATCTCCAGTCTTCCAATGTCTCCCCCTTCACAATAGCAATCACAAATGACAACAACTCATTGTCTGCATCATATGCAGAGGTTGATAGCAAGGTGCCCTTATATAGACTACTTAAAAAAGTCCCATCTATGTACAATACATATCTCGCCCTGACTAAGAACCCATCTATGCAACAACCATATGCTATAAAAACACGTTCAAATGTGTTATTCTCAAAAGCTACAAATTTAGCAACTATTGCTAGATCAGTTTCCTTCAATCATTGGTATAACCATAGTATAAGCATATGAGATTGCTCTAGTCTACCCTGAATATATTCAAGTACTTTTAACTTAGTAGTGTATGCCTGTTTATACGTCAAATTTAGATAGTAGTCTCTTTGCAATGTCATTCTAATTTTACCAGGGTGCTTGTCTACATGGGACCTCACCTTCTTAAAAATAATTGATGATGTAAGAGTTGCCCTACAATTGTTGTTCACTTAAAGATTGTCCTATGCATGATGAATGTACTCATTTTTTAAGTATGTCATAGGGAGGAAAAAAGTAGTCTTCCCCATCACATTTGCTATTATCTTCCAAGGACACCCTTCAATATTACATTTCACATACATCCTTTCCTTACTATTCCTTAAAAATGTGTTCTCAAAATTGTGAGCAATACCATATTTGTACAAATCTCGCTTGAAAGCATTAGAATTTGCAAGGGTTTGTCATACTCTCGACACCTTTCATTTCCATTTCAATGAGTTCAACTCAAGCACAAGTATGGATGCACTTTGTACTCCACACGATAGGTTGCTAAGCCCTACACTACCTTCATAAGCTAGGTAGTTGAGATCATTGTCATAAGACACATGTTCAAATTGCTTGGAGCTTGAGACACTACCAAAAAAAATGTTTTTTGCAGTGGAAAAATTCCCTCACAAAAAAGCTATTTTCCGTTGCAAAACTGATTTGCAGGGGAAAAAGTTCTGTCGCAAAAAATGCCCTCGCAAACCAATTTTCCATCTCAAAAATGTTTTTTTCCCTTGTAAATTCAAATTTTGCGAGGGAATAATGTTCCATCGCAAAATCCAGGGAGATGTTTCCCTCGCAAAGTTAAGGAGTTTGCGAGGGACACCCTTTTCCCTCGCAAATGCCAATTTTATTTTTTAAAAAATATAAAAAAATCATTAAAAAAATAATTACAAAAAAATATTAAAAATTAGAAAATAAAAATACTTGTATATCATAAAAATAAATTATAACAATCATAAGAGTTTACAAAGCAAAAACAAAATATTACAAATTATAATGTTTCGACCAAAATAAACTAAAAAAAAGTCTACACCGCAATCTGGGCCAGCATTTGTCTCTGATATGAAATCTTGAAGGGTTTTCTCCTGATGCAAATGACTCATGACATCATCAGATTCATTTCTGAATATTAATTCCAAATCAAAAGCATATCTGTCGAAGCTTTCTTACTAAATGAGTTATCAACCTTATTGCCCCTGCCCAACTGGTCAAGCAAAAGCTCTATAAAGAATTGGTCCATGGAAGCAGTCCAGTCTGTTCTTGGATGCTCATTACTGGACGGTGCAGTGCTTCTGAGTTAATCACCTATAAAGAAAGGATTGACAATCAAATACTGATATTACAGGATAAATATTTTTTCTTCCAAAGTTACTTTAAGCACCAAAAGTTTTAAAATTACATTGCACTAACTATTTGAGCAAGCTTGTTTCATTTGTCAAATAATAAAAATAGCATTCTGAGTCTAACAAAAAATTAAGGTTTTGAATTTGCTACATTAATATCCCAAAATCTCTCAGCTTATCTACAAGTTAAAACTGAAAGTAGATAAGGAATTATAAAGTAGAAATCAGTTTAAGATTTCTTCCTAGCAACATCATAAAGTTTGTATCCAACCCAATTTCTTTCAAAAGGGAGATAGGCCAACAAGTAGTTATAATGTGAAGGGTATTAAAATAATAATGTAGAGGAGGATGTTTAGATGTTAATTTATACGCAACTGTAATGAATATCCTGTGCATATAGGATGAAACTGGACAGAGAAAGCAGCACTCACCAAATTGTAATCTTTGTGCTTCATCATCCAAGCTTGCATCATGGCTTGACAGACTATATCTTCCATCAGCAATCGTGGAGCCATAAATTACACACAAATCATCAAAGTTATGCACTGATTTTGTTCTGTAGCATCGTGCATCAGGATGAACCTGCAGGTTGTTCACTGTTATTGTATACTCTTTCCAGTATGTAATTAATTACATTATTATATCAGTGCACCTTGAAGTAAGCATCCCAAGCAGAATTATTGGCTATAACCATCTGACGAGAAGCATCCCAAGAGAACCCAATTTGACAAAGAAGATTCTTTACATCATTGAATTGCTTCCACAATGTTGCATAACGGCTTTTCAAAACATCTTTGTCATATTGAGAGCAAAATTTAGCATTGAACATAGTGTGCATGTCATTCCAAGCCAGCTTGTTGAAAGTATGGCCAACTCTATTCCCTCTGTGCGAATGCTCTAGCATTAGATCAACAAAATAGCGTTCCATTATTGGAGTCTAGCTCATCCTTGACCGGTCATTGCTCATAGCAGTTTGGCTACCCATTACTCCTTAAAACTTGCAAACATAGCGTATTATTAGTGCATAAGGAAGGGCATATACAATCTTTGAGTTAAACAAACAATTGGAATGGCTAAATAAATTATATTGTGCCATATACAAGCAAATTTCTTATGAATTACTACGCAAAAATAAGCTGTCAAACCTTAATGTTATATTTTGCAAAACAATTACAGTACCCATTTGATGTCTGATTCAAATCAGTAGGTTAAAACTTAACAGTAGGGGACCAACAGCTAGTTTCTTTCTTTCTTTTTTTGGGGATTAACTCTCAACAATAATTATGGACAAAAAGGATATCCGTATTTGAAACAATAAAGCACAGGCCATGGAATGTAATTTCTTTCCAGTGTCATAAATCCATTCTCCCACCGTAAAATCTTTGTTCATAAAGCAACATATTTTAAATTTTCGGAAGAAATGATCGCAACAAAGAGAATCCTCAATTTTACAATGCTGCTATGTAAATTCTCAATCCCAAAATAGAGATAAATGTTTAAAAAGAAAATGATATGCAAAGTTACATGCAAAGTTGATCAACATAATAAAGAATATCACCGACCATGCTTGTAGCGGATCCTTATCCTCCGGCAAGTACTCGTTGAAAAAACTCAATTTCCCGCATAATATTTCACAGGGTCCTCTTACCCTCCTACCAAAATATGAATCCCTTCCAAATTTTCTCGCTACATATGAATCCTCGTTCACCAAGCTCTGTCTCACAATATCCCTACAGCCCTTCCCACACTCCACTGCCATCTCCGCCGTGCCTTTCATGAACTCCGTGATACACTCCTTCCACCTCACAGACTCCTCCATATGGCCTTTTGCCGAGCTCATATCGGCAGCAGCGAATAAATGCGTAGCAAGATCAAGCTTCGAAATCGAAACAGATGTGAAAATATGAAGTTCGATCCATGGAAGTAAAAGTTAAGTTGAATCTAGTGGGGGAGGAAAGAGCGATGAAGTTAAGGGCGTAAAGTGAGGAAGAAGACTTGAAAAGATGGAGATGAAGTGAAAATGGCGAGGGTTTACAGAACGTTGACAAAAGGAAAGGCCCCAAAGTCGCAAACCTAGGACTGAAAATGGCGGACGTGCCTGCTGGACGACGCGAGTGAGGGAGTTAGGGAAATTCAATTAAATTTTGCGAGGGAAAGGTCTTTCCCTCACAAATTTAACTAAATCTGCGAGGGAAAGGATATTTCCCTCCCAATTTTGCTTAAATTTGCGAGGGAAAAAGAAGTCTCTCGCAAAATTCCTTTAGCTAGGTGGAAAGAAGTGAGAAAGTTGATTTTTTTAAAAAAAATTGCCTTGACTTTACTTTGCAGACATATTTTTTAAAAAATACATATTACTTTGCGAGGGAAATATTGTTCCCTCACAAAAATGACTATTTTCCCTCGCAAAAATGGAGGAAATCGGCGGGAAATTTCTTCCCAATTTTGCGAGGAAACTAGGTTTCCCTCGCAAAATGGTCATTTTTACGAGGGAAAGTATTTTTCCCTCGCAAAAATCACCATTTTGCGAGGGAAAATTTTTTCCTTCGCAAAATGGGAGGAAATTGGCGGAAAATTTCCTCCCAATTTCCGTCAATTTTGCGAGGGAATTAGGGTTTCCTCGCAAAATGGTCATATTTTGCGAGGGAACTATGTTTCCCTCGCAAAAATCACCCTTTTGCGAGGGAAAATTTTTTCCCCTCGCAAAATTGACCTTTTTGCAAGGGAAACTTAGTTCCCTCGCAAATTTACCAAAATTTGTGATGTACTTTTTTTCCTTCACAAATATGGCATTTTCTAGTAGTGAGAGCTTTGTTCGGGGCAACCAACAATTGTCTCAATGATGCAGTACATAACCACAACTTCTATTACCTTGTTAAAAACAATACCATAAGAAATGATAACATTTTTATTTTCTATAGATTGCCATTCCCTTTACATGCTATATACACATGCCCAGTTCTTTCATTATAGTGAAAAAGGTTTGCAAGTTCAGCATCATCAACAAGATGTACTAGAGTCTTCTTATCAAATGTCAAATTGTATTTTATCTCACTACTATAACAATTAATGACAATCCATGATAATATCATTACTCTCTATTTTTTAAGTATCATTCCATGTCTTATAGTTTTTACCCTTACACTGCCCCTATTTTATTGAAATGTCCCTTCAACATTCTTTTCAAATTGTCCACCAACTTGGGGGGAAAAACACAATAGTTCTTTTTCAGATGTTGATCTTGAAGAAGCCATTTTTGTGCCAACATACATCAAACAAGACAACTTTCGTTATCATGTATATTGTTTGCAATCACCATCACTTTATAAAATGCACATAACATAATTGTGGTGATTAGGACTCTACCCAGGATTATAATATCAAAATTCAACATGTTTATGGGGAAGTCAACAATGTGCTAACTGGCTTGCCTGAGTTGCTCATCCCCTTGAGCGGTCAATGTTAATGTTCCCTTGTGGATCCTCCTTCAGATTTTATATCTTAGGACAACCAGAATAACCTAGTGCCCTCTATTTTCTTCTTTTTGCTCCAATATAGCATGGCCATATCCTTCTATTCAAAATAATAATAATCAATTTGTTCATCGTCTCCACCTCTCACCCTATTCCCTACCTTCTAATATTTAGAAAAACGAAAAAAGAGAGGGAGGAAGGGAGAATAATGAAACCAAGCATTTTAACATAAATCCACCTAATAAGAAGTTGATAGACAGGATACACTGTAGCAACCATCAATAGCCTTGGTACATAATTGCGAAGGGATTAATCCAACTCCCAAGAACTTAGCAAGATGCTACTATCAATTAGAGAAGTATTATCATCATAGGATACTAGACATTTCTTGTTCCTTTTTTGATAGGAAAAATAAAATAAAATTAGAGGTTAAGAGGATAGGAAGAATCACAAACAACAGGAGGCATGCAAGTTACCGTGCTATTCTCTCCCTCCCAGTCCTTAATATAAGACATATATTTACTTTGATTAAGCTAGGAAAGTTAGTTGAGTTAGTTAACATAATATTCATTTTCTAAAACACCACAGTCATCTTCCTTAATTTTCTCATTATTCCCTTCTCTCCTTGATTATTGTTGATTAGGAAAAGTGTGACAAATATGTAAACTATATATTATATTTAGGACCAAGATCAACTTCTTAAATATTTCTTATATTAAGAACCGAATGAGTATTATTTTAAGGGTTAAGGTATAAATTGGTCAATAAACTATTTAGGCCAGGAGCACCCAGCACAAAAAACAATTAAAAGGACTATAATCACCAACAAACAATTAAAAAGTGCAAATTATCACAATTCATATACACCTTCACTAACAGCGTCGGGACATGTCACTGGGAAAAAAGGAAGAAGAAGCAACTCTGAGCTGGATCAAAGCATCGTCCGCATCTCTCCCTTCGCCTTTCTCCTTCCTCACCTGCGACTCCTTACCTTCAATTATTTGCCTATCATTGTCTTCCTATACTCTGGCTTTAGGCCTCAGGATCAGCTATGAATTCTTTGGCTTCATTCTCTTCCTCCAAATTCCACTTTTTCTCTTTTCGATTTCCTTCTTCTTTTTCTCAAATTGTCTGTCATGGGGGGCTCCGATTTAAAGTATGCTCCCTGTAACCTCAAGCTCGTCTTGCACGATACTCTTGATTCCTCTGGAATCGACACTACTCAAGCCAGAGTAATTATCATTTCTTCCTTCAATTTTCTTATTTGGTTCACCAAGTTTTATGCTATTTCGAGTTGTTGAATCAAGTGAAAATTAGAACCTCTAGTTGTTTGATTTCAACTGAATTTCAGTAATTGAACTTTTCTTTTAGTACCTTTTATTTTTCTAAATGTTATTTTTTGGAATCTTCTTGTGCATTGATGTGCTAATTCTTTGCTTGTCATGTAATTTTGATGTATTATTGATTTATCATATTAATTTCAAGTATATTTTGCTTTGTTTTGATGGAAACGTTAGTTTTACCTTAATTCTTTCGAAATTTGGGTTTTGAATTTCAAGTTTTAAGAAGGTAGTGATTTGTGAGCAGGAAGCCAGGAAGGAATTCTGCTTACAAATTCAGAAATTCTGTGGTATTGAGAGGGAAACCAGTATCAACATCAATAGATGTGTTCACCTGGGAAGAACTGCTTTATGTATAGGTGCAGAGGATGATTCTCTTGTTTCACATTCTTCTGTTCTACTCCCGGTCGATGCTTTCATCGAAAGATTGGATGATCTTTCAATGGACTACTGTACTCACTACAGCCCATCATTTGATTCTTCACAGGGTTTTCGAAGAACCAGATCAAGTCAGAGGGAGTCACTAGTAGTGGTGAAGGTAAGGAGTCGCAGGCGAGGAAGGAGAGAGACGAAGGGAGAGATACGGACGATGCTTTGACCTAGCTCAGAGTTGCTTCTCCTTCCTTTTTTTCCTATTGACACGTCTCGATGCCGTTAGTGTAGGCGTAAATGAATTGTGATAATTAGCACTTTTTAATTGTTTGTTGGTGATTATGGTCCTTTTAATTGTTTTTTGTGTTGGGTGCTCCTGGCCTAATAATTTATTAGCCAATTTGCATCTTAACCCTTATTTTAACTATTTATGCAATCTATATGATAAAGCTCATACTTTTTTTTTTTAAAAAAAACATGGTTGGAAACTGCATCCAAGACTGTTGGCAAATTTTATACAGTAGAGATATCATATATAAACATAAATAATCTCGTTAGTGGGTGCATAATTAAAAATTCTGAACTCATGATTATTCGTCTTTTGATTAAAATGATATGAAAAATCTCAAGATTTACTCTATAGTCATGACTAAAGAAGTAAAGCGGCTGACCAATGTGTGATTGATACATCAAGAGGCTATTTCACCTGTGTGAATGTTACTAGTGTTATTTAGTTTTCACATATAACGAAGAGGCTTCTTGCGCCTTATTACTTCTCATTATAATCTGGCTGAATATTCCAAGTCACAAAAAGATGTCTAGCGGCTCAATGTGTTTCTGTGTGTATTTTGATGGAATCATTTGTGCATGTGTATTTTGATGGAATCATTTGTGCATGCGTAAGAAACAAGCATAGTTGTTATGATATGCCTATCTGGAGGTGGATGCCTAATAGAAGCTTCACGGTCAAATCACAAATCACTTTGGCTCTATTTATAAGTTTAAATTATCTAATGCTCACGTACCAAGAAGAGTCAATTGTCCAAATTATATAATGGTCAAGTACTAAGAAGGTGTCATACTCTCTTATTTATTAAAGCCAACTATTACACCTTTCCAATAGTATTTTACAAATCATAGTATTATAACGCAATGCAATGATAAAACAGTTTGGGTATAGTATACTGATAATAAATTACAAATCTTGGTTATAGAATTTAAAACAATACTTACATAGAGTTTCTGCAAAAATTCTCCGAATAATCTTGAACTGGTTCAACACCTCCATTTGCTAACATATGTTTGGGAGCTATGCCCAATAAATTGTACAACGTATAGGTAGCAACAGAGGTTGGAATCCCCAAGAATCCCAAAGTAACCATTAATCTCATAAACAAAGTATAATCAAAGTATGTAAGAAAACCATAAGCACAAACCATAAAGCATTCAGTAAATTGCACACAATGAGGCACGAAGCCAAATCCGAAACAAGCAGCCATAATAGCACATAGCATAGACTACAGGGCACAAAACACAGCAAGGCCCTATTCACACACAACATATTTCAGTTCCAAAGCACTTGGATAATAACAACAACCGAATGCATATATATACATGGTAAAACATACATACAAAGACGTACAAAGCATATGAGATTAAGGTTACTACCTGGTAAATTTTTAAACTGACAATCAACTCCCAAAATTCCTTAAAGCTTCAGACAACGATACTCCTTGTCCTTGATCTTAGCTTTTCTTTGAAATCTTTCCTCCTTGAAATCCGTTGTATTTTCAGTCAAGACTTGATTCCACGACTGGTTTGGAAATCAAGCAGCACTTCCACCAGTAGACGGCACCAAAACACCTCATATCAGGATTTCAAAACCATACAAATGTTGCTCTCATCAAGATGAACAACTTTAGAGAATGCCTCGGGAGCTAGAAACACTGAATCGAAGGCAAAATCGGCCCCAAACTCTTTCTCTCTCCTCTAGCTCCTTCTTCCTCTTTTCCTTCCCTCTCTATTTCATTTTTCTCTCTCTTTCTCTTCTATTTTCCATGCTTTGACCAAGAATGACCTAAAGACAAATGAGGGGGAAGGGGTATATATAGAACACGGGTGCAGTCCAGAACATACCGTGTTTTTGGTCCATAATGCGCTACATGTATGGCCCAGAACGTACCACTTGTCGCGCCACGCGCCCTCTTTCTATTTGACCAACTTAAAAGTAGCTTTATGCCTTGTTATGATGACGGAACATGTGTCATGATCTTGTGGCGATGACTCAAAAGCTATGTCATAATAAGAGGACATGTGTCACATTTTCATGTTTCTATGGGACCAACGTAAAAGTGTGTCATAATGAGAAACACGTGTCATGTTTTTACTACCCCAATACAAAAGTAGCTTTTTGATTTGTCATGTTGAGTCAACACATGTCATGTTCTTATTGCACCAACACAAAAATAGCTTTTCCTTTTGTAATCAAGACGGGACACGTGTCATCGTTTCACTAAGACAACATAAAAGTAGCCTTGTACCTTATCATAATAACGGGACACATGCCATGTCTTATCAGACCAACACAAAAGTAACTTTATGCTTTGCTGTGATGAGTCAACACGTGTCATCTTTTCATTTGATCAACACAAAAGCATGTCATCATGAATCATCATTACTTACTTTATTAAAGTTGCTTCATTAGTGTTTGCTTGAGATCTTGCTCAGGTTTTACTTGGGATTGCGGCACGAATGTCGAGACCCAACAAACGATGCCACTACTCGACTGCCTTGAAAATGCCATATACTTACTTATATCGACATATTTTTGTTCATATAATCGTCCTTTACCTCAAGACATACTTGGATGGCCTCTTCCTCCAACCCAATGACACCGTATAAGCGTTATGTGCCCTTCTGCACCAACAATTTATTCCTATGACCCACACAATCTAGGTCCTCTGCCAAGTATGGCCATACCATATAGTCCCTGAGAGGCTTTCTATCTCTCGACATTCTTGGAACTCTTATCGAACTGGGCTTAGTTGTCTACCTAATACAAGCTTATCCTCAAGTCTCTAGGCCCAAAATTCAGGATATTACAAAATTGATTTTTTTAAAAAAAAAAATTTTGCCCTCATTTATTCCATTCTGGTCCTTATTATAAGTTCATTTTAACCAAAACTTTTGGTTCTTATTATAAGTTCAGTTTCATAGTAATAATTACATTTTTAACAATTTTGCTTCTATTAATTGCAATAAACAAAAATAACTTGTTGATGTTGACTCTTTAAACCAATTATAAATAAGGGTAAAATTGGAAATTTAGCTTATAATTAATGAGTTATGTTCTGTCTAGATTGACAGAGACGTCCAGTCCGTTGGACTAATACATTAATATTGGATCAGATACCTGCCTCTTAGATATCTATGGATCAGATATCTAAGAGTATGGTAGATCACTATACACAAATAGGCGTTAGCCAAGGGGAAGTATGTGTGCACAGTGACGGCAGAATAGTAATTGAAAGAGAATGAATCATACCTATAATGTTTACCTCTTATTTATAGAGTTTACCTGTAGGATTAGGGTTTGGAATTATGGGCCTTTGTGCCTCCAAGCCCAAGTGCTATGCTGTCATTTCTTTGTCACGTAGATTGGTCCTTGTTGGACCATACATTAATGGGTCTCACATATGAGCCTATAACAAGTTAACTAACTCTCCTTGGTGTATGAGAATTAGTTTAATTTCACTTCTTTCTGTTCTCTACCAAAAATTTATTACAATTAATGGATGTGAAATTGTAACAGTCTTTTTTTTTTGTACAAGGCGAGGGGAGGGGGGATTCAAACACGGGACCTGAGGGGAGATATAAGACATTTTAATACCACTAGCTGTGCCACTGCACTGCTGTCATTGGTGGTTGTAACAGTCTTATTTATTACTATAAAAGTGGAATTAATTAAAAGATGGACTAAAACATTTTTTCCAAATGGGACTTAGAGCCCATTTGGATGGGCTTTTAAAAAAAGTGCTTTTTTTTCATTACTTTTTAAAAAAGTGCTTTAATTAGAAATTAAGCTATTTTACGTTTGGATACACAATTTAAAAAGGACTTTTAAATTAAAAAAAAAGCTATTTGGATGTTAAAATAGAAAAGCACTTTTTTATTAGTAAAATTACTGAAATGGACATATAAAAGCACTTTTCTTTACATTCGTTTGGATAAGAATCTCAGGCCTCTAAGAGACAGTTATGGAAACTTCGCCTCCCTCAAAGGTGCATGTGGTTCCTTTGGCTTTGTGCGTATGATAGAATTTTAACAAATAGAGCAAGGGCAAGGAGGGAGTTGCATGAGACAAGCTTATGTGAGGCCTGTATGTGATAAAGACCGACAGGCAAACAAAGTTGCTGATTGTTTGGCAAGGAATGTTGCTTCAATGAGTGGTAATATATGAGAGGAACCTCCTAAGGATATTAGAAGAGTATTACCACTCTAATCCTATTTATAAGTTCAAATTGGAAAAAAAAAAAAAAAGTTTTGGTCCTTATTATAAGTTCATTATTAGAGTAATAAGTAAGTTACAATTTTACCCTATTAATTGTAATCAATTTTAGGTAGAGAACCAAAAAAGAAAGTGAAAAATATTCATTCATAGATGAGGGCATGCCAAATTTAAAAAATCTATCAATTTATTCCATATGTATTAGGCTAACACTCCTTAGTACGTGAGAAATAGGTAATTAGGCTTAGATAGGGTAGTAAGGCATAATTTACCTGATGGGTCGTGTTATGTTGATTCCAAAAAAAAGCAGTCCACAACTCAAAATCACACTTATTTCTTCTTCATGAAAACAATTGACAATGTTAATTTCACATATTTAAATCTGTATAGATCAATAACATTTGTTATATTCCAAAAATATGTATAAAAAGTGACTATTTAAAATATGTATAATGAAAAAGGAAATCCTTTTCTTTTCCTTGGGTGATAACAAGGGGCAAAGACCAGGACTTACGGAGAAATCCTACGAGGTATCTCTGCACCAGCACAGTCCTGCTGTACGATCTCTAACACATCAAAGGGAAAATCTTTTTTAAAGCCACTTGAAAAACACAAATCCAAAACCAGGTTTCTAAACAAATTCTTCATTATGTCAAGCAACTCAATTTAGGATTGAGTAATTTTACTCTCTTCCTCCTCCTCATTCTTCTCAGAGCTGAGGCGACTACCCATGGTGAAGAGCTTAGTAAGAATGCTGCTCAGTGGCTTTCCAGGATCTTAACAAACAATAATATATTAATAGTCCCTGAAATATTGATTGAAAGGAGTGAGATAGTCTCTTACCGATCTCATGTGGGAAAATAAATTGAAAAGATTTCCTTTAATTCCCCTTTTGTTGCTCTCTTTACAGTCGGCCTCTCACTTTATTTCATCAAGAAAATCGTTCTAATCGGATTGTATTTGCTGTTTATTATTCTACGAGTATTTCTTCATTTCAAATCGGATTATTTCCCTTCATTTCTGGGTTTAAAGGGGACGGTTGGGGTTTATATATATTACGATGAAAAGGGAGAGGGAAAATCCTTGTTTGGTATACGGCCAGTCGGCCAGTATTTCTAAAGATTTTGGGTGATGAGCTTTTTTATTAAAAAAGTACTTTTTTTTAATGCAAAAAAATGTTTTTTTTATTAATTTATGTGTTTAGATGATATTTTTTTTAAAAAAGTAAAAGTCATAAAAAAAACCAAAATACTTCTTTTTCTAAAAGCTCCAATTTAGAGCTAAAAAAAAACACTTTAAAAAACACTTTTTTTTAAAAGCCCATCCAAACAGGCCTTAATGGGATTTTCCCTTATGAAAACTCTTGTTCCTAATCTGTTGGCCAATAAAATAACAGATGGAAGCATAAATATAAAGGAAAACTTATTAATAGAATGCATTGTATGGAGTTGAGATCGATCAACTGACTTCAGTGTCACAAAGTATAAGATATTTACAAACTGAGGTTGCTTGTCAAGGTACTTCTTATTCTAATAATCTCATTACAATCAATACGAGGTAAATAAGTCATTAAATTTGTTAAAAAATGAAAAAATAAAATAAAATTACGAATTATATATTGAGAAGCAAGAAATTAGAAAACAAATTACATGAAACTATAAAGAATTAAATATTGACAACCAAGAAAAAAGAAATTAAATCAAACTATAAATAAGAGTAACTTTGAAGAGAAGAAAAAAAAAAGTAACCTCTCCGCTGTCATTCCTCGAAAGTCTTTAAAATGAGAGAGACAATGCACATATTTAATACTTGGTTACTTTTCCCATGTAACCTCATTACTTCTCAGTTCTCACTATAATTTATCTGAATATTCCAAATCACGAAAAGACGTCTAGTGGGTCAATGCGATGGGGTGTGTTTATATATATATATATATATATATATATATTGATCGAAACCGGTTATGCATGCATCAAGAAAATGAAGGATATGAGCGTTAACAAATTGAAAATGGAAGAAGAAAATCAGTATGTTACGTCTGAGATTCACAACGGTAACTGAAAGTTCACTTTGATTCCGACAATTTTTTTGCTTTAAACATCATAGAAGGGAACGAAATACATTTGCTTTTTTTGTAGGAATACTGAGATATCACAGAGATATTGCACCATCTCAACACCTGCTTCTAATTAAATCATATTCAGTTCTGGCAGCTAGCAAGCTTAAACGACTTGAATCTGATGTATTTGAAGCTTGTGGTCACAACTGGTAAATAATGCCACACTTTAATTTGCACAATAATCTCTCTCTCTCTCTCTCTCTATATAGACATACTCACACACACATATATAGTTGACCTAATCGTTGTATATATTTTTCAGGAAGATGATTGTGTATCTTTGTGGACATAGCGAAGCCAACAAGGATAAACATATCTCACTGTACTTGGCAATAGCAGAAAGACAAAATGAGGAACTACCTGTTGGTTGGGAAGTTTGGGCTAAATTTAAGTTGTTCGTTCATGATCAGATCAATAACAAGTACTTGGTCTTTCAAGGTACATCTAGACGAAGGATTTAAAAAATAATGTTAGGTTTATGTGCCTAAATCTACAACCGACGAATAATTAACTTTTTTTTTATTATTTTTCATGTCGTACTCATTTTTACATCAACTAAATTTTTGTTGCCCCAGACGCTCAAAATAAATTGAAACGCTTTTGTTCGGGTAAGACCGAATGGGGTTTTGATGAATTTCTTTCGATGGACTCATTTAAAGATGCGAATAATGGGTATCTTGTCAATGATTCTTGCACCTTTGGAGCTGAGGTCTTGGCATCCAAGTATTCTGGCAAAAGGGAATGTGTTTCCACAATTTTAAAGCCTCCATTATATGGGACTTACACATGGAGGATAGAGAAATTTTCTCGAATAAAGGAGGATTTTTGTTATTCCGATCCTTTTACTGCTGGAGGCATAAAATGGTATAACCAATATACAGATTTAATTTTATTTTGTTTCCTTTACACACACACATATTTGTGAATTATTACTTCTTAATTAAATTATTTTTGTATGTGCTCAATTTTGAAGGAAGCTGAAAGTTGACACGAAAGGTGAAAAGGGTGGTAGAAATGGATTTGTGTCCATCTTTTTGGTTTTGGATGAAATGGAATTAGGGACGAAGAAGTGGTATGCCGAGTTCACATTACGCATTAAGGATCCCAACTCATTTTCTCTTGGCTCAAGAAATCCCTATTCGTCGTTAGATAGCGTATACAAGGGTAAGTGTAATTATTTTAACCTAAGTTTATACTGATGTGTATATGTGTTGGGTATTAGACAAGCTTCTTCAAACTTAAATTTGAGCAAGCTTTTTTTTTTTTTTTTTTGCAGCTGATGGGTGGTTCAGTGACAGGCATAATTACTGGGGATTGAGTGAGATCATGCCGGTGGAGGAACTTAAACGCTATTGTGTGCGTGATACCGTCAATATTGAATGCAAGATTTCACTTATCATCCAAGCTCAACTTTTTGAAGATTAATTGAGAACTGACTTGTATGATATATAGTTGAACTCGTATTTTTATTTTTTAATGAGTAGTATTGCTCTGTATTTCATTTTGTTTTGGGAGTTGGGATTTCTTGTTAGTTAATGCTTTGGTGTATTTATCTTTTTTCGTCTTTTAAAACAATTGGGATATTGAATTATAGTCAATAATATAAAAATTAGTGGTCACAAACTTTTTTAAAATGTTATTTCTTATGGTGCTACTCCCTCTGGTATAAGAAATACTCTATATACTTAATTTGATTAGATTAAAGAGAAGTTAGTTGAATTGGTTAATATGATACCACTCTGTTCCTATTTATAAATTCCTTTTTGACCAAATCACACATACCAATGAGAGGTAATTAGCTCAATGATTATAAGGTGAATTTTCAACTTTACCCTCAATTATGATTGGTTACTTTCAACTTTTTCTTTTCTCTCTATTTTTATTGGTACAATTAATATGGGAAAAATTGTCACAATCTCATTTATTTGGTCAAATGAGACTTATAAATAGGACCAAATTTTTTTGATCAAAAAAGACTTATTATAAATAGGACCAGAATGGTATGCATTTTCTAAAATATCCTACCTATCTTCTTTAATTCCCTCATTATTCCCTTCTCTCATTGATTAATATTGAAATTGATTAATATTGAAAGAGTATCAATAGGGATAAATTAAGAAAAATGTGATAAATATGAAAGAGTTAGTTAATTAAATATTTAGGACTAAAACATTATAAATAAGATCAGAATTGTATAAATCCCTCTGAGTTGAGACTACTAGAGAATCTCAGGCCTTTTTGGAGACAGTTATGGAAACTTTGCCACCCTCAAAGGTGCAGGTGGTTCCTTTGGCTATGTGCGCATGATAGAATTTTAACAAATGGAGCAAGGGCAAGGAGGGGTTGTATGAGACAAGTTTACCACTTTCCTATTTATAAAGTCCATTTTGATCACAAAATTTCATCTTAATTATAAGTCTAGTTTCATGTAATAAATGAAATTGTGACAATTTTACTCATATTAATTGTACCTATGAAGGTAGAGAGAAAATAAATAGTTGAAAAATACCCAATCATAAATTAGAACAAAGTTGAAAATTTACCCTATAATCATTGAGTTAACTAACTCTCCTTGATATGTGAGATTTGGTTAAGATGAACTTATAAATAGGATCAGAATGATATGTAAGGCCCGTGTGACTGTGACCGAGACGGAGAGGGAAATCAAGTTGCTGATTGGTTGCAAGGAATGTTGCTTCAATGAGTGGCGATATGAGAGGAACCTCGTAAGGATATCAATAGAACATTATCACTCTAATCCTATTTATAAGTTCAATTTAGAAAGGGGGAAAAAAACATCAGTCCTTATTATAAATCCATTAATTATTAGAGTAATAAATAAGATTGTTATAATTTTACCCTTATTAATTGTAATAATTTTAGGTAGAGAACAGAAAAAAGTGAAAAATATCCATTTATAAATGAAGGTAAAATTGAAAATATCTATCAATTTATTTCATATTTATTGGGTTGACTCTCCTTGGTATGTGAGAATGAATTAGATAATTTAGGCTTATACGTAGGGTGGTAACTGGTAACGCATAATTTACCTGATGGGTCGTGTACATGTTGATTACATCATTGAAGGGAACGAAATACATTTGCTTTTGTTTTTGCATTTGGTAAAATAACGACGTCAAAAAAAGCGCACGAGACTGTTGGCAAAAAATATACAGAAGGTTAAAAATTCTCATGATCATCTCTTTTTTCCTTAATTCGAATTATATGATTATGATGATAATCCTGACACATTCCATTTCATCTTGTTTTCTCACAGATCAATTGGATAATTTGTAAGGAATGTATAGGACATTTTATAAGGTTACCCCGTATACATAGAGGAATTAAATGGACATATAAACTATAGGACTATTCATATAATTGTGTTTCAGTATAATTGTCGTCTAGTTAGTGCATCTAAAATACAAAATGGTATCAACCGTCAAAGGTTAATATTAACCTGATATAGTTAGTAAACCTAATAAAAATGAATCAAAACAACAAACCATGTTATATTTGAAATGTGGCGAAAAAGACATTAAAGCGCTCACTAGCTTTTTCATAAAGGGGAGAAAAAAAAGAAAAGGTATTTGGAACTTCGCCACGACTGGGTTACTAGAGCTCTAGTAACTGACTGTTGGCAAGGTCAAGGAGCTATGTGCCTAGCTGACAAGGGTGATTAAAAGGCATTCAAAGAAGAAGAAGAAGAATTAGAGTACCAGTGAGGGCATGCAGTGCTATATTTTGACATTTCAAAATTCTTAACTGATTTGTGATTATTGAATTTCTGACTTGTGCTTTTCAATTTGCAGAGTGGTTTTTCTGTTATTTTTCTAAAAAAATATTTTGGTAGGCTCAGGCATCGTTTTGGTAGCGGTGAGTAATAAAATAAATAAATATACCAAAAAATATAAAAAAATAAATCAATAAACATACCAAAAAATATATAAATTAAATAAATAAACTTGGAGAATATTTTTGAGAAAACAAACTTCAATGAATGCAAACAACTCATCGCCAAGGCTTCTCATATTCTGATTCAATCAAATTTGATCTTTGAGTACCAAAAAAATATTTAATTGGTTGGCTTGATGCATCATGTTGCCTCGTTTTTAACATCTAGCAAAGATTTATATCCCAAAAAAAAAAACATCTAGCAAAGATGCTGACTTTACATATTCACATAAACGTACACATATCTTAAGGTGAAATCAGAATCAAGTAGCCATTTTGAACTCTTCTTTCTATCTTAGGTTTTTTTAGGGAAGCATAAACGTAAATATACAGTTACGAAGAGTTGTTAATTAATGTGGGTTTGACATTACTTCTAAGAGTGATTCGAATTACGAGGTTGGTGAGCTTTAATTTGTTTCAATGTTGGGTGAAGTGTCTAGGCACATTTTAATTTCTCAATCACACCAATCAATTTTAATTTTTAAAATTAAACATACTTCGAAATTCAAAATGAAACAATTATGAGAACGGTGAAATTCACGCTTTTATAATAATAATAATAATAATAATGCACATTGGACGTACTTATCCTTTTTTTTGTCTCTTGAGAGTCAGTCATATATATGCAATGAACTTTCTTAAATATTTTTTGAGATAAAATACCGTACGTATTCCTAAATACCCTAAATATTCTACGCTCCTTTGAAAATGGGAATTTTAAATGCAAGTGCATGCTTCCCATTATGATTATTATTATTGATACTTCGACTGATGACAAGAGTGCGCAGATCGTTGGTGTTCTACTACTACCAGTATTTATTATCTCTTGAAAATCTCTCTCTCTCTGCATATAATTTGTCTTTTGATATTCTGAATATTCCCTGTCAAGAACTTAACACATTTATGCACATATACATCAAGAAGTGTGAATGCAAACACGCTTTGCAGACTTCGAAATGAGCCAGAACACCAAGAAAAGGAAGGAGATGAACCATGAAGTGATCAATGTTGTAAGAAATCAGCCAGGGACAATACTGTCGGGTTTTCAATCAATTTGGCGTGTGTGTCTACATATATATATATGTGAGAAAAACACTTCTCATGTTGTAGGAGAAGTGTTTTCTCATGTCATATACACACACATAAAACAGTGGGACCCACATATATATATAATGAGCATTATATATTTATGTGGGTCCCACTATTTCATGTGTGTGTAAGAATCTTCTTCTTCTCATGCAACATAAGAAGTTTAAACCCCTATATATATATATATATATATATAGAGGAAGGATATTGTCACAACCTCTTTTTTTCACAACATTTTCACTACCTTCTTCTCACCATTAGATCTATTTTTCATCCAACGGTCCAGATTCAACCTATTTAATTCCTTCTCCATTCTCTTGCCCAACGCAGCCACCATCACTCTCCCTCCACATTTCTCCCTCTTTCTCCCACCAAGTTACAGAAAGAAATTAGGGAACTGTGAGGCGGCGGATTCAACGTAACGTGCCAAAGGGACTGAGAATTAAACCAAACGTACAGCAATGTTCACCACAACACCAAAATCACGGGAGAAGATGTCACAGAATCCAAAAATCGAGTGAATTAGCAGAAAACCACAAATGAACAAACTTTATATCACCAAATAGCAATGCTTCGGGCAGGCACGTGAACGAAGTGCAACAGGTGAAGGATACTGATTCATCAACGACGTCTTTCCCACCCTGCAGGCAATGAAGGAAAATCACAAAACGCAATTCCCCACATGTTAACGGAGGCAGGAACAGAGATAACACGCCTGTGCATTTGCCTCCATCCATGGAAACTAACCGTGCCAAACCCTACCCTTGCTTCTTCCTCACACTTGTATCTAATCAACATTGCGGCGATTGCAGAGAACTTGCGAGAGAGGGGAAAACGCAGAGAAAGAGGGAGAAATTGATTTAAGTACCTCTAAATCTGAACCGTTGGATGAAATAATGATCTAACGGTGAGAAGAAGGTAGTGAAAAAAAGAAGTTGTGACAATATCCTACCTCATATATATATATATATATATATTAAGATTGTCTCTTTATAAAAATAACTTAAGCCAATTTGATAGGACTTGTCTCAATATTATATATCACTAATTCATCTTTCTAGTACATTCTACATCCAGTTCTAAATATAAAGGCTAGAAGTGAATTTTGGTACAAAATACAAGAATTTCCTTTCATTTTATCTGTTATAATTGTCAAAAAAAAAATTCCAAACTAATTTGTTTGAGTTATAAATAGATAATCTAATGAGTCTACTAACTCTTATATCAAGAAAGTATATACATTCGATGCGGACAAAGTTTGCATTGTTTCAAGTGTCATATAAGGGAAAAGTTATAAAGGGTCTCAATATTTTGTACAGGATTCATGAGATATCTCAGAGAATATCGACCATCTCACTACAGGCTTGAATTGTTTACCTTATTTTTCACAAAATCTTTTGTACATTTTCATAATCAGCAGGATGGTTTTGTATCCTCATGGAAAGAGTGAAATCAACAAGGGTAGTGACATTTTTATGTACTTGGCCATTGAATAAACACATGATAATAATCTACCGGTTGATTGGGAAGTCTCTGGGCTCATTTCAAATTTTTTATACATGATCAGACTAATGACAGGTACGTGGTCATTGAAGGGGTGTGTGTGTGTTATATGGAGCACTAACTTTAATTTTAGAGAAAATTTCAAATAAATACCAAATGAATTTGTAAAACCCTTAGAAATCCGTCGAATTTGTAAAAAGACTGAGAGGTGATAAGGACCTTTGGGGGATATACAAATTCAAGCGAAATGACCATTTTACCCTTAATTGTAAATAATTAACAACACAAAATACATAAATTAACAATACAAAAAGCATAAATTAACCACAACTTCTGAAAACCTTGAATTTATCATGTCTCACTTCCAGAGGCGATTAACAACACAAAATGCATAAATTAACAACACAAAAAGCATAAATTAACCACAACTTCTGAAAACCTTAAATTTGTCATGTCTCACTTCCAGAGGCTATTAACAACACAAAATTTATAAATTAACCACAACTTCTGAAAACCTTGAATTTGTCATGTCTCACTTAACCGCCGCCGGCAACCGCCGGTCACCACTGGTTCAATGACAAAATATTTATATTTTTTCCTCTCTCTCTCTCTCTCTCTCAATACAGATGTTCATAATTATCTGAAACGATTTTATTCAGCTAAAAGGGTGTATGGATTTGATGTATTGCTTTTGTTGAATGCATTAGAAGATGTTAATAATGGATATCTTGTCAATGATTCTTGTGTGTTTGGGGCTGAGATCTTCATAGCCGAATGCTCTCCTGAAACGAACGTGTTTCTGCACTATTAAAGCCTCCGGTGTATGGTACATATAATAGGAAGTTAAGCAACTTCTAAAATCTTTCACTGTTGGAGGAAAACAATGGTAAATGATTTCAATATTTTCTTAGATGTTTTTCTTTCTTTTTTGTCATTTAATACTGAATATAAGTTTATTATGTCCCCCCCCCCCCCCCCCTTTTTTTTCCTTTGTTTCAAAGGTTGTTGAATGCTTATACAAAACCAAAAGGAGCTGAGGTTTCCGATAATGATTTTCTCTCCTTTTTTTCTTGTTTTGAACGAACCTGATACGATGTCAGAGATGATGAAGGCTCTTTATGCTGGTTTCACATTACACATTAAGAATCAATTACCCCCATTAAGAAATGTGACAGCGAATGGTAATTAAGTTTAGGATATAGTTTACAATATTTTTTTTGGTATTAAATTGGGAATCAGTTTCGGTGCTCAGCACAATGATAAGCATAGAGAGTTAATTGCTACGGTGAAATGTGCACAATTCAAATAAAATTTCAACCGTAACCATTTTTTGAAAAACTAACCATTATCTTTATCTGAAGTTCTGTTCACATAATTTTTTTTTTAAAAAAAAAATCTCTTTAAAAAGAAAAATAAATCTAAACCCTCTAAATTATATCTAAACGGTCTCCAGGTGTTTTAGCTATTTTCAGCTAAATTTTTATTATTGTTGCAGGTGAAAATTGGTTCGATGAGTGGGACAGTTCATGGGAATTAAGTTCGTTCATGATACTGAAGGATCTGAAAGATACAACGAAGGATTACTGCGTGAATTATACTGTCATTATTGAATGCCAGTTTTCATTCATATGCTAAGGTGAACATTTAAAAGAATGACAAAAGTGTTAAAAGTGTGATTATTGCTGATGAACTCATCTATGTTTTGCTGTGTGATATACGTGCAAAAAATAGGAATTAGGATTTGTTGTGTTCCATACTTTGAAGCACATTTTGTAAGGGTTTTTTTTTTTTTAAAAAAAAAAACTTAAACTTAATTTTAATCTAGACTCAAGGGGTTGTTTGGTATGAGGGATTTAGTTTTTTTTTTTTTTTTTTTTGGGGAGGGGGGGGGATTTTTATGACTTGGATTTAAAAAATTTGGAGAAGTGGGGTTAGATATCTATATAAGTAGTTTTGAATAATAACAATTGAGAAAAAAAATTTATTTAATTTAGTGAAATTAAGATTTTTGTGCTAGGAGCTCATAAGTAAAACTTTTTTGTGCTGGGTGCTTCTGAGTAAAAGTTTGTTAGCCAATCTGCACCTTAGATAACAGTCAGTTATTTTTTTCTAACGGCATTGTGCAAATTGCACCTTTTTAAAAGTTTTTTATGATGACTACACATTTTTAATTGTTTGTTTATATTTAAGGTACCCTTAATTAATATCTGCGTCAAATGCTCCTTTCATAATAGTTTGTTAGTAAATATACACCTTAACCCTATATATATATATGTGTGTGTGTGTGTCCAATTGTAGAGTTTTTATTTCACCTATAAGCTTATGTTTTAGTGTGCTCCTTCCGGTCCATAATATATGACACTTTAACTAATTCATAGGAAACAAGAAATGGCCATTTTACCAATAGGGGTTAGCATAAGTGATAAACGATTTATGCCGCTTAAATAAGGTCTCGAGTTCAAACCTTATGAATGCAGAAAAGTTCCACTAGAAGACTCACCTACCATAACCAAGTGTGCGACTCGAGTCAGATTCGGATTAATCAAGGCAAAGCTCTGGATACCGGATGAATAACAAAAAAAAAAACGTTTTAACATATTAAATATATCATAAATTAAAGCTTATTTTCACTTTTACCCTTCTTAATAAATGTGTTTTAAATTTTAATGAATGAGCAGAATTAAAAATGAATATTAATTACAATCTGAAAAATGAGCATTAATTATTTTACAAATAACTTATATTTTGGACTAATTTATTCTTCAAGTCAACTATATGTTGGACTTATAATTCCGACCAGGGGTATTTAAATTTGAAAATGAAGTGGTAGTTCAACGTTTGTTATGTTCTTTAGTTCAAAACATTATAAATTACAGGGAAAATCACACTAAGGATCCAATTAAAAAAATAATATCAGAAAAGTATCATAACTTGTCAATGACAAGTAAAGAAGCAATTATTAATAAGTGAATAAGCAATCATTGACAAATTATAGAACTTTTTTTATATTATTTTTTTAATTGGGACCTTGTCATTTTCCTTAAATTATAAAATAGGTATATATATATGCATTATGAGAAAAGATCTTGAAGTATTAATGAATATTACCCCTTCTTCCTATATAATTATAAATATATCAGATTTGTGAATTGTAATTTTTCAATCTAAGTTTTACTTGAGAAATTTGTCATGAGTATTACTGACCTCAAATGATAATTTCTAGCTAGTTGATTAGGTGAACCAAATTGTACTACTGAAATGGTCAAATTTAATCTGATTCCTGCCTCCCTCCCCTACCATGATGTCTTAAAATAAAGTTCACAGTTTGATACTTTTTATTCAGATAGTTGGTATGTGCAGTTTCCAAAAAAGGATTACTTAATGCTAATGAGCTGGTGTCCGTAACCAAGCTCCAGATTATGTGTTAATGACATGCTAAAAAAAAAAGGTATTTATATTAAACGATACCAATATTTATAAGAAACTGGATTACCTTTACCTTGCATATTCAAAATTTATGCTGACATATCACTCCTGTTATTGGCTCACACTTCATTATCAGACTCTCTCAAGTTACTCCCAGCTGATAATCTGACAGAAAGTAAATGAATTAAGCAGAATTAGAAGATAAGCTTTTAGGAAGCAACCTCTTCTCAGAAATTAAGAGTATGAAGCTTTTCCTCAGACAGCCAACAGTTTCATGTTATATGTTTAACTCTTAAACATTAATGTTAAGGGAAGAGTGAAAATTCCCATAGCAATAGGTGATCAAAGTGTAAACAACGAAATAGTACTCTCTCCTATCATTTTTATAAGGTACTAAAAAAAAAAAAAAAAATCAAATTACGTAGATAAAAAAGTTGTACCTATGATCCAACACCTTCAGCTGAAGACCTGATAAAATTTCTCGATGATGAGTAATCCAGAGTCGATTGATTCCAAGGGATCCTTCCGAAGACGGTGTCTCAAGCAGTTGGGTATGACGGTAGCAATATCTTCTGCACTTACTTTGTCTCTTCCCTTAAGGGCAGCCAAAGCTTTTGCAGCTCTATTTGTTACTATGTCTCCTCTTAACCCATCCACATTCAGCTCAGCACAAACCTTGGAGATTTTTACCTTGAGATCTTGATCGATCTGGACAGAAGGAAGACGACTACTTGCTTGGTCTATTTGGTTCTGCAGCTTTTCCTGCTCTGCTTTGTAAGAATCTCGAAATTCCTTTGGGTTTTTGTCGAATCGAGCTCTCTCTTCCACAATCTTGACTCTTAGCTCAGCATCTTTTACAGTCCCCACTTGAGCATGCATTCCAAATCTATCAAGCAATTGTGGCCTAAGCTCCCCTTCTTCTGGGTTGCCTGAGCCAATCAAGATAAACCGAGCAGGATGTGAGATTGAAATTCCCTCTCTCTCCACTGTGTTCCAGCCGGATGCTGCAGAATCCAATAAGACATCCACTAAGTGATCGTCTAGAAGATTAACCTCATCAACATAGAGGATTCCCCTGTTAGCTTTGGCTAGTAGACCCGGCTCAAATGCCTTGACACCTTCAGTCAAGGCTTTTTCAATGTCGATTGTCCCACAGACTCTGTCCTCTGTTGCACCCAAAGGCAAATCAACCATGTTGATTTTGGTCATGACAACCTGAAGTTGATCTCCTCTCATAACGCTCTCTCTCACTTCAATACCCATGAACTCTGGATCTTCTGGATCTGAATTGTATGGATCACCAGCAACAACTTTAATTTGAGGAAGCAAATCAACCAATGACCTTACTGTCGTGGATTTCCCGGTTCCTCTGTCACCCATGATCATTACACCTCCAATCTTGGGATCAATCACATTAAGTAGAAGGCAAAGCTTCATCTCATCCTGTCCAACTATAGCAGAAAATGGGTACACAGGTCTCTGGCTATTCTCATAAACAACATTCGGAACCTGAAAGCAATAAGTTCATAGAGATCTTATGTGACAAAAGGCATACACACATGTTTACAACAGAAAAGGGGGGAATATAAATTGTACACGGCCCTCTAGAATCTAGATAACATATGAAACAAGTAAGGAATCTTCCAAGCCTGAAAACAATAAGTTTACAGGTTTCATATGCAATTAAGAACATAAATTTAAAAGGAAAAGTGAAAAGGACAACATTCAATCATGTATCATGCAATCATGATCTTGAAAAACAAAAAAGGGAGGGAAAAAATTTGTGTTAGACAAAACCTTCTATATTGGCCAAACAAAATCCTCATCTACAACCACAACTACATGATTCCTATGGATGCTGAAGTGAAAAATAGAATTCTCAATAGTCCAAAAATGTTATCTTCAATATATTTGCTTGCAGTTGAAATTGTGGATTTTCACCAAGTTTCAATTCATTGGTACGGGATTCTCCAAAGCTAAAGGATCTGAATCCCAAGTGAAGCCAAAATTAACCAAAGAAAACTATTGATGTTCATCGAGCCAATTAAGGCCTTTGTCACAAACAAGACTAAAGATCAACCAATAATGTTCAAGGAGTGTGAATTGTTGTGCACCCAATCAGAACCAAGACCCAAAATGGAAATATCAACTAAACAATGATTAGAGGTGAATTGAATGGTTTCAACAAAAAGCACTCGTTGATGTATTAATGGCATTAGCACCAAAACCTAGTACAATAGATGGCCATAAGGTACATGAACTCTTTTAACAAGTGCTTCACAAAAAACAATGGACGTTCAGATTACTCAATAAGGTTGAATTCAAATACTAGGGATGGCTATAGGTCTCATGTTGTTTGTCTCTACAAGGACAAACATTTCTTCTAATATGAAGGAATCATGGAAGATTAAATTACCTTTGAAGATGATCTTCATGGTATGGAATCTATTAGAAAAAGGAAGTTCCAACTTAAGACACGCTAGCTGAACATCACTTATATACTAGCAGAGAATGTGTCAATAGTTATAGTTATCTCCTACACTGTTTATCAGACGAATGAATGAATGAAGTCATTTTAACAAACACCCTGCGTGCTAAATTTTTTCCACCCGCCCAGAGCCAAACCCCATTATTTTAGTCTTAACATCTATTTTGTCCCGATAAATGCCCAACAAAAACGAATGAAGAAAGAGATAACTAATCCCAGAAATGAATATTATTGCCCACCAGTTGTTCTACAGAGTTCACTTGAGTCGAAACACTTGCAACCGAGAACTGAGACCTTCCTTTTATGCCATGAATTCCAATTCCACCATAAAACTTTCGCCCAAAATTCTGCCCTGCAAAGCAGAGGCACAAACACTCAAGATTTTCACTGAACTACATGATATCAGTTACCAACACCTTCGACCCTAAATTTAAAACCCTAACAAGTAACAGCCCCATAAAATTTTCATACTTTTGGCGCAAAGATCTCCCGATTAGCCTTGTCACAATTACATTCCAAACAAAAATAGCAAGGAGTGAGGTGATTTTGGTTACCCGGTGGAAAAGAGAGAGAATGAATCAAATGGTTGAGAGAATGAGAATGGAGGTACTGGGGCAAGTTAGCGATGGAAGATTTTCCCAAAGTGGACGCCATTATCTGGAAAGAAGTATCAGTGTCTGCGGGTAGCGAAGTGTGGTTTATTCACAGTCACAGCTTGCCATGAACTTCATTGGGTTCATAGGTTGGATGGACCGTGGATATAATCTCTGTATTGTCTCTTTCTATCAAGTCAATTGGTTTCAGATAGATATTCTATATTTCGGCGGGGAAATGATACCCAAGTTCCAAGTAACACGCAAAATTTAAATAAAATAAAATAAAATCGAACCTATAATTAGATTAAAAAAAAAAAAGACTCTAGAGACTTTTTTAATCTTATTTGTGTTGACAACAGGAAGTGATATATTCATAATAGGAAATGTTATATTCACAACAAAATTTTAAAAACCTGATCAACTACAATAAAAAAAGCTATATTCACAGTAGGAAGTGTTATATTCACAACAGAATTTAAATACATGAATTCTTGTATAAAAAAAAAACAAATGAATTTTATTTCAAACTCAAGTCTCTAAACGTAAAGATGCCATTTACAACCGGAAAAGCTAGGTTCATAACGGGAAGTGTTATATTCACAACAAAATTTAAAACCTGACCATTCACAACAGAAAAAACTATATTCACAACAAGAAGTGCTATATTCACAGTAAAATTTAAACACCTAGCTTTTGTTTCAATATAAAAAATATCAAAATATGTGATTTTGAGTTGAGACTTTTTTCGATATTTTGTCTGTTCTTTGAGACCTATCTGTCATTCTCCTCTTTTTTTTTCTTTTTTTTTTGGGTGATGATGTATATTTCAGTTTAATATTGTAATCTTTAATAATATGTAATGTAACGATGGAAGATGTGGGATTGAAAAACTGAGGTGCGAGTTGGCTGTTGGCCACCAAAATTAAAACACGTGTGGGTGGATGACTATGGCATCGGTGCATCAGCGTAATGCGTATGTGTGTGAACTGTGAAGCCTAACATGGAAACAATTCCAAAGAGTCAATGTCTTAATTAGCAGCCACATTATATTGTTGAGCGTTGAAGAGAGTTCATTGATTCAAGTCCTAGACCATTCTGTTATACATTATCAATGGTCTAGAATCAATTGAATCATGAGCTCTTGACGTGCTCTGTTGCAAAACAACCATGTTTTAACACATTTACCTGTGCAGTGCAAGATCAAGATATATGTGTGAATGTCATTGGTTAGTTATAGGGATGAGGATGCTGGATTGTCCGTTGACGTGGACAAAATCTTGACAGGTACATGGTCAATGACAGCAACTCGACAAACAACAATAATGTGGCTGCTAATTAGGACATGGACTTTTTGGAATTGTTTACATATTACTGTTGTGGCTACACAAATACGCATCACGCTGACGCACAGATGCCATAGTAATCTGGTGTGACCGTGTGAGAGCTCAAGTCTTGAATGGCTCAAGTATGTATTTCACTGATATAACTACTCAGCAATCTACTTTTAGTTGGCTTCTTGCATGTTTGAATGTGAGTTTGAATTCCAACTCTTGAGTTGACAAGTCAAAACACAACATTTTCACCAGTATGCCACGTTCATTATCCTAGTTTCAATAGATCTTTTGTTAGCTTTTCGCCTGTTAGTTGTAATGTAACTACTTTTATATAATGATTAGAACTTTGGGGGATTAATTTCCCTTCTTGAGATTGGCCTTACCTTGGACTCGTATCTCCTTGCATGCATTTAGCACTTAGAAGCCAACTCTTCCCATTTGGCATGGTGGGGATGATGATTTGGCAGCTGATGTGGACATCATCATGGATGATGACTCAGTCGGTGACGATGATGTGGAATTGTGGATGCTAATTTGGAAACCAACTAGGATGGATGACGAGTCTGAATTGCTTACGTGTCATTGAGGTAGCCAATGTGGGGCCAGGTTGTTGACTCAAGGTGCTTATGTGGATGACGTCATGGTAGCCACATGATTTATGACACGGACGATGACTCAACCAATGATAATCATGTGGCTGATGATCTTGGCAAATGACAAATTCAAACTAGAGCTCCAACAACATGTGTTTGGGTTCAGGGTTCACAGGGCATTTGTGTAAAAAAAAAAAAAAAAAAAAGCCTAGTGGAAATCATAGGAGTATAATCGCTTGAGGAGGTGCCACTGGAAAAGCTGAGACCAACGTCCTAGGTCGGTTGTGTCTCGTTCAAAAGGACGCTAAACACACAAACCTTGTGGACTTCCTCATTCATATAAAAATAAATTAAAAGTTGAGTTCTTTTACATTTAAACATGAACAGTAATTTTTGAAAATAAAAATTGTGGCCATCCAACAAGATTTTTTAAATACGTGGTTTCTTAATTTTTTAAATAATAATTTAATTTTTTTTCAAATTTAACTTTTTATCTTCAATTATTGCAATATATACAACTAATATTAATATATGTAATATTCAGTAAGATTCATACCTTTTTTAATCATGTTTTATTTCAACTGACTTTCAACCACTAACTCAAACGCGTTTTTCATTTTGAAAAAAACCACTTCTGTCATTATCAATCTAAACATAAATTACATTTATTATATGGCTTTTTTTTACTATCTCACTTCTATAAAAGTTAGATAAAAAATAAATTACTTCTCTTATCGCTAACTCAAACGGCAATGTGCATAAATGGTTAACTTAATGTCCCTTGCTTTAGCAATAGTAGAAGTTTGTTTGTTTCGTTCTTAAAATTCTAACCTGAAGTCCTGAACCTTATCTTAAATGAGAGCTAGTTATTCTGATTTTCTGATTTGAAGTATATAAAAATATGAAAACTAGGCCTCATTATCAGATTTATACCCGCTTTTTCTATTTAGTACATAAAAACAGGAAAAAGTGACTGGAACGGATGCAAGATATCTCTTGCATCTGAAAGCTGCTAGTAGCGTCTAATCCAAATATATCATGATTTTAATATACCAAACTGTTGTTACTAAGAATAAAAAACTGTTGAAATTAGATCATTGATAAGATATGAGGCGCTATTTAGGGACAACGTCTTGTCCAATCACTAAACGTTTGGCAATAAATCTATATGCAGCTTCTGTCAAATGCACACCATCCCAGCTTATGAATTTGGAAGGATCATCAGAAGCGATTGCTCCAGGAGCTCCACACAAGGCTGAAGCATTGCAATTATATGGACCGCCACTTCCACAACAAGCTCTCAAACCTTCAAAACCTGTCATTTATTGCATATAAGATTTAAATAAATCTTAGGATCAGCCTGTAGAATTGTCAGTGCAGTGATGTATCCTTCAAGTAACATTGAAAAAAACGTATTGTGATAGGATAATCTGGATTTATGTCCTTTTGAATTACTCATTGTTGAAATTGGATTTCAAATTTAAAAAAAAAAAAAAATTAAATTTGGTCAATATATAGAAATCTTTCTAATTGCAAGAGAAATGTAATGGGACAAAGCTTTTGGGAGCCGATATCTGTTTATAGGAAACTAAGAAGTATCAGCAGTAATCAAACTCAACATCTTCGCCATGATCATCAAAAGTTGACAGACATAGGAAAACATGTAATGAATTTTTCTTTTTTGGACCAAACAAGGAAAATTTTTCAAACCAACTAATTTCTCTAATTGACCCTGAGTATTACAACTAAAACAAACAGCAATATGATACTAGTAGAAAAACTGAGTATGAATGAATATTACCAAAAGATGTTGGATAAAGGTATAATGGCAAGGCGGCATTGTAGTAGTCAGCATAGATAATAATGGCATGAGGATGAAGCCCTCGAAGTTGATTTAGCTCAGATTGGAGCTTCTCATTGTAGTATTCAGCAAACTTGTTTAACCACTTTAAGCAACCAGCTCCATCATAGTCCTGTTCATCCTTGCTTTGAAACAATGTTAAATAGAATGCGCTGCATCCAATCGGGAAATTTCCGGGAACCATGAGCGTTTGAGCCCCCATATCAATCAGTTCCTGCAAACACAAATTAGACAGAGTTTATCCATGAAAAAATTTCAAGACGGGCCATGTGTATCTAATATAAGGGATCTCCTAAAGTTCTCTATCCGAAAAGAATATTGGAGAGAGATAGTGATATAGGGGTTGCCCCATGGCCTCCATCCCTCTCCCAATCTGCATACGTCAGTGAAAAAAGTACTTTAAGACAAACAATACTCGTTTTAGGGCCTTAGGATTTGAGAAAAATCTAAAGAGTTTATGGCTATCATAACGGGTCTTTAGGATTGCAAATGCTAGGACTTCCACAACATGATGCTGTAACTAGCTCCTTGTATGCTTTTTAATCTCTTGATGAGGGATTGTGATTTGGACTATCCATTGGGATCGATTGTCACTGACATTAGAGATATGTTATATTATCATTGGAATGTGGAGCTACATCATACTTCCAAGGACATGATTTGATGTGCTGATTAATTGGCTCGTGAAGGTCACAATGACTCCTTTGAGACAGTGGTGGCACCCAATGTACAGGATGGTTGTTTAGGAATGGTTTTGGAAGACCAGCAAGGCTATTGCTGGGTTTTTGTGTGTTTTCATCCCAGCCTTGTTTCCTCAAGCTTTTGCTTGCCTTTGTATCCAAAAAAAATAAATTAAAAACAAAAGAGGTTGCATAGCATTTTAAAAATCTTACACTTATAGTTGAAGAGATTGCATTAATCACAGGGGCCACATATGTTTTAACCTCTGTTAAGCTCTTTCCTAAAGCAAAAGGGTAGGTAAAGTCATTGCCTCCAATTTCTCCAATGAGAAACAACGACTTCCCAAGAACATTCTTACAGCCTGCAAGATTGAACACTAATTCAGATATAAATATAACTAATCTTTCATCAAAGAGACTTTTGTATCTGTGAAACCTTCAATTTTCTTTTGTCCTAAAGGGAATGTCCAGTGCGGCCACGAATCAAGCAGTTAAAGAATCAATCAAGAATCAATTTGCATACCATTTACTAAACTTAATTTAAGGAAACATGAAATGCATTTTATTAGTTTTCGAATCAAAGTCAAATTTTCTACAGTTTTGAGCAGATACACTCTACATGAAGTGGCCACACTATTCTTTATTTTAGAATGAAGTTAGCAAGAGTATATCTAAAATCTGGATATCAGATACCCAGCTACAAACTATTTGAAAGGGTATATATAAGAGCAATCTTAATAAATAAAAGAGTATTCTAGAATAATTACAATCAATGAAATAATCAATATATATGGGGATCTGGTTAGAAGTAATAATAGGAAAATCACCCAAATCAAATCATATCAATTATAATTAACACCATTACTATGTAAAATTTTCCTGTGTTGAACGAAATTGAAAGCCTGATCAAGATGCAATAGCTGTTTCACGAATGTTGTCTAGGTTCCCTGAAATGGGCTTGCGTAAAACAGAATTCAGCAAGAGTATAGGATATGCTATTCTTTAGGGGAAAAGGAATAGCTAGTAACTTACTTGAGGAAGAATTGCACAGGGAAGGCAATAAATCCTTGTACCAACCCAGTTGAATTCTGAGAGAATCATTCGTTGGAACATTGTGTATCCCTTTCTCTTTGAAGAAATCTGCATCTAATGCTGTTGCTCCTACAACAGCAAAATTCACTCCCTCTTCTATTTTCCAATCGTCAAATTGCCCATTCTTGATTCCAAGATATGGTTTCACAAATGGAAGCCCTAGAGACTCAGCTGCACAATCCAGAACCACAATTTAACACAGTTACATAGAAAGAGGCGTTCCAGCGAATTGGAAGAAAGAAATCAGCGAAGCAAAATTCACACAGTATCAGCAGAATAACTCTATCTAAGACCGTAATTTGAGCGTTACCGATGAAATCGATGATGAGACGGCCATCGGAACACCGTCCAGTGGGACGGCCGAAATAGGTCTGTCCATTGGGTGGGAAGAAGCAATGAAACGACGTCGGAGGTTGGGAGCTGAAATACAAGTTTCCAGTATCAGCAAGTGAGTCTCCGAAGCTGAAGATTGAACTGAAGGAGGAGCCTCCTCTGATGCAGGGAATGAAGGACAATAAGGCAAAGACATGTATTAGAGCGAGTGACTCAGTACTTGGTCGCCGTTCCAGAGAGCGGAGTGGAGAAGATGAACCAGAAAGATCCATGTGGGAATAAACAAAAGATGTATACGTCGGAGTAGGAAATATGGTGATTGGTGGTTGCTGAGGCCATGTTAGTAGTTTTTTTTTTTTGGGGGGGGGGGGGGGGGGGGGGGGGGGGGTGTCAAAATGTTAGTATTTTTTTGATATAGACATGTTGGGGGGGGGGGGGGGGGGGGGGGGGGGGTTGGTGGTCCGTCAAGTTAGTAGTTGAAGTGTCCAAATAAATAAATATATAAACCAATAATGCTTGCTAACCATTAAAATGTGGTTTCAATATACAGACATATGTGTGGGACCGGGAAAAAAAATTGAAATTATAAAATCCTAAATTATTATATTTGTTATTAAGAGTTAATAAAGAAATTTGATAAGCACTTTATTATTTATTTTTTTAAAAATACTAACTCTGATCTTAATTATAGGAACACTTGATTAGAAATTTTATAATTTTAAAGTTCTTTGTCTATCTTTTTCCCATACATTATATATGAAGGGGAAAAACTTATTTACCAGATTGAAGGTAATAATAATTAATTTATCACCTTGATTCACCGAATTATAAGGAAGTAGTGTCTTTTATCAAGTATATTTTTGGTAAACATGAGTATGATTGTTACACCCCCTACCAGCCTCGCCCTTTCGGGTGGCGGGTTAGATAGATTCCTTATAACCTGTTATCTTTCTTCAGTTATTAGTCCATTTTGATTATAAATCAGAGCACGCGCAACAGAGCATATGACCGGTTTGGACAATTACTGTACTGGTAAAAGTAAAAACAATAGAAAATACAAGTCCCCGAAGGGTTAAGGGTAAAGTTATCCAAAATAAATATCAAATATGTACAGTAATCCCAAAAATGTAAGTACAAAAATTCAATAGGGCATTCCCTATTCTTCATCTGCACCGTAGGGCCTTACCTTTCCAAAAAGGATCTTTACTTTAGGCATGTCCCCCTGTGACTACAAAAGAGTCTGGAGTCGGAGAACGGCCCCCAGAGTAACCATCGATACTCATGCACTAAATGTGTGATGTGTATGTATGCAACCATGTGAGTATGTAAACATAGATAAACGTGCCAAACATGCCACAATATGCAAACAGCCACAAAATACCACATCAACATCACGTCCTCGCACCGTCGGGTCGCCTTACCAAGGCAGACCTCGGAATTACAAGCCTGTCTCCATAGAGTCGCCACGTAGGCAGACCCCAGCAGGCACCCTCAGCGCTAGGGACACAATTACAAACATGTTCTGTATGCATATTTGGCAACACAATACAAAAACAACACATATGGCAAGCAAACACATACAACAAACACATAAAAGTGCCGGAGTAAAGAGGTTACTACCTGGTGTGGTAAATACCGCTTTTACTACCTTTTTGCTCTGTGGCCCTTCTAAAAGTACCCTTGACCTAAAACATTAAAATACATCATTTTCAATATTTCCAGAAATGCCCTTACATTATTTTTTGTTCAATTCGTGCCCTTCATGAGTTTTCTAGAAGGTCCCTGTTTCTGTCCCAACTTCTGGGATTTTTCATAAATTCCACAAAAATCATATTGACATGAAACCAGTGCCATTCGAACCGTTAATAAGTCTATTTTACATGAAAAATATACCAGACCATGAAAGTACAAATATTTTGGTGTGTTGCTTGTTTTATCTCCTCTGGTCCAGATTCGCGTCACTGTTCCAGCCTCTTTTTCAACTATTTATTTAACCAAGTAAATCTTATCCAAATCTATCATATTATATATGCAAACTCATGCCCCAGATATCTAGTTTCTCCATAAAAAATTACAGCTTAAAAAAAGTTCGTTTACCCCCTTAAAAACGCGTTGGAAGGTTTGCTGCTCAGATGAACTGAAGCTGGCAGCAAGCTTTCCTTTGGGGTTTTTGGTGTTTTCGCCTTTGGAAACTTCAACCATGGCTAAACCCTAAGTAAAACCTTATTCCAGAGCCTTTGGTGACCTTAAAAATGTAAAAATCCAACTCCAACACCAAGCTTTTACTATTTACACGAATTTTCTTCTTAAGAATATAAGAAAAGGAGTTGTCGGTGTTACCTGGAATTGGAGAATCGATGAGGAACTTGAGATTCTTGAGCTTGAGAAACCCTAACAATGGTGGCTGATGGATTTCTCTAGGATTGTCTGGAAATTTCGTGGCCTAAAGTGAAAAATGGGGTTAAAACACCTTTTTAATAAAGGTGAATCTGATCCGGTTAGACTAGAATTAACTGGCGTAAGTTTATGACTTCTGTGTAATAATTAGGACCTGAATTTTTTACTTTTTCTCCAAGAAAAATCTAGAATTTTCCAGGGGATTCAGCAGCTGCCAAGTGTCCCATAATCCTCTAAAAATATCATGATATTTTCTGCTTTTGGGGCAAATTATGCGTTTGGCCCGAAACTTTTGGAAATTACGATTTTGGCCCAAAACTTTTTAATAATTACCAATCCTTTCCCCCACGTTTTTTCTGCCCAAAAGGACACATGTGGCCCCATTTTGGGCCCACATGCCTGCCCAAACCAATTTTTACCTATTTATTCCCATTTTGCCCCTGTCCTCCAACTGTGGGTCTCGCAGTTTGACTTTTACACTGACTTTTCTTTCTTTTTCACCAAGTAAATATTTTCATTGATTAAAGGGAGTGTATGATGCAGAAGGGGCTCCACACATCGGCTCTCTGATATTTAATTCCCTTTTGCCTCACTTTTCAATCCAGTTCCCGACCTACCGGTCCGTGTGGGTCCTGCCGGCCATCAGAATGGTTCTCTTTGCACTTTTCTTTATCTTTTCCAGACTTCATCCTCTTGAATGGACACTCCTATGTAGCACTCTCCAACTTCATGGAGTGACCCCACACTTGACCTACTCGGTCCAAAAGAACCCCTAATTGGTCCCTATTAGTCCCGTTTCTATCGGTTAATCACCTGTGGGACCCGCATTTTAAGTTTGGGCCTGAATATGACTTAAATCACCTGGTTCTCTCTTCTTTCTCTTGAGGGACGAATTCAACATTAAAAAGACAAGGAATTGACTATTTTGCCCTTGCTTTTCCTCTTTTACCCTTGAAGTGACATGTGTTCCATTGTGATCATTACACTGACTCTCCAGTGTCTCCCTCTCTTCCTATTTTCCTTAAAAACACAAAGGATGTTTACTTGTCCAAGAAATGTCATACTTTCTGAACCGGGCTTAGTAGTCTGCCTAACTTAGGCTTATTCTCAATCCTTAGGGTCTAAAATTTAGGATGTTACAATGATTCACCAAATTATAAAGTTGCTACATGATCAAATTAATTAAAAAAGTTAACATGAGTTTAAAAGTAGATTGATACAATTTGTAAGTTAAAAATATCAAAATGGTGAACTTTGGTGTGTAGATTTGTGAATTTGATCAAGTTTACAGCTAGCAAGAGTTTAAGAATAAATTAACACCATTTTGTAACTTAAAAACATAAAAACATTAAATGAACACTAAATGTGGGCACCAAAGATTTGAATCTTATAAAAAACAAATGTGCGCACTAGAGATTTGAATCTTTTATTTTTTTATATTAAAAATTTTAAGTGGAGATAGATGCCGGTAACCCAACAAGCATCGAAACCTTTTAGAATGAAAACCGATGCCTTAGCCAACTATGATATTCCTTGTTGGCTGATTTGAGTGGAGCTAGAAAAATATAAACTTAATTTAGACCATTTTACATTGGATCAGATTGTTAGCATCAAAAGCTCAAACTGAAGCAAAACAAGCCCATTATGATAGGTGGCCCATATTTGTGCTAATTCATTCTCTTCTCAACTTAGTTGTTGGCAAAACCAACTGGTAAAGGGATTGGACACTCTCACCAAAGGAAGGGGATTCGATCCTGGAGTTGGTCAAGGCGCTGGGGGAGGTATCCCAGCTCCTAGGTGCCTAGGTTAACGCCTGAGAGTAATAGACGGCTCGCCCTGCCCAATATTGGTATCACCTAGGAGGAAGGGAGATTTCGCGGGGAGGTATCCCAGCTCCTAGGTGCCTAGATTAACGTCTGAGGGTAATAGATGGCTCGCCCTGCCCAATATTGGTATCACTTAGGAGGAAGGGAGATTTCGCCCTGCCCTTGGATTATGGGTGAATCCAACCCCTTTCCTAAAAGTTTCTAAAAAAAAAAAAACTTAGTTATTGGCGGGAGTTTATAAAAAAAAAAAAAAAAAAAGTTGTTGGCGGGAGATCCGTTTCCAATGGAACCACATGCTTATGGCGCAAAAGCATACAATAGTCAGCCACGAGTAAATATGTTGGCTAGTCTTTCACAAGTCATGACATACTAAACGGAAGAGCCTCTTAAATAGAATTGACTCTAATTTAATGTGCCGCATCCCCTACAGGAAATGTCACAGATTTGATCGTGACATCTTGCAGAGTATGTGAATGTGTATTTGGAGTTGTCCCTAATAAAAGAGGCCGGACGAAGAAAAAAAAAAGGGTGGGAAAATCAAATTAAAAGCTATGGGTAAAATATATAAATATTAAAAAAAATATGAATTGTTTCATTTTTATTGGATAGAGTAAATATGATGTGGTCCAGTGACTGTACCCTGAGCTCACTCGCTATAGGTTTCACAATTAAGAGGATGGTTTTGTCGGAACAAGTTTGGTACCAAGAAAAACATTAAATAAAAGGGGTTGGACACTCTTATCAAAGAGAGGGAGTTCGATCCTGAAGTTGGTTAAAATACTGAGAGAGGCATCCTAGCTCCTAGGTGTCTAGGTAAATACATGAGAGTAATTGACGGCTCGCTCTGCCCAACATCGGTATCACCTAGGAGGAAAGAAGATTTTGTTCTGCTCTCAGATCGTCAGTGAACCCAACCCCTTTTCTAAATTTTTTTTATTAAAAAAAAGAAAGAAAGAAAAACATTAAATCAATTTAACTTTATTCATATCTAATATATACTATGGCTTTTTTCCCTATTTGCCACTTTTTAAATAAATAATTACCATTTTGCCACTTTTCTCAAAATATTTCCCAATATGCCACATTTAGTCGACTAAACCATGGTTTAGTCGACTAAAAATTGCGGAATTTTTTTTTTGAATATCTCAGTCATTTAGTCGACTAACCCACTTGGATTAGTCGACCAAACATATTTAGTCGACTAACCCACTTGGGTTAGTCGACTAAATGTCGGCAGAGGGGTTTTTTAAAAACCCTCTAACCCTAATCGACTAAATTGCTCCCCAAACCTCTCTCCCTCTGTTTTTATGACTAAATCGTTGCTGAATCCGTTAGTGGGTTGCGGAGGAAACTTCAATCTAGTGGCATTTGCTTCGTAATCGGTGTGTTTTCATCTCCATTTTGTGATTTCCACCATAGTTTTTGCGTCTCTATAAATTTCACTGTAGGGTTTTCTCGCGGTTTTTCAAGAATACGCTCGACTAAAAAAAACCCGTAGGTTTTCTAAACTCGATCGGCGTATTTAATGCAAAATTAATCGTCATTAATTTTTGAAATAGATATCAAATTTAATTAAATAGATAGATATCGTTTCTCAGATTTAATTTATAAAGATAAATTAAATCAGAAGGCTTTTAAATTTGGATTAAATAAATAGATTAGATAAAATCTATCAAATATATTTAATTAATATAATTTAATTTGAATTTCAAAAATTAATGACGATTAATTTTACATTAAATACGCCGATTGGGTTTAGAAAACCTATCGGCTTTTTTTTAGTTGAGCGTATTCTGAAAAAGCCGCGAGAAAACCCTAGAGTGAAATTTAGAGAGACGCAAAAACTATGATGGAAATCATAAAATGGAGATGAAAACATACCAATTACAACACAAATGCCACTAGATTGAAGTTTCCTCCGCAACCCACTAACGGATTCAGCAGTAATATAGTCAGAAAAACAGAGGGAGAGAGGTTTGGGGAGCAATTTAGTCGATTAGGGTTTCATTAGGCCGCCGTTGGAGTTTTTAAAAAACTCCTCTGCCGACATTTAGTCGACTAACCCACTTGGGTTAGTCAACTAAATGTCTGGGACATTAAAAAAAAAAAGTTCCCCGATTTTTAGTCGACTAAACCACAGTTTAGTCGACTAAATGTGGCACATTGGAAAATATTTTGAAAAGAATGGCAAAATGGTAATTATTTATCTAAAAAGTGGCAAATAGAGAAAAAAGCCTATATACTCTACCCTGAAAGTACAAAGCCTCTACATAATAATAAATGAAAAGTAAAAATACTTATTCATGTGAAAAATTTATTGGCCTAGTGTTTCAAGTTCCATGATCACCGCTAACACTATTAGTAGTACAATGGTATTGAGATTAATTTCTTCTTAGTCCTGGGTTTGATCCCCCTCCCCTATCACCTTGTATCAAAAAAGTTCCATGATCACCAACGAATAATGAGATATACCAGCCTGCATGACAGGTCAAAGATGGCGGCATGTCTTGACCATCTTCAAACCATATTCAATTCTCTTGTTACTTTCTCCTATTATAAGCTGAATAACGATAATTTTTTAATAAATAATTTAACTAATCTTCAAACTAATTTTAGTTAAATTATTTATTTATTAAAAAATGTATGTTGGTTTTTGAAAAAAAAAACTCACTTTAATCATATGCATTGAAAATTACTCTCTTGATAGAAACCCCTTTAACATATGTAATCATTAGGAAGAGTAGTTTAATTAATTAGGGGAAATATTATAAATTTAGGGACAAAATGGTTTTAGGTCTTACATGATCAATCTAATCCTCTTAACTAATTCTTACATTTATGAACAGAATGAGTAATAATTCTTCGGGATATATACTATTTTTGTTATGGAAGTTTAGTCAATGGAGTATTGGTCACTCGAAAGGTTTTTTGATATCATTTTTGCCCCGAAAGTTAATAAAACAGAACAATTTTTCCCCGAAAGTTTTGTTTTTAGGAGTCATTTTGCTCCTAAAGTTTCTTTTTAGGAGCAATTGTGCCTCTAAAAGTTTACAAATTGGACCAACAATTTAATGGTCAAAATTAACGGAAGGGAAAGACTGCTACGTTTTTAAACTTTCAGGACAATTTTGATCCACAAAAATCTTTTGTATGACTAGTGCTCCTTAGGCTAAACTTCTATGACAAAAATAATATTTATCCCATAATTCTTCCATTAAACTAATATCCTTCCATTCTAATCAAATACTGATGTATCAGTACATCATCCTTCAAGTGGCTCCATTTATTTATTTATTTATTTTGCTACAAAGTGGCTCCATTTATCATTCCACAAAACAATACACCTATGGGCTTTTAGGGTTTAAGCTAGAATTTTTAGTCAAGAATCTTATTTTTCTATTTAAGGAAGTGACATTAACTAACTCTTGATCATATAAAGCCATACAGTGAACTATATATATATGTCCATATAGTGAATATACATATACCCACTAGTTATTATTTCTAAATAACATGAACATGAACCGTCATAACTTAACCTTTAGGCACAAGCTAAAGCATTTGAAGCAGACACAAGCTGGCTATTAATATTGAAACATTCAAATTTAACATTATTATTCATCAGACCAAAGGTACCAAATTCTGCAACGTAGTCACTACTGCAGTGTCCATTATTTGATAATAAGCCTTTGACAATCCATTTATGTGCTGCTTCTGTCATATGAATGCCGTCCCAGCTAATGTACTTTGAAGGATCATCACAAGCTTTCACCTTTGGATTCCCACATTTTCCTAATGAAAAATTGAAATTGTATGCTCCTCCACTTCCACAACAAGCTTTCAGACCTGTAAAACCTGTATTTTTTATTTATTTATTTGAGATATCAAAACTTAACAAAATAAAGAAAGGGGGAGTTATATAATGAGGTCTCGAAGAATAAATTTAATTCACTTCCACAACAAGCTTTCAGACCTGTAAAACCTGTATTTTTTATTTATTTATTTGAGATATCAAAACTTAACAAAATAAAGAAAGGGGGAGTTATATAATGAGGTCTCGAAGAATAAATTTAATTCACTTCCACAACAAGCTTTCAGACCTCTAAAACCTGTATTATTTATTTATTTATTTGAGATATCAAAACTTAACAAAATAAAGAAAGGGGGAGTTATATAATGAGGTCTCGAAGAATAAATATAATTAACTAAAAATTCAATAACAACTGAGGAGCATGCAATAACAAGTTTCACGATAAGAAATGTAAAAACGTTTATACTCCTTACTTATCATTGAGACTTCTTATTAATTAAGTCTTTTTTTTTGAAGTTTCATAGTAATTCTCCCATAAATAAATCTAAACTATTCAAAGTTAATCTAGACTGATGATTAACAAAGAGCGTGAGACATGAGAAGACAAGGTAATTCATTTGTGGGACATGCCTTAAACCAAGCCTTCAAAACAATCACGTGACAATGTAGGAAATGTTGTTTCACACCAAACAATTAATATTTTTCTTTTATTTTTAAAGAAAGTTGTTTTCTTAAAAATATACTATATTCACCAGTCATAAATGTAAGAACTAGTAAATCGTATGTTATGGTTAAATATAAAACCTCAATTCAATTTATCTCTTAAATTTATAATTTTTTTTAAACACTCCAATAAGTGAGAGTTTGAATGCAGTATATCTAGTGCAGGGTGTCGATATAATTAAGATGTTGGGTGAAGAAAGAAAACATGTACTACGTGGGTCCAGCTACTATTCTCTTCTACTCCCATCCTCTTCTTTATCTGAGCTGTCGGATGAAAATCTAGACGACTCAGATTTTTTTTTTCATAATAAAATTTTTACTGTATGCAGTAAATTATTAAAAAAAAATCTGAGCCGTCCAGATTTTCATCCGACAGCTCAAATGAGAGGAAGAGGATGGGAGTGGAAGAGGATATTAGTTGAACCCCTACGTAGTGGACCAATGGGATGAGAGAACATGAGTGTGAACAATGGATGAGTGGGACCAATCAGAAGAATTATAAAGGACCAATCAAGAATCAAGATAGAAGTTCAAAGAAATAATAATTTGATTGATTGATTAACAAACTCTAGTAAAAAGTGGAAAAGTTGAAGAGAGAGGTATAAATATTACCAAAATTTGTGGGAAAACGATATAATGGCAGAGCAGAATTGTAATAATCAGAATAGATAATTTTGGCATGAGGATGAAGCAGCTGCATGTGATTTAGTTCAGCTTGAAGCCTCTCATTGTAGTACTAAGCAAACTTGTTTAGCCACTTCAAGCAGCCAGCTTGATCATACTCATCCTTATCTTGGCTCTCATACATTGTTAAGTACAATGGAATGCATCCTATTGGCAAGTTTCCAGGAACCATTAGGGTTTGAGCCCCCAGATCAATCAACTCCTGCCATTAACGCAACTTCAATTAAAATCATCCAACAAAAATTCTGGGATACAAAAACTGTACACTACTAAAAAAATGTAGAATACCAACAGAATTTGCGACGGAAAATATTCCGTCGCTAATTGAAGCCATTTTGCGACGGAATAATAATTCCGTCGCAAAATGTGGAAATTAGCGACGGATTTCAAAATCCGTCGCTAATTTTAGGGACGGAATTTAATTCCGTCGCTAGATCTAGCGACGGAATTAAAATCCGTCGCTGACTGGCGGCGTTTTCCCTTGCTTTAGCGACGAAATCCAATTGACGAAATCCATTTCTGTCGCTAGATCTAGCGACGGAATTGGATTCCGTCCCAAACTAGCGGCCATTTTGGCCGCCAGTTTTGGGAAATAGCGACGGAATTAATTTTCCGTCGCTATATGTCAGCGACGGAAATCCGTCGCTAACTGACGGTAAAAAGCCCGCCAGTTTTGGGGATATAGCGACGTTATTAATTTTCCGTCGCTAGCTGGCAGCAAAAAGCTGCCAGCTGCAGCTTTTTTAGCGACGGAAATTAATTCCGTCGCTAAAAAGTTAGAAACTTTCGCTAAACCCTTTAATTAATTAACTCCTTCTTCCTCAGAACGAACCCTCAGCTCGCACAGCCTCCTCCGTCAGCTCTCACAGCCGCCGCAAGATCGCCCCTTTCGAGACCTCGCCCCCAGCTCGTCGTCACCCCCCCCCCCCAGCTCGCCTTCCCCACAGGTTCTCCCTTTCCCACAGCTCGGCCATCGTCGTCTAACCTGTAGCTCGCCTTCCCTACAGATCACCTCCACCCCACAGCTCCACCGCCACCCACAGCTCGATCACCCGCCACCCCATAGCTCGCCAAGGCCGCCCAAGCTCCCCCCTCCCCCACAGCTTACCTCCCCTAAGCTACACTACTCTCAACTCGTCCCAAAGCTCAGATCCGGCGGTGCCCAAAGCTCAAATCCGGCGGTGAGTGGGGTTTTTTTTTTAATTATTATTATTTTTTAATTAATTATTTATTTGTTATGTGAAATTAGTATACAAAAAAATGGAAAAAATTTGTAATTTTTTTCTTCATGAATAAATAGGTCTTTACAGTTGCCGTTCTCTAATCACTAGTGTTCCGCCTTCCGGTTACCCTCCCCATCCGGTAAGTTCCCTTTTTCTTATTATTATTTTTTTCACCACTTTATTTATCATGAGAAATTAATATAGATAAAAATTGAAAAATTAATCATATTTATTATTCATAAATAAATAGGTTATAATTTAAGATTTGTTGTTTGTTTGCTGAATTTTTAAGGGAAAAGTTGTAATATTAGGTTATAAATAGTCATATTTAATAAAATTTGTTTACTGCATTTGTTAATAAAATGACATATAAATTAGGAAAATGACAATTAATTAAGTCTGAAGAGAGAAAATGATGAATTCCAGATATCAATTTACGTGTATGTAGTTTTATATTATGAAGATCGAATTAATTATTAAATTAATTAGAAGGTGCCTATGCATCATGCATGTAGTTTAACAATGAATAATATGAGAATATTATTGAGTATATGATATGATAGTGTTAATATTGGAGATCTTATTTTGAACCCAAAAAAAAAATATTGGAGATCTTATAACTTTTATTTTGAACAAAAAAAAAATATTGGAGATCTTATAACTTTTCTGATGTGTGAGGTGCCTTTTGGCGCAAATCGATAAGGGGTCAGGTTTGTTTGAAACGAAATTATGAATCGAATTAAGGCCTCGTTTGGTTAAGAAAATATGCCTTTTTTTTTGTGTGAAGAAAAATATGCCTTTTTAATCTATATCTCATTTATAAAATCATGATATAGTATTTATAATGTAGCGACACAATTTTTTTAATTTTCTTACATGAGATAAATTACGTGCTAATCATAAACCAAAAAACTGAATTAATCCGTGTTTATATTTTAGTCTACTTTCTCTAACACCAAACAACTTCAAATATTTCAGGTCAAAAGAAAAAACTTCAAATATTTATTTTTGGTAAAAAAGAAATAGAACAACCAGATGCACTTCATTATTTGAATGTGATTTTTTTTAAAATTTTATTATGTTAAAATAAATTATTTCATTCATAACATTCGCAAACAAGATATGTGTAATTATATACAACTATTAAAATCAAATTACGGAAAAGTGAAAATTAATATACAAACAGTGAATAAAGCAGTATGTGTGTGTGTGTATAAAATATTTAATTTAAAGAAGAATATTTTGAAAAAGGGGTGGTATTGAATATAATTTAATATTTAATATTTTACAAAACTCTCAGACGCTGCTGAGTGCTTTCCGACCAACAAATGCCTTTCAAAATTAAATTTAATAATTAAAGTATTCAATATGTAAAAATTAAATAATTAAAGTATTCAATATGTCAAAATTAAATAATTAAAGTATTCAATATGTCAAAATTAAATAAATTGATTAAGTTAATTATTGGTAAAATATGTTCCTAAAATATTTGTTTTAGTCATTTGCTCGTGAAATTTGAAGAGATTATCTTTAAAATTTTCAACGGTCGAGATTTAAAATTAATAATTGATGATATTTTAAATTAAACTTTTTTTGAAAAAATAATGATTATTAAATATTTTATCTTTATTTTATTCTTATTCGAGGCATCAGTTACAAAATCCACACCATAAAAAATAAAATTAAAAATGTCATTAATCAAGCATTGGTCACACTAATCGGGAGAGAGAAAGTGTGTGTGTTTATATATCAAACAATAATAACAAAGTGGGTTAATTAGGTAATTATAAATAACAAGTTGTTTACATAAATAGGTAATTATAAATACAAAAGATAAAGTTGATTTTGCAGATCTAAGAAATTTGATTAAGTCATATATAATCTTTATATGTTAGAAAATCCAAAATACTTATAGTATTCGATTTTTTGTTTGCCCCCTCCACAAACATGTCCCCATGTTCTGGTGTGCTATCCTCATTCGCTAGTTGCTTGCTGGTATATGTTCTTTGTTCAATGCATGTGATTGTTTTTTGTTTTGTTTTGTTTTGTTTTTTTACTTTCTTGATTAAGTGGCAATTGGTTGACATATATAAGTGGCTAGTGTGATTGGCTATTTGTAATTGTATTTGTGGCAAATTGAGATGTTAATTAGGTTAGTAACTGAAGTAGCTAGGAAGTATGGAAGACAATCACGATAGGAGTTGGATGTACAATCGTCTAACTGGAAGAGAACTAAATCCAGCATTCAGGGCGGGTTTGAACAAGTTCATCCAATTTGCTTTGGCGCATTCAAATAATTCAAGTAGGGAGATCAGGTGTCTGTGTGCCAAATGTAAATATTTAAGGTTCAAAAATCCGAGCAGGGTCAAAATTCATTTGTGTCAAAATGGATTCATGAATGATTATGAGTGTTGGGAATATCATGGCGAAGTCCGACAGACACCGAGTGGTTATTACGGGGACAGTAGTCATCGAGAAAATCTTAATGCGTATGAGCAGTTGGTTATGGATGCTGCGGGACCGTCCATCGGCAGATATTTTGATCCTGTTACTCATGCCGAATCGTCATACATGGGAGAGCAGACCGGTACACATACTCAACCATCTTACATGGGAGAGGATCCTCATCCGGACGCCGATAGGTTCTATAAAATGCTTCAAGAAGCGCAACGTCCGCTATGGGAAGGATGCGAACACTTTGAAAGTAGTGAATATTCATCGCTTTCGGCTACCCTAGCAACACTAAGCTTGAAGACTGATCACCATATGAGTGAGAGGAATTACAACGAAATGATGCAGATCATAAGCAAGGTTGTTCCCAACGACAGTAATTTGCCGAAGGATTTTTACCAAGCAAAGAAAAAGGTGAAAGAGCTTGGGCTTGGATGTGAAAAAATCCATTGCTGCCCTAGAGGATGTATGTTGTATTACAAGGATGATGCTGAGCTGATCAATTGTAAATTCTGTGGATATGACAGATATAAAGTTGTGAGGAAAGGAAGGAAAATAACCCGTCAAGTGTTAAGCAAGATGCACTACTTTCCTCTGGTGCCCAGACTTCAGAGATTGTACGCATCAGAACAAACAGCTGCTCACATGAGATGGCACCGGGAGCATCACAGGGATGAAAATTTTGTGACGCATCCATCCGACGCCGAAGCTTGGCGTAAATTTGACGAGGCGAATCCTTTCTTTGCTATGGATCCCCGTAATGTCCGTCTTGGTCTATGCTCGGATGGGTTCGCTCCTTTTGATAAATCAGGCAGAAATTATTCCTGTTGGCCTGTCATTGTGACACCGTACAACCTCCCACCTTCTATGTGCATGAGAAGGGAGTTTTTGTTCCTCACCGCGTTAATCCCTGGGCCATCCAACCCCAAAAAGAAGATAGATGTGTACCTCAGGCCTTTGATAGACGAGTTGAAGATGTTGTGGAGTGAAGGGGTTCTAACGTATGATATATCATTGAGTCAGAATTTCACAATGCGTGCTGCCTTAATGTGGACGATAAATGATTTCCCTGCATATGGGATGTTGAGTGGCTGGCAAACGTTGGGAAAGCTTGCATGCCCGGTATGTCTTGAGCAGAACATGGGTTTTAGCTTGGAACACAGTCGCAAAGTCTGTTGGTTTGACAGGCACCGACGATTCCTACCCCCGGACCATCCGTATAGGACAAATAGAAAAGACTTCAGGCGAAATGTGGTTGAACGAGCAGATCAACCTCGTCGTTTAAGTGGCCAAGAAATATGGGACTGGGTCAAGTATATTCAAAGTGTCGAAGAGGGTGCTGCTTCCAACGAACTCGAGGGATATGGTGTTGATCATCATTGGAACAAACGCAGCATCTTCTGGGAACTACCATATTGGAAAGATCAATTGTTAAGACACAACCTGGATGTCATGCACATTGAAAGCAATGTGTTTTGCAATATTTTGTACACCGTGATGGACACGAAAGGCAAGACGAAGGACACAATCAATGCTAGACGGGACATAGAAGCGATTTGTAGAAGGCCTGCTTTGCATTTGGTGCAGGATGGCAGGGGACAGATTTCCAAACCTAGAGCACCGTACACATTAAACAAACAACAGAATTTGGAATTGTTGCAATGGGTTGAAGAGCTGAAACTCCTAGACGGTTATGCGTCAAACTTGAAAAGATGTGTCAACTTGCACGAGGGGAAGTTATTCGGGATGAAGAGTCATGATTGTCATGTTTTTTTCCAGAGGTTGTTGCCGTGGGCCTTCAAAGTATTACTGAACCACATATGGTCTATTCTAGCAGAATTTTCCAGGTTCTTTAGAGAAATTTGTGCTTATGAGCTTAATGTGGAAAACTTACGACACCTGGAGGCGAGCATGCCAATAACGCTATGCAAGTTAGAGATCGTGTTTCCTCCTAACATGTTTGACTCAATGGAACATTTACCTGTTCATTTGGCCTACGAAGCAAGAGTAGGAGGTCCCCAACAATATAGGTGGATGTATTTGTTTGAGAGGTAATATATATATTTCTTTCGTGCAGTTATTTCTTTCGCGCACTTTAGTTTATAAATACCCTCTAATTGTCCATTGTAGGTTTTTATGCACTCTTAAACAAAAAATAAAAAATCCAACCCACATTGAAGGATCTATCGCTGAAGCGTATCTAGTCGAAGAGGCCACAAAATTTGCGCAATACTATTATCCCCCTGAAATGACATCAAGATGGAGACAGGTACCTCGCAACGATGATGGCGGTAATACGAGCGATCAAAAATCAATATTTGATTTTCCAGGCCGAGTCGTGGGAAAACGTTGGAGATCAACTCTTGAAGCAAGAGATAAGCGAGTAGCGGAGTGGTACATTGTAAACAACTGTGAAGAGGCCGCCCCATACTTAAAGTAAAATTTGTTTTCTTTTCACTGTTACGGTAAGTATTATAGTATTAACTTCATTTTTTTGTTGCAGTCATTTTTCTAATTTGGTCCGATCGGAACATCCTGAAATGTCGGAATTCCAAGTTGACCAATTCACGAACTCTAAGTTCCCAAAATGGTTTCGCTCCTACTTCTTGGAACACCCAGAAGATCCCAATAAAGTGGCATGGAGTTTATTTTATGGACCTGCAATTAGTGTTACCTGGTGCAACAAATATATAATCAACGGGTATCGATTTTCAACTGTTGAAGCGAACGCAGGTACACAATGTTGCAATTATGGTGTATGTTGTCGAGGTGACCAAGTTGACGGGGTGGAGAGTTACTACTACGGGAAGTTAGTCGACATAATTCAGCTGAGTTACCAGTGGGACAAGGTGGTGACACTTTTTAAATGTGAGTGGTTTGATAACAGTCCGCGTGGGACAAAAGTGGACAAACATGGAAATATTGAGATCCACTGGACAAGGAGATATACGGTTGGTTATGACCCATTCATCCTTGCTCAACAGGCGGAACAAGTGTACTATACAGAATACCCCACATCCCGCCAAGGGTGGGTGGGAGTTATTAAAACCAAAGCACGGAATATCATACCTCAGTCGAAAGAGTCGGCAGCAAATGACGGCATGAAGGAACCGTTCCAGGCTAATGTGGAACATGTACTGCCCATAAACATTGCCGACAACGATGTACCAAGCAATCTGTTTGATTCTACTGCGAACTTAGAGTTGATTCCTATCCAAGTTGACGGTGAGGAATCAGACGATGAGACAGAAGTGATTTCCTCTGATAGCGAATCTGAGTTCGACGACTATGAGACTCCAGAGGAAGCCGTGCAAGCAGATGACGAAGAACGTGAATCATCCGATTGATTTGTGTTAGTTCTTTTGTTTATGACAATTTGTTATACTACATACTCCGTAATTGCGCTACTGTCATATTAAGTAATAAATATCTTATTTTTATGTATATTTTCACATAATGTTTGTAAGTGTTCATAGGTATATGGAGCATCCAGCTGGAGGACGTTCAGATGGTGGACGTGGTCGTGGTCGATCCCGACCTCGTCCTATCAGAGGTAGGGGAACGCCATCTGATCCCTTCGTAGGCATGGGGGGGGGGGGAGAGGCGCTTCCCCAGAGGTTTCACCATATGAGTCCTCATCTTCACCATCGATTTACCTGTCCACTTCACCGTCACTGTATACGTCCAATTCTCCGTCTTCCTCCAGTGATCCACAACAAGGGGGACGCCAGGTTTACTTTACCATTTCTGATTGATTTACATATGTGTAGTTTTATTTAACCATCTATGTACAAACTCTTCAATAATTCACATTCCTTCATTCAGCACATTCCGTCGCCTCATAGCCAGGTCGACGAAGGAGGTAGTTCCTTTAATACACCTGTATGGGGAGCGAAAGATCCTGCGACGGGGAAGCTGTGGATCTGTCCTGACGGCACCGAGGGGTGAGTCATACAGCGTTACTAATAACGCTACGATTTTTACCCTTTAGTTTGTATGCTCATATTTGCATCATATCCTCTGTCTATAGATTTGACCCTTATCCCCCGGTGGCTGATATCTTGTCAACCCAAATATTCCGCAATTTCAATGAGCCTTGGGGCACGTGGAAAGAAATTCCTAAGGACACTCGGAATAGATGGTTCGACGAGTTTTTGGTAAGTTAAGTGATTTATAGTTATTAATTTCTTATCCAAATAAGAACTGATTAAGTATTTGTAACATTTGGAGCACTAATTGTTCATTATTGATTTTCAGAGTAAGTTTGAGACGTTGCCTGAACATCATAAAGGTCTGAGAAAAGCTTTTAACCATAAGGGAAGCAAGTGGTTGTCTGGGAGATTTCATAAATTGAGAAAGGGTGTGGGCAAGACAGATTGGATTGACCCTGACACTGCAAGCCTATTACTTGCACAGTGGGAGAACGATGAGAAATTTAATAATAGAAGTCGAAAAAGTAAGGAGAATAGGGCCAAGCAGGTGGGACCTTCATATGCTGGCGGGTCCATTCCGTTGAGTGAGCATTGTCGGAAAATTGTGAGTACACGTTATTTTCTATTAAAGTATTCAATGTTTTGTACCTTGAAACAATTTGTTAACGATTTTTCATGTGTTTGCAGGCACAGTCTGAGGATGTTCCACCAGAAGAAGTTGAGTGGCGTGCCTTTGAGCAGACCCATACCCGGCAAACTGAAGGGGGTGAGAAGATATGGATTAACGCCAGGGCAGAGCAAGTGGCGGTGAGACATTTATATTGTATTGATTCTTTGTTTCGGACACCAACATGTTTATTTCATTTCACATCGGCTTTTTTTGTGATGTCTTTTTTTGTTTATAGGGCAACTATCTGAGGCTGACTCAGGAGAGAGACTCGCAGAGTGGAACCCAACCCTCATCCTCTCAGTCCGATAACGAGACTCTATTCTTACAGGCTGTGAGTGGATTTAACAGCAAAGGTAGAGTCTTCGGGTTAGGTTCCTATGCCAGCCGACTTAGGGAATCAAAGCGCTCCACATCCAGCAGTAGCGAAGGTGTTTCTGCAGGTAAACGTAATACATTTGATATTGATTGTAACATTTTCATTCTCTGGTTCATTTAAATACAGTGCAAAAAAGATAATTATATTTCCTAATTTTTTGGCAGATGAGTTGATGAGGATGAAGACAACTATCGAGTCGCAAGCAGTTGAGCTGAACGAGACAAAGCAAAAACAAATGAACACAGACATTGAGCTCCACCAGACACAGGAGATGGTTAGACAGATGCAGCGTCAAATCATGGCCCTAATGAAAGACAAGGGTCTGATGCCGCCTCCTGAAGGTGATCCTCCTGCTGATGATGATGATGAGGATGCTGCTGTTTAGATTACTTTTTTAGTACATCTCTGTTGAAACACTATATTTATAATGTATTTTATACTCTGTGTTATGAAGATTCGGTATGTATGTTATATATATATTTTTAAATATTTTATTATATAATTTTTAAACAAAATTAAAAAATAAAATAAATAAATTTAAAAGAATAATGGAAAAAATATAATTATTTTTAAAAAAATATAATTTTCAAAGAAAATTTAAAAAAATAATAAATTAATTAAAGAAAATAATAAATAATTTTTTTTAAAAAAATAATCAATTAGCGACGGAAACTGAATCCGTCGCTAATTTGAATTTAGCGAAATTAGCGACGGGAAATGATTCCGTCGCTAATAGCGACGGAATTGAAATCCGTCGCTATTAGCGACGGAATTGAAATCCGTCGCTAATTGTGACGGAATTTAAAATTCTGTCGCAATTCCGACCACTTTTTAGCGACGGAAAAAATCCGTCGCTAAATGAATTAGCGACGGAATTTTTCCGTCGCTAAAAAGTGGTCAGAATTGCGACGGAATTTAAAATTCCGTCGCAATTCCGACCACTTTTTTAGCGACGGAAAAAATCCGTCGCTAATTCCGTCGCTAATTCATTTAGCGACGGAATTTGAGGGTTTAGCGACGGATTTTTTCCGTCGCTAAAACCCTTTTTTCTTGTAGTGGTATCACTTGAATAAAATATACTATATCCGATCCTAATTATAAGATCTAGTTGACTTTTTTGAAGAAATTAAGGAAGTTAAATAAGTTATTTAATCATTTCATTTGTTGTGTATCATTAGATTACATATTAGTTTATTAATCAAACTAATTAGTTTAAAGAAAAAAATAAAAATACTTCAAAGTAATTTAATTAACTTCCTTAATCTCTTCAAAATAATTAATTAGGTCTTATAATTGAAATCGGAGGGAGTAACATTTTTACGCTGCCCATATTATACTGCTTGTCGTGGACACGGTGTGAAAAATGTGATTGCTAGCATTTTCTGATACTCCTAATTCATCTATTATCCACAATAATTCTTTTTGATGTACAAAGAGAATTATCCACAATAATTCTAAACCCCGTGTTACTGTGTTAGTGAACCTTTTTAACTGATATAAAAAGGCCTTCTGCACTAATGTGTAAAAATCTGTACGAGATTTTATTCCATATAGTGTCGGCCTCTATATTGTAGACAATAGTCTTAATTGTATATACATTTTAAGGGGTTTAAACTTCTCATGTTGTATGAGAAAAAAAGATTTCTACACACACTTGAAGTCGCGAGACCCACATCTTTTTTAAAACAAAAAAACAAAAAACTCAAGCACAGAAATCGAAATATTTATAACATGAGAAAACACTTCTCCTACAACATGAGAAGTGTATTTCTCATATTTTAATATTTTGTCAGTAAACTGGTAGACTCAGTTTCAGTTTCACATGCATCTTAATTATTGAATGTCCACAACTAATTTTTCTTATGTAACAGCTAATAACAACGTTAAGCACCCAGCTAATACAAATGTTATATATATATATATATATGCATATGCATAAAATTAAGTAAAAAATTCAAATAATAAAGTTCAAGTAAATTTTCGTTTGGTAGCATTTCAGAAATCTTACACTTATTGTTGAAGAGATCGCGTCAATAACATGAGGCACGAAATTTTCAATCTCTGCCAGACTCCTTCGAGCAACAAGAGGCTTATTAAAGTCGTTGCCTCCGATTTCTCCTACCACAAATAATGACTTTTCAAGAATTTTATTACAGCCTGCAAATTAGTTCATTGTACGTAATTAGTTCCAATTAATCTTTGCATATGGATAACATTAAGTCTATGAATTTTGAGTCTACAAAGCACTTCAATTATAGTACTCCCTCCAGTATTTTTTCTGATATACAAATAAATGAAATAACCCAATTACATGAATATAATCTAAAAGTTGGTTAAAATACGTTCAAGGCATGCAATTTATTTTTCACAACCACCCGTAACTATTTACGGAGAGAAAGAAAGAGTGAGCGTGAAAGAGAGAATGAGCAAATGAGTGAGACTATTCAATACTCCCTCAAGTCATTTTGATAAGGAAAAATCTCTCTGATAGGGGTGATTCTTAATATAGTAAGGAATAAATCATTTTCGTCTGAAATTTTAAACTAGTCTTTTCATTTTCACCCTTGTTAAATATGTGTTACTCATTATTTCTGTATAATAAATTTTTCAATTATTATCTTTTATGTACTTTATATTCCTATATTAACAAGGGTATAACTGAAAAAAAAAGGCATATCTTACAAATTTATTGATTTGAACTAATATTTTGAACAATATAATTTTAGTGGTTGTTCCTTATAAAAAGGACTGTTGGGAGTAATTAAAGGGGATAAAAAGATACTAAAAAATTCAGACAGGTTACATACCTACGAAAATTCTTGTATATATAGTTTCAAATCATATGTTTTGGTTCTTTAAGTTTCTTTCCTCATAACTTTAGTCTCTATAGTTTAATAAGAACCTGTACCATTTTATTCTTTGAGAGACTAGGACTTATGGTTTAAAATTATAGAGACCAAACATTGCATTAGCCAAATAATTATGCAACTCACTTGAAGAAGAATTGCAGAGAGTAGGTAATAACTCCTTGAACCAACCCAATTGAATGCTGAGAGAATTATTCGTAAGAAAACTAGCAATTCCCTTTTCTTCAAAGAAATCTTGATTCAATGCTGTTGCTCCTGCAACTGCAAAATTGACTCCTTCTTCTATCTTCCAATTTTTGACTTCTCCGTTCTTGATTCCCAGATACGGTTTCAATGGTTCAAACCCCAGATACTCAGCTATACACAGCCCAACAACAATTCAATAACAGAGAACAGTCAAAGCAAATCATTTAAATCCAACTTGTTCTCTAAGATCTAATTGCCTGAAAAAAGTAATATTGAACAGTAGCTATTTTTGAAAAATTTATTAGCTGCGTCCAACACACTGATCATTAACAATAACATTTTTTAATGTAATAAATATATATATATAATACATTTATATATGAATCAAAATTTAAAATAACTCGATTTCTTTTGACACAATAAATAATTTTGAGGGACCAATGGCCCCAATTCTAAAATTTCATTAAAAAATGGACAACATCAATCGTATTAATAAATTGAGAGATTTCTTTTTTACTTGTAATTATTAGGGTAAGATTAATAATACATTATTGGTATAAATTGAAGTTTAAGACTAGGCATGAGCATGAATTGAACCAGATTTGACATCTACCCAAGGTTCGTCTAGAGAGGACCTTAGGCTATACAAAGCAGCTCAATGTCTAGTCTGGTCCATCACCAGCTAGGCTGGACTAGACTGGGTCAGGTGGACTTCTTGGACTAGTCTTAGATCTAAGTTTAATTTTTAAAATTTTTGTTTTTTCATCTTTGGAAGGAAAAATTTGAGCATATTAAACACAATTAGGACTATAAAGATGTCTATAATAATATGAAACATGTCACATAAAATTAGGACATCATAAATCTATAAGATTATCTTTTTTTTTTTTTGGTCAAAGAATCTATAAGATTATCCAACCATATTCAACAACAATAAAACGATATATTGCAAAAAAAGATTTAAACATGATAAACAAAATTAAGATAATAAAAATACATATAATCATACAAAAATCATCATAAAAAAAATAAAAACTTAATTATAAATCCTTAAAAAACCCAAAAAAATTAAATAAAAAATAAAAAGTAATGTCTAAATTATAAAAATAGTTTTTAAAAAATTCACTTGGACTAGATTGGACGAGTCCACATGGTTTGGCCTCCTGGTCTAGAACCTAGTCTAGCCCGACTAGTTAATTTGGTCCGATTTCATTAGACCATATTGGATCGGACTAGCTTAGGTTGTACCAAAGTAGATCGGACAACCGGGTTTTTTTTCCAGCCTTATTTAAGACAGCGCAATTCTTTATACTACTAGAAAAGAATTAATATAGTGTATTGTTACCACTATAACGATGGCGGCGCGTCAAATTAAGTTGACCTGGTGACCAGCTTTATAGTACAAAAGGAAATGGAACAAAACGGGCAAGTTGGCGTGCCTTAAATATGAGAGTAGTACATTACCGATGAAATCGATGATAAGACGGCCATCGGAGCACCTTCCGGTGGGGCGACCAAAGTATGATTGACCAAAGGGAGGGAAGTAGCAATAGTGGAACGGTGGTGGTTGGGAGGTGAGGTACAAGTTTCCGGTATCGGCAAGTGAGTCACCAAAGCTGAAGATGGATATAAAGTGGCATCCTGTAGTTCTGGTAATGAGTGATATTAAGGAAGCTACATGTAGTGCTAGGGTTACCTTGCTTCTCAGGGGGCTAAGTGATGAAGAAGATGACTGAAAAGGTGCCATAAGGAATAATAATGAATTTTAGTTATTCACCTCAATAACTGTGGAGGAGAAAAGAGAGAGGAGGATATATATACAAGGAGAGAAACGAGAAGGATGCGTTGTTAGATCTCTTACCCTTCTCCATGATACGACTGTTTGGTGAATAAGCCGGAGTGCTGCAGGGTGCTTAACGTTGTTATTAGTAGCTGTTACATCTGGGCACCCACTTTACATTTAAAAAAAAAAAAAAGTTATGGACATTCAATAAGATGCACATGATGAAACTGAGATTCAACAAGTTTAATGACATACTACCTCCGGTCCTAATTATAAGAGCTAGTTGACTTTCTTTGGAGAGATTAAGGAAGGTACATAAGTTATTTAATTATTTTATATGTTAAAAATTCTTAGATTATATATTAGTTTATTAGTCAAACTAATAAGTTTGAAAAAAAAAATAAAAATAAAAATACTTTAAAGTAATTTAATTAGCTTCCTTAATCTCTCTAAAAAAAGTCAACTAGCTTTTATAATTAGGACCGGAGGAAGTAATATATATATATATATATATATATATATATATATATATAAAGAAAAAGTTATGGACATTCAATAAGATGCACATGATGAAACTTGTTTCGATATGAAACATTAATGTCCAACCTCACAGGGTTGGTCGATGATCAATATAGGATCCAAGAAAGGGCTGTCCAACGTTAACTATTGAGTAGTTAACCTTAGACAGTGGGATCACTGTAAAACACAACGACGGGTTTCCGCCATAGATGTGGGGTGTGTGCACAGTGATACCGAATGTAAATAGTAAGTAGAAAGTTCTTCTATACCGTTTACCGGGGAATGTCCCCCTATTTATAGTAGAACAATGGTGTCCCGATTTCCACGATGACACGTTCTCACGTCCTCACGTTCTGTGCCCCTATCTCGTGCATCACCATCGTGGTGACATGATCGTGGGACAATTGGCCGTTCCTCGGGATTGACTTTCACAAGCCCGTTTACGAGGCCCATAACAAAACTGAGATTCAACAAGTTTAATGACATGATACACACATACATATATATATATAAAGAAAAAGTTATGGACATTCAATAAGATGCACATGATGAAACATTCAACAAGTTTAATGACATGATACACACATACATACATACATATACATATACATATACATATACATATACATATATACATATACATATACATATATACATATATATATACATATATATATATATATATATATATATATATAATTGTGGAGATTTAGGACATATTGCAAAAAACTGTGATAAATCAAAATCTAAAAAGAAAATAAATATCTTAGAAAAAGCTGAAGAATTATAATTAGAACCCTTAGATATAGATTTAATGGAATTCGAAGAACCTATAGAAAATGAATTAGAAATATACAAATTAACATACGAATATGAGATAGAAGAATCAGAAGAAATGGAAATAGAATCCCTTTTCTACTGATATTGTTAAAGTTTACCTTATTCTGTTCATTTTATTGCATATTATATATTGTTGTTTGAAGATTATCTCAAGTATCCTCTGAAGTTGCAGTAATAACTGATCTGCTTTACAAGAAAGAGAAATCTTATTATTGTGTGTTTAGTATTTATTTAATAGAAATCTTATTGTGTGTTTAATATTTGTACAAGCCATAGTTGTAATAAAATATATTTTGCATGTTTAAATGTATTTAAAAACATATTTACCTCTCCCAACAAGCACTTTATTCGGCTGATGATAATATTTTATTCGAGTTTTATGGTTGGTTTAACTAATTAAACCACCAAATTAATAACGTGATAATTAAATACAAATTCAATAAGATGCACATGATGAAACTGAGATTCAACAAGTTTAATGACATGATACACATATATATATATAAATATAAGACTATTGTCTACAATATAGAGGCCGGCACTCTAATTTATTTTTTATATGGAATGAAATCTCTTATAAATTTTTACACGTAAGATTAAAGAGAAATATTTTAATCTCTCTTTATATTTACTTTTCAATTATTTTATATTTACGATCCATTTTCCCATAGTTATCAATTTGATTATTTTTAATTTATTTTTGTAATAAATTGTGATTTTTTGTTTAGATTAATTTGGAATCACATCAAAATCCAATTTATGGTCTCAAGTCTCAACTCAATATCCACCGACATGACCCGATAATTATGGATCATTAATTAACTATGTTTCTCAAATTTTATCCATATTATGATTTAGTATAAAAGAAGACTTAGCATGAAGCCAATGTATAGTAGTGATTCTTCATACCCTTAAATTTCATTTTGAGATAAAGTTAATATAATGAGTCAACCACTTTTCTTTAGTACTAGTGAAGTGGTTACATGTGCCCCATAATAAGAACTAGAATACATTAAACAAATATTTGCTCTCAATCAGAGCCAGACGCAACTTGAATCTATATTGAACTTATTGTTGAAGAGATTGCGTCAATAACAAATAATGACTTTTCAAGAACTTTATTACAGCCTACAAATTAGTTCATTGTCTACGAATTTTGAGTCTGCAAACCACTTCAATTATTGTACTCCATCCAGTATCAATATCAATATATTATTAATAACAAATCCTTTTAAGCCATTCAGAAAACAGCTTATCATCAGCTCCACTCACAATTTACTGGAGATAAGCCGTCATCATTTTTTTTCCAATATAATATTCACTCCTCGGCTCAGAATGCGGCTTCTTTTTCTTCCCTCTTTTCCTACCTTCCATGTATTCATTGTTATTGGGCCTTTCATTGCTTTCCTCTCTCTTTTTCTCTGTCCCATTTATTTCCCCGAGGTTCTTTCCTTCTCTCATGTTTGTCACGTCTCATATCCAACCCCTACGAGAATTCAAAATTTTAATCCATTCTTCTCTCTCCTATGCTTCCTCTTTTTTCTCCTCCCAAAACGCCGATGCCCTTTTCCTCCTTTCTCCCTCTTTTTCCTCAGTTTCTATAGAGACTGTCACTTTCAATCCCTAGTTTCAAAATTCAAAATCCTTGGCTCCTTGTAGAGATATGACGACGGGAAAAAGCAACGAAGAAGATGATGAAGCATGTCACAAGAGCTTTGATTTCTCTGCTTGGCCGAGATCTAAAAGAAGCAAGAGCCATGGCAAGTCGTGCAAGAACAATAACCCTCGTCGCGTGGGTGGGATAAGTTATCTGCACTCTTATCTGATTTGGGCGAGAAGGGGTTGAAGATTTATTTGCAGACGGCGAATCGAGTTTCACAGATCCGGTCGCCAAAAGCAATGGTCATTCTTGCCGTCTTAGCGTCGTCTCTCACTTTGCTGAGTTACTTCACTTCAATATTTCCAAACAAAAAATTCTCTCCTTTCAGTGTTTTATGTGGGTGTCAATTTAAAAAACCTCTCCCCGGTTCATGTTTTTGCTCCTGTCGAGTTTTACATGCTCACTACTAAATATTTATCACATAGTCATAGAGTTCTTTTCACTGCAGTGTCCTTCATTTTTTGTTAACGCAGGGAAGATTATGTGTTGATGTTGGCTCTTTTGACTTGACTTCTTGGCTTCTACCAACTTGCATTTCTGAGGCTCAACTTGTGTTGATCTTGTATAGGCAAAAGAGACAAATTAAATGATAAGTCGTGGAATCCAAAGGATTTTGCTATCCTTAAAGTTCAACTTGAGCCATGGAGTATGCTATTGAAGGTTCCTATTTCTATATGATTATCAAGATGCATACTTTTTGTTGTTTTTATAACATTATTGAGGGCAAGCTGTATAATCTAAAGCTTGCTTGTGCTTACTGGCTATATTTGTTTTGAGACAGGAAACTACATGCATATTTATTTGGGGTGGAAAAGTGGGAAAGTAACAGTCTCAAATGTAAGGTTCAGTCTTTTTCTTCACATTTTATTTTGGCACTACTTCATATATAGATATTTCTATGACACTGCACTCAGATGACGAAGCCGTGTTGGTATAATAGGATTCAGTATTTTTGTAAAGGATGGGATGTATTTTAAGATTGTCAAATATAATAAGGGGTTTCATGAGTGTTGGCAGGACGTTGATTCTTCCAACATGAGGCTGAAGATGCAGGGGAGCAGCCTCTAACTTGAAAAGGTCTACACCTACACCATCGGAAGAGCATTAATAATTCTTAGTATAACAGAAGTGCAATCCATCATGAGGAGGAGGTATTGTCCTTCTATTTATGAATTTTTCATGAGAGTTAATGTTAATGTTCATTTGTCATATCATTCCTTCATCTCAATAATCCATGCCTCATGATTCTTAATGTGTGAATGCTCTCGCCTGCCTCATTTGTTTTTGTTTTTGTTTTTTTTCTTTAGGTATTGATTTTAGAGCATAGGATGATGATGGAGTTACATTCACAAGGAGTAACCATTGAGGAAATTGAAGAGGGGGAGCCAGAGGATTCCTTTACATCCTAGGGTAGTCCCTGCCATTAAAGTAGCTCATGCTTTAGGATATGCATCTTTCTCTTCTCTTATTGCTTCCTTTATTTTTCTTTCCTTTTGGAGAAGAAGAAATATATGGGTGGCATTTTTGTTTTTTTACAGGTGTGATTTAAGGGTTGTGAGTGATGCAAATATGTTCTTTTTTTGGGTCAAAATGCAAATATGTTCTTCATTGAGACAATTTTGAAGCATTAGGAATTAAAGATTGCTTCTCTAAGATTAACACTAACCTTGGCAATGTTAATGAAGAAGGAAGGTTGAGGATTTTTCAAGGCAAGCTATGGTTTTTTAAGATTTGTTTTGAAAAGTGGTGTCAAGGGATATAAGGTTTGCTTGGGAGTAGCTACAGATATGAATAGTCTTGGAAATTTCAAAGGATAGCGTTGATAGAGTCTATTCTTTACCATCAAGTTATATTTTAAAGACTGTTTGATATTTCCAAGACTATTTATATGTGTAGCCTTTCAAAAATGCTTATTTATCCCTGAGATTTTAAAATATTACGTATTTCTATTTTAAAATATTAAGATTAGATTGTGATCCAAATGAATAAAACTATTTAAATCGTAAAAATGAAATACCAGTATAAGCAATACAAATTTTAAGCTAAAGTTGAGACCATCAATTATCTTCGGTCGTCAAATCTCATGCATGTTCCACTCATCAAACCTAACTTGATGCAGTTAGAGAAATTACCCACCTGAAGTACAGCCCATGCCTTTTTGACAAAAATTAGTCTTTTGACAAAAGGAGTCTTTATCCTTGAGAGGAGATATGATGGCAACGAAAGGAAATGGCGCAGGGAATGTTGTAGATGCAAAATTAAAGGAAATATTAAACTAAAAGGAAAAGCTAAAGAAAGAAACTTTGTATTAAATGAAGAGTAGGACAGATGGATAGATGAAATCCAGTAAGGTGGTGTTACTAAGGAAGAGAGGTCTTAATGGGCCAAGCAAAAACAGGAAAGCCCATTGTGGCAAAGCAAAGATCAACCACATTGTTAGTAGCGATTTGGGCCGTTGTGATCTGGCCAAAAAAGGAAGATGTAGAAGTTGGAGGCGGGTCTTTTCCTTTTTTCTTAAGAAATATTGTAAGGAAAAATAATATACGTATTGTTTGCTTAATTGAGCCTTGTATCAATGGTGAAGAAACTGACTATGTGGTGAGAAAGCTTGGATTCAATAATTGGATTTATGTTGAAGCTAAGGGACTTTTTGCTGGGGAATTTGGTTACTTTGGAGTAAATGGGATTATGATATACAATAGAAGTCCTCATATGAGCAAATTCTTCACTGTCAAATATGTGAAAAGTGCTCTCTCAAAAAGTTGTTGAGATTTCATTTGTAATATGTATTTTGAATCGATTAAAGAATATTACTGTTTAATATTGTTGATGTTTTATTTCTAATATGTAGTTTTTCATTGATACTAATGTTTTAATATTTTTTAAAGACAAAAGGTTGCATCACTTTGGAAATAAAATATGTTTGAATAACCCGTGAAATACTATCATTCGTGCAACGCACGGGGGAAGTAAAAGCTCGATTCTTATAATATACAAATATAATCTAAAAGTTGGTTAAAATATGTTCAAGGCATGCAATTTATTTTTCGCAAACACCCCTATAAATAGAAAGAAAGAGTGAGCGTGAAAGAGAGAATGAGCAAATGAGTGAGACTATTCATTTTTATAAGGAATAATCTCCCTCATAAGGGTGGTTCTTAATGTAGTAAGGAATAAATCATTTTTTTTCCTGAAATTTTAAACTAGTCTTTCAATTTTTATCCTTATTAAATATATTTTACTCGTTATTTTTGTATAATAAATTTTCACTTATTACTCCCTCCGGTCCTAATTAATGGAATACTTTTGCACTATAAAAATATTCCTATAATTAGGATTGGAGGTAATATCTTTTATGTACTCTATTTCTAAAAAATAGTATAATTGAAAAGAAAAATACACATCTTATACATTTATTACTTTTAACCAATATTTTGAACCGTATTATTTTAATAGTTGTTTCTTATAAAAAGAACTGATCGATGAGAGTAATTAAAGAGGGGACAAAAAAAAGAAAGTGACACTAAAATATTCAGACAGGTCACATCCCAAGAGGTCCTTAGAGAAGAGGAAGAACAAGAATCAGAGATACTTTAGATTTTCTGTTTTAACTTGTAATGATTGAGTGAGGACATGACTTAGCCTGCCTTTTGTTACTGTCATCCTCAAACTGTTACATGTTATTGTCTCAATTTGAATTGGACTTTTTAGTTCAAATTTGAACTTCTATTCCTTTTGAAGTTAAAGTAATGAACTTTACTACTATTATTATCTTCTGTTGATATCAGTTATCTATCTTGTTCCTTATTTTCAGTTGTTTAGCAGTCTATATATGTATGTGTGGGTTGTAAATGTGGATTATCATTCACAATCTTTGAATGCTACATTTTTCTTCTAAACATTGCACATCCTGGCTCCATATTTTTCTTTTTCCTCTTTCATTCTTTAACTTCAAAAATAAAATAATTATTGTTGGCTTAATCAGTCATTCATCCAAGCGAAGCACTTCATCATTCACCAATTCAACGACACGTTACTTTTATTTCCTTTTAATATCACCATAAAACAAAGTTTCGAATTTAACACAAAATCTTCACTTTTCATTGCTCCTTTGATTCAATTGCATATGACACTTATACAACTTTTTTTCCATATCCTTATAAGAAATTATAACTAAATACAATACAATCACATTTTTAGCAAGTTAACAACAACAATATGAACTTCACATTATTTTTCTTCCTACACAAACTAAAAACAAAACTTCCTTCAACTTAGCCAATTCATCTCCCAACTTCCTTAAAACTGCCATCTTCTTCATAATCATCCTCTCTTCTTAATCTCCACAAGAAGACGACTTCCAAAGTGTGGAAAAGCTTTACCCTTGAACTTAGCCGCCCTCTTATCAACATGCAAAAAAACCATAACAACAAATTAAATCTTAATTGTTTTTAATCAATCTTCTCTGTACAAAAACAATGTTTTACTTGCATATATATATATATATATATATATATATATATATATATATATATATATATATATATATATATATGCATCCCACACATGTTCATCTGCAATCACAAAATAATTCACACTGTCACAAGTAAATCCATTAACATTTTCCCCATTTAACATGTTATTTTATTTATTTATTTTTGATATTGAAGAGGGGAAAGGGAACGGGAAAAGGGGGGGGGGGCAGGATTGAGCCCACAACATGGGGAAAGCCAAACTCTAAGAGCTGGCGTGGCAACCATTGCACTACTAAGCACAACCCCCCATTTAACATGTTATAAACTATCATCCAATATTCCTTTACCCTCCTAATTTGACTAAGGATATTACTCTTTCCCTTCAACCCACACCACGGCAAACTCTCCTCCATCTCTCTCCAAATGCATTAGATCAGCTGTAAACCACATTGATTTCTTCATGTTTGGTCATGCTTTTCTCATCTCAACAAACAATTTCACAATCGCACTCTCTTCTTCAGTTGTCCACACATATTTACTGTTTCCTACCTCAAAAAAAAAAAAAAAAAACAGAACCAACATTAGCAAGATTCACACACATCATATATTTATTTTCCCTCCCTGCTCCTCTTAAAATTAACACGTACAACTAAAATATGTGATGCTACAGCCGTAATTTCTATCATCTCTGTCTTCCTTCTCACCTTCGCTCGCCGTACTAGTCGCCGTCATCGAAGATCCCATCCAGAGCTCCTTCAATTTACCTTCGTTCCCAACACAGCCGATTTTGGGGGAGGATCGGTTTCTCTCGGGTAAAAAATTTGATTGAGACCATTTTCAACATTAATTTACGTAAGGGATATTATGGGTATTTAACAAATGCTTCCCACTTAAGCCATTGTCTTTTCTGCTTACCGAACATTTTATTTTTCCTTAAACTTTGTTCCATTCCTATGTTTATCAAATAGCTCAGTTTTTTCAATTCTCTCACCACTCCGTTCCTTTCCATTCACTTCCTTTCCTTTCCTTTACTTTTCTTCCCATCATATTGGGCTGTCCTGCCACTAGTTAGAAGACCATCAATATATTTCATAGATTATTATTATTATTTTTTTATTTTTATTTTTTGCCTTTTAGTTTAGTTTATACAAGTGAGGGCAATAACCCTTAAACTAAATAAATTAAAATGGGAGGGAAATTAATCCCATACACTGAAGTCCGAAAATGAACTAAACATGAAGCCAAAAAGAAGATTTAGATAAAACTTCTTTTGAAACTTCTTTTGCTAAAGCATCCGCCACATAGTTATCATCTTCTGAATGTATTTCGTAGATTTCGAACAAGGGGAATACAGCGGAGGCTAGTCAATTTGGGCCTAAAAAAACAGGTATACTGGGAGATATATTCTTGCGAGCCTAATATTGGGCCCGGCCTCTGATTCACAATCCATGGGCTTACTAGCTCTCTTTTCCCACAAATTCTCAATTTTATTTTGATGGGTCCGGCCCAATCATATTCTAGTGCAATCAAGTTATAAAAAAGGTCCTAATTGTATTATATATATATATATATAAAGTCCTAATTGTATTTTTTTTAGATTAAATTATATAAACACCCCGGGCCGGGGGCCCTGCGGGGGACCTCATGTGATGTGTAAATAACCCATCTAGCTTTTAAAACTTTATCATGAATCTTCATGAGCTTTTACATCTACACAGATAACTTCCATATTATTAGTTTCATTGATTCATTTATTTATTTACAAATGGCTAAAAATTTAAGAGATTTATTTGCATAATAATTTGAAGGTTGAGATATTTGTATCCATTAAAAAAAATTAAAGGAAATGTAAAATTGATATTTTGGATTATCTGCAAAGACTTAAAAGCTTATAATTAAGTTTTATAAAGATTAAGGAAGTTGTTCGGGGAATTTTATTTAATAATTTTGCCATTTTTTAAAAAAAATCTATAGACTAGATTGAAAATTAAGAAGAGGCTAGGTGAAGTAAATAATTTAACCAATGCTAAACAATACTCCTTTCCATCCTAATTATAGGACTCAGTTGATTTTTTTACCGAGATTAAAGAAACTAATTAAATTATTTTAGAGTATTTTTATTTTTATTTTTTCTCCAAACTAATTAGTTTGACTTATAAACTAATATATAATCTAAGAATATACAAAATATGATATGATTAAGTAACTTATATAGTTTTCTTAATCTCTCTAAAAAAAATCAACCCATTTTTATAATTAGAACCAACATTGAAAGGGCACTGATATAGTCCACGGTATTATTTATTATGGAGACTTCAAAGAAAGGTGACATTAATTAATGTATACATATTCATGATGAAGCGTAGGGTCTATTTACTAATGCTTGGGCCATCAATCTATATGTTGCTTCTGTCAGATGAACACCGTCCCAACTAATGTGCTTTGAAGGATCGTCACAGGCTTTCGCTCCTTCTTCCCCACACATTGCTGAAGCATTGTAATTGTATGCCCCTCCACTTCCACAACATGCTGAGAAACTTGTAATAAAACCTGTCATTTATTCCATTAAATTAAAAAAGACAATAAAAATATCATGTAAATTATCAACTTAGCACCATATTAATTATTATGTCATTTTTATCGGGTTAAAGTCGTTTACTTATACTGTTTGCTAATATTGATCATGCATAAGTGTGCACTAATAGTCTCAAAGCACTCATCACTAGCTATTCGTTTTCCCACCACAACAGAAAGTTAAGGAAGAAACAAAACGTTCTTCCTAAAAAATACTCCCTCGGATCTTAAATATAGCAAAAAATTTGTCGTAAAGGTCCCACATTTTTGGATAATACTATCCGATGTTCAATTTGAGGTTATCTCTCCTAGTATAAGTGTCTCATTTAGGACTTAAATTTGAGATCCAAAGGAATTTAGCGAGTCCTTGCACACCCTTCTTTTTTAAAAAATGAGAATCTCTAGTAGTACTACTGCGATGCACTAACTGCAGAGCAAGAGACGATGATGTGATTAAGTTGAGAGGGAAAATGTTACCAAATTTTGCGGGGGAATGATAGAGTCGCAAAGCAGTATTGTAATAATCAGCATATATGATGTTGGCATGAGGATGAAGCACTTGAATTCGATTTAGTTCAGATTGAAGTCTCTGGTTGTAGTGTTTAGCAAACTTGTTTAACCAAACCAAGCAACCAGCTTCATCATAGTCCTTCTTATGTTTGCTTTGATACAATGTTAAATACATTGCATTGCATCCTATTGGCAGATTCCCAGGAACCATCAGCGTTTGAGCTCCTACATTAATCAATTCCTGCAGCAACAAATTCAATTTAGCCTTTTCCCCCTAATTACTTTTAAACAGATTTGGGTATTTAGATACTCTCCACTTCTAAATGTAAGAGTTAGTAGAAGGATTCGTTTTCTTTTTAATTAAAATATTTTCATATATTTTGTCTTTCAAATTTATACTATGCTTAATGTAGGAAGCACAAGTTCAAATTTGCAAGGAAATGAGTTGAGTTAATTATTTGAAAAAAAAAAGTGTGATTTTCTTAAAATATCCTTTTTAGTTATTTATATTGGAAATATACTTTGATGAACAAATTCAATTAACATATGCTATCAGTATAGATATTTTGGTAAAAGAAATTTAAAAAAAAATGGAGATAAAGTAGATTGAGATATTATATTTATAATAAAAGAAAACCCTAATGCCAACAGAGGTTGGTCTTATTGACAAGGAATTGGTTCATAATTCACAAGATTAAGTTCTTAAATCTGGCTGCCGGTATAAAGACATTGTTAATCGGCAATGTGCCTGACTTTAAGATGGAATCGAGGGAGTATTAAATTTTGCTTGTTGAGGTAATCGCATGGCATATTAAAAGAAAAAACTTTATGGAGTGTTGGGACTTTTCCGGTGGCGATTGTAGAGGTATTGGTTATTAAGACAGGGATTGAGTCAACTTTACAAATTTCAAACAATACAGGTTTTTTCTGATTCTTTGGAAGCATTAAATATTTTGTTGAGAGATAGTGTGCTAGATCATCCTTTCAAAGCATAAATAAAGGCCACATGTCAATTATTATATGGAGATTAACAAGTTGTTTTGTCCTATTCAAATAAGAAAACTATTGAATGTGCAAATATTTTGGTCAAAGAGGCGCATGTAACAAATATGCAATTACGGATAGTCACAAAGGTGCACCCTAGATGTAAAACTCAGTTTATACTTGACAAAATGTTTGTTGGGGATGAATTTAGTTTTTGATCTTAGGTGGTATATATTTTGAATTTTAAGCTTATGCTTGCCACTTGTTAGAAAAAAAAAAAACTTACAATTATTGTGGAGGAGATTGCATCGATCACGGGGGCCACGAAAGTTTTTAATCTGTGACAGATTCCTTCGTGACATAAAAAGATAATTGAAGTCGTTACCACCGATTTCTCCAACGAAAAATATTGACTTTCGAATGACTTCATCACAGCCTGCAACATTAAAGGGAAGCTACACAATTTTATGATTTTTTTCAAAGAAAATCATTAAAAATTGAAAATTGAATCAATTAATTACTTATATTAATTATATCAAAATGTTACTCATTTTATATAGAATCTGATGATTAAAAAAAAAAATTTTATGAAAGTGGGAAAATTTTGAAAGGCACTAAGAGACCCAAATCCATCAGTAATTAAGTTATGCTTAAAACAAGAGAAAAAGGGGAAAACAGATTAAACAACTTACTTGAAGTAGAATTGCAAAGTGTAGGCAATAACTCTTTAAACCAACCCAATTGAGTTATAAGAGAATCATTGGTGGGACAATTGTGGATTCCAATATCTTCAAAGAACCTCACATCCAACGCCGTTGCTCCTATAACTGCAAAATTCACTCCTTCCTCTTTGTTCAAATTCTTCACCTTTTCATTCTTGATACTCAGATATGGTTTCACCAACGGAATCCCTATAGACTCAGCTGCATAACCCACAATAATTCAACAACAATTTAACAGAAATATAATATATATACCACATTATGTTCAAAATATAAAACCCAATTGATTTTTTTCATTAGATTCAGGAAGCAAAATAAATTACTTAATCATATATATATATATATATATATCATTATATCATATCAGTTTATAAGTTAGACAACTTAGTTAGGAGAAAAACGATAAATAAAAATACTTTAAAGTAATTTATTTAGATTCTTTAATATCACAACAAATAATAATAATAATAATAATAATAATTGGGGCTTGTATTTAGCGTTGGAGGTAGTATATATACACATGCACAGCCACTTTTTACTAACTAAATACTCATTCTGGTCCTAAATATAAAACCCAATTGTCTTTTTTTTTGATAAATTAAAGAAGTTAAATATATTATTTAAATCAATTGTCTTATACTAAGGATAGAGAGATAATATGTGTGTGTATATGCATGTATGTACAGTGCACAGAGACTCACTTTTTGGTAATTAAATAATATTTCAACAGCCAATAAAGCCCAAAACAACTGAGTGATACCGATGAAATCAATGATAAGACGACCGTCGGAGCACCTGCCGGTGGGTTGATGAAAGTAGGTTTTGCCGTAGGGATGGTGGAAGCAAGGGTTGGGCGGCGGTGGTTGGGAGCTGAAATACAAGTTTCCGGTATCGGCAAGTGAGTCACCGAAGCTGAATATGGATGTGAAGGGGCTTTCTGTAGAACCTGTAATGAATGATAGTAACGCAGCTATATGCAGAATCCAAAAAAGTGAAGAAGATGAAGGAGAAGAAGCCATTATTGCCAATGCACGAGGCCACTTTGATCACTAGTAGATATTTGTGAGATTTGCTCTTTCACTTTTATATTATATTGTCCACTAGGATATTATATTCTTAAATTATTCATAGCTAAATTATTTTATAATTCCCCTTGTTTTCCACGAGTCTCCGCTTCCACTTCCCTTATTGTCTACAATCATCCCCTCCACTTTTTATTTCCACCGTAGCATTAATTTTCAATGGTGGGAATTTCTTATTTTCTAACAATATTGAATAATTTAAAGGAATATGAATAAATTTAAAATTTTACAACTCCACATCAACAATTCAGCATTGCAAAGAATAAAAAGTAAGAAATGATGATATATTTTAATAAAAAGCTACCGAATATGAAGTATTTTGATAAAATTTTAATAGCTTAACTATATCTATAGGTATTTAATATTAGACTAAAGTATATTTTTAATTTTCTAAGTTTTATATCAAGTATACTTTTAATTCATTAATTTTACAAAGTATACTTTTTGTTCTATATTTCTAACACTATTAATATTGTTAGAGAAAAATGTTGATGCAACAAATTTAAGTGATGCTGTGCAATTGATAAATCATATTTAAGATTTAATTTTTAATATAATATATTTAGATTATTAAACTAAAATAAACAAACAAATCCCTACAAATAAAATTGAGGTTTTGATAACTATATTACTAAACTAATATATTTAGATTTTTAAACTAATTTTTTTAGTACAATAAATATTTTGATATTTACGGCTTCATTATATTTTTAGACATTTTTTAATGGGAAAAACACTTCTCATGTTTAGGAGCGGAGTCAGGATTTGAAAATAGGGGGGCAAAAATTACAGAATAGAATCTAAGGGAGTTAGTATTTGAAATTAGGGGTGAAAATTATAGAATTGGACCCAAAATTCTAAGAAATTATGCTTTAGCCTCATAAATATTTCAATATTTTCAGTTTAGTCCCTCTATAACACTTCTTAATAAGGACTAAATTGAAAATGCTAAAAACTTTATATGGTTAAATCACAATTTCCTATATTTTTGGGTAAAATCCTGTAATTTTAGGGGGGATGGGGGCTACCCCTAGCCCCCCTAATTCCGCCCTTGCTCATGTTGTAGGAGAAGTGTTTTCTCATGTCACACACACATAAAATGGTGGGACTTACACACACACAGATATATATAATTAGCATTATATATATATGTGTGTGTGTGTGTGTGTGTGTGGGTTCCACTATTTCATGTGTGTAGGAATCTTCTTCTTCTCATGCTACATGAGAAGTTTAAGCCCCTTTTTTAATTTATACATATTTTAAATTTAAGATTAACAACATTTAAATACAAAGTTATCATTTAAGTTTTCCGTTAATAACATTAACAGTATTAGAAATCTACATTAATATTAATTACTACCTCCAGTCTTAAGTATATGATCAAGTTTGTAGTCCACCTTCAGTCCTAATTATAGGACCAAGTTTGTGTTAGGTTAATGTGCTCTTTATTCACTTAAGCCCAATATGGCTTAATTGAGGCTACAACTCAAGAACTCTATGGCCCATGTGGTTTAGGGTTAGGTCTTGGGTGTAGTAGCATATAAACCTACTTTCACCTACTTGAGAAAAAGATACGCATAAGGAGGCTCTCATAAAAAACAAACCCTAGAGGCAGACATTCATCATCTGAACGGTTGCCCACGCAACCATCCTATTCCCCTCGAGAGATAGTCTGGAAGATCGATCATAGAGCGGATGAGGACTATTCATGGAGAGGCTTTCAGATCACTCTTTAGATACGAGGACTGTTCGTGGAGAGACTTTTAGATCGCTGCTTCAGATCGCTGCATCTTTCCAGGTAATCAAAACGATGAAGGTTTAAAATTTTCCTATATCGCGTGGTACGATACGCTTCCGCATTTTTGGTGAGATTCCAACAATTGGTATCAGAGTCAATAGCGTTAAGGAAAAGAACCCAATTTTGATATTAATTTATATTTCATGTGATTCCTTTCGAAAATTATTTTTTGAAAATATGGCATCTTTTTTCTATATTTATTATTTATTTCATGGTAATTATTCGTTTATAATTCATATCTGGTATTAGTTTTGATTTCAATCGGTTAATTGCTTTAATCCATGGTTAGATTCTCCCGTGTATTTCTTGATTTGTAACAAGGAGACTAATCCCATATGATTAGGTTTCCCCCTTACTGTTTATAATTTTATTTTGGAATTTCTATGTATTTTCCAAATTTCTGTAAAAGTTGGAGATCAAGAAACTGCGAAGAAGATGAGATAACTTCGGCTGAAGGCTTGGCAGAAGTGATGGCTAGGGTTCCTCTTTTGTGTCGTAGGGTTTCTAGCCAAGGATTGGGTTTTTGGGCTTTTGGGCTCATAGATACCCTAAAGGGGCTAGAGACAGATACTATGGGTTGGACAAAAGAGGAATTCCAAAGTTGTAATTTTTATTCTTTTTTTTTTTTGGAAAGCCATGGATTAAAGTTATTTGTTTAATTATTTAATGCCTTTGTTAAATTGTATGAATTATATTTGCAATTAACATGATGTTGGTAAATAACATGTCATATAAAATAGGAAGATGCCATATTGTTGCATAATCACATGTCATAATTGCATAGTAGCTTTTATGCCTTGAATCGACTAGTATGATAGTTATATGCGAGATTGCTTAGATTGCCCACTATATTAATTGTCAATCATTATGATTTTAAATTAAAATCTAGAATAATAATTGGATTAATTGATTGTGGAATTAAAATCTACACATTAATGATCAATTATTATGATTTTAAATTAAAATCTAGAATAATAATTGGATTAATTGATTGTGGAATTAAAATCTACACATTAATTATCAATTATTATAATTTTAAATTAAAATCTAGAATAATGATTGGATTAATAAATTGTGGAATTAAAATCTACACATTAATTATCAATTATTATGATTTTAAATTAAAATCTAGAATAATAATTTGATTAATTGATTGTGGAATTAAAATCTACACATTAATTATCAATTATTATGATTTTAAATTAAAATCTAGAATAATAATTGGATTAATTGATTGTGGAATTAAAATCTAGACATTAATTATCAATTATTATGATTTTAAATTAAAATCTAGAATAATAATTGTGGAATTAAAATCTAGACAAATAATCCAGGAAATTTCCTAAGGGAATTGTATCTTTTAGAGTAATTTGTGGGTTATTTAAAATGGTCATGTGACGCACGCTCTGCCAATCGTGACTAGATTTTAGATACCTAATAATTTACTCTAAATTGAACAAATTTTTGGAAATTGAAAATTCTAAATTTAAAATATTGAATGGGTGAAGGTTTTAAATTAAGCATTTAATTTTAAAACCTACGGGCTCCAATTATGGATTTATTAGTGAAATGGTTATCGCTGAAGCCCCATCGGATAAGGATAATCAGATTTTGCTAGATTAAACCCTAATATTTTCAAAATTTTAGTAAAGTTTTGAACGGCCCATCGTCAGCAACACGTAGACACTAAAGATAATTTTGAAAGTAAACAATGGTTAATTACATTCAACTTTGGTAAAATTGTTAACCCTCCCATCGAGGCTCTGGCAGTGGAACTGAAGGCCCAAATTAACAATATTAGTTTTACAAGAATCTTGCCCATTGTAAGCCTTGTAAATATAACTAATGGATTGTTAAACAATAAACAAATAGTAGTTAATAGAATCTACTAGCGCTATATCTGTTTGTTGTTAATTATAGTTTGTAATTAGTGTGCTTTTTCCTTATTTTCAGAAAAATGTCTTCATTCAATCCTTTAGCTACAATCTTGAGCCAAAAACCTATGGATGGTACAAACTACAAACAATGGAAAACTAATTTGGATATTGTTCTTCAATATGAAAAGCTCAACTTTGTTCTCTAACACAGCCTGCTGCAGATGCGTCTGATGCAATTTGGACTCGATTTCAGCAGGAGAAGGAAAGATGGGAGAAGGCGAATGTGTCAGTTCGCTGCTACATTTTGGCCAGTCTCGCCAATCACCTTCAGGAGCAAGTGAGCATGATTGAGAGTGGAGCAACAATGCTCCAGGCTCTTGATGGCATGTTTACTGGTATGGGTAACTTACATGTGATTGAGGCTTGTTTAGTGGAGAATCACGATAAAAAATGGATCGTTGATTCAGGAGCCACTAACCATGTTTGTTACTCTTTGTAGTGGTTCAAACATAGCTTGCCTGTAAGTAAAGGACAAAGAGATTTGAAGCTTGGAACTGGGGAGCTTGTGTCTGCACTAGTAGTGGGACAAGTCATTTTAACTTTTGATAATTGCAGAACTTTGGTTTTAGAAGACTGTTTATTTATTCAGATTTTAAGAGGAATTTAATTTCTCTTAGTTGTTTGCATAAACATGGTTTGACAGTTTAGTTTAATTCCTCAGTTACAATAAGAAGTTCATCTTCTTTTATCTGTTCTGGAGCAAAGTTTAATGGTCTTTATTTCCTTAGTCCGGTTTCTTGTGAAGTTAATCATGTTGAATTAAAAGATTTTGAGCATATTAATTCATCAAAGAAAAGAAAAGTTTCCAATGAAACTCATCTTTGGCATTTGAGATTGGGTCATATTAACTCTAACAGGATACAAGGTTTAGTCAAAAGTGGGATTTTAAAATCCCTGAACTTTGAACCGATACCAGTATGTGAATCCTGTTTAGAGGGTAAAATGACCAAGAGATCTTTCAAGGCCAAGGGAAAACGTGCCACACTTCAGCTGGAATTGGTACATACTGATGTATGTGGACCGATAAATGTCCAAGCCAGAGGCGGATATCAGTATTTCATCACATTTACTGATGATTACTCTAGATTTGGACATGTGTACTTGATGCGTCACAAGTCTGAAGCTTTTGGAAAATTCCAAGAGTTCAAGGCTGAGGCAGAAAAACATCTTGGTGTTCAAATAAAGACTCTTCGATCTGATCGAGGGGGTGAATACCTATCTGGAGAGTTCAGGTCTTACCTGACCAAAGAGGGGATAGTTCCACAATTATCTTCTCTAAGGACACCCCAGCAGAATGGAGTTGCTGAAAGGAGAAATAGAACCCTTTTAGAAATGACAAGATCTATGCTCAGTTATTCATCTCTTTCTGATTCATTCTGGGGATATGCCTTAGAAACAACTATGTATCTATTAAACTTAGCTCTGTCCAAGTCGGTTTCAAAGACACCAATAGAATTGTGGAAAGGGTGTAAGCCCACCATGAATCATATTCGGATTTGGGGTGCTCCGGCACATGTCTTGAAACAAAAACCAAATAAGATCGACTCACATATTGAAGTATGCATGTTTGTAGGGTATTCTAAAGGAACCAAAGGTTGGTTGTTTTATAGTCTAGAAGAAAAGAAGGTTATAGTGAGCACTCACGCGACTTTCTTAGATGAGGACTATATGACAAATTATAAGCTAAGGAGAAAGGTTATTCTTGATGAGCTAGTCTCAGATCAAGTTTCATCACAACCTTAGGCGGTTCCAGCTTTTATTCCTGTGGTTGTTCAAAGAGGGGAAAATGTACCTGAACATACACAGGAACCAGAGAGAGAACCAGAAGTTCAGCATGATGATGAACTTAATGAAGAACAAAATCATGAATTGGTTGATTCACGTAATGAGGGTTCTCATCTAGAAACTGTTAACCCACAAAATGTGGACCCCCTGAAGATGCACAACATCAAGTGCGACAAAGTCGTAATGGGAGATTAATTCGTAAACCTGTAAGATATCTCTTGTTGGGTGAGTCAAATCAGGATGACATCATTGCAGAAGATGGTGATCCCACGAGTTATGACGAAGCACTAAGAGATGTTGATGCTCAGGAATGGCTTGAGGCTATGAATCGTGAAATGGATTCTATGTATTCCAACTCAGTTTGGTCTCTTGTAGATGCACCTGAAGGGGTAAAACCCATTGGGTGTAAGTGGATTTACAAGAGAAAGAGAGGATCGGACGGGAAGGTTGAAACCTTCAAAGCTAGATTGGTGGCGAAAGGGTACTCCCAAAAGGAAGGTGTGGATTATGATGAAACTTTTTCGCCGGTTGCCATGCTCAAGTCCATCTAGATTCTCTTAGCTGTTGCAGCAAATCTTGATTATGAGATTTGGCAAATGGATGTCAAAACTGCTTTTCTAAATGGAAATTTGGAAGAGGAAATCTATATTCAGCAACCAAAAGGGTTTATAGCCAAAGGGCAAGAAGAAATGGTATGCAAGTTGCAAAGGTCCATTTATGGATTTAAGCAAGCGTCCAGATCATGGAACATCAGATTTCATCAAGCCATTGAGTCTTATGGTTTTGAGAAAATTCCTGATGAGCCATGTGTGTATAAAAGAATCCAAGGTAATGCGGTATCTTTTCTGGTACTTTATGTGGATGATATACTCCTTATCGGAAATGATACAGAGGTATTGTTAGGCATAAAAACCTGGCTGAGTAAGCATTTTGATATGAAGGACCTAGGGGAAGCCAATTATATTCTTGGTATTAAACTCTTGCGAGACAGGAAGAATAGGGTTTTGGCATTATCCCAGGCTAAATACATTGACAAAATACTTGCCAGGTTTAGCATGGAGAATTCCAAGAGGGGAATTTACCCTTCAGTCATGGGATTCATCTCTTTAAGAAGCAATCTCCTAAAACTCCTGAGCAGAGAAAACGCATGAGTAGGATACCTTATGCTTCAGCAGTAGGTAGTCTCATGTATGCTATGCTATGTACCAGACCAAATATCTGCTATGCAGTGTGTAACATCCTGAATTTTGAATCTAATATCTTGAACATAAACCTATTTTGGGAAGACTAGTAGGCTCTATTTTTGGAAAGTGATAAATTTGAAATCAGTATTTTGTGGGCCCCGTGAATAGTATTTACTATTCACGTATACGTTTTTACTATTTACAAATACGTATTTAAAAAAAATATATATATATATATATGTTATTCGCAAATACGTATTTAATACTTGAAATTTGTGAAATATGAATAGTGTTCACTATTCACAAATACGTATTTACTATTTAAAAATACGGTATTTACTATTCCTAAATACGTATTTACTATTCATGCGGGACCCACAGCCAAAATAATTCTCTGCAAACTTCCCGTGAGCGACAACCTTTCTCGTGAGTTTTGAAAAAAATTCACGCGGGACCCACGTAATAATATTTTACTATTTAATTTATAATATTATATTATATTATATTAAAATATTATTAAAAATTTTTAAAAGAATCATCACGGGGCGGCTGAGAGAGTCACGGGAAAGTTTTCTTTTTAATTTTTAGGAAAATTACGTAAAATGACCCAGAGACGAAAATTACACTTAAAGACCCATTTTCCAACTATAAATAGACCTTCCATTTCATTTCATTCTTCACAACTTCTAAGAGCTATAGAGAGAGGTAGAGAGAGAGAGAGAGTAGAGAGATATTTGCTTGAGAGTTATAATAGCTGGTTGGTGATTCGGGTATTAGCAAGTAACAGGTAACTCTGAATATTCTTCCTTATACTTGTGAATTATGTATGATTATAAATTTGTTTGTTTACTATTTTGGCAAGAATATTTAGAAAATATTTATGGTTTTAAGATCTGGTGTGGGAACTTTGATTTGCAAATCTGCAGAGGTACTATTTATACGTACGTTACTATTCACGTATACCGTATTTACTATTCACATTTACTATTCATGTATACCGTATTTACTATTCATTTTACTATTCACGTATACCGTATTTACTATTCACGTATACTGTATTTACTATTCATAATACTATTCACGTATACATACCGTATTTACTATTCACGTATACATACCGTATGTACTCTTCATTTTTACTATTCATGTATATATACCGTGTTTTACTATTCACATATACACATAGTATTTTACTATTCACAGATACGCATAGTATTTACTATTCATAAATACGCATATTGATGTATAAAACTTTATGGTATAATAATGCATTATTTTGAGTGAACATATTCATCATGGCGGTTGTCTTATGATGGGTGGAGTAAGGAGGGATTTGAATGATAAGAATGATTTATGCCACCACTCGATGCACAGTGGATGGTACTTTTCAGGGCCCCATCTTCCATGTTTTCCTCTGGCCGGGATTTCATTGGAGATGTGGGACATGTGACACCTCCTTAGTTGTTATTTTAAAGGAGGGGAGCCATAGTCCAGATTTAAGCTCTATACCTTTGGCCGGGTGTATCTTAAGTTTTGGTGAGCTTGAAACCATCCAGTCAAATGAATGAGTTTCTATTGGACTATATGTTAGCCTATGGTTCCAGTCAGCGGTATACGGTTGGAAGGGGATATAAGGGAGGCTGCATACTGCATAGTGCATTCTGAATTATTCAATAAAGAATGATGAGTATTTTATAAAGATATTTGATGTGAACAACGGTATATCTAAAAATATCTGTGTATATTGAATCCATTTTTTTTTTACTATCTACTATTTATGTCATATGTAATTTGCTCGGGTAAGGTAGAAATATTCAGTAGTTACTGAGATGTGGAATCTCATCCCATATTAACATTTTTCAGGTGATTATCCTAGTAGAGAGCAAGGGAAGGCACCTATGGAGTGAGCTCTGGAAGCTCTTTTAATCTCCAATAAATTATGATATGTTATTTTATTTGCCATGAACCTAAGACTTCCGTTTTGTATTAAACTCTGAACTATTTTCTGGAATTTATTCTGATTATGTATTACGGGTTTTATTCGAAATGGTAACATTGTAAAAGGATTTGGATATTGTTGAACTCTTTTGAAGGTATTTTCAATATTTTGACCGAGTTTTTGGGTATTAAAATTGTGGCGTTACATTTTTGGTATCAGAGCTAAAGGTTCCATGGCAATTTTGTTTATTTTCTAAAGTGATTTCTTTAAAAAAAAAAATTTTAAAAAAAAGTTCGTGGCAAATTAAATATCATAACATGAGCACTTCCCTTTGTTAGATTTAGAATTTATTTAGCTATTTTTATTTGTTTAGTGTCCTTATAGTATTAATCATAGGAGGAGATAATAGCAAGAACTCGAAGAACTAATTCAACCCCTGCTCCATCCCAAAGAGGTCTCCCTCCGCATCAAGATGGTCCCTATCCTCAGGATAACAATGCCCTTTTGGCAGAGTTACGAGACGTCATCTTGGAGATGAGAGAGAAAGTGAATAGACACGAGGATGAACTAGCAAAAGGAAGAGGCCAAGGTGGTAAGGAAGGAAAGGAGAAGGCTCTGGAAGTCACACCTTCTGACCATCAATCAAGGGGAGGAAGTCATTCTCGCACTGAAGATGGAGGTAGTAGCGGTTCTCATTCTCAGTATCATCCCTTACCTATTACTGAGGTTTGGGAAAAATTTCGGAAGTTTACTCCACCAATGTTCGAGGGGAAGCTAGATCCGATTGCAGCACTGGAGTGGCTGAAGCGTGTAGAAAAGATTTTCAGAGTTATCGAGATTAGCTCACAACAAAAGGTGATGGTTGCTGAACAATTGTTGCAGAAAGCAGCTGAAGAATGGTGGGAAAGCACCAAAACAAAAGGAAATGCTGAGATGACGTGGGAAGAGTTTAAGGAAAAGTTCGAAAATTATTACTTTTCCCCTTCAATCAGAATAGAGAAAGAAACTGAATTCCTCACATTCAGGCAAGGGGAATTACATGAAGACGAATTTATTACTCGCTTTTTAGAGTTGTCTAAATTCTGCGGATATTCACAGAACAACTCTAAATGGTTGAGTGCTCGATTGGTTGAAAAAGCTAGACCAGACCTAAAAACAGCCCTATCACCGTTCCTTGATGAAACAAGGGATTTTGAAGAAATATGCGACAAACTGCGCACGATAGCAAGGAACAAACGAGAAGAGGAAGCTGAGAAGATGAAGGGTTTTCAGGCCAGATCTACACACCTCATGAGACCAACGGGAGGAGTTACTAAGAAGCAGAGTCACAACTTCAGTAATGTGAATACGCGGTTTAGCCAACCATCCAGAAATCACTTTGGTGGACCATCGAGGAGTTATTTTACTGGACCCCAAAGAAGTCATTTCAGCAGACCACCGAGGAGTCAATTCAAAGGACCTCAAAGGAGTCACTTCAGTGGAGGTCAGAGTTCATATAGGGGATCCACAGCTCCTGTTGCAAGCACCGCTAACAATCAGATGTGTGCCAAGTGTGGAAGAATACACCAAGGACCATGTGTGACGTGTTTCAACTGTGGAAAGCCAGGACACATTTCCAGATTTTGTGAGGAGGAGCCTCGAGGAGCCAAGGATGCTAGAACTGCAGTGCCAGGGAAAGTGTTTGCACTATCACATCAGGAGGCAAGTGCTTCACCAAATCTGATTAAAGGTATCCTCAAACTCCAAGGTCTTGAAGTAGAAGCCTTATTTGATTCTGGTGCCACACACTCTTTTATATCATACGACTGTGTGCCTCGATTGAATTTAAGAGTGAGTGAATTGCCTTATTATATGATTATTTCTACACCGGCGGGAGCTTCAGTAAAAACTTCTAGGGCTTGCTTAAATTGTACGATTGAGATTGATAATAGGATCTCAAATATAGACCTTGTTTGTTTACCCACGAAGGGTATCGATGTAATAATAGGAATGGATTGGTTGTCAGCTAATGACATCATCCTTGACTGCAAGAGGAAGACTATCTCTCTTGCGGATGACTCTATGAGTCATAGTAGACCACAATTGTTGTCTATAGTACAAGATGAAAAGCCTGTTCATCATGGTTGTCTTGCGTACATGGTGTTTTTCTCCATTCAAGCAGAAGTGGAGGAAGGGATAGAGAACATTGAAGTGGTGAAAGAATTTCCGGAAGTATTTCCGAAAGAAATGACAGGTTTACCCCCAGAGAGAGAAGTAGAATTTTCTATTGATCTCGTACCTGGAACAGAACCTATATCTAAAGCTCCTTACCGAATGTCTCCATCGGAACTAGCAGAATTGAAGAAGCAGATCGAAGAATTGTTAGAAAAGGGTTTTATCAGACCCAGTGTATCTCCTTGGGGATCGCCCGTACTCTTTGTGAAGAAGAAAGATGGGAGCCTGAGACTATGCATTGACTATCGCCAGTTGAATAAAGTGACTATAAAGAATAAATATCCTTTACCCAGGATCGACGATCTACTTGATCAGTTGAAGGGAGCATCCATATTCTCCAAGATCGACCTCAGATCAGGTTATCACCAACTGAGAGTCAAAGCTGAAGATGTCTCAAAAACTGCATTCAGAACTAGATATGGCCATTATGAATTTCTTGTTATGCCATTTGGGCTAACAAATGCTCCAGCAGTATTCATGGATTACATGAATAGAATTTTCCGACCATATCTAGATAAATTTGTAGTGGTTTTCATTGACGACATCCTTATCTACTCTAAGGATGAAGAAGAGCATAAAGAGCACCTTAGAATCGTGCTACAAGTGTTGAAGGAGCACAAGCTCTATGCGAAACTGTCTAAGTGCGAATTTTGGTTGAAGGAAGTAAAATTCCTAGGCCATGTCGTATCGGCTGAAGGTGTTGCAGTGGACCATACTAAAGTTGAAGCAGTTCTCCAATGGGAACGACCAAAGTCCGTGACTGAGATCAGGAGTTTTCTAGGTCTAGCTGGCTATTATAGGAGATTTATCAAGGGCTTTTCGCAAATAGCTATGCCCTTGACAAAGTTAACTAGGAAGGGTCAACCATTTGTATGGGACGAAAAGTGTGAAGCAGCTTTCCAAAATTTGAAGACTAAGTTGACTACGGCACCGGTACTTATAATTCCAGATCCTGCTCAGACCTTTACTTTGTACACAGATGCTTCCAAGAAAGGTCTTGGGTGTGTATTAATGCAAAATGGTAGGGTAGTAGCTTATGCTTCTCGACAGTTAAGGCCACATGAAGGGAATTATCCTACTCACGACTTAGAACTGGCAGCAGTAGTGTTTGCTCTGAAGATTTGGAGGCACCACCTCTACGGTTCAAAGTTCGAGGTTTATAGTGACCACAAAAGTCTAAAGTACCTGTTCGACCAAAAGGAACTCAACATGCGACAGAGGAGATGGATGGAGTTTATCAAGGACTACGACTTCGAATTGAAGTATCATCCAGGAAAAGCGAACGTTGTAGCAGATGCCTTAAGTAGAAAGACAATCCATGTAGCCCAGATGATGATCAGAGAACATAAATTGCTCGAGGAGATACCAAGTACATCTATTGATGTAATGTCAGGTTTGGTCGCTACCATGGAAGCATTAACTATTGAAAGCACAATTTGGAAAGAGATTAAATTCGCTCAGCTCGAAGATGAGTATCTATTAAACGTGAGGGAAGATATTGAAGAAGGAAAAGAATCGAAATTTGGGATCGATAGAGATGGGATATTAAGGTATAAAGGAAAAGTGTGCATACCTAATGATGGAGAAATAAAAAAGCTCATACTAGAGGAGGCACATCGGAGTAAATACACTATCCATCCCGGAGCAACCAAGATGTATCATGATCTCAAGCGGAATTGGTGGTGGCGGGGCATGAAGAAAGATGTGACTGACTTTGTCACTTGTTGTTTGACTTGTCAGAAAGTCAAGATCGAACATCGGAAACCTCCTGGATTATTAAAGAATTTGGATATCCCAGAGTGGAAATGGGACAGCATCTCTATGGATTTCATCATGGGGCTTCCTCTAACGACATCCGGACATAATGCCATTTGGGTAATTGTCGATAGGTTAACTAAGTCAGCTCATTTTCTAGCAATTGCAGCAGAATACTCATTGGAGAGACTAGCAAAGATCTACATGAAGGAGATTGTCAGATTGCATGGGATACCGAATAGCATCGTATCTGATCGTGATCCACGATTCACTTCACGATTTTGGAAAGCATTGCAGAATGCTATAGGAACTCGGATGAGTTATAGTACCGCTTATCATCCTCAAACTGACGGGCAGACTGAGAGGACTATTCAAACTCTGGAAGACATGTTGCGGGCTTGTGCAATCGAACTAAAAGGAAGTTGGGACGATCATCTTCATCTTGCGGAGTTTGCATATAACAATAGTTATCACTCCAGCATTGAGATGGCACCTTATGAGGCTTTGTATGGAAGAAAATGTAGATCTCCTATTTGCTGGACGGAATTGAATGAGCGAATTTTAATAGGTCCAGAACTTGTGGACGAGACGACTCAAAAGATTAAGGTGATTCAACAGAAACTTCTCACTGCTCAGAGTCGACAGAAGAGTTATGCTGACAAGAGAAGACGACCGTTGGAGTTCATGGTGGGCGAACATGTGTTCTTAAGAGTCACACCAATGACTGGCATTGGTAGAGCAATACGAGCAAAGAAGCTTTCACCTCGTTTTATGGGTCCTTATGAGATTTTGGAGAAAGTTGGACCGGTAGCTTACAGAATTGCATTACCTCCACAGCTTGCGAACCTTCATGATGTCTTTCATGTATCACAACTGAAGAAATACCAACCGGATCCTTCCCACATTATAGAAGTAGAAGAGGTAGAACTCAAGGATAACATGACGTATAAAGCCGAGCCGGAGCGGATTGTTGATGCAAAGGACAAGAAATTAAGAAACAAGACCATTAGACTTGTAAAGGTCGAGTGGAAAGGAATGGTTCCCGGAGATGCTACTTGGGAAACGGAGGAGAGCATGCGACAAACCTATCCTCATTTATTTAAATAGGTTAGAATTCTTATTATAGCGAAATTTTGAGGACAAAATTTTCTTTTAGGAGGGGAGAAATGTAACATCCTGAATTTTGAATCTAATATCTTGAACATAAACCTATTTTGGGAAGACTAGTAGGCTCTATTTTTGGAAAGTGATAAATTTGAAATCAGTATTTTGTGGGCCCCGTGAATAGTATTTACTATTCACGTATACGTTTTTACTATTTACAAATACGTATTTAAAAAAAATATATATATATATATATGTTATTCGCAAATACGTATTTAATACTTGAAATTTGTGAAATATGAATAGTGTTCACTATTCACAAATACGTATTTACTATTTAAAAATACGGTATTTACTATTCCTAAATACGTATTTACTATTCATGCGGGACCCACAGCCAAAATAATTCTCTGCAAACTTCCCGTGAGCGACAACCTTTCTCGTGAGTTTTGAAAAAAATTCACGCGGGACCCACGTAATAATATTTTACTATTTAATTTATAATATTATATTATATTATATTAAAATATTATTAAAAATTTTTAAAAGAATCATCACGGGGCGGCTGAGAGAGTCACGGGAAAGTTTTCTTTTTAATTTTTAGGAAAATTACGTAAAATGACCCAGAGACGAAAATTACACTTAAAGACCCATTTTCCAACTATAAATAGACCTTCCATTTCATTTCATTCTTCACAACTTCTAAGAGCTATAGAGAGAGGTAGAGAGAGAGAGAGAGTAGAGAGATATTTGCTTGAGAGTTATAATAGCTGGTTGGTGATTCGGGTATTAGCAAGTAACAGGTAACTCTGAATATTCTTCCTTATACTTGTGAATTATGTATGATTATAAATTTGTTTGTTTACTATTTTGGCAAGAATATTTAGAAAATATTTATGGTTTTAAGATCTGGTGTGGGAACTTTGATTTGCAAATCTGCAGAGGTACTATTTATACGTACGTTACTATTCACGTATACCGTATTTACTATTCACATTTACTATTCATGTATACCGTATTTACTATTCATTTTACTATTCACGTATACCGTATTTACTATTCACGTATACTGTATTTACTATTCATAATACTATTCACGTATACATACCGTATTTACTATTCACGTATACATACCGTATGTACTCTTCATTTTTACTATTCATGTATATATACCGTGTTTTACTATTCACATATACACATAGTATTTTACTATTCACAGATACGCATAGTATTTACTATTCATAAATACGCATATTGATGTATAAAACTTTATGGTATAATAATGCATTATTTTGAGTGAACATATTCATCATGGCGGTTGTCTTATGATGGGTGGAGTAAGGAGGGATTTGAATGATAAGAATGATTTATGCCACCACTCGGTGCACAGTGGATGGTACTTTTCAGGGCCCCATCTTCCATGTTTTCCTCTGGCCGGGATTTCATTGGAGATGTGGGACATGTGACACCTCCTTAGTTGTTATTTTAAAGGAGGGGAGCCATAGTCCAGATTTAAGCTCTATACCTTTGGCCGGGTGTATCTTAAGTTTTGGTGAGCTTGAAACCATCCAGTCAAATGAATGAGTTTCTATTGGACTATATGTTAGCCTATGGTTCCAGTCAGCGGTATACGGTTGGAAGGGGATATAAGGGAGGCTGCATACTGCATAGTGCATTCTGAATTATTCAATAAAGAATGATGAGTATTTTATAAAGATATTTGATGTGAACAACGGTATATCTAAAAATATCTGTGTATATTGAATCCATTTTTTTTTTACTATCTACTATTTATGTCATATGTAATTTGCTCGGGTAAGGTAGAAATATTCAGTAGTTACTGAGATGTGGAATCTCATCCCATATTAACATTTTTCAGGTGATTATCCTAGTAGAGAGCAAGGGAAGGCACCTATGGAGTGAGCTCTGGAAGCTCTTTTAATCTCCAATAAATTATGATATGTTATTTTATTTGCCATGAACCTAAGACTTCCGTTTTGTATTAAACTCTGAACTATTTTCTGGAATTTATTCTGATTATGTATTACGGGTTTTATTCGAAATGGTAACATTGTAAAAGGATTTGGATATTGTTGAACTCTTTTGAAGGTATTTTCAATATTTTGACCGAGTTTTTGGGTATTAAAATTGTGGCGTTACACAGTGGGAGTAGTAAGCCGGTACCAATCTGATCCTGGAGAGGAACACTGGGTAGCGGTTAAACATATACTCAAGTACATACGGAGAACGAGAGATTATATGTTGGTCTATTCGAGTGGGAGTCTTGAAACCATTGGTTATACGGACTCAGATTTCCAAGGAGATATTGACTTAAGTAAGTCCACCTCGGGATATGTATACACCCTTAATGGCGGTGCCATTTGTTGGAGAAGTGTAAAACAATCATGTGTGGCTGACTCTACCAATAAGGTGAGTATGTAGCTGCTTCTGAGGTTGCAAAGGAAGCTGCATGGTTAAAGAAGTTCCTAACGGACCTTCAGGTGGTACCAGGTGTTAATTGTCCTATCACACTTTACTGTGACAACAGTGGGGCGGTAGCACAGTCCAAGGAACCAAGGTGTCACAAGAGACAAAAACACATAGAGAGGAAGTACCACTTGATCCAAGAGATAGTTAAAAGAGGAGATACATTAGTAGCGAAGATAGCATCAGACGAGAACCTTGTTGACCCTTTTACTAAGAGTTTGCCTGAACGTGTGTTCGAGAGGCATGCTTCATCTATGGGTCTTAGGAGGATTCCAGATTTGCTATAGCTTTAGATAGTTGTTATTTCACTTTGTTATTTTATGCTTTTTGAGCAATACATTATGACATTGCATTTTTTTTTTGAATGTTAATAAATGAGGTGTTTTTCATTTATTTCGCACACTATTTATAAACTCTAAGGTCCGGATCAATTGTGAAGTATATGATCATATGGATACGTTCATAGAGGACATGGTCATAGGTTCTAACAATTGATGAATTGGTTCACAGCTATTAAATTAAGTTGGGCACTTTATTTAAGCTGCAATATTTTATGAAATGGCTTTGTCCGAATCATTATAAAATATTGGTGTGAGTTAATACTTACATTGAATGGATCAAGGAGAGATTTGATTAAGGTTGTTCTTTCTGTCATAAGGAATCAAATCTCCAGATAACTATAGTCATGTAGTTGCTCTTAATCCTGAGTTTATTTTAAATAGGTAGTCGAATAGTTTCCATTCTTTGATTTACCAACGGGTGAGGTTTGATCTATATGACGGCCAACAACTTGGTATTTTGGGATTGAGACTATTTGGTTATCGGTGTTTATGAGATAAACAACATGGAATTTATAGGAAATGTCCCCTTGATATGTTTCGGTACCTGGATATTGAAGACACTGGCTAGTGCATGTAATCCATTAGAGAAACTGTTAAAGTCAAGGGAATAAATAATTGATTGGGTTACAGAAAACTAGTCAATCAAGTTATAGACATTCTATAAAGGGGTAATGCATATTCTTGTTATAAGTGTCATTATTTGGAGATCACGTTCGGGCTTTTAGTGGAGTAGCACCGAACTAGATAATCTTCTGTAGATTATCATGAGCCTTGATGAATGACAAATGGTAGATCCCCAGGCTAGCTCGAGACAAGGCATGGAGTATATTATCAGATGATGATGGCTTATGGGCTACATGGTTTTAGGTTTATGAACTCAAGTTTGTATCTTAAAGAGCAAGTGGGAGATTGTTGGGTTAATGTGCTCTTTAGTCACTTAAGCCCAATAAGGCTTAATTGAGACTACAATCCAAGAACTCTATGGCCCATGTGGTTTAGGGTTAGGTCTTGGGTGTAGTAGCATATAAACCTACTTTCACCTGCTTGAGAAAAAGATACGCATAAGGAGGCTCTCATCAGAAACAAACCCTAGAGGCAGACGTTCATCATCTGAACGGTTGCCCACACAACCATCCTATTCCCCTCGAGAGATAGTCTGGAAGATCTATCATAGAGTGGATGAGGACTGTTCGTGGAGAGGCTTTCAGATCGCTCTTCAGATACGAGGACTGTTCGTGGAGAGGCTTTCAGATCGCTGCATCTTTCCAGGTAATCAAAACGATGAAGGTTTTAACTTTTCCTATATCGCGTGGTACGATATGCTTCCGTGTTTCTGGTGAGATTCCAACAGTTTGTAGTGTAATTTGCACTAAAAACTTGGTGATTAGGACTAGAGTGCATATAACTATATTGTTATAAAATGTTACATTTCAATTATTGATAGATGATATACCGAGGTGCATGTAAATAATAATAGAAGTGGATTTGGTACCTGCATTTTTTTTTTTGAATTTCATTAAGCTCCTAATAATGTGACATAATTTCAGTCAACCCTTGAAACTTTCTAAAATTTCACTGCATCCCAATGTGTGACATCTCTTTCAAGTCTCCCTACTAGCATCATCTCCCCAATATAACATACAATCATTGATGCATGCATCAATTTTCTTGGTAGTTCAAGCTCAATCTGTTAATAATTTTCTTGGCCTCATATAATGTTATGGGAATCTCCATGTCGAGGAATACATCTTGTAATAATTCTAGCAACATAGACATTCCCTTATCAACGATTCCATACAAGCACTTGATATGATACAATCTGATCAAAAATGATAATTTTGAGTTTTTTTACAACCTTGATACAAAGGACGACTTGCTTCATCCATCAGGCTGAAAAAATCACGACCTGCTTCATTCCTTAAGAACATAAGGTCTGAACCTTGCACTTCTTTGTTGAAGTTGTCATCTTGAAAACCAAATGCATCACGAACAACATCACTAACAGGATCATCTTGATCTACTTGAACTCCTACTTGTGAACTTTGAGGAAGAGCATCACAATATCTCATATTGGGTTTCTCACCATGAACTGCCCAAACGTATAATCTTCTGGGAAAGGTTTCACAAGCAAATGATCCCTAACAACTTCTTGTGTATGTCATTTCTTAAACTTGCATCTACGACACGAACACATGATCAATCCATTACAGCTGGTGTGAGAGTATATGAAATTCAAGAACTTGTTTAATCCTGCCAAATATGCTAGAGAATTGTGTGGCAACTTGATTTATGAGTTATCTATAGCTAGTGAAAAAAGTTGGCAGAGAAAATGGGTGAAGAGAGAATTTTAAATTTTTTGAATGACGCCTGCCAGGATGCTTAAATTCAAATTTTCCAACGTTCAACAATTTGTAACGGTTAGAAAACTACTACCATAACCACTACAAATTTTAGGACCGTTGGCTGGATACGAAAATACAAATTTCAAATTACACACTTTGTAGCGATTATTTTCTGAAAACTGCTACAACTTTCAAACCGTTGACAGGTTCTGAAATATTCAAATTTCAAAAGTTCACACTTTGTAGCAGTTTTAGTAAAGAACCGCTACAAACTTAATGACCATCAGCAGGATACGAAATATTCAAATTTCAAAATGACACACTTTATAATGGTTAATTGCTAAAAACCACTACAATTTTATAACCGTTTGCCGGATATGAAATATACAAATTTCACTATTGCACACGTTGTAGTGCTTATTGACCAAAAACCGCTACAAAATTGAAACTTGGTAGCGATTATTTTGACTAACACTGATACAAGTTTCAAGAAAGTATGTATCGGTTTTTTAACTGCTAGAAATATAAATGTATTTTTAAAAAATAAATTACACTTTGTAGTGGTTTTTAGGTAGAAAATTTCAAATATATAGTACTCTTTTTAGTCCTATTTATATGTTTCAAATAACAGGCAAAGTGTGTGTCTAGTGAGTGGACGACTTGTAGGTCAATGTTAGTTGGTGGACCACTCGTAAGTCAATATTTAATTAAATTACTACTTACATGCTTAAAAATTTTAATATATCACATAAATATTGGATGTTTCAAAATTTTGAAACAAGGATCTAAACACAAACAAAATTATTAGAAATGAAACTAATCTGAAAACTTCTCAATTCTATTAGACTATTCTGGAATTAAAAAAAACCTAAAAATCGCTGACATATAAGTAATATACATTAATTTTTTATTGAATATTTTTAAAAACTTTAGCGATAACGTTGGCTATTTGCAGGATCTTCAATTTTTAATTCCCTTAAGTTATTATTCTATCATACATATTACTAAATGACAATTTTCCTTGTGCAAAATGACTGAGTTATCTCTGCGTGGGAATATGTAATAAACATAGCTTCGATATAAAATTAATATAAAAAAATATGGAATAAAATTTTTAGGATTAATATAGTTCTCACAAACCGAATACACCAATCAACCATCATAAGGCCTTTTCAGTGCTTTCTTCTTCTCTTTTTTATACCAACCTTGTTCTGTTTGCGTGCATAAATACAGTTCTTTCTCTTCACTTGTTGCATTATTAATCAAAGCAGAATTAGAATTAGCAGTCACAAAAAGAGGAGTTTATTTTGCGTATTTGTAACTTTATTGGTGAAGTTCCATTGCAAATCTCTCATCTTCACAAATTGGTTTCACTTGACATCTTTGAAGATTGGAATCATCTCATTCTTAAATAAAAGCACTTTGGAAAGACTTACAAGAAACGGCACTCATAAAAAGAGTCTTCGTCTAACTAGTGTGGATATGTCATCAATACCTTTGAGTCATCTATTAAAAAATCTTGCTTCTTCTTTGGTCTCTCTTTGGCGTGCTGATGCTGGATTACAAGGGAATTTGGATGAAAAAAATATTTTCATTCGCCTACCTTCAACAGATATCTTTGCATTTTAACCCAAATCTCACAGGCTATCTTTCCAAGTCTAATTGTAGCAATTCAATTATAATTTTGAATCTCCAGAACACGAGTACTATAGGAAACAAAACTAATTTGGGATTTTTAATATTTTCAAAATAATTTTCTGGAATTTATCCGGGATATTTCTTGTACCAAACGGATCCTTCCCGGGCAATAAGCCTTTGCGACTTCTGTACTTTTGGACCGATGCTTGTATATGACTTCAATATAATCCAAAGGCCCAATTTAAGATTACAACTTCAGAAATCTTAGAAATAATAATAATAATAGTAACAGATTGGCTGATGCCATGGCCCAGACTGATTTGAACAAGTCGATTTTAGATGAATGCCCAATCTTCTTGAGGGCATTGTTAATCCAGGAGGGTTTGGAAAATGTTTCCCCTGTATTTTAATTGAAGGTAGGGGAATTAATGCTGCAAAAAATCCAAATATATAGGAAAAAGTTGAAGACCGAGTTGGAGATGTTAAAGGAACACTTGGCTGACTTTGCTATCAATCTTTTGACGGTATGGTCCCCACAATAAGCCAAGCGTTGCCCAGTTTCCTTTAGTCAAGTCCTTGTCACATGGGCAAGAAATGGGAAAATTACGTGTGGTTCCCAAGGAATAAAAATAATTATAAAAAAGTCTCTTGAAATCATCAAATTATACAGAAGTCCCAAATGACTTTTTTTGATATTATTTATATTAATAACAGGAAATGCCATAATTACAACAGAAAGTGTCATATTTACAACAACATTTAAACATCTAACCATTTACAACAGAAAAAACAATATTTACAATAGAAAGTGCCATATTTACAACAACATTTAAACACCTGAATTTTGAACGTAGAAAGGTCATTTACAATTTAAAAAAAAGGCTAGATTTGCAACAGAAAATGCTATATTTACAACAAAATTTAAAATCTGATCATTTACAATAGAAAAAGTTATATTTACAACCGAAAAAACCATATTTACAACAACATTTAAACACCTGGATTCTGAATGTAGAGAGGTCATTTACAACAGAAAAAAGCTAGATTTACAATAAGAAATTTTATATTTACAACAAAATTTAAAATCTGGCCATTTGCAACAGAAAAATCCATATTTACAACAACATTTAAAAACCTGGATATTTTTTCCATACAAATAATATCAAAAAAGTCCCTTGAGACTTCTATATAATTTAGTGATTTCAAGAGATTTTTTTGTAATTATTTTTGGTCTTTGGGACCTGCATGTAATTTCCCCGCAAGAAATTTTGTTAGTTTCCTTTATACTTTTCTGGTCAGTAACCACTCATAAGGTGGATGCTTTCTAGAAGATGCAAATTTTGACTTTTTTTTATAAGTGACTTTTTTCATATAAGCCTATTTCTTTGCGCTTATCCATCTTCAATGGCTTGATCTTAGTGGCAATGACTTTGATGGATCTCAAATATAATCAACTTTTTCAGAGCTTGTAAGTTTAAAAAACCTATCCTTGGTATTTTGTAATTTTAATGGTGAAGTTCCATCTCAGATTTCTCATCTTCACAAATTGGTTTCACTTTATATCCTTGAGGATTTCAATAATATAATTCTTAAAGAAAATACTTGGGGGAGACTCACAATGAATATCACTCAAATAAAGGATCTTCATATGCTTGGTGTGGATATGTCATCGGTACCTTTGAGTTATCTATTGAATATTTCCACTTCTTTGGTCTCTCTTTGTCTTGTTGAGGCTAGATTACAAGGGAATTTGGATGAAAAATTATTTTCATTCCCCCACCTTCAAGAGATACATTTGGGATGAAACCCAAAACTCACAGGCTATCTGTCCCAATCTAATTGGAGCAATTCCATGAAAATTTTGGATCTTAGTAACACGAGTTTCACAAGAAAGTTGCCTCGTTCCATTGGCCTTATGATTTCATTAAATGAATTGTAGTTCACATCATGTGATTCACTGGAGAACTTCCACCATCTATGAACCTTACTGATTTGATGCTCTCATACAATATTTTTTTTGGTCAAATCTCATCATCACTTTCCAATCTTCAAAATCTCACTTATCTTGATTTATCTTCAAATAATTTCATTGGCCCATTTCCGTATTCAATTTCAGAGCTTAAAAATCTCCAAGGTCTAGGTTTGTCAAACAATGGCTTCCATGAAACAATTCCTTCTTGGTTGTTTACTCTGCCATATTTGAATTATCTGCGTTTAGGTTCTAACCAATTCAATGGTTATATTGGTGAAATATCCACTTATTCAATAGAAAGTATTGATGTTTCCAACAATAAGTTGTATGGCTCAGTTCCAAGGTCAATTTTTCATCTTCAAAACCTTACATTCTTGAAGTTTTCTCACAACTTTCTCACTGGAAATGTGTTACTACACTACTTTTCATGCTACACTAGTGCAAAAAAGGCTTTTAAGACCGGACAAAACAGGCTCGTCAGAGCGGACGGACGGCCGGTCTTGTTTCGGCCGGTATTAAAAGTCTACATATAAGACCGGACATTGATCCGGTCTTAAAAGTCTACATATTTTAGACCGGACATTTAAAACATTCGGTCTTAAAATTTGTATTAAATGAAAATGAAATAGTTTGATTTGGTCGGTCCAAAAACTCAACTTTTAAGACCGGCCTAAAATAGGCCGCTCTTAAAAATATCGGACTTTTAAGACCGGACAAAAATAAATACGGTCTTAAACTTAACGACTTCTAAGATCGACTAATCATACGTGGTCTTAAAAGACTGACTTTTAAGACCAGATGATAATTACGTCCAGTCTTAAAAAGCTTCCTTTAAGACTGGACATCTAAACATAACATAACGATATTAAAAAGGCCAACTTTTAAGACCGGCTTAATATGACCTTTAAGACCTGTCATATAATTTCATTCGGTCTTAAAAGTTAAACCTATAAGACCAGCTTATTTATTTCCAATCTAAATTTTCCCAAATTTTTTCCTGTTGTTGTTCCTGCTACTATATATATACAAAAATCCACTACCCAATCCAGCACATAAAAGTCGATACTTTAAGCTACAAGCTATGAACAATTATTTGAATAAATTGAATTGGAAAAATGATACAAATATTATTCATCATGAGTTATTTGGCCTCTTAATTAATCTACAACACCTAAGTTAATTCATACAATAAGATAACTTACTTACAAATACAATAAGTTACAAATACAACATAGATGCGCCCAAAATAATATTCACCATGCCTTCATCTGATTCCTACCCAACAACGTAACATCCTCTTTTATAACATGATCGGATCCTGCCACAAAAATAAAACAAGGAACAAACTTCATAGTCAAAGACATTTTATGAACATAGAAGGAATAATATATATAGTTAAAGCCTTAAAGTAGTCAAATAAATCTGCATATATATGAATATTACCTTATGAATTGACTCTTTTGTAAAGTGATATCTTCCCATATCCCTTCTTGATGATCACTTCTTATGCCGGGTTCATTATTCGCTTCATCTTCTTCGTTCATGTCCGGTAGACCCCTTGAAAAAGGTGTACTCTTAGGAATACCATAATTTGAATTTTCCTCATCAATATCAATGACCCTCTTTCCTTGGAGAGCTACAGGCCACATTTTATTTTCTTGATCGGTGATATAGAACACTTGTTGCGCCTGGTCTTCCATAATAAAAGGTTCATCTCCAAAACTTCTACCATTGACATCGACTAATGTAAATCCTAGCCGATCGATCCGAACACCATTATTGACATCAACCCACTTGCATTTGAAAATGAGAAATCTAATTTTCACATAGTCCACCTCCCATATCTCTTCAATAACACCATAATATGGCATGACTGCCAATAAAGGGCTTTTGTCTTTCGAACGGGAGAAGTGCATAGATTCAGCCTCTAACATAACACCACTGTTCTGGACTGTGCTCCTATCATCTAGGGACTTCGTGTAAAATGTATAACCATTGATCACATACGAATTCCAACTTATGACATCAACCTCAGGACCACGTGCTAACCATTTGAGGATATCAGAAACACATTCCTCCCCGGCCCCTCGACCTTTCGTTTGAACCAGTGTGCAAAAGTTCTGTTATGCTCCCTAATCAACCTTTGTTCAGTCATTCAAGGATTTTCTTTCCTCACAGCTTCTTTATGTGCAGCTATGCTGGCTTGAACTTCATCAACATTATTAAAGATGTATAAGTGGACTTGTGACAATTCATCAGGATCCATAGTCTTTACTGAAGCCCCTCGCCTACCCCCTCCAGCATGATGACGTTTTGGAAGCCCAATATGTCTTACTTTGGCCAAATAATTTTGACAAAATTCCATGGCTTCTTCAGAAACATATTTCTGAACAATCGATGCTTCTGGACGGTATGCATTCTTCACGTACCCTTTAAGGAATTTCATAGATCTTTCAATTGGGTACATCCACCGTAAATGGATAGGGCCGCACAACTTTATCTCCCTCACTAGATGAATAATTAGATGAACCATGATGTCAAAAAATGTAGGAACAAAATACTCCCGAAGCAAACATGACGAGGAAATTTAAATGCTTCGCATGAAGGTCTTGTGGACTCACCTGTAACATATAAATTCAAATACCAAATAAGAGTCTTTCTTCTCCCGCCACGAACGTTGATGTTGGAAACAGCAAGAGTACCCTAAAAACATTTGTTGGTCAGTTGGGTAGGTCTCAAGTGTAAATATAATCTTCATAATAGAATATTCATTAACAACAGAGAAGCACACAAGAGCATTTCATCGATTTCGTTCAACTCAAGAAAAACCCAGAACGATAAGTAGGCAAACCATGAAGTTATATAACCGAAACACCTCTTACAGCTTGGTCTAAGTTTAGCTGAGGAACGAGGAAGTGATTGTCGAGAGAGCAACGCGAAGCACCGATGGAGCAACACGCAACCACGGGAGACAGAACCTCCTCAGTAATCACTTTCGGCGAAACAAGAGAAATTCACAGAGAGAAATTTAATTTTCCGCGTGACAGAGACATGGTTTTATGTTTGGATTTTTTAAGACCAATTAATTATAAAGCATCCGGTCCTAAATATTTTATATTAAATTTTTAAGTGTTACTTTTAAGACCGAATTCTTATCCTGTCCGGTCCTATATATTTAAGACCGCAGTTTTATAATACTCCGGACCTAAGTTAATTTTCCAGAGAAAAGAGTATTGACTTTAGGTCTTTGGCGAACGCAGAAAATTATCAATGCTATTAATTAATGCTACTATTAATTACTTGAAGAAAAAATTAAAAAGAGACAAGCTTATGGTTCTTAATTAATGATATTCTTAATTAATGCTATTATTAATTACTTGAACAAAAAATTAAAAAGAGACAAGCTTATGGTTCTTAATTAATGCTATTATTAATTACTTGAATATTGCCGTACACATTGCCCAAAAAAAAAGAAAATTATCAAAGCTTGTTATCTTTCAAAGCCCAGACAATATCGGCTTGAGCAACATTAATTTCCCGCTGGATATCAGCAAGTTCCTGTCTTATTCGTATCAAGTCATTAGAGGAAAGAGGATGAGGGTCAGCGGTCGGCGTGTTGGAGCCAACTGGTTGGAGAGGTGGAGCAGGAACCTCTTCATGGTCGGAAGGCTGGAGGGGGGGGGGGTGTGGCAATGTCTTCATCATCGGAAATAACAATGGGTCCAACAACCCGAGACTCTTCTGTTTCAATCGAACGCACTCTCGATGGTGGAGGCGCACCGTATAACGATTGACGGAAGGCACGAGCATCACGAGTAAGAGCACCCCTACGAGCGGTTATCTTGTATCTAACCATGGTTTGAGCAGTACATTGGCGCAAAGAGGTATGAGGCATTTATTAATAAAGGCAGAGCTAGAGGTAGTTTGGAGTTACGAGGTAGTGCGGAGTTAATAAGGAGTGTTAAGGACAGAGAGGTAAAGAGCAGACGAATGGTCTACACTTTACGAGCGAGTTTTATAAATATTATTTAATTTTTAAGATGAATTAATATTAAGACCGACCTTTTATAATTTCTCCGGTCCTAAAATTATATTATTTATTTTTTTAACTGAATTAAATTTAAGACCGACATTTTATCACTTCTCCGGTCCTATAAGTATATTATTTATATTTTTAGTCAAATAAATTACTTTTAAGACCGATCTTTTATCAGTTTTCCGGTCCTAAAATTCATTTATTCAAGATTTAAATTTCCTAAAAAAAGTTCATCGTTTCAAATTCCAATAGCAGAGTCGTATCCTTACACTCTATCAGAGGATCTCTTCGGATTCTAGATAAACTTCCCAACGTAACTAGGCATCTCGTCGTATTCTGATGAACTATGTGTCTGCTCATTAAAGGTTCTGACGTTTCACTCCGGATGGGTTCTCTATTTAAAGCCGTTGTTACTTTACTTTCTTCACATTCTTCATCATCACTTCTACAATGGCTACTCCACCGCCCCAAGGTCCTCCACCACCACCAGATCCTCCTCCCACTGGGCATAACAATCCTTACCCTCCTCCTCTGCCTCCGAACCCGATCACCAAACAGTTGTTGCTCCACCTCCTGGCCCGCGTCGATCATATAGATCGACGACAGGGCCAGCTTTTTCAGGTCTACCACGCCGTCAACAACAAGATCAACACGATACTCGACACCCACGACATTGAATACAATCCGTTAGATGACGACGTCACCGACCCCTCCGACGACTCCCTCCCCTCCGACAACGATGGGGAGGAGTAAATATTTTTCTGTTTTTTTTAAATCATGTACTCTGGGGGCAGCATTAAAAAATATATAATAAATTTGTTACTTTCCTATTTCGATCGCCTTTATCCTTCTGATCAGTACATTCTTTCTTTTTCTGACAAGGAGGAAAAAAACAAAACATTGTCCTCGTGTGTATGATCGACATTAAAAACTCGCACATTAAAATAACAAAAAGAACGTTTACCTTATTCGAATAAAAACAAACAGTGACAATTCTTCTCAAGGTTGGACCATCGTTGTCCTCAGTGTTACCTCGCCTGATTAGAAACAAAGTGTCCTTTTCAATATCTCTCATCTTTTTCTGACAAAAAGAAAAGGGAAACCGATAATCTAAATCTGGAGAGGTAACATCGACTACAATGAGGGACTTAGCTTGATCAGAACGACAAAACCTCAGTTGCCTTGAACCCTAATTAATTTGTCCGAAAAGCGAATCAACTCTATTTAAAGGAAGACTATTAGGAGCGAACGGAAAAAGGAGATATAGTCGTAAAAGTGTCGAATACTTTTAGGACCGTCATTTTAAAACATACGGTCCTAAATGAACGCCAGAACCTCAGTTGCCTTGAACCCTAATTAATTTGTCCGAAAAGCGAATCAACTCTATTTAAAAGAAGACTATTAGGAGCGGACGGAAAAAGGAGATACGGTCCTAAAAGTGTCGAATACTTTTAGGACCGTCATTTTAAAACATACGGTCCTAAGTGTCTCACCAATATTTTGTCAATACTTTTAGGACCGGAAGTATACAACATGCGGTCCTAAAAGTCTCATTATTTAACCGAAAACTTTTAGGACCGGAAGTTTACCCATATTCGGTCCTAAAGTCGCGAACTCGCTATATCATCCTGAACCTCAAATTTCAAGCGCACTAAATAGCTATATCCACCATCCAATTTCAGATACCCCAAAATAGACACAAGAAAATTGTTCGAAAAATTAAACAAATTTATCTATTGAATTTTACATTGCCTGTGTATTATTTACAAATTGATCGAAAAAATAATCAAATTTTACAGAATGTTTACAAATGAATAACATCATTAATTATTGTCCCTGATTACTACTTAAGATCAGGTCATACAGATATTGACAAAACAATTCGCGTATGTGCTCGAGTTCAGCATCCGAGAAGGGGGCAGGGCATTGAAACATCTGTAACATCAAAGACACAAACTGAATTAACAATTTGCGCCCATATTTCAGATATAATTCATTAAGCCAGAAACTGAATTAACTTGCGTGCATAATATGTAACATCAAATATTTACCTTTGCAAATAATTTAGTTTCTCCTTTAGTGATAATATCATACATGTGTTTCATGATGTATTGGCCACATAGGTTGGACTCATGTGGTTGCCGACGAGTCTAAAAAGAAAAAGAAATATATAAGTAATATATATCTTATGACTAAGTTCACAAGGCAGTTAACAAATTTATCAATATTATATTGTACCAACCTCTGGTCTGAGCCATTTAGGCTCTTTGGCCTTTGAAGGACGCCTTTGGAGTGCATCGATTTGGAAGGTCCTCATGGCACTATCATCAAAAATGCATATTTATCAATTCACTGAAAATTCACAGCAGAGATTTTTGACAAGAGAATCAAAATGACATGCTTACTCGTTGATGGTCTGGACCAACGTGGGCACTGGCAGGCTATGAGTGGAGCATAAGAAGATAACTTTAATTTCTTCTATGCACATGATGACCAACTGCCAGTGGCGGTTGAACATTCACAGCAGTAAAGTATACTCAGTGATATATGTAGGCATGTAGCAGAATTAAGTGACTTGTAGCCAAGATTTGTGATATGTACCTGTGGAAGAATGGCAACAAGTACACCTTTCTTCTCACATTACACAACCTCCTTGATATGTACTCTTGTCTTTGCACCATGGTTGTTTGACTCATATACTGTGGGCACAAGAATCCAAAATCGTCCAACCTGCCCTCATTCTCCAATTCTTGATGCAAGAACCTACAATAATTACATCGATCAGGGAATTAGTATATATATGTATGTGTGTCTAAACGATGCATTTAAATTATGTACCATAGAAGAACATACTTACTTCATCCAAATTTGAATAATTGCATCAGTAAGCTCCTGTCGAGGAAGCAGCAGGGAGTCAATATCAACGAAGTCAACTTGGACTGGTAAGGGAATTGTGTCGCCTACTACTTCATTGACAGGCCACGATTTAGTTTTAAAACATCCACTTTTCACCATAGTAGGGGATTGAGCCTGAGGAGGAGGGGATGGAGCTCGATGAGGGGATGGAACTTGAGGACGAGTGGTTGAAGCTTGGGGAGGAGTACAGACATGTACAAGCTTCACTGGCCAAGAGATGAAGGTTCCCTTGACATCACTCACAATCTTCATCTCATCAGTTGGGAGAGGGAGAGGTGCATCAATGATCACCTTTTCAACTGAACTCTGACTTCATCATCAGACATTTGTTGGTGGTGTACAGTTGATCCCAAAAAGTTGTGGACAGTCCCTTTTGCAACCAATAGTAGTCTATCATGATCCTCCACATAAAGGTCACAAGGTTGCTCTAACTGTCCAATAATGCAGCTCCCTCGAGTGCTCTGCTGCACAGTTGCAGGTGAGTGTGTGAAGGGAACACTGGTCTCTGGACGTGAGCTCAAAAGCAGCTTCACCTGATTCAGTTCCTCCCTCAACTGGCTAATATCAGATTGATACTTTGCTTCTTTAGCCGCTGATTCTTCATTTATTTTGGCCACTGTCTGTTGCATCTCCTCCCGAGTAACCACCTCTTTCCTATGGCATTTGGCGGATGAACCAAAGAATACCTTCAGGCCTACCCGTCCTCCAACCCCCCTTACACGCCCACCGTGGTCCGGTTTTCCAGTGGCAACAGTGAGAAGATCATTCCTACCGGACGACACGAAAGATCCCTCTGCCTCTTTCTTCTTAAGATCTTCCTGTAAGGTAAAGATAACGAGAAGCTTAGTAATGAATCATGTTTAGTAACTAAAAAATAACAACAATAACGATACTTACAATTTTTTCAGCAACTACATGAGTTTGTTCACTCGTGTAGGAGCCGCTTGTCTTTTGTCGAATGTGCAACCACAAATCCTCGCGACGTATTGGAGATGGCGGACCATGTATCGCCTCAGGATTGAATTCTGCTTCATCTTCCAATCTCTTTCGCTTGGCTGCCATCAATTCCTTTTCGGCCCTTTCATATTCGCCGCGAGAAGCCCTATGCGGGCAATCATTCTTTCTCCCTATCTCCTGTGCTTTTGCCCTTCTTTGCTGTGAATCAGAATTGAAAACAACTATTAATTATGAATTCCAGCCATCTCACTAACAGAAATTAGAGAACTTCTGCTTGATATGAACCTCAAACACTAGTCAAATTCACTTGATCAAGTTTCAACATTTTATTATTTAAGGAAGATGTAGATAGGTTAAGAAACAAAAGAGAATTATGCTTACAAAAGAGCTATGTTTTGTACTGCTAGGTAGATAGAACAAGAAACAAAAGAGGATTATGCTTACAGAATAATACAAACTTGATCCTTTTTAAGGCATCCAGTGGGATCATCAGTACGTCCACATTAGATAGTAACAATTGGGTATATATAGTTTCCCCCTTTTAAGACTATTCATTTCCTCCTTTACAAGACAAACTATTACACAATTACCTCCTTAGTATTTTACCTTTTCAGGGTTTACATATCAGACTTGCATAGACAAAGGCAGAAAATGTATACTTCTATTCACACACCAAACAATAAAATTTAACTAACAGGATTATATGAACAAATATAAGCTCACAGGTTACATAAGCAAACAAAACTAAATATAGACTCACCAGAGCTTCAGGAGTGGTCCGCAGTAGAACAAATTGTCGCCAAATTCGTTCATCAATAAATGTGTATTGTTCCCAAGGCTGTTTGTCAAGCGCAACCTTATAAAAAAATATACGTGTTAGCGAGAGAGGTCTTAAACTTCCTCCACCGATTAGCACAATGAGACAGTGTCTTGACTTTCAACTCCTCAGAGTCAGGGACAGTGTATGTAAGCCGGATAGTGTCCCAAATAGGTTGCTTTACTTTGTCAAAGTCAACACTTTTCCACTTATCTTCCAAGATGCTAACCTTGCTGCGTGCAAAATACCCGACAAAACTATTATATTTGTTTTTATTAGGACTAAAAGGCCACAACTTTTCATTGAACTGAATCTCGAGCCTTGACCCAGAAGTTTGACTTAGAGATACATCCATCATTCGTGTGCCTCTTCTACCACGGCGTGTTGGGCGGTTAGGAGGCACATTGTCAGTGGAGGAGGGTTCGTTCTGACCCACACCATTAATTGGCGATCCCGGAACACGAATGGTATCGTCTTCAACGTTCATTTTCGAGACAGTAAGAGAGGAATGCCTGAGCAACTGAGAGAGTAAGAGAGGCTACTGGTACGTGGGCGAGGAAGAGTGGTAATGCAATAGGAAGAGTGGAGTGGCTTCACAACAAGAGGGGTTTCAAAGTTTAGAGGTACAACGTAAGTCTTAAGGTAACGTTTCGCGCGAAGATATATTTGGTGGTTTATTTTTAAGACCGAATGAACAACAACGACGGTCTTAAAGGTTAAGTTTTAAGACCGTCCATTTTTTAAACTCCGGTCTTAAAAGTATTACTACAGGGTGCGATTTATGTTCGGCTTAAAAGTATAATCTTTAAGACCTCCTGTTATATATATCCGGTCTTAAAAGTTTTATTTAATTTTTTCCTTATTATTTTGGACCGTAGAAAAAATAAGTCGGCCTGTTCAAGATTTCTCTATAAAGAATTTTTATATTTCAATTTTTTTAATAACATTTTTAAGACCCGTCGTTTTTCTAAGCGGTCTGAATAATATATTTAAGACCCATTGGTAAACGATTCGGTCCAAAAAGTTCTTTATATTTACAAAACTGCCACCAGTCATACCTTTAAAGTTCTTTATATTTACAAAATAGCCACCGGTCATTCCTTTAAGACCGGGCCGTCGATAGTTCGCTCTAAATGAGGTGGTCTTAAAAGCCTTTTTTGCACTAGTGCCAAAACATGTATTCTCTTGGCTTAAGTTACAACTTCCTTCAAGGAGAGCTCCATTTTTCTATTTGCAATGCAAGCAATCTTGATATTCTTACCTTGCCCAATAATAACTTCATCAGCACTATTCCACACTCTATTGTTGGCTCTAACCTCATCCTTTCAGTGTTGGATTTACAAATGAATAACTTCTCTGGCATTGTGCCTCAACCATTTGAAGTGGGAAACAATTTAAGAACCCTCAATCTTAATGGAAACATTTTGCAAGGGTCAATACCTCAATCTTTGGTCAATTGCACAAGGCTTAGAGTCTTGGATCTTGGCACCAATAACATAGAGGATGTATTTCCCCATTGGCTACAAGCTCAAGAAGAATTGCAAGTATCTGTTCTTAGACAGAATAAATTGCACAGTTTCATCCCCGATTTTTAGGACAATAGAAGCCTCACCTTCCTTAAGTTAAGAGTACTTGACCTATCTAGCAACAACTTGAATGGTCCTTTACCTGCATCATTCTTCAAATCTTTTGATGCTATGAAAAAATTAGATGGTAAAAGTAGCTTGCACTACTTGAATTACGAAAGCCCGAGCAACTACACTTTTGGTTATTATCATGACTCTATTGAGTTGATTTGGAAAGGATTGGACATTCATCTAGTAAAGATCTTGACTGTTTTCACAAGCATTGATTTATCCAACAACTTGTTTGAGGGAGAGATTCCACACAAGTTATTGGGGAGCTTCTTGCATTGAAAGGAGTCAATCTTTCACATAACACGCTCACTGGTGCAATTCCTGCTTCAACAGGAAATTTGAGAAATTTGGAGTGGTTGGATTTGTCATCAAACAATTTTATTGGAAAAATTCCTACAGAGTTGCCTAATCTCAATTTTCTTGGTGTCTTGAACCTTTTAAGGAATCAACTTGAAGGTTGTATTCCTAGAGGTCAACAACTTGAGACTTTCTCTAGTGATTCCTTTGAAGGAAACAAAAATTTGCGTGGTTTTCAACTTATGATTCCCTACACCACACATGAGGAAAGAGAAAAACCACTTCCAAGTTCACAAGTTGGATTTGAATTTGGATGGAAACTTGTGGCGTTGGGATATGCTTGTGGAGAGCTGCATTTGGAGCAACATTGTTTCAACTTGTGATGTTTAGTGGCAAACCTCTATGGGTTGCAGGTTTGGTGAATGATATCCTAAAGAAGAGGAGTAGAAGGGTTAGAAACCGTCCATGATAGTTATATATCAAATTCTCTTTTCTCCTTTAAGAAAGAAATGTTCAATTCCTTGTGCTTTCATGGGAAAGAAAAATAAAAGTTGCTATGCTTTCGGCTTAATATTTTAGCAAGCTTAATTTTGGAGAGATCACAATCTTTTTTCTATTTTTTTCTTTTCATAATTTCCAGAAATAATTCCTTTTGAAATGAAAAAATGTTAAAATATAATTTAATTTGGGTTTACTTCACTAAAACCGCCACTTTTTTCTGACAGTATTTCCTCGTCTTTTTACCAAACCATACCCAAGAAAGAGCTCACTCGGTAAACAAAGTCATTACATTGCATCTTACCAGTTTATATTAGCTAAACCTAGATCTAAACTTATCTGTAAGAATCATCTGCATCAACTGGAGGTGTTATGAGAACTGAGAAGCACTTGGGTATTAGGCCATTGCTTCTGCAACAAAAATAAAAGCTATTAAAATCATTTCTAAATATATAAAACACACAACACGTACACACACACATATATACACACGCGTACGTATATCTGTTTATATATATATATATATATATATATATATATATATACGTACACAGTAATTTTTTAAAAATAAAAATTATTTGTACAACCTGCTTAAACCAATGGGTAACCCAAATCACACATAGCCGTATTGGGTCAAATTCTCCCTGGGTTAGCAGCTTACTCGGCCATGATCCAGTTCCGGGTAAAAAAACACAAAGTGTGTTTTTTCTAAAGTAAAATACATTGATCACCTTTGCATTTTACCTACATGATAGAAATCTCTCATTTATTTTAAAAACGTATGTAAGCCTTCCTAAAAATTAAAAAGCATGTTAAAAAGACTTCTTTATATATTTGTGATTCAATTTCCATCCACTTTACCATTAGTTGATCCTTACGAGAAGGGGGGGGGGGGGTAAAAAGCATATTAAAAAGACTACTTTATTTTACCTCTTTTTGTTAAACATTCTCATTATGAGGAGGGGGGGGGGGTTATTCGAGTGTATCTAAATAGATACTATGTTTACATATAGATCCTTACGTCATTCTATTCTATTTAGGATTAGGAATAGGCATAATCAGACCTGCTTTTTACATTGAATGTTCGAGAATTTTAAGTGAAATCCCTCAAACATCCTAAAATGTTGCCAATTGCCATGTGGTTACTACCGCTCCCAAATATGTGTCTGTGTTTGTGTGGCAGTTCATGATTCGTAAAATAACTCAAAATGAATAACCTTTTTAGTGATTTTTTATATTGGGTTAAATGACAAATTTATCCTAGATCGGGTTCTTATGTAGGTGTAGTTAGCATATTTAAATGTACTTTTGAGAGTTTACAAACTGGTTCAGTTTCGCCCTATATCTTTATGCATCTCTAGTCATTCAAATAATTTATTATTTAATTATTTTCAAACCTTATTACATATATGTGTGTTTCTATATTTTTATGACATTCTTCTCCTCCACTGCATCTTATTATTTTCATAAGCTACTTAAAATAATCAGAAATCTCTCTCTCTCTCTCTCTCTCTAATTTTAAACATATTTTTCCTATTTATTATGAATAAACATTTAAGGAGATGATGCAGTTCCTTGAAAGAACTTAGCAGGACCCAACAAAAACGAGTGTTTTTGCTTTTGCCAATAAACTTGACCATATCATGCTTGGAGTCAGAGAAAAGAGAGAGGAGAAGAAATATTATGTGTACCATATAGTATTGGCCTTACTCGATCAAAGCCCAACGCATTGTCAAACTTTAATACATTGTACAAAAAAAAAAAAAAACCTCAATACAAAAACGTCTTAACAATGTTTAGCGAGGGAAAAAAGAATTAACTAACCAACGGGATTAGGTCTAGTAGAAGAAGCTAGTCCCTTATAATATAGTGAACTAATATTCAAATCTCGTTAGGAGAGGTGTTCACATTTAACACCCAACAATACCTCAAATAGAAGAATATATGTGTTTAGGAAAAAAAAAAGGGACTAAACTTGTAACACCCCATCTTTCTAAAGTGTTTTTCAAAATAGTCAGAGTGGCGCATCGGAGCAATTCAAGAGAGCGAGAACTGATGAATGTATTAAAATATTAACTATGATTGGTTATAGTAGTGGTACATTCATCCCAATAATTCATAATATTATACAATCCAAAAAAAAGAAACTCCAGCCAGATCTTCACACGGGTTGTTTACCCTTGTCGTCGGCCCTCGGTCCTCCAGACCCTGAAGCTATAGCAAGGGATAAGGTCCAATGCCCATTGGACCTCAGGTAATAGTTAACCTCATACTTATATATGACAAAATATGTATGACAGATATTATAACATTAATCAACACACAATCACACAGTAGATGTAAGTTTAATATATCAACAATACACATCGCATGCATAGTTATCCGAGTTAACAATACACATCACATATAAAGTTATTTATGTCAACAGTACACATCACATGTAAAGTTGTTCATGTACTCATCGCATGTATAGTTGTCATATATCACATATATAAGCATACAATAAGCATCAGAGTTAGTGTTACAATACGCGTTCGTACCTTCGTCGGTGATATCGATACATTCGTCAGTCGGAGTGTAGTCACGTGTATCCTATAATGGTAATATTGCATTTATTAATTCACCAATAATATCCTAATAGATATCTTAGTTACTAATGACCATTTTACCCCTGGTGAAATTATTTTTCAATTTATTCCCCTTAAATTTCGTAAAAACGCTAATTACAACATTTAGGGTAGATTTTTCGCCTAAATTTGAAAAATCATAACTATTTCTAGAAAAATCAAAATGAGGTTCTATAAAATTCCTCGGAATCCTTAGGATGTCTATTTTTAAGTAAAAATACTCATTTTTGTCCAGATTACACGAGTCATTCCCACTTTTAAGGTTTTGAGCCTCTACGCAGAATTTTTCCAGAAATTCGCAGTCAACTTTTGAGAATTTTTATCTCACTTTACAGAGCTCATTTTAACATGTTCTTGGCATATTTGAAAAGCCCTATATGTCTACTTTGACCATGAATTGTCTCAGAATTTTTTAACTTCATTTTCAACATAAAATATTGGTGTTTTTGTTACTGACTTCAGAAATTTCTACCCGATGAATTTTTGCCAGAGCTTCGCTACTTTGATCATATTTTTTCCAGAAATTTTGCTATAACAAGTGGCTCATATAATTTTTGAAATATCATTATTTTGACTATAAAAACATGATATTAAAATTACTCTAGCATATTTAAGATCAAAGCTACTTCTAACTATAAATTTAAGAACTAAAACTTAAAGAATTTAAAGTTAGAGCTAGAGAACTTACCAAGAGCTTTGCTCCTCTTTCTCCAAGACTCTTCACTCTAACTTTCACTCTCTAATCAGATGTTATGCTTGTTTTTGGTGTGAAGAATAATGAAGCCTAAGCCCTCCTATTTATACTAAAATGTCATGGCACTCTTGGTAAATTCTTTGAACTTTTTCATCTTGATTTTGGACCATAGGATCTAGGTTAAATAAGAAGATTGCATCTCACCCTTTGCTTCATCTTTTTCACTCTTCAAACCTCCCCCAAACCGTGCCTCCCTCTTCTCTTTCCCTTCTATCCTTTTCCACTTTTAATTAAAGCCTTATCTCAAGTACTCCACCTTCTTTCCAATTTATCTCCTACATAAATGACCCCATGTTCCTTTATCTAACATGTGAGCATAGGTTTATATTAAACAATTTGAATTCTTCCTCTTTAAGCAAGGTGAACCGTGGACCACCTTCCCCCCCCCCTGACTCTTCAATTTGTGTTTTCCTTAAGTCTCTAATAACACTCCAAACTTCCTATTGGTTTCTACAAGTTTCACATGGATTTACATGATTTAGTTAGAACCTTTGGATGATCATTTTTATATCAATGGTTCATGAGAGTTCTCTTTTTGAAGACTCATTTTATGCTAAAAAAAATTGTTCTCATTGGTTGATTTCAATTATTAGTTACTCCAAGTGTCCTTTGTAACTAGATGTAAAAATACATTTAGGGGTTATTTATAAAGTTTATCTAAGTCTTTCATTTAGCTCTTAATTTCGAAAATCATGGCTTTATTAGAAGTCTCTACTCACCCTTTATCATCTTAAGATTAAATGTATAAGTTGGGTAAAAATCATGGTGATATTTTATCCCAAGCTTAATATGTATATCTATTTAGGATTAATCCTTATCATTAATCTAGGATTTAAATCTCTCATTGATCCAATTAATTAACTAGGGATTTAGATTATTTCTGTCTTGAATTTTCCCATTGGTTAATTTAATTTACATAGGATTTATGCTTAATTTTCCTATTAATTGTTCAAGTCTTGTGGGCCCCACATTTCTTCTTCACTAAGTTTCTTTTCCTTCCTCTTCTTTTTCCCTCTCAACCGTGGTCCCTCTCACACTCTTATCCTCTTCCATTTATTTATTTATTTATTTTTGCATTTAATTACCCCCATGTGCACCCATGTGAACCCATGTGCTTATGTTGCCATGTGTGTATTAAACAATTCCTTTCCTCTTGCACAAGCCAAGTGAACCGTCCCCCACCTTCTAATTTATCTTGAATTTGTATTTTATTTAAGCCTAGTAGATATTGCTTAGAGCTCTCTTATTGGTCCTTACACTTTCACATGGATTAAGCTCTTTTATGTAATTAATTAAGGCCATTGGATTTAGCTTTATGAGGTTTAATCCTAACCCTCCATATCTAATCTTAATTAGCATCCTTAATATGAAGATTAGAAAATTTAGTCTTTCAATTAATTATGGAAATTTAATACAATTACTCTAATTATTGCAAATTTAATTGTCCATTAATTGTTGGAAATTTTCTCTCTAATTGGTATAAGTATTTTTATGTCATTTGATTGTTTCTTATGAATAAATTTAGATTATACTTAGTTTTGGAAACTTTAGGGTATTTTATAACATATTATGGCTTTTTATGATTAAATATGAACTATGTTGTATTATGATAATTTTATGGTGTTTTATGATCCATAATGTAAATTAGAAAATTGGGTTTTGCCCTATTTAAATTATAGAGAAAATTTGTCCAAGAAATAAAATAAACTACAAAATTGGAGACAACATATTCTCCTATTTTTAATAGGTATTATTTGCCAAAATATAATATTTATAATGAATATGAGTTTTAGGGTATTACATTTCTCCATTCGTTAAATAAAATTTCGTCCCCGAAATTTGACCATATAACCCCTAAAGATTATCTAGACTTCTGATTTATTCCTTCTCTATGCATGCTTATCTAGCACACACCCATCTCATTCATATTGTACCCAGATATAGTATCCAAGGATCTACTTGATCCATTCTCAAAATGCTTGGTCACATAGGCCTCACCGCCTGACTCACTTAGCCTTATCGGCTTCACATATATTGGCCTTTCGGCTCAACCTATTATCATAGTATTAGGGATTTTAGCCTCAATACTAGGAGATCATCCTCAAGCCTTAGGCATCTTACTTATTACCTGGTACAATGAATGTTTTGTCAGACACAAAATGTACTATAGACATACTAGTCTAAAGTCACCACGACAAGTAGCATTTCATACAGTGCTAAGTACCACTGGTCTTACGGTCTAGGGACATCGCCCCATACACACTTGCAATACGATTTAAATGTGCATTAGAAACTAAAGTTGTCACGCCAAGTGGGGTAGCTATTATCAAGTCATAGGGTAATCTATAGGCATACATCCCTAGGTGATTTGCACAATCATAAGAACAACTCGAAAGGTAAGCACCCGAATCATACAACGTTTGAAAAAGATTCCCTACTAAGAGAGATAGTACCTTGGACCATCTCAGGAGACTCTCTGTTCTCTGTGTTGGTCAACGTGAAAACTCGACCTAGGTTTTGTGGCCTTATCACCTCAGCCTTTTGGGGACAGTTCTAGGTCATGTGTCTCGGCTTTTGACACTTGTAGCAAATTTGTCTCCCATCACAGTTAACACCTGGATGGTACTTCTCACATTTTGGACATGGTCGGGGTCCTGGCTTCATTGGATAGTTCTGATGTCTAGACTGGAATGGCATCTTGCTTCCACTTTGGGAGTTATTCCATGGTGCCTCCCTTTTCTGCGAGAAATTTCCGCGGCTCAAACCGCCACAACTTGCACTGCTGTTGTTGTAATTTCTTGATGTGCGTAGTTCCTTCAAGTTACGTTCGATCAATCGGCATGATTCCACTGCTTGAATTAACTCTTAGAACTACTGAGATACAAGTCTTTCTCTAATCTCGTCTTTAAGCCCATATATCAATATGTTTGCCATTCAGCTTTCGCCATCATTATGCTTTACGTATGATGAATACCGTGACAGATTGGTAAATCGGGCATAGTAGTCATCGAACGACTCCTCTTGACCTTGTCGGATGTGGAGGAATTCCGACTCCTTGATCACTTGTATTGAGGGAGGAAAGTACTGTTTGTTAAATTTCTCCAGAAATTTCTCCCAAGTAACGGGATAATAGCGCGCTCGTAATGATGCCGCAATGCTTTTCCACCATCTGTCCGCATCTCCTTCCAGCTTGTAGATCGCAAGTTGAGCTTTACGATTCCCTGGGCACTCTATAACTTCGAAGATCTTCTCTAGTCGCATTATCCAATCTTCGGCTGAGTCCAGCTTACCGTGGAAAGCTGGTGGCTTCAGCTTGCAAAATTGAGTGACCCAATATTGCGTAGTCTAAACTACTCTGTTGGGTTGCGGTAGTGCTGCCATCACTCTATTGTGTCTAGGAAGTGACACCAATCTCTCAACTCCTCGGCTTCTTCCGTGCATTCCTCGTCTCGTTCATCTTCCCCTTCCTCCTCGGCATTCTGTTCTTCCTCGGCTTGTTGTCCTTCACCTTGTCTCTCATGTCGTTCAGCAAGAAGTACAACAATAAGAGCCCTTTGTTCTTGCAGCATTCTTCTCATTTCTTGCAACTCATTTTGCTTTGGTTGTTGCGGGTCTTGCTGTTCAGGTCAGTGTACTGGTATTGGTATCGTTCGTGGCTGTCTGTCTCTTCCTCTACCCCTGCCTCGGCCTCTGGGGACTCCGGCTCCTCTTAAATTTTCCATTTTATCTTTCGATATTTGATACATCAAGAATGACAAATATCAATATCAAGGGATAATATAGTTCGTAAATCAAACATATATTTACATAAGATACAATGTACATGCCAACATATGTTACATGATCCAACTGGTTTATGACCAGTGGTTATATCTTACATCCCCATATTGTCATATTTTTTAGTTCTTTGTTTACATGTTGTCTAAAACTAGCCCTTGGAGATGATTTAGAAAGAAGTAGAAATCGGTTATACGTTCTCCTTCTAAAAGCTCATTTGTCTTCTCCATCCAGAAGTGGCCTCGGGCTAAAAGGTATAGCATTGATATCACCAAATCGTCTAGTGAGTAGGGAAGTCCATTATGTCTTCTCTGTCTGTAGGTCGTTTTGACTTGATCCAGACACCGGAAGTACGTCCCCTTCCTGGTCTCACTATTCCGTTCCGCCATTAAGTAATCGGTTCGTAGAGCGCTTATCAACTCTTTGTTCGTATCTAGGACATGTCGTAGGGAATTTGGTTCGTAGAAAGATTCACTCTCATAGTCATCCTGATAGCCTAGCAATAATAAATATTCATGGTTGTCGTCAACGGATGAATGATCCGATCCTACAGGCCCCTCTGGTTCAGAAGGTATACTAGCGATTGGTTCAGGGTAGTACACTGGATCAAGATTGTGTACAGGTTCGGGGTCGTATACCTGCTCAGGATGGTATATGTTCGAGGGTTCATGGTCATGAATAGGTATAGGGGGTTTTTCGAGGTTATGGTGGTGCATCGGCTTAGGGTGGTACACCGGTTCGGGATGGTATACTGGTTCAGAATGGTGTGCCGAGTTAGGGCGGTATACTGGCCTAGGGTTTCCTATCAGTGTTAATTTCTTCTGGATAGCCCTCCGCGCAGTACATCTTACTCATCCATCTCCGTTCATCACTACTGCACCATACCAAGGTTATATCAGTACTCTTTTTCAAAATATGCTCTAAGGCAATGGCTTAGAGCCCAACTTAGTTAATCAAACCGATTGGCCAGGTAGGTGTCTATCATGGGGGTCTCACCGAGTTCACGGCGACTGATTGACTAACCCACATAGACTAGCCCTACCTTCGGCACCAATGGTTTATAATAACTGAGCCAGGTTCTTGCCAGGTAAAATGCTCTTAGTTGAAAGCTCCAAACCTAACTCCGTTAATCAAACAGTCTGTCCAAGCCGATATATTTGTGGAAGTCTCGCCAAATTCACGGGGACTGATTGACAACTACAAAATCCTTTCTAGACACCAAACTGTTTGGAGTAACTTAGTTAAATTCGTGCCAGAATGAATTGCTCTGATACCAAATTGTAACACCCCATTTTTCTAAAGTGTTTTTCAAAATAGTTTGACAAGAGTGGCGCATCGGAGCAATTCAAGAGAGCGAGTAACTGATGGGTGTATTAAAATATTGGTTAATATTTTAATACACCCATCAGTTACTCGCTCTCTTGAATTGCTCCGATGTGCCACTCTGATCAAACTATTTTGAAAAACGTTTTAGAAAAATGGGATGTTACAAAACTAATTTAGGTAGATTCTGAAAATTAAAAAAAATAGTAAAATATAATAAATGTGATTTGACTCTCTATGTGTAATGCTAAATTGTATATTAGTTTATAAATTAGATAAATTAGTTTGAGATAAAATAATAAATATTAAAGATAAAATGAATTTTAATCTTATATTTAGAATCAAATCAAGTATCCTAACTAGCTCTTATGTGAGGGATAGGAAGGATTATCATTTAGGGTTTCCGTGCAAACAGATTAAGAAATGCGCTTACTATATTTTTTTCATATCCTTAATGTAATAAGACATATTTACCTATTTTGATTAAATTAAAGAAGTTAGTTAATATTACCTTTGGTTCTAAATATAGAACAAAGTTTGTAGTGCAATACACTACAAACTTTGTTCTATATTTAAGACTAGAGAAAGTATGATATATTTTTTAAAAACACCCTAATCATCTTTTTTAATTCTCTAAATCTCTCTCTTACTTTATTGTTTTCACATTGAAAAAGCTTCATCCCCACTTTCAAATCACCCCATTACAGTAGTAACTACCCATCCTTGACAAAACGTGTTACATAAACCAGACCCACCAAGCAGGTTAGTCAAATGGGTTGATCAAGTACTAAGTGAATTTGACATAACTTACTTACCCCGCACTATAATAAAAACCCAAGTCTCGGCAAACTTTGTGGCTATTATATGATAGATTTCTTTTAATTTTTTATATATTAGATATGTATTGTATTTTTAAGTGTTTTTATTTATTATATAGTATTTTTTTTTACTTTCTCCCAACGTCAATAACATTTCAGGCTCCGCCACTGTTATGTTGTGCCCCGTACAAAATTACTACTAATAAAAAGATATCTGTTACCAACTAAAAAAATTGAGACATGTTTTTTGGCAAAAATCTTTCAGAGTTCATTTTGAACATTACATGACAAGTGAGTGCGCGGGGGGGCATTTTAGGTAGTGCAATCTATTTCTTCAAGGAAATTAATTACAACGGTATATTGTTACAGGGAGTTATATGATATCTATTTCATTGTTATATATATGATTTCTATTTCTTATCACGTGATCTTTATCACTCAGTGCACAACACACGTGATATTCCTTATACTCCAAAAAAAAAAAAATTTCCTTTATTTCATTCTTAAGAAAAGAGGTGTCCATGATATTCAAAAAGTGATTTTAATTTATACTTATCTAAGTTAATAACTTGGGTTTGTGATAATTTAAAGAATACATATGTTTGTGGTAAAGAGAATATATATGTCAAAAAAATTCTGTGGATTCATATTCATAATATTACAAATTGATTTTTTTATAGTAGAAAAAAAGTGAATTAGACTTTAATATTTATTATCACTTCTTTTTCTTTCTTCATTTGCTTCATTATTGTAAATGTATTTATTAAGAATTTTTTTTGTTGATTCAAGAAAAAATTGTACATTGATTTTAGGAATATTAATGGTACATAGAAAGATTCTGATTATTATAGTCTAAGTCAGGAAGAAATGAAACTAAAAACAAGGAAATGATTAATTAGGTGAAGAACGATCAAACTAAAAGTCATTAATGTTTGTACGTCAGTTAATGTTTGTCTGTCGCATGCTACTTCTGACGCTGGGATCTTGGTCTTTCAAAGTGCTCGGGTGCGCCTCAAAGTAAAACACCACTAACAAAAGAATTGAGAGACATGCTTTTTTGGCAAGTGCGCGCGGGGGGTTCATTTTAGGTAATGCAATTTATTTCTTCAAGAAAATTATTTACCAGTAGACTAGTAGTATATTGTTACATCAACAGGGAGTTATATTATTTATATTTCTTATCACGTTATCTATATCACTCAGTGCACTACACGCGTTGCTTGTGTCCTTTTATTTTTGCTGATCAAGTGGTTGCACAATACCAATAAAATAAAGAGTAAATACCCTATTTGGTCCCTGAAAAAAATCACGGACCCCTTTTTAGTCCCTCAGTAAAAATAACTCATCACGTAATCCCTGTAAAATCCAAAAACCGTCCACTTTAGTCCTTCCAGGTTGAAGAGGACACATGCAGTGAAGTGTCTTGAATATGGTCAGGGATTACGGAATGAGTTATTTTTACTGAGGGACCAAAAAGGGGTCTGTGATTGTTTTTAAGGACGAAATAGGGTATTTACTCTAAAATAAACTTGAGAGCAGCGGAAGTGACTTTTTTAAAAAAAAAAAAAGTTGTTGGATTATTATCTAAAATCTTAATTGAGATAGAAAATAATTAAAAATGACATGAATCTTATTTAACACTATATGTGTGTATTAGTGTATATATTATGATAATTGAAGATAGAAATCTAAGATTAAAAAATTTAAATTATTACTAAGAAATTAAAAAACACTAAAGTCCTTAAGTAATAAATATATTTAATGGATAACATTGAATATAAATTAAAATACTGATGCTACCAAAAATTTAACTAAGCACCGCAAGTGTCGGGTCATAAAAATAGTAAGTGGCAAATCAAGGTCATCCCACAGAGACTCTATCAAACTGGTGATTAGGTGTCAAATTTCCTTTTTTTCATTCAAGTTGAGCAAACAAGAAGTGTTTTCAATAGTAGTAAAACAAAAGAATTTAATCAAAACAAGCACTTTCAAAGAGAGAGAATTCAAATATCAAAAGGACAACCTAGAGATACTAATCCCTTGTTTGTTTCTTAGATTTTATTCCCACCACATTAATTCTACCTTAATTTCATCAGCTAATCTAGAGTATTAGTGTTTATAAGTGCCTGTCGGTCCACTTATATACCTACCTCAAATAATCATGCAATGTCTCACACAATTAATTAAGATGCAATTCAAACCGGGCTCACTCTAATTTGACTATGCGGAGCTTCTAGGTATATGTCTATCCTAGACGCAATTTAGATTAAAGCCTAATTTCTTTATTGGATTTAAACCTAATTCCACATTATTCAATCCCAAGGCCAATTTAGGATTCCCTCTTTCAAGTCCAACCCTAAATCCCCAAAACATGCTCAATGGTGATCAGTCAATAAGCAATAAATAATAAAAATAGGATTAAATAAACTGATTAAAATTAAACAAAACCAATGTGTGGGGATAATTCCTAAGTCTCAAACAAGTTCATAGCACTCTAGGTTGAAAAGAAAATTAGCCACACATGGCTATAAGAAAATCCATTACAAAAATAAGGAGTTCAGATTCAAACATAAAGAGAAGAAGAAATCTCAGAACAACTCTGCTTCTTTTCGTCTTCAGCAAAATCTCACGCTCCAATTCTTTTTTCTCCTGTCCGTGCGTCTTTTTTTCCTTTTCCTTGCTGATCCGTGCTCTGTCTGATGTGTCTTTCCTTCTTTTTTTTTCCTGCGTGCCCCCTTGCGTGAATGAACTCCAGCCCTTTAATAACGCCGCGTCCTTTCTTTCTTTTAGGTCTTTAATTCCATTCAATGTGTGGGCCCTCTTCAATGCAATAGAATCAATCTTCTTCAATGCCAAAACATTGCCAAAATCACTCATATCCAATCAAGTGTGATCACTCCGTGGCAATTGCAATTTGTGTGGGGTCCAATTCCATTCAACCCAATTCACTTTTTAGTCAAACTTTCCAAACCCCATCTCACATTCTCCATACGCTGTGACAAAGAAAAGGCAATTACAAGACAATAATAATAATCATAGCAAAATTGAATTTATTTAAAACTCCTCATTATTATGATTTATTTCCTAAATTCAAAACTTCTATTTTAAATTGAAATCCCACAAATAATGTATCCAGATTGATTTCTCTTAAAATCTCACTAAAATCTCTTTAATTTAGCATTGATGACTTCCTAAATATATCAAATTACATCACAAATCAATTAAAAATAGGAAGTCATCAAATACACACAAATGTATATGAATAAGTTGATACTTAATAATATTACCTTCAATTTTAAATATATGACAAAGTTTATAGTATATTTTGTAGTATTACATTGCTAATTGAAGGTTGGGGAATTAATGCTGCAAAAAATCAAAAAAGGGAAAAAGTTGAAGACGTGAGTTTGAGATGTTAAAGGGTCACTTGGCTGACTTTGCTGTCAATCTTTCCATGATACCGTCCCCACCATAAGCCCACGCGTTTCTTGCTTCCTTTCCTTTACTCAAGTGCGTGTTACATGGGCTAGAAATTTTGTTACTTTCTTTTAAACTTTTCCTTCGTCAGTTATCACCTCTGAGGCGGACGCTTTCCAAAAGATGTCAATTTTGGCTTTTCTCATGAGTGACTTTTTTCAAATAAACCCATTTATTTGTGATGCTACTTCAAACAACTAAGTTTCCTCCAATGGACTTTTAGTTCAGTGCTTCCATTCCTTTAGTTCTGCTTGCATGTATACATATAAATCTACTCATTCTCCTTTTAGCTATAAATACATCTATTTCTCTTCATTTGTTGCTTGTATAGAATTTGCAGTCACAAAATGAGGACTTTACAATCGTGTTGCCTTCTTTGTCTGCAACTCTTTTTGTTTCTCTCTCTTTCTTATTATTCCATTGCTTTCCCATCATGTCGTCCTGACCAAAGCTCAGCTTTGCTAGATTTCAAACAATCATTTTCCATTCAAGAACCCCTTCCTTTTCCTAATCTTTCTGAAATTTCTTGGCTTTGCGATGGTTATTATGAAAGCATATCCTACCCAAAGACATCAACTTGGGAAAATGGAACAAATTGTTGCTTATGGGATGGTGTCACTTGCAATCCATTGGGTCATGTGATTGGCCTCAATCTTAATTGTAGTTGGCTTCATGGTAAACTCCTTCCCAACAATTCTCTCTTTCAACTTATCCATCTTCAAAGGCTTGACCTTAGTGCCAATGACTTTGATGGGTCTCAAATATCACCCACTTTTTCACAGTTTGCAAATTTAACACACCTATACTTGTTTCTTTCTAATTTTAGTGGTGAAGTTCCATCTCAGATTTCTCATCTTTACAAATTGGTTTCTCTTTATATCGCAGAAGTTTCCAATCATCTAATTCTTAAAGAAAACACTTGGGAGAGAATCACAACAAATATCACTCAAATAAAAGATCTTTGTCTGCAAGGTGTGGATATGTCATTTATACCTTTGAGTCATCTATTAAAAAATATTTCCTCTTCTTTGGTCTCTCTTTGTCTTGGTGAGGCTCGATTACAAGGGAATTTGGATGAAAATTTATTTTCATTCCCGCACCTTCAGGAGATATTTTTGGAAAGTAACCCAAATCTCACTGGCTATTTGCCTAAGTCTAATTGGAGCAATTCCATTAGAATTTTGGGTCTCCGTGACACGAGTTTCGTAGGAAAGTTGCCTCCTTCCATTGGCCTTATGAGTTCATTAAATTTTTTGGATCTCTCATCATGCCGATTCACTGGAGAACTTCCACCATCCTTATGGAACCTTACAAAGCTTAATTATTTAAGCCTCTCATACAATAATTTCTTTGGTCGAATCTCATCATCACTTTCCAATCTTCAAAATCTCACTTATCTTTCTTTATCTTCAAATAATTTTATTGCCCAATTTCCGAATTCAGTGTCAGAACTTAAAAATCTCCAAGATCTAGGTTTGTCAAACAATGGCTTCCATGGAACCATTCCTTCTTGTTTGTTTACTCTACCATCTTTGCATTATCTGGATTTAGGTTCTAACCAATTCAATGGTTATATTGGTGAAATATCAGCTTATTCACTAAAAAAAATTGACGTGTCTAACAATAAGTTGTATGGCTTAATTCCAAGGTCAATTTTTTGTCTTCAAAACCTTACATTCCTGAACTTTTCACACAACTTTCTCACTGGAAATGTGTTAATGCAATACTTTTCAAGGAAAAACATGTATTCTCTTGACTTAAGTCACAACTTCCTTCAAGGAGAGCTCCATTCTTCTATTTGCAATGCAAGCGATCTTGATATTCTTAACTTGTCCCATAATAACTTCATTGGCACTATTCCACACTGTATTGGCTCTAACCTCGACCTTTTTGCTCTTGACTTAAGTTACAACTCCCTTCAAGGAGAACTCCATTCCTCTATTTGCAATGCAAGCGATCTAGATATTCTTAACTTGTCCCATAATAACTTCATCGGCACTATTCCACACTGTATTGTTGGCTCTAACCTCCACCTTTCTGTGTTGGATTTACAAATGAATAAATTTTCTGGCATTGTGCCAAAATCATTCGAAGTGGGAAACAATTTAAGAACCCTCAATCTTAATGGAAACATTTTGCAAGGATCAATACCTCAATCTTTGGTCAATTGCACATGGCTTAGAGTCTTGGATCTTGGCAACAATGACATAGAGGATGTATTTCCCCATTGGCTGCAAGCTCTAGAAGAACTACAAGTACTTGTTCTTAGACAGAATAAATTGCACGGTTTCATCCCCAATCTTAGGGACAATAGATGCCACGCCTTCCCTAAGTTAAGAGTACTTGATCTATCTAGCAACAGCTTGAATGGTCCTTTACCTGCATCATTCTTCAAATCTTTTGAAGCTATGAAAGAGTTAGATGGGCAAACTGGCTTGCACTACTTGGACTATGAAAGTAGTGGTAGTTATCATGACTCTATTGAGTTGATTTGGAAAGGATTAGACATTCATCTAGAAAAGATCTTGACTGTTTTTACAAGCATTGATTTATCCAACAACTTGTTTGAGGGAGAGATTCCACAAGTTATTGGGGAGCTTCTTGCATTGGAAGGAGTCAATCTTTCACATAACAGGCTCACTGGTGCAATTCCTGCCTCAACAGGAAATTTGAGAAATTTGGAGTGGTTGGATTTGTCATCAAACAATTTTACTGGAAAAATTCCTACAGAGTTGACTAATCTCAATTTTCTTGGTGTCATGAACCTTTCAAGGAATCAACTTGAAGGTTGCATTCCTAGAGGTCAACAATTTGAGACTTTCTCAAGTGATTCCTTTGAAGGCAACAAAGAATTGCGTGGTTTTCAACTTATGATTCCGTGCACCACACATGAGGAAAAAGAAGAACCACTTGCAAGTTTAGAAGTCGAATTTGAATTTGGATGGAAACCTGTTGCATTGGGATATGCATGTGGAGCAGCTTTTGGAGCAACATTGTTTCAACTTGTGATGTTTAGTGGCAAACCTCTATGGGTTGCAGGTCTGGTGAATGATATGCTAAAGAGGAGGAAGAGAAGGGTTAGAAACCGTCCATGATAGTTATATGTCCAATTTTCTTTTCTTTTTTAAGAAATAAATGTTCAATTCTTCATGCTTTCATGGGAAGAAAAATAAAAGTTACTGTGCTTTCTGCTTAATATTTTAGCAAACTTAGTTTGGGGAGATCACGATATTTTTTCTATTTGTTTTTCTTATCATAATTTCCAAAAATAATTCCTTTTGAAATGAAAAAATGTAAAAATATAATTTAATTTGGCTTTACCTCGCTAAAACCACCACTCTTTTCTGACAGTATTTCCACGTCTTTTTACCAAACCATGACCAAGAATTGAAAGAGCTCACACGCTAAACAAAGTCATTACATTGCATCTTATCTGCATATATTAGCTAAATATAGATCTAAACTTAATTATCTGAAAGAACTTCCATCTTCATCAACTAAAGTAGGTTTTATGAGAAGCTAAAATTATACAAGTTGATACTAAATAATTATACAATATTAATTATTAATTTGAAGGTAGGGGAATTAATGCTAAAAAAAATCAAAAATGTAAAAAGTTAGAAAACGGAGTTGGAGATGTTAAAGGGACACTTGGCTGATTTTGCTGTCAATCTTTTGATGGTATGGTCCCCACAATATGCCCAACTCATATTGTTTGACGCGAGTGCTAACATTGGTGAAGAAGTGCCCTCGGTTACTAAGTAAGGTCTAGAGAAGTCATTGGAGTTTTTTTTTTAAAAAAAAATACTTGAAAACAAAAGTTTTACTTAGCTAGCAAAGGTCATCATCTAATTCTCTAAAGAAATCATGTAGCAAAATATTCATAAATTTATAATCTGTTGATCATATTATAAATTAATCTCTATTTTCATAGTCAATTTCAAGATTGCCACAAAAATTCAAAGCTCAAAAGCTTAGTTGAAACATTCTTTTCTATTTTAATTTGTGACTTGATAATATTTTTTAGGATGAGGAGAGCTCAAAATTAAGGTCAATCCTAAACAATGTAAAAATCTCAAATAAAAAAAATCTTTCCAATTGCACATATATCCCTCTCCCACACTCAAATCAAATATCATCCTCAATGTTACAAAAATATAAAAAAGGAAATGAACTAGTACTCCCCTGGTTTAGGCCTTTAACTCTAATGTGGAGTGCTTTCCCTAGTACCATCCATGATATTTCAAATTTTAAGGGAGAAGAGAGTGCTCAAGCAAGACCTTGCAGCAACAAGAGAAGTGATCTACTTCAAACTTGAATAAAACTGAAAGAAAGAAAAAAATAATAATAAAATATATGCAAGCAAAACCCTTGGGTTGCCTCCTAAGAAGCGCTAAATTTATAGTCTTTAGCCAAATTTCTCAAAACAAACCACTAATCATAAGTATCAAACACCTCAATTACCTTGTCTTCATTCCTTTTCAAGCAACAAGATGTCACACACAAAAATTGACTATTCCAATTAATTACTCGTACTTCCTTAATCATAGACAATCTTGGATTACAAGCATTCACTAAATTCAAATAAAGCACATCATGCACATCCTTACAAGTAAACATAGGCACTTGCAAAAATTTAGAGCATCCAACAAAATCCACTTGACTCTCATCAGTGAGAGTCAACACTTCAATAGGAGAGTCGTGAAGAACAACTCTTGGGATATCCACATCAATTTGATCACCAAAATTACAATTCTTAGGCTCCATAGCTGGAACCACTTCTACACACCCATTATTCTCATCTAAATCAATTTGAAGCTCACAATCACTTTCTACATTATCCATAGTCTCATGTAATTTCACACCTTCAACTTCCTCACAATAATCATTATCAACATAAGAAGTGGTCACCATGTTAAAGGAATTATCTTGCTCTATAGTCTTAAGGGTAGAAAGAATTTGACTCACATATACCCCAATATTTTGGAAACTTGACTCAACACTAGTGGCAAATTCCTTTTTCTCTCTACTAGATCTCTCTAAGGATTCCATATATTCCATACACAATCTTTCTAAATTATATTTTTCCTTATACTCAATAGTGTATTTTTCAACAAATGGATAAGAGTACAAAGAAGAGGTATTTCATGAGAACAATAGACATATGGATCCTCAAATTTTTGTTGCTCAAAACTTTCACTAGGACAAAATGAATGATCAAAATAAGTTTGGTTCCTAGTAAAAGCATCTCTCACAAAATGACTAGTCGTACTATATGGACAATATTCATATAAATGATTCCCTCCACAATAAACACAAGACATGCAAACATATTGAGAAGAATCAACATATAAAATACAACCATCATTTATGTTCCTTTTATGTTGCCTATATTCATTCAAAGAATTTAAAATAGTAATCAGTCCATCTTGTGTAGAAGACAAAGAACTCATCTCCTTCCTAATATTAAGACCAGTTGGTTGCCAATTGAAATCCATTTTTTTAATTTTTATTTTTAAAAAATAAGATATTTATGAACTCAAACTTAAACTACTAATGCTCAATAAATTCCAACCAAAACAGCTGTGGCACATAAGTCCTCGACAACGGCGCCAAAAACTTGATAAAGCAAAACTTTAAGCCTAAAACTTCGCAAGTATACAGGTCGTGTCAAGTAATAAAATGACAAGTAAAACATCGTTCCCACGAGGACTTAGCATCACAAACTTTAGCAAAATATTAATTTTGCACTTTCATTTAAGTTGAGCAAAACAAATTGAATTTAATTAAGAAATAAGAAATTAAAACTAAAATTAAAATAAACAAACTACCACACTAATCGAACGAGCAACAAAGAGTCCCATCCCTTGTTTGTTTATTAGATTTTATCCCCACTAAATTAATTTTGACTTAACTTAATCAGATAATCTAGAGTATTGGTGTCTATAAATGCCTTCCAGTCCATTTATATACCTATCTTAATCAATTATGTGATGCCCCACACAACTAATTAAGATGCCTTTTAAATCGGGCTCACTCTAATTTGATTATGCGGAACTTCTAGGTATATGCCTATCCTATACGCAAATTAGATTAAAACCTAATTCCACACAAAGTAGATTAAAACCTAATTCCACATTATTTAATCCTAAGGTCAATTTAAGATTCCCTCTTCCAAGTTCAACCCTAAAACGTGCTCAATGATAGCCAATCAATAACCAATAACAATAAGGACAAGATTAAATAAATTGAAATAAAATTAACCACAACCTCCTCAATTTATTCAAAATACCTAATTCTCAACAATTGAAATAAACCAAAAATCCTCAATATATTTATAACTACATATAGTTCTCAAAACTAAAACTATCAATCTTCAATATCATACAACTCCAAATAAATTTAACTTAACTTATAAAAATTCGAATTTAATAACCCCATTATCAAAAATCATAATTTCCCAACTAAACCCTAACTTTTAGTTCTTTAAATCAACCACTCAAACAAAAATGCAAACCATACACTTAGTCATATCTCACTAGCTCCATTAAAGACTAAATCAACAATTGAAACACTCAAAAAATTCAAAATCTAATAAAACCTAAATTTTTTCCCTTAGGGTATGTTTAGTTTGAGGGAGGGGGAGGGGGAGGGGGAGGAAAATAAGGAAATGACCAAATTGCCATTAATGAAAGGAATATTCCCTCTTGTTGAGAGTATGTTTTTAGAATATTGAAAAGTTTTCAGGGGTAATTTAGTAAAGGGGAGACCAAAGATGTAACATCCTAATTTTCTAAAGCGTTTTCGAAATAGTTTGATCAGAGTAGAGTATCGGAACAATTTAAAAGAGCGAGTATTTGATAAACATTCAATGTTGGTGTATCTGGTTGCTTTAAACAGCGGTACAATTATCCGAATATTTAAAAGTACATTAATACACAACCAAAAAGAAATTCTCCGGCCGTGCCTCATGCGTGCTGCTTGCCCTTGTCCGCAGTCCTAGTTCCTCCGGACCTTGAAGCTATAGTGAGGGCTAAGATTCAATGACCATTGAATCTCAGGTAATTATTAACATCATGCTTAAATATGACAGTATATGTATGACAGATATTTATGGCGTAATCAATACATAAGCACACAGCAAATGTATCCCAATCGTACATAAGCACACAGCAGATGTATCCCAACAGTACATAAGCACACATCAGATGTATCCCATAAGTACACAACAATTGTAAAGTTATCTATCACATATAAGCATAAAATAAGCATTACGCGAACGTATCTTAGTCGGTGATCGTGGTACGTACGTCGGTCGGTAGGCGTTCACGGATCGCCTATAATAGTAATATCGCATTACTTTTGAACAAATCACATCCTAAGAGATATTTTTGGCCACTAATGACTATTTTATCCCTGGTGGATTTATTTCTCTATTTATTTCTTAATTTTCGTAGAAAAACGCTGATACAGTATTTTGGGCAGATTTTTCGTCTAAATTTCAAAAATCATAACTAATTCTAGAAAAATCGAAACGGGGATCCGTAAAATTCCTCGGAATCCTTAGGATGTCTACTTTTAAGTAAAAATACTCACTTTTTCCTAGATTACACGAGTCATTCCAAGTTTTAAAGGTTTGAGCCTCTGCCAGAATTTCTCCAGAAATTCGTAGCCCAACTTTGAGAATTTTTATCTCAATGTACAGAACTCATTTTAATATGTTCTTGGCATATTTGAAAAGCCCTATATGTCTACTTTAACCATGAATTTTCCCAGAATTTTATAACTTCATTTTCAACATAAAATCATAGTCTTTTTATGACTGACTCTGAAAAACTCCCAACCGACAAATTTCGCCAAAATTTCGCTACTTTGATTTTTAACATTCTAGAATTTTTCTATACCATATTTTTCATCTAATTTTCGAAATATAACTATTTTTTACTATAAAAATGTAACATCCCAAAATTTAAAAACTGAGAATTAAATATGATTTGGGAGTGATTAAAGAAATTTAGCCTTAATGAAGTTTGGAATTTGTTTGATAACCAAGTGTTGGGGGCAAATTTTGCCACTACAAATTCGGAAGTGAAGTTGGACCAATACAAAGCCCAATGACATACTTTTTTATTTTTGGTACCTGCAGCCCATTTCATCTTCTTTTTACTTCTCATTATATGGACTATTCTTCATTTCCTACGGCCCCGCAAAATCACCAACGCACATACACTCCATTGGTTAATTCATTTGGGCCAACACATATCCAATTATTAATATTAATTTCAGCCCAACGTTTTCCAGATGCACCCCACATATTAATATCCAATTAATTCCCTCTCTTGCGTTTTATATCCTCCGGTCACAGCAGATCACTCTTCCTTCCATTATTCCTCCGCCACCTCATCCCTCTCTCATTTTCCTGTTGACAGCTCACCCCCGACCTGCACCAACATTTATTTAGGCGAGAGTCCGAGTGTGTAGGCGAGAATTGGAGACTGGGACAGACCGAGGGCGAGAGAGGGAGGAAGACTGAGAAAGACGGACTGTCACGGTGGTGTTCGAGAGAAGTGACAGTGAGAGGCGAGAAACCGGGGTTGAGAACGAAGGAAGACAGAGGGAGAGTCGGAGAAGGAGAAGAACCGATTACTGCATGCAAGTGTGGATTTTGGTTAAGGTGAGTTTTTGAGCCTCTTTTCTAGCTTAATGTGATTTCTGCAAGTTGGGAATGAAGGGATCAAATGAAATCAAAGTTAGGAAAGATAATCACCGATTAGAGTAAATATAAGTGAAAAAGAACTTAACACTGCATGCATGTTCTGTTGTCATTATGCCTGAACATAGACACTCTGTTTTGCTGGGTTTGACTTCAGTTTATCTAAGGAAAAGATAAGAGGAAATACATATATGATTTATAGTCGTAATTGAAGCTTGTAAGTTTGAGGTTTAAGCTGAAACCATGAAAGTGAGATACATGTGTATCTTTATGTGTTTCTGACTCTATAGTTGGAGGTTCTGAACCAATGTCTTGAATAGAAAAGGGTAAAGGAAGATAAAAATTCCAAGTAAATGGATAATATGTCATGCTCTGTGAGTTTTCTTTTGCTGTCAAGAGAAGTTTGCTTGTGTCCTTTCGTGAAAATCTAAGAGAGATTTTCAAATGTTAAAATAGGGAAGTTTTATGGTTGTATATGTGTCTAGTATGTTGAGGTTAAGAAGCTCTAAACTGAAGGGAAATGTGTTGTTTCATGGTATTGGAGCATCAAGATTTAATAGTGCCAGCAAAAGAAGTCAAAACGTTCAGATGTTATTCCAATTTTCTGGGAATTTAATTTTGCGCGCTGAACACTAATTTTTGAGTTAGGTAAAGACAGGGAAATTGACCTCCTTTACTCATGAAATTTTGTGAACTTATAGTACTCTCCTTAAGATTTAAAATAAGCTTTGGATCACCTAAAACGGAGGTTTACAACTCTAGTTATGATTTTTCGAAGTTGAGCTAAAAGAAACTAGAAATTTCTGGTATGCTTCAGGAACAACAAAATGATGTGGCATTTCATAATGACTAAACAAAATCATTAAAATGTGAAATTTTCCAGTTAAATAGTAGACACATAGAGGTTTAATTTGATAGGTAATTCGTCGAATTCCGATAAATATTGAAGGAGTTATGGTTTCTCAAAGATTGGTCAGAAAATCTGAAGAATTTCTGGACATGTTTATGTTTCTGAATTTTGGGAGTTTTTCTCAGCCATAAATCAACTTGGTGACTTTAATTTATGGAAATAGACTTATCAAGGATTAAGTAAAAATTGGAATCACTCCATTTGGAGTTATATCAGTTGAGTTATGAATTTTCCAAATTCTCATAAAAGAAGCCTGAATTTTTGATAAGTCTTAAAGAGTCACCTAAGTTGTTAATTGTGCCTAACCTTTAGAGTTGAGGTTTCTTTGGTTGAAATGAAAGGATTAAATGGCCGAGATGATAATTATCTATGGTAAATAGTATCTAATTAAATAAGTCTCAATGAGTATACATCCCTAGTCATAAGGATATTAGAAGGCAAGTACTTTTGGGGCTAGGTCTAGAGAAGTTGAATTTATAATTATGATTGAATTGGTTAGTGACCCACCTCTATATGTAAATGTTAATTATAGGATCTGAGAATCGCCGTGCCTAAAGGACAAGCGTAGTGATAAGAATATGATGGAAGGGGTTTTGTCGATAAGACCAACAGGTAGTAACTCTAATCTCACATTCTTTGCATAGCTATATATGTTTATGTATGCCATATTTGTATGTCCCGCCTGTATAAGGCCAGCACCACTCGTGGCTCGATTGAGCGGAAGGGCTGACCATGGGGCCAACTTCCCGGTGGCCAGGCAGGGCCTAGTGCATTCAGTTATTTTGGTTTTCAATTTACCAAATGAATTTCCTAGCACTAAGGTATTTGAAATCATTTTATGATTTAATTGTATTACAAGCTGCATTGGTATGTAATACTTGTCGTTTGAATTTGAACTGAATCTGAATGATTTATATGCTGTGTGGACTACTCTGTTTGGTTGATTTATATATATTGCATATGCTAGAATTTGAGATTAACCTGTTACTCTGGGATTCATTCATTTGAATCTCAGAGCTTTCCATAAATCTAGGATATGGACAGACTAGTAGGCAAGGAGGAAGAGGCAGGGCGTAGATATTGATTGATCTTGAGAAGAAAGTGGAGTTGATGATGTAGACTGAAACATATATTTTTACTTTTGTATATGGATAATTTTATTTCCTTATGACTTAGATATTATTTTGAGAAAGCTATATGTGGCTATTGGGATGTATATATTTAATTAGATACACATGATTACATAGAAGTAGTCAAAATATATATATGTTGCTAACGGTTGCTGCAGGGACGGGCATGTATATAACAAGCCCAGATTATGAGGAATGTTTTAGTAGAGCTTTAGATTAAATAGAGAAAAAAGGAAATATTTTGTTTGGACCTTAAATATGATGCAGTTTTAATGAAAGATTGAACCACTGTTAAATTGTTTTCAAATGTTTTAAATGTATCAGTAAAGCCCATTTGAACTCTCTAAATAAAAAGGGCTTTTATTTTCAGGAAGAAACATAACTCAGTGGTTTAAATTTTTATTAAATAGTACATCAGAATTCTTAATAGGTGAATATGTCACTCTGTTTTGGGCTCAGAACAGTGGGGTGTTACAAAAAACATGATATTGAAATTACTCTAGCATATTTAAGATCAAAGCTACTTCTAACTATGAATTTAAAAACTAAAACTTAAAGAACTTAAGAATTTACCTTTGAAGCTCTTACTCCTTCCTCCTTCTTGCTCCAAGACTTCACTCTACTCACTCTCTAACTCTAAAATCAGATGCTTTGAGTTGATTTGGTGTAAAGAAATGAAGAGGATTGCTTCTCTATTTATAGGGAAAATCCAAGCCTTTACTTACCTTACAAGTTGTCTCTACTTTCTCAACAAGTTCTCTCCCTTCTTCAACAAGTTTTCTCCTTTTTTCAACAAGTTCTCTCCTTTCTTCAACAAGTTTGCAGACTTGCTTATAAAGTCTTGAAACTTCCTCACCAAGTGTTGGAAGGTTCTACTTCATGGACAAGTTGTTGCTTTTGTTTCAACATGTGTTGGAATCATTTTCTTGCTCCCCAAGTTCCAAAAAAAAAAAAAAAAAGGCCCCCCCTTCATCTTTTCTTTTTATTCATTTTGTGTTTTATTTTAATTGGTTGGATAATGTTTTGGAGCTATATCATTAGTCCTTTGATTATTAATTAAGGTAAAACACTCTTAATTAGACCCCTTTTTATTTGTTACTAGATTAATCATGAATATTAATTTAATCAATATCAATTTAGTTGTCCAATAATTATTTTTAGTATTCTCTAATTACCTTAATCTTTTTTAGACTCCCTTATTGGCTTATTTTTTTGATGATATAAAACTAAATGTTAATATTTTAATTATTGCAAATTTAATGGCCCATTAATATTTGATAATTTTTCCCTAATTGAAATAAGTACCTTAATTCTTGCAATTTAATTGTCTAATACTTGTGGATAATTTTCTATAACTGATTTAAGAATTTCCATAGCACTTAATCACATTTTTATAACTTAATTAATATTAAACTTAATTATGACAATTTTAGGGTATTTTATGATTCCCAGTAAGACTTAATAAAACTTAGTCATTGGTTATCCTAATTCTAAGGGAAATTTCCGAGAAAATAAAATAAATATAACACCAAAATTTGAGACCACTTATCCGCATATTTTTAATAAGTATTTTTTGTCAAAATATAATATTTATAATAAATATAAATTTTAGGGTATTACAAAAGATCTCTCCCTCCCCCCTCCCTCAATCCAAACACCACCTTAAAAAAAATGAGGAGAAAATAAAACAAAAGGAGATAGAATATTTACGAAGTATCTTGAATAGGTCAAGCAATCATCTTCTAACCCCCCCCCCCCCCCCCCCCCCAAAAAAAAAAAAAAAAAACTCCCAGTCAATAAGAGGAGGAGAGGCGTGCAAGGCCGGGTGGGGTCTGATGGGAATTCTCATACCATTCGGCCATTTTCAAATAGTGGGTCACGGCCCACTATTTGATCAGGCTTTTATTTTTTATTTTTTAAAAACTTTTTTTCCTTTTGTTTTTGTTTTATATCATCCTATATTTATAGACATATTTTTTAACACTTCTTAAAAAAAGCTAAACGTATTTTATTCAAATAAAATTTTCATAATATTTAAATAATTAATTTTTTTTTGAAGGCAATACTTAAATACGTTCAGTTGATCCCACCTATCTTCTTAGTTTTTCTTTTCAGAAGATTTAATTAGTTTTCGATAAATTCTTCTTACTCAAATAATAACATGATATATTAAAATTTTCTTGAAATAATTTCATTCCCCCTCTAATCAATATTAAAAAATTTCTGTCTTTAATTTTATACTTGTTTAAGAGATGACTGGATTTTCCAAATCAATTTTAAATATTGAATTCAATTTCTATTACTATAAATTTTAATTAAATTTATAAATCATAACCTCATTATTTAAATTTCCAAAATAAAATTCAGGATGTAACAAAGAATAGGGTTAAAAGACTTAGAAGTCAATGATTATCTTGGAATAACCTTGTGAGATGGAAATGAAGTTATGAGAGGGTTAGAAAATTTGATTGGATTGGCTTTTGTTGTTTTTATCAGCAGGCTTAATAAAATATATTTACACTAATATAATATATAAGTAAAATTTCAAATATGTAATACTCTTTTTATTGCTGCTTATATGTTTCAAATAACACGCAAAGTGTGTGTCTAGTGAGTGGACGACTTGTAGGTCAATGTTGGTGAACCACACATAAGTCAACAGTCAATATTTAATTAAATTACTACTTACATGATCAGAAATATTAATATATCACCATTGGATGTTTCCAAATTTTGAAACGATGATCTACGAACACAAACAAAAGTATTAGAAATGAAACTAAACTGAAAACTGCTAAATTCTAAACTTCAATGTTAGATTATTCTGGAATTTTAGAAAAAAAAAAACCAAAAAATTGACATATAAGTAATATACATTAATGTTTTTATTAATAATTTTAAAAACTTTAGCGATAACTTGGCAATTTGCAGGATCTTCAATTTGTGATTCCCTTAAGTGATTATTCTATCTTACATATTACTACATGACAATTTTCCTTGTGAAAAATGACTGATTCATCTCTGTGATGAGGGCCTTTTTGTCTTTAGTCTTGGGGTTCACAATCAAAAATAAAACTAAGGATTGCGTATATGCAAATCTAGGATCATTCTCTCTCTCGATGAGCATTTTATTGAATCTTAAGTAATCCAAATGCCATGCAAGTGCAATTAAAACAAGGGGAAAAATAGGTTTTGGATTTTCAAATTAATAAACTAAAGAGAAATGCAATTAAATTAAATGCTAAACTATTATTTTTGGTATTTTCTTTATAAAATGGTGAATGAGTGAATGAAATAGTATTGAGGTGAAAATATGATTATGAATGTTCTTGGTAATGAAGAAATGACTATCCTTGCTCAAAAAGATTATGGGAGTTAAAATTCATTAAGTCTTTAAGAAAAACACCAAGAAACCACTTGAGTCCAATATCTGCAATTAATAGTAGCTCTTACAAACGTTGCTAACCACTACCTCTTGAGAAATTGTTAAAAACTACTTGATGTGGAACTAAAATTGGAGTAATGCAACATGAGTCTTCTTAAAATTGAGTACATAACAGTCCCTCAAAGGGCACAAATCAACCACATTAACTAGACAATAACAAGCTAATTAATATAATCTCATTACAACCACAAGAAAGTAAAACACATATACTTTTCACATTACAAAATCCAATCTCAACTACAATTATCAAACTAACAGAGATAATAAACATTAATCTCAGCTCCAGAATTTATACACAATAGTTCTTAAAACTAGGCAACCTAAATATAGGGTGAATATGTGGTCTCAAAATATTGTAGTTTATTTATTTGAATATTTAGGGGATTTTCTCTTGAAATTGAAAACCAACCAAAGGTCAATTTTCTAGTTTTTATTTAGGGATCATAAATTGCCCTATAATTAATGAAGTAATACTTAGTGCAAAAATAACCATGCAAAGCCAAAAAGTTGTGAGAAAATAATTAAACCAATTAGGGAAAATTGTCAATAATTAGTGGATAATTCAAACTACATTAATTAATTTCGTAAACATTCATAATTAATGTAGTGGCATATGTGAAGGGCATAATTAAGGATGTATCACCCTAATTAAGAACCAATGGCTAGTGAAGGACTAAGATTAGCATAAATAAGTTTTTAAGGACCATAATTAAACTAGGAACCAATCATATTTTGACAATTACATTTAATTACTTTATTAGGGATACTAATTAAGATTAGATATGGAGGGCTAGGATTAACCCTCATAAAGCTAATCTAAGGGCTTTAAAATTAATTTAATAAAGCATAATCCATGTTAAGTTAAATCCACAAATGAAGGGTTTTCTTATTGGTTTCATGAGTCGAATGAAACAAACATACAAGGGTAAAATGAGGGAGTAAATTCGGTGCATACAAGTTGGAAAGGATGAGTGAATTGTTTATTATAAAACAACCCACACATGCAAGAATGAGTCATAACCAAGCATTAATACATGTAGACTTTAGAGGCAATTGGAAGATGATAAGTATACTAAGGAACTAAAGCTCTTAATTATATGGAAGAGGAAAAGATGATGAGAGATAAGAGAGAGGGAGTGTGTGTGTGTGTGGCGTATGTGTGTGTGTTGTGTGTGTATGCGTGTGTGTGCTATGTGTGTGTGTGTGTGAGAGAGAGTGTTGTGAGTGTAGAGAGAGTTGTGAGTCTAGTGTGTGTGTGTGAGAGAGAGAAAAGTCAATGAATCCATCAATAGGAAAAATTGAGCATAAATCAATTAAATTAATCCATGAAATTAATTCAAGACATAAGTAAATGAGAATCTATACAAAATAAATTGTATCCTAGAATATGTTAATCATAGATCAAATATAAGAAGTTATTATTAACAAGCGTATTTTAAGCTTGAGATAGGTTGTCACCAAAATTTTTTCTTCAATTTTTGAGATTTGATTTAAAATGATAAAAAGGAAATAGAGGCTTCTAATTAAGGCCATGAGTTTCAAAATCACAAAGCTAGTGAAAAGACTTGAATAAGCTTTATAAAAACCCCTAAAAGTATTTTTGCTTAAACTATGAACTTCATCTAGCAACTAAGTTTTTGCTTAAACTATGAACTTCATCTAGCAACTAAGGCACCCAAAGGTAACTAATATATGAAGCATATGGTTGAAGAAACAAGGAGGAGGGGCATGGTTTTGAAGCTTGGAAAAGAGGCCAAGAATTGTTTATTAATAAACCTTTTGGCACATGCAAATTTAGCATTTAATTAAGGGAACAAATTGGAGGGATGAGGTGTACTTTGGATGAGGGGAATTGAATGAAAATGGGAGAGGATAGCAGAGAGAAGGGGGGGGGGATGGTGGAGAGAGAGAGCAAGGGTGAGGATTCATCCTTCACATTTAACTTAGATCTAAGGGTTCATATTCAAGAGGATTAGGTTTGAATTAATTACCAAAGTTGCCATAGCCTTTTACTATAAATAGGGGCATTGGGTCTTTATATTCTTCACACCAAAACAAGCATAGCAAGCTGATATAGAGAGTGAAAGTGAGAGTGAAGAGTCTTGGAGAAGGAGGAGTAAAGCTCTTGGTAAGTTTTTTAGCTCTAGCTTTTAAGTTCTTAAGTTTTAGTTCTTAAATCATAAATAGAAGTAGCTTAGATCTTAAATATTCCATAACAATTTTATTTTCATGTTTTTATGGTCAAAATTAGCTTTATTTCGAAAAAATGATGATGAAAGTTATAGAGCAAAATTTTTGGAAGAGAAACATCAAAGTAACGAAGTTCTGGCAAAATTTCATCGGTTAAGCTAGAGCTGTCAATCAGGGCCGGCCCTCCAGGGCTTGGAGTAAGAAAAACACATATTTTTCAAAGCCCGGCCTGAGAGCACCGGGGCTAGGGCCTGAAAATTATTATTCCAAATTTTAACTATTTTTTCTCCGTGTTTTTCACACAAATATAATTAGTAAATTACAACAATTAAAGCTCTAAATTATAACATAAATCATCTAATTTATCAAATAAATGTTCTTAACATTTATATCCAAAAAACACAATCATCCAACAAATAAGTATTTACGAATTCATAATAAAAAACAAATTATGTTCTCAAATAACTTACATAAAATATAAAAAAGCATACCACTAATATACATAAATTATGGTCGGTGAGAAGCGAGAGATGAGAAGAGTTGCGATCGAGAAAGAGACAAGGAGTGGAGGGGAGTGAGCAGAGACGGGGGAGTGGAGGGGACATGAACATAGTTTATAGTGTAAGGATCAGAGGAGTACTCAATAACAATATTAATATATTAGTTTAAAATTTTTAAGACTCTACATTGTTATAAGACCTGAACATTATATTCCAACTCAGTTTACGATTTTGTTAGGAAAATATATCAAAGAATTTTTTTTTCAAGAGAGTATTTCCTTTCATTTGTTTAATTTCTTAATTCTTATGGATTACTATCCTCATGATTTTTGGAGAATGCATTCAAAATTGCAATCTCCCAAGTTTGCTGTTTAGGATTTTTTGTTATACGAGTTAGTGCCATACATCTAAACACAATGTTGCATGGACAAAGAAATTATGTTGCTTGAAACGTGTCTAAATTCATGGTAGACTATGGAATTTTGTTTTTTTAGGGTTCCCTACACTTCAGTTTTGTGGGTATCAAGACAATAATGACCTTCTTTAATGTTTTTTCAGACAAACATTAACAATACAAATAAGGGTATTTACAAGATAGCTAAGGGCATTTATAAAACAACTAAAGAGATTTACAAGATAAATCAAGGGATTCGAAAGAATCGAGGGAATAATTAAAAACATTTTGACTATCTATAAGATAAATATAAACATTACGAGACAAATATGAACATTTCCAGGACAAATAAATACACTTACAATACAAATATGACCATTTACAAGACAAAGAAAAGAATTTATAACACCAATAAAATAAGATATTACTATCGTCCTTTCACGGCAAAACTTTCATTTTGTTTCAAAGGGGTGCAATGAAGCTTTATAAAGTTTTGGAATTAAATAAAATTATAGGGGTTAATTGTAATTCTCTCTCTCTCTCTTTTTCTCCTAATTAAATTTAATTGTGCTCTGTTAGTACGGTTAATATAATAAAATTGTAAGAGCTAACCGTGTAAGCAAAACAAAATTAAGATAGAAAAACACTCGTCCACAAAATAAAAAATGGGTTTTACTAAAATAAAATCTCGAGCGTGATATTCGTGCAATCTGAGTAATTAAATAATTTCCGTTCCCATCACCATTTTCTTTCTTTACTCCGTGGGACCTTTAATTTAAATAGATGTCTCCAGTTTGAACTTTAAATAGAACGTACCAAACACCTGATCAATTACCGTTACGGACTGGCTCAAAAGGCCCAGGTCCGGACCCCAACCCAATCCCGCTAGGGATAGGATCCACGCCAAAATAGGAAGGGATCCGAGATCCCACAAATATAGGATCTCATTAATAGAGATTCTCCGACAATCATGGCATCAGCCAATCAGCCCTTGACGGCTCAATCTAAGATATTGCTCATTAAGGTAGAGATACGCGCACCAGACTCCTCTATAAATAGAAGGAAACCCTAAACAGGTGCACACGTTCTATCTTATGCTCTTATTACTTTCTGCCACACAGAGCACACACCCCACTCCCCTGGCTACGTGCTTTCCAGTTTGCTACGAACTACGTGGACTTTGATCCCTTCGAGGGTACGTAGGCTCTAGGCTTGACAACCTAGTCAAGTCCAATCTCTGTGTTCTTCATACAGAACAATTACGTTGTTTCAATTTAGATAGATGTCTCTAGTTTGAACTTTAAAAATATAACAGTGTGTAGTAGTAGAACTTTCTGTTCTTGTAGTTCTATTTGACTCGATCTGGATTAATCTGGACCCTAATAAATCCTGGTAGGTCCAAAATACCAGATGCTCATATATTAAAAAAAGAAAAAGAAGAAGAAGAAGTTATTTTCAACAGTTTTATTTAGAAAAATTGCACCCCAAAAAAAAAATTCTCAAACCTATTTTGTTTCCTACTAGGTATCAAGTATTGATTACACTTGATTAGTAATTCATAACTTATTTTAGTAACAAATCATTGATTTGATATTTTAAAATTTTGAAAGCATTTTTCTAATATTTTCTCTATTTTATTAGAACTAGGACAAACTTTAAGTCTCAATATCTAAGAGTAAGATTGTATATTTTTATATCATAAATTTAATTTAATGTAGTGATTTATACTAAAGACAAAAATATTCTCCTTTTGCCTCATAAAGAGGACCACTGCAAAAGTATGTTCCTAAGCATAAGGGTTACAACATTATCCTGATGAAAGTAAACAAAATTAACAATTTACACACACACATATGTATATATGTGTGTGTATATGTATGTAAAACTCATCATCCAAAATCGCCAATGGACATGCTTCCAAGTAATCATTGGCGATGCTTCCAACTCCTCCAAGCTTCTTCAATCTTTTCTTCTGAGAAAATTACAGTATTCTGTTTGGTTCCTACACCATATATATCTTCTTCACTAAAAAACACATAAATCTTCACCACTACGGATGTTCAAGATTTTTTTTTTTCCGGTCTCCCATCTCTGTCCCGGGCAAATTTGGAACAGAAAAATCCCACCCGGGACAAGAAAATTCAGGGTGGGGTAAAGGATTCTGCTTGAATAGTGAGAGGAGATCAAGAGCTGCCAGTGCGAGATCTGAGGAAGACGAGACAGAGACGACTAGTGGTGACTGACTGATTATCTAGTTGAGACGGGGCCACACTTAAACTGATATCTATGGAGGACGACAAAGCCATGCATAAACCGGGATATATATGAGGATGGTGCACGATGGAATCCATGGCGCTACGAGTGTTTCCTTGAGAATGAGAGAGGGAAGTCGTATGAGGGTTCAAGCCATGAAGGGCAAGTTTGCAGGCAATTCTTTTCTTTTTTTTCTTTTTCTTTTTTTTTTTAAAAAAATTAGGATGCTGGGGTTGTTGCATGGAGTTACACCATATATCATGTTGATAAATTTTTACGGTCAAAATTAACACTTTTAGTTACAGGGTTAACATTGATACATTTTCAGACTTTTTGGTGACATTGAGGTATTTTAAAAAAAATTCAGGATAAAATTGAGATTTTTTGAATATTTTTAGGATGGATTTCCATCTTAACCTTTGCAAAATGATCAAGTGCAAATTACAATTATAGGGTTCTTGGGCCAAAATTCTGATAATATATCAACTAAGAAAGTCCGGCCCAAAACCAAACATAAGGCCGAATGGCTTTTTTTTTCTTTTTCTTTTCCCTTTTTGGTCAACTGGCCGAATGACTATTTCTCAACACAAGTAGGCTGTTTTCTTTCCATTGTGTTTTCAAAACTTCCTCCATACCCATTTTCTCCTTTAAGTATACCTTCCAAATACTAAAGTACAAAATGAATTGTGGGTGTGTTTGTAATCATGTTTGAGGCCCAAACATGCTTCCAACAGGGGGAGGAAAAAAAACTATTTGGCTTTTTAGGCGGTTTGGATCAACGTTTTTTCAATTAGGCTTTTGAAGAAAAAGCTGTTTTAAGCCACTATAAGCAAAAAGTTTATGCTTTTAGCTATTTTACTATAGACAAAACTTGATTGATTGAGTAAGAAAAATCCTTATATAGAATTAATGATTAATTTCTAAAACTTATACAATATTTATAACTAAATGAGTAAAAGATGAAGTTGTAAATAAAAGTCTTGTAAGAAATGAAATAAAATTATTTTTGTGGAGTGGACCCTGTACTTACCTCTCAACTTACACCAACTTACACCCTCCCACCTTCACCCTTTTAGGGTATGTTTGGGTTGAGGGAGAGGGAGGGGGAAGAGAAAAAAAAAAAGGAGAGGAGGAAATTTTTTTTAAAAAAATTGAGTGTAGTGGGACCCACAAATTTTCTTCTCCCCTCTTTTTTTTTTTCTCTCCCCCTCCCTCAATCCAAACATACCCTTAATCATTCGGCCAGCCTTTAATTCCTGACTCGTTCATTGTTCATTCATCCATTTTGGTCATGACAGAAAACAGAGGGTGAGAGCTTGGGAGAAGCCGAGTTAGAGTCGAAAGGGAAGAGAGGAAGAAAAAGAGGAAGGAGGAGCTGAAGAAATCACATGCAACCTTATATCTCTTTAACTAAGGAATTGTTCATATTTTTCTTTATGTGATTAGTTTCTGTTTATTGATTTTCATATCTGCCATATATGCTACAACTCATCTACACAGAAAGCTAAGCGTGAATTAACTTTAAAGGATCAAATTAAAGAACCAATTACCCATGAAGTCAGATTAGGAGAGTAAGTTCACGAACATTCTACATTATTATCTACTTTCGTAATGCTTCCTACAATACACAAAATCAACCAGCAACAGCTCATTGAATAAAAACTGTTACATTTCCAAGGATTCAAACAGTTGTCTAGTGTAATGTGAATTATGACATTGTAGGAGCTAAAATCTAGAAGAATGAGAAATTAAATCCAAATATCTAAAACGAAAAAGTAAGCCAGAACCATGTGCTTTGTAATAGAAACTGCTTTACAGACTCTACTAGTTGGTCCAGTCCCTTAAGAAGAATGGATATTGTAATATTACAATGGGTAAAGGTAGAAAAATGTATGTGTTTTGTCTTCAGGAGCGTCCGACACCAAGTACTTTTTTTTCGGTGTAAAAATACACATATGGTTATAAAATAGGTGTAAAAGTCACACTAGTTGTTAAATGCAAAACGTTGACTATTAAATGAAAGCTTTTTGACTAATTATGATGACATGGATGCTAAATTGGTAGATTGAAGAAGCATATGGGAAAAAAGGCTGAACACGCTTTCTGAATTTTTTCTATACACTTTCTTTTCTCAGGCTTCTGTCTTTGTCTCTTCCATCTGTTTCTTTGAGAGTCGTCTTCCCTCTCAGCCGAAACCTCACTCTCGCCAAACTTGAAAACTTTTATCACACAGGAGAGAACCACAAGCCAAACTTGAAAACTCTTAACTCCTCAAAAATTTCAGCTTATTCATATTCTTAAAATCTTAATATATCAAACAAAATATTCGAAAACAGAACAGTTTGCACTTTACGCTATCAATATCAGTATATCATGAACTAAAAATATATCTATTATAAAATAAAATTTATATGGCTCGCTCGAACGAGGCCCACTACCTAGTTGATGATAATGATAATGATCGCAAGTAAATATGAGTGCTAATTAACTTTCTACATCATGACAATTAACAATAGGTTTCAGAACTTTTATAAAGTTCATTTCTAATATTTTGAATCAAAGACAATTGGTTGGCAAAAGAAATAAAAAACAATTGTAGAAAGATTGAACAGACAAAAATGGAAACAATTAAGACAAATATATAGTTTGGCAGAGAGAAGCGAGAATCACTTAAAGAGGAGCATACGGAAGTGAATGCTAGCACCAAAATCGCGAATCTCACAAAGAGGAATGGCAATACGATGGAGCAGCAGCATCACAGGAAGCAGTGTCTTCATGGAAACCCGGCGACCAGAGGCAGCGGTTGTGGCTGCCCTCTTGGCCGATCATTTACTGGCGGCGCCATTTGATATCATCACACTCTTGATCCCCCTCGCTGATATGTTGTACTCCATCTTCCGAATTCCATCAATCCAATCCTTCTCCTTCTCCTTCTCCGTCGTATTGTGTTATTCGGATCGATCAGCAAGAGATCTGAAGCTTCATTACCTCAGCGACGAGTGACGAGTGAGTGATTCAGTTAGAGAAGTACAAAAAGCGTGGGACAGAGAAAACAAGAGAGAGAAAGAGAGAAGAAGAAGAAGAAGAGCAAGGTTGTTGCATTTGCAAAGTAACAATGTAACATCCCAATTTTTAAGTAAATTTATTATTGGAATATGAGAATTTCTTATCAAGTGTGGTAGTTAATAGTATATTATTTTTTTATAAGATGAATTAATTATTGGAAAGAAAGTTAATGAGAAATTATTTGAAAAGGGTGGCAATTAAAATTGGTTATGCATAATCTAAGATAAGTGATGCTAATGGAGTTAAAAATATTTTTCCTTATTATTTCTATAATTTTTGTCAAATAAAAGGAGGGGGAAAATTTTGATAAAAAATTGGTGGAGTTCTAATATAAGTCTAATTTGCCTTAGAAAAATGAATATTGGATGGGACTTATATAACACAAAATATTTTCCCCATATTTTTGGTGTCAGACGTGCAAGAGGGAAGTAGAAAATAGTTACCTAGCTTTTAGGTGAGATTTGAGGGATCTCTCAAAACCAGGGTAGTTAAAAACTCGTTTTATCACTGCGATTTTACGTTTTTATGATTTTTTTCATTGAAACGATTTTACTAATTTTCCCAACGCTTTTAAATTTTTACGATTTCTTTACGATTTTACTACGTTACGATTTTACGTTTTACGATTTTTCATTCTTCTCCCATTTTTAGATAAAATCTACGTTTTCACTAGCTCAAACCACAATTAATGGAAGATGGATAAAGGAATTTCTTCACAAATTCCCAACGTGAGAGAATATACCAAAAAGGGAAAAAAAATTGTGTATTTAATACCCTCAAGAACCGCCGGATCAGAGAAAAAAGAAGAAAGAAGATGTGATTGGAAAAGACAATAAGCAAGAAAGTGGTGGTGCACGTGGAGCAATGAATTATAGATCACACCATTCTCTTGCAATATTCTCAACATCATGAAGCAAAGCCAAAGGAAATGAAAAGAAAAATAAAATATTACTTTTTACTCCGTTAAACCACCGGATGGAGAGTGAGAATGATATGACAATATATCATTAATGAAGGGGAAGGGTGAGCACGTGAACAAGGCAATGGAAGGAAAAAAAAAACTACTTTATCTCTAGGGAAATTGATCAAAATAATTATTTTTTTAAAAAAATTTATCAAATTGATGCACTTTTGAAACTATTTACTGGACTAATGCTGTTGAAAACGTCAGACAGACTTGCGCCAATAGTGGCGTGAGAGGGTCCCATGCCACTGACAGAAAAGCATACTTTTACATTAGAAAAGTGTACTTTTTGTCGTGAACCTTCTTTACACCACTGACACAAAAAGTACACTTTTCTGACGCAAAAGTACGCTTTACTGTCAGTGGCGTGAACATTATTTGCGCCACTAGTGGCGTGACCTGTCCTTACACCACCAACTGCATTACTTTGGTAAAATGTTTCCAATCAGCTTTACTCTGATAAATTTTTTTTTTCTTCTTATTTTAGTCAAAAAGCCTTATCTCCAAATATTTCCTATATGGATCAGATGTGAGGGAAAGATCAAATAAAATGACTTGAATAGCTTAAAACCTAAGGCTAGACTCATTGACCTATAACCTAAGAAATGATGGATGAAACAAGGCTAATTAATGAGAGCCAGAAGGGATGATGCACGCTGAGAGTGAGGCAAAGAAATATTAAAAAATAATAATAATAAAATGAATAAAGCTCCCAAAGCGTCGGACATGAGAAGGGATAAATGGAAATAAGAAAAAAACAAATTCCTTCTCTAATATTTCCTCAGGGCGCCTGAGTGTGTGACCACGGGAAATAAGAAATTTTTTTTTCAAGCCTCCTTAGAAGCATCGGCCAAGGTGAGATTAGTGGGAATCAATTTTTTTCTCTCTAGAATGAGGAAGAGAAATCTAGATGCAGCTTGGGTTTAGAACCGACATTAAGGATCTACTTAAGGGACTCTTCCCTTTCCCTTTGAGTTGCTGGATGCGTCCAGAGAAGAAGGTGATTGAAGAACACAAGGAAGCCAGCAAGTAGAGCCAAGCAAACGCTCAAGAAGAAGGTAGGGTCTTTGGATACTCCTTTCCTCCTCCTTCTACCTTCGTACATGGGAGTCAAAAACCTTTAAGGAAAACTTTTTCCTTGTTGTGTGAAGGATTAGGACGAAACGAAGTGGAAGAGGAATATAGGATTAAAGTCTCAAGCTGATGAAATACCAAGAAACAAGTAAAGTAAGTTGTAGCTCCAACTATCTTATGAATTCATGATTTGCTAGTCTTGCAATGGTCTGTGTGTTGCGTTTTTTATTGGGTATCTCTTGGACCTGATTAATTAATAAAGTGGTTGAATAAAGAGTCAAACTCAAGATTTAATGCTGGGAAGAGAAGTTACTATGATATAAGAAAAATGGTTGTTGAAGTTTGCTGGGTCGGCCAACCTTGAGGACGTAAGAACTGATTTTTGTTGTTGGTGTTTAATGACTTTAGCATGTTCAGAATATAATTTTAGGGACTCAAGAGATGGTTTCGGTAAGTCTCAATACATGGGAACAAATGTTACAGTTGGGGTGTTTAATGTTTCAACTTGTTAAAAATAGGATTTTTGTATGGAATTGAGGGTTTCCTTCTAAGGTTGAAGAAGGCTTCTTTTTGAGTCAACAAATAAATATTTTAAAGAATAGTTACTTATATTTATACATTTTGGTTATTTTAGGATCATTTTGATTCTGTGCACCTGGAGAAAAATCATACTGATAATTTTGTTCAACTACCAGGTAGCAATCTTAATCCTCATATGTCTTGTGTTGCCTTGTATGTTTGTTTTTCCATGATTGTGGACCCGTGTCTCCTGAAAAGGGACATGCGTTTGTATGCATTCAGTGTGGTCTGGGTTCAGAGCCCGACTACTGTTTCTTTCCTAACGCTGTGGATCCGGGGTTTGCTTTGTTGAGCAGTCCTGTGTTTGTTTCTAGGACATGTAGTCCTTCCGCAGTTAACACGGTATACTTGGTATGTTTTATTTGTGTTACTGCGCGTTTGTTACTGAATGCTACTGTTTGGTGTTTTCCTAATTATGGTTACATACATACACTGTTTATGCATTACATATGAGATTAATGGTTACTCTGGAATCCATTTATGCATCCCAGATTTTTGTAAAACTTCAGGAAGTACTTCAAGAGCTGTAGCGGGAGAGAAGGGTAAGAATGCGGAGCTGGAGTAGATGGTGGCAGAGGATGATTTATTTTTTGTTTTATTTTGTGTTGGGATAACTGTATATTATTTTGGGTTTTTTGGCATTGACGGATGACTGTATATTTTACCTTCCGGGACTATATTCTGTCACTTTTGATTTTACCAGTATTATCTGAAATCCAACCGGGAATGCTCTGCCACGATAAAACTCTGATGGATGAAAATAAATAGTAATCAAGTGATATATGGTAATTATTAAAAGTGAATCCTTCTATCCACCATCCGAAAGGGCGAGGCCGGTAGAGGTGTTACAACAACGAGTCACAGAGAGGTTTCAGCTGAGAGGGAAGAAGACTCTAGAAGAAACAGATGCAAGAGACCAAGCCGGAAGCATGAGAAAAGAAAAAGTGCATAGAAAAAAAATTCAGAAAAGGTGTTCACTTTTTTTTTTTCCCCCACAAATGCTTCTTCAATCTGCCAAGTCGGCATCCATGTCATGATAATTGGTCAAAAAGCTTTCATTTAACAGTCAACATTCTGCATTTAACAAGTATAACTTTTGCACATATTTTATAACCATATATGTACTTTTACATCTAAAAAAAAACATTTAGTGTTGGGTGTTCCTAAAACCAAAACACGTATGCATTTTTGCCCTTTTACCCTATCACACTTAAGTGAGAACATTCTTTAAAAGAACATTTGATTGAAACAAATAGCATTTGATCCTGATACTAGTTCAGAAATGAAATGAAGAGAGCCTTTAATTTTTATTTTTTAGAATTCACTCGTAGACTTCCTTTCATCTTCCACTCTCAATCCTTCTTGTGCTCCAACTGAGCCTGAAGAACAGTCATCAATCAGGTACTTAAACAGATTTGATTTCATGGATTTTCACTGGTTTAGCCGTGTTTCTAATTATGTTCAATTTTTCTGGCTGATCGTCTCAGTTAACTGATGTTTCCCATTTATGATTGATGTATCTTGAGCTTTGATGGTGGAAACCCTGTTTAATTACTTCTAAATTCTAAAATCGAAATTTTATTCAACCGAATTGATGACATAAATAGATGATCCAAATTGCTAATTTTGTTCTCTTTCTTTTCATTTGTTATTTGCATGTGCCGGTTTTGCTGTGATTCTAGGATGTTCTACCATTAGCGTTTGAGTATTCAAGTACTTGATCTTTGAGATTAAGCGATCATCTTGGTTAGATTGTGAAGATCTCAAGTACCACAAAATTAGATATGAGATGCCCAACAATGTTCTTGTTTATTATATGGTTTTTCCATTAATGTTCATCGTCCAACCCTAATGTTAAAGTTCCATATTTGGTTCCGTTTACTAATTCTTGACTGAAGCAATGTTAAAAGTCATTATGTAAGTATGGCTTCTAAGTAGTGCATCTACTGAGTTTTTCAATTTACTGAATTCCCTTTTAACTTTCTTAAGTGTATTTTAAATCATATTCTCTTTTTCCTTTCTCCATATAAACAACCTTCTGTAAGCATTTTATTTTAGAAGAATCTTTGTTTCCAATGTTGTTTATCAAAATGCTTCCTGGTTCAAGCATCCAATCAATCAAATGCTTAGTTTTTGTTACTTGTAATTTTATTTATCTCACCTTATGTGGACCATGGCAAGCAAAGCTTATCATTGGAACCCGGTGGTCAATTTGGGTTTAGTGGTGCCGGCCCACTAGAAACTTTGCATCAAACTTGTGCTGAAGTTAACTCACACCTTTATCAAGTAAGTTAAATAGTTCTCTAGTCAGTATTCTCTATGGACTAGGCTCCAAGCGCCCTGTCCTTGGACTGTGAGTAAGCCCAACCCCTTTCCTAAAAATTTAGTATAAAAAAAAAAATAGTTGTACTTAGGTTATACATGCTTGTGGGATGCTTCAAAGATGAAAAGTAGTGGTCTGTCATTATATGAGATAAGGAGCAACTTGGCTTGCAATTTGTTTTCAATTGTTCTCTTAATCAAAGAAATTAGCTATCATTGTTATTGTTAGCTTAACTTTTATCTTTTTAATTTTTGGATATCCGCTTATCTGCAGCTGCTATATATTTCTTGATGTACCCTCTAAATATATTTTGTAACTTTATGAAAAATCAAAGTACACTTCTTTTGATAGGTTAAAGCTGTTGATGAGGAAATGGGAATTGGATTGTCGGGCATTGATTTACAGCCAAAGTGGGGACTCAAAGACATACCTATAATGCCAAAGGTGCTTCTTTGCCTTCTTTCTATTGTGCAACACTTTGAACTTGCTGAACATGTACATTCATTCGTTTGTGGAATCTGGATTGAATTTTCCGATATTAGGATCAATTAACTGTCAAATTTCGATCAAGGCTATTTAATAACTTCCACGTATTTGAATTTTACATGCATTGGATGGTACAATGCAATACATTAACATTTGGCATTCTCATTCTCAATATCAGCATTATATCAGTGTCAGGACATGCCATTCTCAAACACTATTATCTGATGCTTATCCAATAATATGACACCATCTATGACGTTGCTCTTTAATAAATTTTTTTCCAGGCTTTTGCAAATGAAATTGGGATCCCCTTTATGGAAACTAGTGCTAAAAGTGCCACCAACGTTGAGCAGGCTTTCATGGCCGTGGCTGCAGAAACTAAGAACAGGTGCTGTAATGTCATCATGTAATGCCATTTAGTTTGCAAGGAAACTATTACCGACTGGTTTCTAATTTTTGTTAACGAGACACACAAAAAACACCTAATTTTTCTATTAATATTGGTGGCTTTTGAGGTCATTTCTTTAGTAGTTATTAATGTCTGGATCTTTTATATTGACCTTTTCAGCTGTCCCTATTTCTTTTGCGTAGAATGTCTAGCCAACCAATGAACGATGTCAGGCCTCCAACAATTCGACAATTTTGATTAGTTTTGTTTCTGGTATAAGTTTCCTTGAGGAACCTTTCTTCATCGTTGTTTTTCTTCACTGTATGTCATCATTATTAGCCATATGAGAGACGTTAGATTTTTTTTTCCTTAAGAAAAAGAAAATTAGGCATGTACGGTGTCCCAACTTTAAAATATTACGGCGTCCTAAATTTAAATTTGGGACGCCATAAGTATCAATTACGACTTCCCTTTTTTTTTTGGGATGTCGTAAGATAGACATCTCCCAAATAGATGTCTCTAGAAAAAAAAAAACATTAATTGAGTCAAATTTAGGACATTAAAAACGTTTTTTTTTCCTGTAGTAGTATGGGTTTTGGTAACTTCAAGAGACAAGAAAAAATTGTGAGTATAGATTTTGTTCTTAATTCTGTTTGATAAGGAAAATAAGAAGCATATATTGAAGCAGAGGAAGAAGAAGGATGTTTCAAGTTCCACAATCTCGTTCAAGACCAGGCCTTCTAATTTATGCCTTTGCTTTTTACCCATTGTGCTGGCTATACTATCTTGTCCACATGCTTTTGTCTGGTATAAAAATTTTCGTTAAAAACAATGTGAGTAGATCATGAAGTCAAGTAATACAGATTTTTTTGGGGCAAAAGCATTGAGAAATAAAATTGAATATTGTCATTATATACTCTTTAAATTGTCCCTCATTCTACTAAGACATGTTACCCAAATTAAAGTTGCTTAATATTTGTATGTCTTCAATAAGTTAATTCCTTACTGATTAACTTTAGGAGCCTAAAGTTAAAAACTTTACTCCCATAATGTTTGAGTATGATTATTCTTAACTTAAGGGAGGTTCGGAATGTCAGAAACCACACAAAAACAAGAAGCTGGACCTGAGTTGCATGCATATCATGTGCAAGGTAACATAGGTGCGTGAGTCCCACATGCAAAGACTTCCACCGGCGCGTGTGATTTAGGACTTGGTACAGCCGGCCGGGTTCTTCAATGTGGGGATAGTGAAGGTGGTAGTGTGTTGAAAGGAGCTCTGGATAGTGAGATATGGAGGGAACAACGAAGGTGGGTAAGGTTTTGAGGAAGTTTTTGGGTGATGTATTTGAAGGCTTAGGCAACCGAAGAGGAAGGGCAGCCTCTAATGCCAATTGATGCAGGAAGGGGAAGAGAGAAATTCGAAGAGAGAGGCACATGAGGAAGATGATGCAATTTTATTCTACTTTTTTTTTTTAAAAAAAAATCTCCAAATATAACATGTTGATAGGGTAATTAACAAGTATTTTTCACTTCTATTCCTTATAAGAAAGAAGGGGTGACCAAGAGTAAATGCATATTTCAACATCGTATTCTTTATAAAAAGGGTAAAATAATTCAATTTTATCAATTAAAGATTCATGATACAATAGTTATTAACAACGTCTTATATTTTGAAGTGCGAGGGTATATCACCTAAGCAGGGATAATTGAGATGTTAGCCTCAGTCTAATCCTAGGATTAATGACAAAAAATTCTAGAATTCATCTATAATAAAAGGTTCAAAATCAAAATGAATAGTCATAAATGAGAAACATGCTCAGCATTATTAAATAAGATGGTCTTTATATCGTCTTGGAATTTTTGTCTTCCTATTGAGATACTCATGTTCGATGTTCCATCTTTGAACATCCTCCAAGTTTTCCAGTTTTCTGATTCCTCCAATTCTCCAAGGCTCAGCTTTTTGGTCCCCATTCACCTGTCTCTTTATTACTATCGTTTTCCATTGTGAGAACTGCAACATATATAAACAACACCACTAACATTTCTATCCACACAACAATATCATCAGTCCTAAAAATAAAATTATCATCACTGGTTTCATTCACACACATACGCACACACTTCTAATTTGCATTATTCACTTATAAATTAAATGATTTCAACTTACCGCTGTGCTCACAACTGCAATGATCGTTCCTAAATCTGCTGACACTTGATTCCAAGTGACCAATAACACCATATCACCAATCTGCGTACGCCATTCAAAATTCAAAATTTATTATTAAAATACTGATTACTTTACAGGAAAATTAATTAAATTGATCAACACAAATGTTGGATAATCCGAGGTAACATAGTGAAGAGATTATCATTTAAAAAAACAAATAATTACCATAAATTCGGCCGTCTTTTCTCATCTGGACCTCAACATGATTACCGTGTTTCAAGTCATTATTATTGGAAACATGAAGAGTATATGGATCACAAGTGTGAATTGAGGATAATCCGAGGTAACATAGTTAATTAAATTGATCAACACAAATGTTGGATAATCCGAGGTAACATAGTGAAGATATTATCATTTAAAAAAACAAATAATTACCATAAATTCGGCTGTCTTTTCTCATCTGGACCTCAACATGATTACCGGGTTTCAAGTCATTATTATTGGACACATGAAGAGTAAATGGATCACAAGTGTGAATTGAGGATAATCTCAACCTATCCCATATTATATTCTTCTCAATCAGTCTCCACTCACCCATTGGACACCTACTGCAAAAAGCTAGTCAAGAACACTTGAAAACTTTTAAGAATAATTGAAGGTTTATAACATTAATTGGATCATATGGAAGTTCACTTCTAAATTATATGACTGATAACCAATCTCAACAATACCTTGCCTGAAACGTGTTTGAGACATGATCCTAGCTGAGTAACGCATTGGATTGCTTTGGAAGCAGAAACTAATCATCAGAAAATATATAAATTAAATTTCAATTTTTCCACAGATTATAAAGATTATTATGACATAAAAAGAAGAGTTGTGATGAGTAAACTAACTTGCCGGTGTCATCTGATAGACTTGAGCAGGGAACCAAAATCGACCACTGTGAAGAGAAATATACAAAGCCAAGCTAGAATCTAGAATACTTTGTTAGTAATAAACTAGTCGAATCTCTAGTGTTTTCAAAATACGAAGAAAGGCATAAAGAAGGCCAAACACCAATTAATGATTCAAATAATCCGTTTTGATTAATTTGTAATGAACGGCTCTCTATATTCATTATTATCCTCATCACATGAAATCGCCACTCTGTGTAAGCAGCATCACCAAGTAGTGTTCCCCACCTACGTTGTATATGCCTGTCCCATAGTAGATTCCATCAATCTAACCGTAAGTGGACGGTTAAGTTTGACTCTCAAACTTTTTTAGCAAAATACCCCTATTTAACAGAAGAATTATTTAAACATTTATAGTTTTAAAAAAAGCAAAACAACAAAAAATGTTCTAATATATATTTTCAAAATTTGTAATATATCATAAAATTTATTAATTTTGATTTCTCATCATATTTATTGAAACATGTTTATTTTGAATTTTTTAAATGGACAAAAACATATTTCAAACACATATTTTTGTTATCATATAGTATAAATAATATAAGTTTAAAATATTTTATAAATTAGAGAAAATGATAGAAAAAAACCATTTGAACTTCAAAATCCTGTTGACAAGAACACTAGTGAGATTAACAAGAACAATAAAAAAAATTAATAACTCGATTTGTTGAAAATCACCTATTTAAGATTTAAAGTTCAAGTGGTATTTTCTTAGGATTTTCTCTATATATTATTCATCTCTATGGCCATTGCTTTTTTCTCCCTGAAGTTTGCAAGTATTCAAAAAAGGTTAGGGATTTAACATATTTTTTATATAAATTTTAATTTTTTAAAAATATTTTTTAGAATCTTATTGGAATATTCTTAACGGAGTTAAGAATTTGGACTTAAGTATATGTTTTCAAAATAAAGAGGAGGATCATGTAATTAGAGCAAAATAGAAAGGTGATCCGTGTATTTTACTAAATTTTTATTGATCATTAGTGTATTCTGTACTTATTTGTATGTTTAAAAACAAACAACAGAAAAATAAGGAAAATTCAATAATTAAATATAATATATATAATCTCTATTTTTATTAATTTTTTCCACCTTGTGTAATAAATAATTTTTTTATGTCCTGTCCATCCCTATATATAAGAGTCTTTCAACCAAATCGTGAGATTATAAAAAATAGTTAAAATAAGTTATATTTAATAATTATGTCGGAAATTTATTCTTTTTTTTTTTCAAAAATGCCCCTTTATATGTATGAATGGGTGGAAGAGAGTAATTATGTCTGATTTCCCTCTCGTTCTTGTCGTCGTTCCTCCTCTTTTCCCACCCGATTCACATCATTATGTTACCTTTCACGAATCATTCTCCCTCTATCGATCTTATTCAAAATAAAGGAGATATCCTAAAAAATATCCTTGACCACCATTAATATAAGTTAGAGTTATTAATTATTATGTTTCAATCTTATCACTTATTAATTCGGCAAGGTTGTTGAAATAACTTATATTCTGGAAGGAAATTGTTAAAATATAAAAGCCACCGCTCAAGTACGTTTTTACTATATACATGATACAGTTGTAAAGAGGGGCGAAACATACCAATATATATTTGGAGAAGAATTCAAGCTGTTCTCAGAATCATTGTATCTTCTTGTTTGAGAAGGATATGAATATATTCAAATGTTTTTCACTACATACATTTATGGATGTTGTGGCTAATTAATAATTAAGGATTAGAAATTGGAAGAATCTCCTTGTTCCAACGGGCTATCTCGTCCTGGGTTTGAATCTTTCTGATTCCTCCATAAAACCCAAACCGTTGGTTGCCTTGCTCCTTATAACAAGCCACCTTTCTGCTCAGCACAGCCCTTCTCCAATAGGACTCAATTGGATACTCAATGAACTCCAACACCAATTGATCTACATATAATTAACATTCAAATTTAATTTTTCCAAGTGAGTGGGGGCATTACCCACCCCTCAACACCAAGACACCAACACAGGGGAGGTCGGCCACTTGAAAGTTGGTTTCCCACTTTCATTAGCACCAATGAATTCATCAGAAGAAAGGAGAGATTTCTCACCATTGTCGTGGCAACGGCAGGCACTCCCACGCCCATCACATGTGTCCACGTGACTTATTAAAGCATACCACCAATCTGTCCATTATATTACCCACAACCAATCATTCATTCTGTTATACTATCTAACATGCATGCATGAATAACAAATATCATATATGAAAACAATTATAACTTCAGATACCAATTAAATTTGTCACACTAAAAAACTGTGCCATATTCTATATATAATCAATACTCGAATATATTGTTACGAAATAATTAATAATACTTACCAAAAGGGTATTGGAGGCTATGTCTCCACTGGATCTCAATATGATCACCAGGTTTCAAGTCATGAATAATGGAATTGGAGGCGTAAACAGAAAATGGAGAAATATCAACGGCTGGGGCTCTCACTTTATCCCACCCTACATTTCCTCCCACTTCGCTCCACCCATGAAGTGGATACCTATTAATTATTACACGTGTACGTGATCGCCAATCAATCAACAAATTAATGTTATTATTGAAACGGGTCCATTCATATATATATATATATAGTCAACTTCCAAATATATATAAATGCAGATTTTACAAGTTGTTTCTTATATACCATACCTTGCTTTGAAGGTGTCAGTTCGCGAGTCATAACTCAGCATCGCATCATGCCAATTCTGGATCGTCCAATCATTCTGTGGAGAGACGCAATTAATTCCATTACTATTTCAGAGATCCATTAAAAAAAAATGAATATCACTTAATTTCATATATATATGTGTGTGTGTGTGTGTGTATGGGTAAAAACCCTATTACACGTTCGTTATAGAGTTGAGCAGGAAACCAAAACAAGCCAATCTCGAGAGAGATACACAGATCCATGATGCTATCATCAGGAAATGAATCGTCAGTCCACTGTGAAATGTTTCTTGAACTGGATCCAATAGTAATTATGATGGGCCAATCACTTTTAAACGACGACGTCCCTGATGTTTCCGATGTGTTGCTGCTTCTGGATTTAGCTTCTGATGATGATGCCTTCCTAAAAGCTACGAACCTGTGCCATTCTCGAAGAGCAGAATCACCTATCACTCTGCCCCATTTCCTTTTTAGGATTGCTTCCCATAAATGCTCACTAGTTCTGATTTTTTCTCTTAGAAAAGTGCAAAGTGTTGATACTTTGCACAGTTCAGAAGGAGAGAGACGTTCCAGGATGCATTCCAAGATTGAGTTTGGCAAATCCAATAGACAAACTTTGCATATGTTTTCCATCCTCAGCTTATGCTACGAGCAATGACTAATATTGTACTTATCCTATGATATATATTCGTCATCTTGTTAGGTTCTTTGGAACCATATGATGCTGGTCGATGTCACTTTTTTTTTTTTTTTTTGATACAATTGGCAGAACCCTGAGGGGAGGGGGGAGGCCAGACTCCTAAGCCTGGCACTAGTGCCAATGCGCTACAATCATAATTGTTTGGGACAATCATGATGAATATAATACGTCAAAAAATGACAAGGGATATTCCGTTCCTTCCTTTGTTATTTTCAGCTGAATTGATTTGACGGCGATATAACATTAGTTTAAAACGGCAGGACAATGTAATAAAAGTGGGAAACTCCAACAATCAGCGTACTTCTCAATGCTAAATTTTAGTCTAAAAATTTATATTTTTGGATATATTGAACTCTATAATTAAAAATATAAGGGAGAATGACATCTAGGTCCCAACCAAAAGAAATAATACATTAATAAGTCCTATTAGTTATTAAGGGTAATGGATTTACTTGTTAATTCCCCATGTTCACTTGTTAATGTTGACTTTTCTGATATTATTTCCTTAGTTGAGACCTAAAAATCATTCTCTCAAAATATAATTATAAAATTTAAATCATTATCGACTTAGTTATCATCTTTGTTTATATTTTGTTATATGATCAAGTAAACATCAAATTAATTTCTATATTCAATTCCTTACAAAGGAATTCAAGGAAGGTGGTGAAAGAAGCAAGGACTTTAAACAAATACATCATCTTCTTAATCTCTTGGGATTTTGAAGAACATTTTGATTAGTAGTTGGAACATGGTGATATGATTTTATTTTGGTAATTTTTATTGTTTTAAAGTGTCTAAAATGAGATTTTGTATAAGGAAGAGTGTAGAGCATGATTTTGGAAGTATTAGGGTTAAGACATAAAGAAACACAACTTGAGAAGTTGAAAAACTAGTAGGGGTATTAGTGTCACTGAGAATTATTTATGTGTTCCTAGACTTGAAAAGTATTTTTAGTCAAAAATATACATGTCAAGGGTCACGTAGATTTTTGGAACATTTCAATTGGATTTTTCTACAATTAATTATGAATTTTTGAAGTTGGTCAAATTTCTGAAAATTTCAGGATCCTATGCGAAAATTAAGGAAAAGTAACTAATAAAGGAATATTCATTAATAAAGAAATTAATGAGTTTCAAATGGTGAAAGAACCTTTCATACAATTATATAGTTAAATATTTTTAAGGAGAAAAATTATATAGATGATGACATCATTTATATTGTATTACTTTAACGGGTTAAATACTATTTTTGTCACGGAAGTATTGGCTGGGGGCATGCAACACTCGGAAGTTTTTTTCATATCATTTTTATCCCGGAAGTTTACAAAAATGAGCAAATACTATTTTTGTCATGGATGTATTGAAAGTTTGTTTTTTTAGGAGCAAATTTGCCTCGGAAGTTTTTTTTAGGAGTAAATTTTTATAAATTTCCAGGGCAAAAATAATACCAAAAATGATCAATCCAACGGTCAAGATCAATCGATGGGCAAGATTGCTACATTTGTAAACTTCCGGGGTAAAAATGATACCTAAAATACTTCCAGGTGCTGGGTACTCTAGCTAAAACCAAAATTTCCGTGGCAAAATTGGTATTTATCCCTTACTTTAAATCTATCATTCCTATTTAGTAGCCGGGAGTTTGTTATTCGACTGATCAATTGTTTGCAAGTAAATAACCTTAATCTCATATGCTTTGTATGGCTTTGTATGTATGTTTTACTATCATTGTGTATGCATTCGATGTTATTGTGTTTCCAAGCGCTTTGGTATCAGAACCCGCTGTGTGCGACCCCTGGCATGGTTATTTGCCTTATTGAGCAGTATATGTTATGCGTGATTGCTTGTTCTAGTTTAGGCTGTATGCCTCACTGTGTGTGACCTTTGGATGCTATATGATTTATCGTTTTCTTACATACTCTGTATATACTCTGGATATGAGATTAGCTGTTACTCTGGGATCCTTCGGGATTCCAACCTTTATTGCTACCTATATGATGTACAGTTCATTGAATATAGATCCCAAGAAGATATTAGCAGCGAAGGTGTTAGACCAATTGCAAAATATTCGAAGAATTGTTGTAGAGATTTTATGTTATTATATTTTAACCAAGATTTTATTATTGTTCTGCATGTTTTAATATGGTTTAAATATTAAGAAGTAGGGTAAGTACAGACTCCAATAAATCTTTTAAATTATTATTTCTCCTGTATATGATACTGATCGATATGATGTCACTTTTTTAATTGTTATTTTTTGGGACAATCATGATGAATATAATATGTCAAAAAATGACATGGGACATTCTGTTCTTTGTTATTTTCAGCTGAACTGATTTGACGGCGATATTTTTTTAGTTTAAAATGGCAGGACAATGTGAAAGAAGACGGAAACTCTTACCATCGGCGTACTTCTTCTTCTTTGTTCCAGCCTTTATTGCTACCTATATGATATACAATTCATTGGATACAGATCCCAAGTAGATATTAGCAGCAAAGGCGTTAGACCAGTTCCAAAATATTCAAAAAATTGTTGTAGAGATTTTATGTTATTATATTTTAACCAAGGTTTTATTATTGTTCTGCATGTTTTAATATGGTTTAAATATTAAGAAGTAGGATAAGTACAGAATCCAATAGATCTTTTAAATTATTATTTCTCCTGTATATGATACTGATCGATATATATGATGTCACTTTTTTAATTGTTATTTTTTGGGACAATCATGATGAATATAATATGTCAAAAAATGACATGGGACATTCTGTTCCTTTGTTATTTTCAGCTAAATTGATTTGACGACGATATTTTCTTAGTTTAAAATGGCAGGACAATGTGAAAGAAGACGGAAACTCTTACCATCGGCGTACTTCTTCTTCTTTGTTCCAGCCTTTATTGCTGCCTATATGATATACAGTTCATTGGATACAGATCCCAAGCAGATATTAGCAGCAAAGGTGTTAGACCAGTTCCAAAATATTCAAAGAATTGATATAGAGATTTTATGTTATTATATTTTAACCAAGGTTTTATTATTGTTCTGCATGTTTTAATATGGTTTAAATATTAAGAAGTAGGATAAGTACAGAATCCAATAGATCTTTTAAATTATTATTTCTCCTATATATGATACTGATCGATATGATGTCACTTTTTTAATTGTTATTTTTTGGGACAATCATGATGAATATAATATGTCAAAAAATGACATGGGACATTCTGTTCTTTGTTATTTCCAGCTGAATTGATTTGACGGCGATATTTTTTTAGTTTAAAATGGCAGGACAATGTGAAAGAAGACGGAAACTCTTACCATCAGCGTACTTCTTCTTTGTTCCAGCCTTTATTGCTACCTATATGATATACAGTTCATTGGATACAGATCCCAAGCAGATATTAGTAGCAAAGGTGTTAGACCAGTTCCAAAATATTCAAAGAATTGTTATAGAGATTTTATGTTATTATATTTTAACCAAGGTTTTATTATATTTCTGCATGTTTTAATATGGTTTAAATATTAAGAAGTAGGATAAGTACAGAATCCAATAGATCTTTTAAATTATTATTTCTCCTATATATGATACTGATCGATATGATGTCACTTTTTTAATTGTTATTTTTTGGGACAATCATGATGAATATAATATGTCAAAAAATGACATGGGACATTCTGTTGCTTTGTTATTTTCAGCTGAACTGATTTGACGGCGATATTTTTTTAGTTTAAAATGGCAGGACAATGTGAAAAAAGACGGAAACTCTTACAATCGGCGTACTTCTTCTTCTTTGTCCCCCCCCCCCCCAAAAGTCCCTGAAGGGACTAATTGGCGAACCTGTCAATGCTAAATTTTAGTCTAAAAATTTATACTTTTGGTGTTTATGATTTTTAATTTAATTTTGATAGCTTAAACTCAATAATTTAAAGTATAATTATGAAATTTAAATAATTATCGACTTAATTTATCATTTTTGTTTATATTTTGTTATATGATCAAGAATGATAATTTCTTCAGCTCTCTATTATCTTCACTCACGTTTTAGTAGTAAAGAAGTGCTTAATTTAGTTTATTGATAAGCTTTTGGTAATAATTGCGGCAGTCAGCCACGCTGCAAAAGGAAACCAAATATCGCAAAGTGGAATTTCTGTTTTGCCCTAATCATCACGACGTGGATATCCATGTAATTTTTGTTTTCTTTGTGGTTGTGGGACGATCTTGTAAACATCAAATTAATTTCTATATTCAGTTCCTTATTAAGGTTGAAAATGACTCCAGCTCTATTGACTTGCGGGGAAAGTTAAGAAAAATATAATATGATTAGTTAATATGATCAAATTCATTAACCGCCAACAAACAGATACCCATCACTTTAATTTGAAATATCCCACACATTTGTTGATGAACATTTCAGTATTTTGTACTCTCGAGCCCGAGCATGTTAGTTGGCCAGTGTGACGAGCATAAAAAGTAATGTCAAGCTTTTTAATAGCCAAAATGGTTCTTCACTGAAATCAGGTTGAAAAGTATATATACAACTGCCTTCCTAGTAAAATAGGCCACATGAACGGATTTTTTTCCCGTCATTTGAGCAAATGGTTAGTGGTGGAATTTACATTACGTAAATTCCACGTCAAACACTCTCAGAATCGCGTATCGCTCTCTCTCTCCCATGCCAAACCCTAGATCTCTTCCGCTTGGGCTTCTGCCTCGCCAGCGGCGTCTATGCCGCCGGCGAGCCTCCTCTTGAGCCACAATAGCAACCGACATACAGATCGGCTTTCTTCGAGTCAGGTGTAGGCGGGTTTTAGGCCGGAACGGAGATATAGAGGGGTGGCCGTCCTTCTTGTTCGGCGCCGGTTCTCCTCTGGTCTCCGGCTTCACCGCCTTCCCAGCTCCGGTGGCCCTCTGTTCTGTGGTTGCGTTGATGGTCCTCCCTCGTCTTCGGCGGTGGGAGTTTTTGCTCCGATGCCCTCTCCGACGGTGGTTCCTGGTTCGTCGGTGGCCTCTTGTTCGACGGTGGCTTCTTCCTTGGTAGTGGTCGCCTGCGCGCCGGTGGTCTCTGGCTTGTCGGCGGTTTCCGGTGGTGGGCGTGCCTCGGTTTTCATGTTCTGTTCGTTTTTCTTGTTTTTCTTTCTTTTCTTGCTTTATATTTATTTATGTTTCTGGATTTGGTCAATTATTGTCTGTGTTTGTCCCCTGATGGTGTGGTTATGGGTTATTATGGTGGTGTTCCTTTTTGTGGATTGGATTTGTATTTTTGGGGTAAGGGTTTTATTGATGGTTGCTATTATTTTGTGCATTATCTGGGAGAAAACCATAGATAGGATTGATAGATGGGGGCGAATCCATATCACTTATGTTAGCCAATATCTGTTGGGTGGGTGGTTGATGTCACCAAGGTTGTTTCATTGGATGAGCAAGAGCTCTCTTCAGGATTTCTCTTGTCTTGTTTCATCTGAGGTTGGGTGTTCTCTATACTGTTCCCCAAGTTGGGGTGTTTGTGTAGCGACCTATGTGCAGCTTTTTCTTATAAGGAGGTGTGCCCGATTGGGTGGGTTTTGGAACCAGCACTTTCTTCCATATCCTTTCTAACCTCAGATGGCAAGGAAGCCTACGAAGTCTTTGAAACTGCTCTTATCACTGCTAGAAAAACAAGGAATTGTGACGGATTTTGCGACGGAATGTATTCCGTCGCAAAAATGTTGAAATTTGCGACGGAATACGGATTCCGTCGCAAATCAAAAAAATTTGCGACGGAATTAATATTCCGTCGCAATTTTTGCGACGGATTATTAATTCCGTCGCAATGTTGCGACGGAATATTATTTCCGTCGCAATTTTGCGACGGAATTAATTTCCGTCGCAATCATTTGCGACGGAAATTAATTCCGTCGCAAAATGGCGGCCAAAAAGGCCGCCATTTTAAGCCAATTTGCGACGGACTGGGAAGTCCGTCGCAAAAAGGAGGCCTTTTTGCGACGGAATATGGTTTCCGTCGCAAAAACAGATGCTTTTTGCGACGGAATTCAATTCCGTCGCAAAAATTAAAATTACTTTTTGCGACGGAATTGAATTCCGTCGCAAATGTCGAATAATACGTCCGTCGCAAAAATTAAAATTACTTTTTGCGACGGAATTGAATTCCGTCGCAAATGTCGAATAATACGCCCTCACCTCCTCATTTCTGCCATTTCCGCCGCGAAACTCAGCCCTCAGCTCCATTCACCGCCCCCAGCTCCGGCCGGCCCTCTCAGCTCCTCCTCCGTCGGCCCCCAGCTCGCCCCTCCCCCCCAGCTGGCCCTCCTCTCACCTTCCCCCAAGCTCCCCCAACCCCTTAGCTCCCCAAACCGCCGGACCCAGCCCCCAACCCCTTAGCTCCCCAAACCGCCGGACCCAGCCCCCAACCCCCCTCTCCCGCCGGATCCAGCCACCAAACCACCTCCCCCACTCCCTCAGCTCCCATCCGAGCCCCCTAAGCTCCCATCCCTGCCCTCAGCTGCTCCCCCACCTCTCAGCTCGTCCCCCACCTCTCTCACAGCTGGTTTATTCTTTTTTTTTTTTTTTACGCTGGTCTGTTTTTTTTTTAAATATTTGACACACATAAACACATTTGTCTCCCATTTTCAGGTGGTATCTCCTGTGCGACGGTCAGTGATTTTCCGGCGGTGTCTACTCTTCCTCTTCTCTTGCTATTTACTATCCACTGCAACTCTATTTCAAGTAAGCTTGCTTCCTTTTTTCTTTTTTATTTATTATTTTCTTGATTATTATTTTTATTTGTAATAAAATTATGTCAAAAATATTGCTGGTTCTCTTGTGTGAAATTTATCATTTTCTTTTATTATTTCATATTATTAATTATGTCAAAAATATTGCTGGTTCTCTTGTGTGATATATAATCATGATTTTTTTATCCATAATTATAATTTTCGCATGTATAAGGTGTTTGGATATATATTTTTGTTTTTTAAGAAAAACATTGGTTTTGTCTCTTACTCAAAATCAATATTTATAAATCATCGACAAAAATTATAATTATAAATCAATATTTAGAATTTTTTTTTTGGTAGTTCTGAATTGTGTAAATAAGATTTTAACAGATTAAATTTATTTATTTACGTGTAAAATAATAGTTCTATAAAATATGAAATCTTGGAATCATTTATATTTTTAATCTAAGGGTAAAAATAAGACTCTGTTTAGAAAATGAGACATAATTTTGAGAGAACTCAAACCCCACTAAACATATATGACGATTCAAGATATCAACACTTAATTGAGAATTTTCCTTATTTTAATTGTTACTTTAAGTTTTTCAAATAAGCTCAATTTGTTGGTTTTTACAAGGTAAAGCTTGTTAATGGTATTAATATCATTTTGTCCTTTAAAAAAACTGATTTTGGCCAAATATTTATAATCTAATCGAGTCTAAAAAAGAAAGGGGAAAACACACACACACACACACATATATGTATATTCATGAATCATGAGCGTATCTTTGATATCTTTATTATGTAATATATATTCATTCATAAGTGAATCTCAAGCAATTAGATTCGAACACAATTTAAAAAAATATCCTTTATTTATATTCATCACCTTCCGTCATTTTAATTGCAACATATCAACATGTCCTCGTTATTCATTTCCAATTCCAATTCACTAGGAACAATCTAAAACTATGCATGCATCTCTTTTTGTCAAAATTTTTATCGAATAAAATCTCCAATACTGTCGTAAATATATAATAGATTCATAAAAACATAAAGTACATCTATCTCTCGAATTTGACAAGTGATAGAATTATAAAACAAACTAAAAGAAATTATATATGTCTGATGAATGTTACTACTTTCTATCCTAAATATAGTATTTAACTGATTTTTTTGGAGATATAAAAAAACTAATTAAATTAATTTAAAGTATTAATATTTATCATTTTAACTTAAATTATTTTGCCTAATATTTAACTTAAATTATCATTTTATTATAAAATACATTTCCAAATACATAGGGGTGAGTACAACTTTAATCATGGTGAAATATTTATTTATTTGATATTAATACATCTTAGTGATTAGTGATTGTGATATTATCAGTATAAGTTAACAATTCCATACTATTTTAATTATTAGTGATTTTCGTCCCAAAAAACATCATTAGTAATTAACAGCCCAAATGTAGTTCCTATATATATAGAATTTGAGAAATCAAATGAACGTTACTGTTAATAGTTGATGCATAGCCCAAATTGTTTATCAATTTTTGCAGGGTATTAAACTGTCTACAAAAATATGTAAAGACTTTATGCAAATAGATAGCCTTTTTGAGTTATCATTGATTTGTGATGTTTAATTAATTATTATTGTTCACTCTAATTAAATCACAGTTAAGTCAATATCATAGTTACGATAAAATAATTTGTAAATTGATGGTATTAATATCATTTTCTCCTTGGCGGGTTTATTTATACCATGATGGTATTAATATCATTTTCTCCTTTATTATGTGATATATAATCATTCAATCAGATTCGAACACAATTTAAAAAAATATCCTTTATTTATATTCATCACCTTTCACTAATATGGATGTCTTGAGCATAATTATTTTTTCTCCACTCTCTTATTCCCATATTTTATTATAAAATAAATTTTCAAATACATAGGGGTGAGGTTGCTTACAACCTTAATCATAGTGAAATATTTATTTATTTGATATTAATACATCTTTGTGAAATGTTGAGATGTTAATTAAGTTGAGTAACTGAACTAGCTAGGAAATATGGATGACAACCATGATAGAAGTTGGATGTACAATCGCCTAACTGAGAGAAGAGAACTAACTCAAGCATTCTTGGCGGGTTTGCAAGAGTTCATCAATTTTGCTCTCGCACATTCAACTAATTCAAGTAGGGAGATCAGGTGTCCTTGTGTCAAATGTAGGTGTATAAGATTTGAAGATTTTGAGGAGGTCAAAATCCATTTGTGTAAAAGGGGATTCATGAAGGATTATGAGTGTTGGGAATATCATGGCGAAATCCGACAGACACCGACACCTAGTGGTTATTACGGGGACAGTAGTCATCGAGACAACCTTAATCAATATGAGCAGTTGGTTATGGACGCTGCGGGACCGTCGATCGGCCGATATTTCGATCCTCTTACTCATGTTGAACCGTCATACATGGGAGAGGAGACCGATACACATGCTCAACCATCATACATGGGAGAGGACCCTCATCCGGAAGCCGATAGGTTCTATAAAATGCTTCAAGAAGCGCAACGTCCGTTATGGGAAGGTTGTGAACACTTTGAAAATAGTGAATATTCATCGCTATCGGCTACCCTAGCAACACTAAGCTTGAAAACTGATCACCATATGAGTGAGAGGAATTACAACGAAATGATGCAGATCATAAGCAAGGTTGTTCCCAACGACAATAATTTGCCGAAGGATTTTTACCAAGCAAAAAAAAAAGGTGAAAGAGCTTGGGCTTGGATGTGAAAAAATTCATTGCTGCCCTAGGGGTTGTATGTTGTATTATAAGGATGATGCTGAGCTGACGAATTGTAGATTCTGTGGACATGACAGATATGAAGTTGTGAGGAAAGGAAGGAAAATTACCCGTCGAGTGTTAAGCAAGATGCACTACTTTCCTCTGGTGCCCAGACTTCAAAGACTGTATGCATCAGAACAAACAGCTGCTCACATGAGATGGCATCGGGAGCATCACAGGGATGAAAACTTTGTGACGCATCCTTCGGATGCTGAAGCTTGGCGTAAATTTGACGAGGCGAATCATTTCTTTGCTGTGGATCCCCGTAATGTCCGTCTTGGTCTATGTTCGGATGGGTTCGCTCCTTTTGATAAAACGGGCAGGAATTATTCCTGTTGGCCTGTCATTGTGACACCGTACAACCTCCCACCTTCTATGTGCATGAGAAGAGAGTTTTTGTTCCTGAACGCGTTAATCCCTGGGCCATCCAACCCAAAAAAGAAGATAGATGTGTACCTCAGGCCTTTGATAGACGAGTTGAAGATGTTGTGGAGTGAAGGGGTTCTTACGTATGATATATCATTGAGTCAGAATTTCACAATGCGTGCTGCCTTAATGTGGACGATAAGTGATTTCCCTACATATGGGATGTTGAGTGGCTGGCAAACATCGGGAAAGCTTGCATGCCCGGTATGTCTTGAACAGAATACGGGTTATAGCTTGCAACATAGTCACAAGGTCTGTTGGTTTGACAGGCACCGGCGATTCCTACCCCCCAATCATCCGTACAGGACAAATAGAAAAGACTTCACGCGAAATGTTGTCGAACGAGCAGATCAACCTCTTCGTTTAAGTGGCCAAGAAATATGGGATAGGGTCAAGCACATTCCAAGTGTCGAAGAGGGGGCTGCTTCTAGCGAACCTGAGGGATATGGTGTTGATCATCATTGGAACAAACGCAGCATCTTTTGGGAACTACCATATTGGAAAGAACAACTGTTAAGACACAACCTCGATGTCATGCATATTGAGCGGAATGTGTTTGACAATATTCTGTACACCGTGATGGACACCAAGGGCAGGACGAAGGACACAGTCAATGCAAGACTGGACATACAAGAGATTTGCAGAAGGCCTGCTTTGCATTTGGTGCAGGATGGCAGGGGACGGATTTCCAAACCTAGAGCACCGTACACATTAAACAAACAACAGAATTTAGAATTGTTGCAATGGGTAAAAGATTTGAAACTCCCGGACGGTTATGCGTCAAACCTGAAAAGATGTGTCAACATGCACGAGGGGAAGTTCTTCGGGATGAAGAGTCATGATTGTCATGTTTTTTTCCAGAGATTGTTGCCTTGGGCCTTCAAAGCACTACCGAAGGAAATGTGGTCTATTCTAACGAACTTTTCCGTGTTCTTCAGAGAAATTTGTGCTTCAGAGCTTAATGTTGAAAAGTTACGGCTTCTGGAGGCGAGTATGCCTATAACGCTATGCAAGTTAGAGAAGGTGTTTCCTCCTTCCTTTTTTGACTCAATGGAACATTTGCCCGTTCACTTGGCTTACGAAGCAAGGGTAGGAGGCCCGCAACAATATAGATGGATGTATCCGTTTGAGAGGTAATATATATGTCTTTCGATTTGTTATTAATTGAAAAACATGGTACTTTAGTTTATAAATACCCTATGATATTCCATTGTAGGTTTTTACGCACACTTAAGCAGAAGATCAAAAATCCAACCCATGTTGAAGGATCTATCGCTGAAGCATATCTAGTCGAAGAGGCCGCTAAATTTTCGTCATACTATCATCCCCCTGAAATGATGTCAAGATGGAGAAGGGTACCTCGCAACGATGCCGGTGATACAAGGGATCAAAAATCAATATTTAATTATCCAGGGCGAGTCGTGGGAAAACATTGGAAATCAACTCTTGACGGAAGAGATAAGCAAGTAGCGGAGTGGTACATTCTAAACAACTGTGAAGAGGTCGCCCCGTACTTAAAGTAAGATTTTTGTTTTTCCGTTTTACTATTACGATAAGTATTAAAGTATTAACTTCATATATATATATATATATATATATATATATATATATATATATATATTTTGCAGTTACTTTTCTAATTGGGTCCGATCGGAAAATCCTTCAATGTCGGTGTCCCAAGTTGATCAATTCACGAACTCTGAGTTTCCAAAATGGTTTCGAACCTATTTCGCGAAACATCGAGAAGATCCCAATGAAGTTGCGTTGAGTTTATCTTATGGACCTCCAATTAGTGTTACTCAATGCAGCAGATATATAATCAATGGGTATCGGTTTTCAACTGTTGACACGGATGCAGGTACACAATGTTGCAATTACGGTGTATGTTGTCGAGGTGACCAAGTTGACGGGGTGGAGACTGTCTACTACGGGAAGTTACGTGACATAATTCAATTGAAATATCCGTGGGACAATGTGGTGACCCTTTTTAAGTGTGAGTGGTTTGATAACAGTCCGCGTGGGACAAAAATGGACGAGCATGGAAATATTGAGATCCACTGGACAAGGAGATATGCGGTTGGTTATGACCCATTCATCCTTGCTCAACAGGCGGAACAAGTTTACTATACATTATATCCCACATCCCGCCAAGGGTGGAGGGGGGTTATTAAAACCAAAGCACGAAATATCATACCGAAGTCGAAAGAGTCGGATTCAAATGACGGTATGGCTGAACCTTTCCAAGCTGATGTGGAACATCTACTGCCCATAAACATCGAAGACAACGAAATACCAAGCAATCTCTTTGATTCTGCTGCGGATTTAGAATTGATTCCTATACAAATTGACGATGAGGAATCAGACGATGAGGCAGAATTGATTTACTCTGACAGTGAATCTGAGTTCGACGACTATGAGACTTCAGAGGAAGACGACCAAGCAGAAGTCGATGAACAGGAATCGTCCGGTTGAGATTTGTTAGTTCTTTGTTTTTGACGGTCTGTTATACTACATACTTTGTTACTTCACTACTGTAATCAACCCTAAATATATTTGTAGTTTTTTTTTTTGACCTAATGTCTATAAGTGTTCAGAGATGGAGCATCAAGGAGGATCTTCAGGTAGTGGACGTGGTGGTGGTCGATCCCGGCCCCGTCCTATCAGAGGTGGTAGGGCGTCGTCATCTGCCCATTCTGTAGGCAGAGAGCGGGGCGGTGCCCCAGAGGTGCCACCGTTTAATATGGCATCGTCACCGTCGGGTTATTTCGCATCTTCACCGTCGCTGTATACGTCGCCGTCGCCTTCTACCTCCACTGATCCGCAGCAAATGGGACAACAGGTTTACTAGCCTAATTCTGATTGATTTACATATGTTTAGTTTCATGAAACCATCTATGTACAAACATCTTTAATATTTCACATTTCTTGCTTAGCACACCCCGTCGCCTCAGAGCCACGTCGGGGAAGAAGGTAGTTCCTCCAATACACCGATCTGGGGCACAACAGATCCTGAGACAGGGCTGCTTTGGATCTGTCCTGACAACGAGTAGTAAGTCATGCCAAGTTACCAGTAATGTTACTAATCCCTTATCTAATTGGTTTTATGCTAATAATATTTGCATGATGTCCTCTGGCTTTAGCTTTGTGCCTCGTGATCCGGTGATGGATTTCATCTCGGACCAATTATTCCGTAACTACAATGAAGCTTGGACCAGCTGGACAGCGATTCCTACGGAAAATCGAAATGCTTGGTTCGATGAGTTTATGGTAAGTTATTTATTTATGGTTTTTAATTAAGTACTTTTATAAATTACCGCACTAATTGTTTGTTGTTGATTTTCAAAGGAAGCACATGTCGTTGCTTGAACATCGTGCAGCTCTGAGAAAGGCTTATAACGCCAGGGCAGCCCGGTGGTTGTCTCAAAAGCTTTATAACTTGAGACATGGTGGAAGAGGCAGGCGAGATTGGCTTCCACAGGACACTGCAAACCAATTATTTGACAATTGGGCCACCAATGAAAAGTTTCAGGAGAAGAGTGTGAAAAATAAGCAAAATAGGGCCAAAATGGAAGGCCCGTCATATGTTGGCGGCTCTATTCCGATGACTGAGTGGAAACGGAAACTTGTGAGTACACGTTATTTTCTATTTAGGTAATCAATATTTTGTACTTTGAAGTAATTAACTATGATCATCATTTGCGTTTGCAGGCAGAGACTGGGGTTCCTCCAGAGTCGGTAGGTTGGGCTGCCTTTGAGCGGACCCATTCCCGGCAGTCTGAAGGAAGTGATGAGAGGGAATGGATTAACTCAAGGGCGCACACAGTAGCGGTTAGACATTTATTGCATTTATTACTTGTTTTATGCACCACAATATTTATTTCATTTTATATGTCTTATTTGTTATGTATTTTTGTCTTTGTAGGAAAATTATACGAAGCTGTCGCAGGAGAGAGACTCACAGCGTGAGACTGACCCGTCATCCTCTGTGTGCGATAATGATAGTCTGTTCATTCAGGCTGCAGGTGGATTTGACAAGAAAGGGAGAGTCTTTGGATACGGTGCCGCTGCTAGCCGACTGAAGCCAACAAAGCGCTCCTCATCCGGCATTGAAGATGTTTCTGCAGGTAAACGTATTTGATATTGAAAATTTCCATTCTCTTGTCCATTCAAATGAAGTCCAAATAATAAATGTACTTGATATTGTTTTTGCAGATGAGATGAAGAAGATGAAGCCTTTGACAGCACAGATGACTTAGGAACAGGAGCGGATGCTTGAAGAGCAAGAGAAGATGAGGCAGATGATGATTCAGGAACGAGAGATGATGGAGGAGCGGATGGCTAAGGAACGAGAAATGATGGAGGAGCGGATGAGGCGGATGCAAGAGGAGATGATGAGGCAGATGCAGATTCAACTCAAGTCCCTAATGAACAAGGGTTCGGGGTCGGCTCTTGGTGATGATGACCATGCTGGTGATGATGATGATGATCACAATGCTCCTGTTTAGACTACTGTTTAGAATTTGCCCTTGGTAACATTGTTAGACTACTTTTTAGTATTTGGTATTTGTTAGATTACTCTTAATGTGCACTCCTTATAATTATTATTATATCCATGAATCACTACTTTTTGTACTCAATTTTTTAAAATTAAAAAAAAATAACATTCAAAATAATTATTAGTTTTTCTAAGAAATTGTTTCTGTAGCAAACGATCAAATATGGGAAAATTTACAAAATTTCTAGTTTGCTATAGAGAAAAAAATAAAAAAAATAAAAAAGGAAAAAAAATAAATTAAAAAATAATTAAAAAAAAATTTGCTACGGAATAGAATTCCGTAGCAATTTTGCTACGGAATTCTATTCCGTAGCAAATTTTGCTACGGAATTAATTCCGTAGCAAAATTCAAATTTGCTACGGAATGAATTCCGTAGCAATTTGCTACGGAAAATTTTCCGTAGCAATTTGCTACGGAAAATTTTCCGTAGCAAATTTGCTACGGAATATTTTTCCGTAGCAAATTTGCTACCGAAAGGAAATTCCGTCGCAAATTGCGACGGATTTTCCTTATCCATCGCAATTTGCGACGAAGGATTTTGCTACGGAATTTTTCCGTAGCAAATTCCGTAGCAAAATCATTTTGCTACGGAAAATCCATATTTTTCCGTAGCAAAATGATTTTGCTACGGAATTTGCTACGGAAAAATTCCGTAGCAAAATCTCAAAATTTTTGTAGTGTATTCCTATTTGTTTTGTGGTGACTAGCTTTCCTTTCAATTGGTTTAGCGTTGTTGTACTTGTTAGCCTTCTTATTCTGATTTGTTTTCTTTCAGTTTGTTGTCACAGTGTAATCGTTTATGTTTGTTGTCACAGTGTAATCGTTGTATGTAACTTTTATTACTAGTATCAATATATGTTACTATTCTGACAAAAAAAAAAAAAGGAGGACTACAGCCGGATGTTGATTGATATACGTACGTAAGATGACACGCCTTCCTCTTTGAATCACTGTTTGTGTTTGATATCTCTGATTAAAACCAGAATATGGAGAAAGAGACATAAACATATTAAAAAAGTCATAAAACAATGAAAATGATGTACATGTTGATGATAAGAAAAATCATATCAATTTAGTACATTTGGTGGAAAAGAATTTGCCTCATCGGGGGATCGGAAACAGCGCTTGCACCAGAGGAAGTTGATTGATATAAAAAGCATATTTATCTATTTTAATTAGATTAAGTTAGCTAATATCACTTATATTTTAAGACATCATAGTCATCTTTCTTAATTATCTCATACTCTCTTCTCTTTAATTATTGTTTGAGGGAATATCAAGTAAACTATGAAAATATTGACTAATATAAAAATCAATTTTTATATTTAGGATAAAGATCAACTTCTTTAATATGTCATAGATTAAGGATATGAGGGAGTAGGTGAAATCAAGAGGGGCTGTCTGATGCACCCCCTTTCCAAATGTTTTCTATGGTTTTCTTATTATTAAATTCTATATGAAATGAGTGACATTTTGATATCATATGAGCAAAAAATAGAGTTGTTTTCAATTTTTTTTAATGATTTTTTAAAGATTTAAGACTCTAAATAAAAAAGAAGTACACAATTTTAAAGTCATAAATTCTTGAAAAATAGTAATAAAAAAAAATTGAAAGAAGCTCCATTTTATCCCATAATATATCAAAATGTCACTCATTTCATAATCATGAGAAGGAAAAAAAAAAATCTGGGAAGGGCCCTATAAATTGAAGGGCAGTAGGAGGCACAACATCAAAAGCGCAGCAGGCACTCCCTTTCCAAATGAAATCTAGTATGATATATTAGCACAACAAACACACAAAAAATTCTTGCATAAGAATTTCAAAACCATTATATTTTCTTCTCCCTTATGACGAATGTGTAGATTATTTATCATATTTTTGCTTAGAGTCCATGTCGTGGAGATAAATAATGCTGGGGTCAAACTTTAAGGGTGTGTTTGGTTTGAGGAGAGGAGAAGGGGTTTCCCTCCTCTTGGTGAAATAAGTCAGATATGACCATGATGTGAAATGTTTGTGTGAAAAATGATGTAAAAAGTTATGTAATATATGAGCATGCACATCAGACTTTTTACATCAAGGGGGAGGGAAACCCCCATCCCCTCCCTCAAACCAAACACACCCTAATAAATTATGATACATATGTAACGTTGGGGAAAGAGGCTTTTCCAACTATCAATTTGTTGTTGGCTATGAATCTTCCAGATTCCTCCATACAAGCGACCTGTTCCATCATCATGCTCCTGGTACTTGTTTTTGGTGAGCACTAGGCGTCTCATTTGAGATCCGGGTGAATATTGCTTAAACTCTACCACCACCACCACTATCACAAACACTAAAATAATTATTTCCCCCACAACAATTTTAAGTTAAAACCATATAATTAATATATATGATCTCACCACTTTGGTCACACCCACAATGATTCTCATTCTCATCACAAGTTTCCTAGTGTCCTATAGTCGCATACCACCAATCTGCACATCATTAAGGAACAAGAATTGGGATCAACAAAATAATGACCAGTTATGATCAATTTCTTAATAAAGAAACCAAACATCCTAGTAAGTATGGTTTAGAGGTAAGCGTACCATAAAATGTCTGTCTAGATGTTCTAAATTGGATTTCAATGTGATCCCCAGGTTTCAGATTACTGAGATCAGAGGCGCGAAGAGCATTTGGAGGTTTCAGATTTCAATGCCCCACTAGAAACTTTGCATCAGACTTGTGCTGAAGTTAACTCACACCTTTATCAGGTCACTTAAATTTTTGTACTTTATACATGCTTGTGGGATGCTTCAAAAATGAAAAGTAGTGGTCTGTCAATATATGAGATAAGGAGCAAGTTGGCTTGAAATTTGTTTTAAATCGTTCTCTTAATCAAAGAAATTACCTGTCATTGTTATTGTTAGCTTAACTTTTATCTTTTTAATTTTTAAATATCCACTTATCAGCTAATATATTTCTTGATGTGCCATCTAAATATATTTTGTAACTTTATGAAAATTCACTTCACACTTCTTTTGATAGGTTAAAGCTGTTGATGAGGAAATGGGAATTGGATTGTCGGGCATTGATTTCCAGCCAAAGTGGGGACTCAAAGACACACCTATAATGCCAAAGGTGTTTCTTTGCCTTCTTTCTATTGTGCAAGACTTTGAACTTGCTGAACATGTACATTCATTCATTTGTGGAATATGGATTGAATTCTCTGATATTAGGATCAATTAACTGTCAAATTTCGATCAAGGCTATTTAATAACTTCCACATATTTGAATTTTACATGCATTGGTGGTACAATGCAATACGTTAACATTTGGCATTCTCATTCTCAATATTAGCATAATATCAGTGTCAGGACATGCCATTCTCAAACTATATTATCTGATGATTATCCAATAATATGACAGCATCTATGACGTTGCTCTTTAGTTTTTTTTTTTCTTCCTTTTCAGGCGTTTGCAGATGAAATTGGGATCCCCTTTATGGAAACTAGTGCTAAAAGTGCCACCAACGTTGAGCAGGCTTTCATGGCCATGGCTACAGAAATTAAGAACAGGTGCTGTAATGTCATCATGTAATGCCATTTAATTTGCAAGGAAACTATTACCGACTGGTTTCTTATTTTTGTTAACGAGACACTCAAAAAACACCTAATTTTTCTGTTCATATTTTCATTGGTGGCTTTTGAGATCGTTTCTTTAGTAGTTACTGATGTATGGATCTTTTATGTTGATCTTTTCGGCTGTCCCTGTTTCTTTAGCACAGAATGGCTAGCCAACCAATGAACAATGTCAGGCCTCCAACAGTTCGACGATTTTGATTAGTTTTGTTTCTGGTCTAAGTTTCCATGAGGAACCTTTCTTCAAGTTGTTCTTCTTCACCGTCTGTCATCGTTATTAGCCATATGAGAGATGCTAGGAAAAAAAAATATTTTTTATAATTAGGCACTTACAGCGTCCCAAATTTAAATTAAATTTGAGATGCCGTAAGTACCACTTACGACTTCCCTTTTTTTTGGGACACTATAAAGGGACGTAGAATGTGTAAAAAAAAAGAACGTTGAAGACCCTTTTTTGTAGTAGTATACTTATCTTTAAAATGCTCATATTTATTTTGTAAATACTTTTATGGAAAAAAAATAAAGGCGTTATTGTCTTTTTGCTAAAAAACTTAATTTCATTTTGATCCAAGGAGTGCAGTCAAATTTTAGAATTTTTTTGGTGGTTTACTAAATAAAAATATTTTTCGTAGGTTCTAAGGGATATTTTCCTATTAAAAATATTAAAATGATAGAGAGAGAAAGCTAATGAGATCCACAGTGCAAAAAGTAACGAAAGTTAAGTCTTCATAACGGCGTTGCTATATTTGCTCCCAAATACTTTTGCCCCTAAAAATAGTTAAATCTTATGGGTACTCATAACGAAATTATTGATTACTAAATTTACACTTTCACCTTTTCTTAGAATGAAATCATGTCTTTTAAGAGAAATCATGGGCAAACACTACAATATGAATTTTATATTTTTCAAACAATTAAATTAAAATGATCTAATGTAGCGCTTGTTTAGGAAAGAGCTACAATATATTTTTTAAAAATTTAAAATTATCTATTGTTGCTTCTGTTTTGGAAAAGCACTACAATATATTCCATTTTTCAAAAAAAAAAAAACTGTATTTTAAAAGAAATCCTGTTCAGGCACTCCACTATGCTTTTAAGGTTCTTAAAATAATTTTTTTTAAAAAAATGATATATAGCGCTTATTTACGAAAGAGCTAAAGAGAATGATATAATATAGCGCTTATTTACGAAAGAGCTAAAAAATGGTAACTTTATTCTGGATGTTCTTGTTAAAGGGCTTTGTGACAAATTAGGTTATATGTCTTTTGTTTCAAACTGTTGATTTCAAAATAATCTTTAGACTTCTTCAGAGCTTTTGATTTATTTCATAAGATTTAAAGAAATGATTAGGACACTTCATAAAATGCGATCGAGCCTTTCAAGCCTACCTAATTGATTCTATTCCCTTTTTGAACCCTTATTTTGAGCTTAATTGAAAAACCAATTATAGATTCTTTTTGAAAGACCTGACATCTACTGACCTTAGTCAATGTGAAAAACCATAATTCCTTTGCTTTGAGATAGATGATAATTTATTGGGTTGTGGAATATAGTGATGAGTAGAGTGTCAAATGATTAAAAAAAAAAGTGCAGAAAGTAAAAGGGTTCACAATGTATAGAAATCAGGCCAAAAAAAAAAAACAAAAAAATTTGTGTATTAAAAGAAAAAGTCCAAGAAGGCTTGATATGGAAAAGATCAATTTGGTTCAAGTTTGGGGGAGTGTGTTTAATGAGAAAAGGAAGAAACCCCTTAAGTGATTATCATCTATCTTAAGTATTTGTTGATTATCTTTTACCTTTTCTTTTGAGAACCTTAACCCCTAGCCCCATTACAAGCTGAAAAGTCTCTTTGACTTTTAAGTCAAGTGAAGTGAATTAAAAGAAAAGAAGAAGAAATTAGAGAATGATGGAATTGATTGTTTGAATATAGTTATATGAATTGAATTGTTGCTTTTAACTTTAGCAGGTGCAAAAGGAGTACATGTCAACTCCATTCACACACTCACATTTGAAAATTCTTGAAAAGCATGTTTTAAATCTATGAAGTGTCCATTTGTGCATATTTAGTTGATTTCCTATTTTATATAACTTTTTGAGCAGTAGATGACGATAAATTTGTTCATGCATCAATGACAAATACTGAAGAAATTTAGTAAAGATACATGTTTTTGCTTGAGGACAAGCAAATATTTAAGTTTGGGGGCGTGTTAACTCTTAGAAATTGACAACATTCCAGCACATTTTCTCTCTCTTTTTACCTATTTTTGGTTCAAAATGTGTATATAAATGAAGTTATAGAGGAAAATGTGCATATCAAAGTATAAGGCAAAAATCAAAGAAATTCCTATTATTATAGAGTTTATAATTCAATTGAGAATTGATAATTGCTTCCTCTTTTGTAGGAAGATGGAGACAAGTTTTGAAGCTCTATAAGAACCAAGAAACAAGGAAAGAAATAAAGGAGGTGAAGCAATTCAAAGTTAGAAGAATCTGTACAACTGGCCACAGCAAGTTGACAACTGGCCGCAGCAAGTAGTGGCCGCGGAAAGTCACAACTGGCCGCAGCCAGTCGTGAAAAAGTGCATAAAGTACAGCTGCGCGTTTTACATTTCAGAAACAAAAAAACACTATTTAACCTAAAGGGAAGGGCCGAAAAACACACTCTTGACCTAAGGAAACAAGTGGGCACACAAGAGAAGAGCTTGGGAGAGAGATTTGGACAATCTTGGAGGCTTAGGTGCTCAACCTAAGAGAGATTTTGGGGATTTCACTTGGTTCTTCCTCTTTTCTTCCTAGCTTCTTCATGTATTCAGTTTCTTTGCTTAGAATCTCTTTGAATTTGAACATGAGTAGCTAAACCTTTCATTCTAGGGTTCTTCTTACCCCTTTGTATGGATTAATACTTGGATTTTTCTCTCTTTTGGTAGATATATATGTGTGTGTGTGTGTGTGTGTGTTGATTTCAACCTTGGCTTAATGCTTCTAAGTGATTGGCCTCCATTTAGATGATTTATACACATAGGTTTTGACTTGAGAGAGCTAATCTAGGTGTAGAACTTGATTGAAATCATGCTTGTCTTGAAGTTTACTTGATAAATAGATGGTTTGTTGGTAAAATAGAAATATTTACTAGCCTTGCATTGTCACATTAGGGTTATTGTTTAAATATTGATTCTCACTAATTGTAGCAAGAGATTGTGCATTTTAATGAGAAGAGAAATTTGATTTTGACTTGAGAGAGCGTTTCAAGTGTTTTTGAACCCTAGACTAACACATACATGTATTGAAATGCTACTAGAGAGGAAGTTACCCAAGTTTTATGAAATGCAAAAGGGAAAGAAGAATCGTTGGCTCCATTATCCTTGAAGTCAAAAGTCATTTGTCTTTAGCAATTTTTAGTTTTAGAAAAAGTCTTTAAAAATTCTCATTCTACATCAAAACTCTATTCTAGCTCAACTTGATTGAATTCACTAAGCCTCTTGTTTGACCAATTTGTTAAACAAATCCTCGTGGGAACGATACTTACTTATCACTTTATTATTTGCGAAACTCGTGCACTTGCGAGGCGAACAAGTTTTTGAGGACTAGGTCCTTTCCCAGTGAACATGTGAATATGCGGTATGCTATTTATATGTTACTGCGTGTGATTATGGTTCTGAATGCATATGTGGTATGTTTATCATTGTTGTGATGATTTTCCTAATTGTGGATTGCGTACATACACTGCATACGTATTGTATATGAGTTTAACAGTTACTCTGGGGTTCAATTTTGAACTCCAGATCGTTCTAGACATATAGGTTTTTCTGGTTGAGCTATTTAGGATTTGGATGGTAAGGGCATGGAGCTGGAATTGAAGAAATAGGGGGTGCCCTATCTCATTTTGTACTTTATATTTTGGATGACTGTATGAATTTACTTATTGCCCAGTACTTACTTTTGGATTACTGTTGTAACATCCTAATTTTTTTTTTTTTTAGGATTTAAGATTAATTACTTAAATTATAGGGCTTATTGTCTTTGAAAATTTTAGGAAAGACTAAATTCAAGTAGGATTTATTAATTAAGAAATAATTTAAACCATAAATCCGTATTTGGAATTAAGAATGAATTTCAAAATTTACTCATCCCTTCCCATGTGCAAGTCATGTGCCCCTATAAGAGGAATTATTGGACATGAACATGTTGGATTAAACCATTGGATCCATTATGTTCACCTTGGCCCAGCGTACAGAAACAATGAACCCATTTCAATTGTTTGTCTCCACCTCTCGGGCCCATAAGCTGTAAAGAAATCCATCCCCTTTAAACGTGTGTCAGCCAAGCTTTTAGTAACTCCCGAAGACAGCCAAAGAATAAGAGATGATGAAGCATTTCAACCCTCACCTCCAGCAAACACCTCAGCGCTCTAGTTGCAGACGAACCAGGCACAAACCTCAACGGATAGGAAGCAACTGGAAACGCAGAAACCTAAGTAACAAGTTGACTCACACACTCTTGCCTACTGCAATACGGAAATTTGTCGGGGGAGGCAACACAGCTTTTCAAATGCATACGCCAACGCTGGAAGCACAGAAAAGGGAAACACGTTGCAGTTGCTTTCGGCCAAGTCTGCACACACGAAATCAAGAAGCAGGACCCCTGAGATGTACGTTGGAGCCCCGTTCATTATTTAACCCAACGCTTTGCCTCACTCATCTGTGCGTCCAAGAGTAACAGAGAAGAAAAAGAGAGAGTGCCGGATTGGAACCTGTGTGAGAGAGCAAGGATACCGAAAGAGAGAACTTTAGAGGGAGAGAGGTGATCGAATCCATCTGTTCCCTGTTTCATATCAGCAAAACAGGGGTGTCGGTTCCCTCCTTGAAGGCCACGGCTTGCTAGAAGGTAGAGGGAGAGAGAGAGTTAGAGTGTGTGCTCGGTGCAACCCAGAAAAGAATAGAGGATTAACGACAGAGTGCAGCCTCGAAACTGAACACCTAACCTTGTACACCGAAGGTAAGCCATGGACTATCCTCCTTCTTGTTTTCATGAAGTCCAGCGTGAGTTTTTGCCTTTACATATATGTGTATCGTTGCTGCATCACTTAGTATAGTAGGTAAGGGTTTGCATAGGCCTCGTGGCATGAAGGGAAAAGGCTGAAAACGTGATTGCATGAGAACCCTAGCTATCAAGAACTTTGCTACTGATCACAGCGGTTTCGAGCAATGAAAAACTAGGGAAAATGAACTTATTTAAAGCTGAAATTTTGTGGACATATATTCCACATAACCATCTTCACATCAAGCTTTGAATCACCTGAAAAGGAGGTCTGTAGCTCAAGATATAATTTTTCAAAGTTAAGCTAAAAATCTGCAAATTTTCGGTAGGGTTCTGAGGCAGCAAAATGGCGAAGCATTTCGGACCCAGTAAAACTTTGAGTTTTGACCTGAAATTTTTACAGCAGAAAGTACACTCCTTAAGCTTTAAAATAAGCTTTGGTTCACCTAAAACGGATGTCTGTAGCTCAAGTTATGATTTCTCAAAGTTGAGCAAAAAATCTGGGAAAATTCCTGGTATGTTTCTGGTGTCAGTGGATGGCGTTGGATTTCGAACTGACTAATCAAAATCATAAAATTGTGAGATTTTCCAGTTGAATAGTAGACACATAGAGGTTTAATTTGATAGGTAATTCGTTGAATTCCGATAAGAATCGAGGGAGATATGATTTTCCAAAATTTAGCCAAAATCTGAAACGTTTTTCTGCAACTTTTGGTGAACAGAGATTTTTGAGCTTGATTTTGAAATGACAAACATTTGAGTTTAATCTTGAAATTTTTACTGTAAATAGTATACATCTGGACCTTTCCAACTAGCCAAAGAACACCTAAAACGGAAGTCTACAACTTGAGTTATAATTTTTGGAAGTTAAGTCACAATTTTGGAGGATAGTTTTAAGTATTTAGATCTTCTTGAGAGCAACTCTGGGGTAGTATGAATATATATATATATATATTATATATATATATATATATATTAATAGATATTTATATGTGACTTTGCAGACTCTCATTGAGAGCTTTGGTGTGACACTTGTGTGATTGCCTATATACTAGGAAGTAACAGGTAACTCTGGATATTCTTCCATATACTTGTGAATTGTATGTGATTGTGAGTAACTACATTTTATTTAAAATTAAAGGACTGAATTATATGTATATGTGTATGTATTGTAAATTGATATTTATATGAATTGAAGTATGAATTATTGTACCTTGAAATTTAATTATCTTATTGGTGATTTAATATATGTATTGCATGGCAGATGCATTTGTGATGGGGTGGAGTAAGGAGGGACTTATATGTTAAGATCTTTTACCACGTGGTATGTCATCACTCGGTGCACAGTGGATGACTCTTGTCAGGGCCCCTTCTTCCATACTTTTCCTTTGGCCGGGAGTTGCATTGGAGCTGTGGGACATGTATGGGACACCTCCTTAGTCGTATTCTTTTAAGGAGGGGAGCCATAGTCCATACTTAAGCTCTATACCTTTGGCCAGGTATATCTTAAGTTTTGGTGAGCTTGTGACAGTCCAGTCAAATGGACGAGTTGCTATTGGACTATGTGTTAGCCTATGGCTCCGGTCAGCAGTTGAGGATGGACGGTGATATAAGGGAGGCTGCATAATGCATATTGTATAATTGTACGGTTTACATTGACATAGTGATAATTAATGTTGCATGAAAGTATGGTATATACAAATATATGTGTAATCAGCCCTTACTTTTTGTCATATGTGATTTGCTTGTGTACGGTAGAAACTTTCAGTAGGTACTGGGATGTCAAATCTCACTCTATATTACCAATTTTCAGGTGATGGTTTTAGTAGGGGGCAAGGGAAGGATCATATGGAGTGAGCCTTGAAGGCTCGGTTGTGCTCCTAGAGTCTATGTTATGATGTTTTATTTGCCATGACTTCAAAACTTCCGCTTTGTATTTTATTATGAAATATTTTGAGAGTTTATGATGACTCAAAAACATATTTTGGTTTGACTCAGTTATGTAATTTTAAGGATTTGAGATGTTGAACGTTTATGTTGGGAGATATTCTAAGTATTTTGGCTAAGGTTTTAGGTGTCGAATTTTGGGTTGTTACAACTGTACCCTTGACCCTCTAGGGACTATGTACTGTTTATTATTCGCACTCTTACCAGTATAACATATTCATCCAATTTGATCATATGCTGTAATGGATTAATGTAATGCTCTAATATATGCTAAAATGGGATAATTAACTAATGTAAGCTAATAACTAAAATGTAATCCTTCTATCCGCCACACAAAAGGGCGAGGTTGGTAGAAGTGTAACATTCAATTTAAAAGGAATGAATAATGAATAAATGAGGTTACAAAAAGATAAAAGAGTATGAAAAATTAATTAAAAATCACCAAATTACAAGTCACCAAATTTATGAGGAGCAGTGAGGGATCCTTTTAGTAAATCTTTTGCAATCAATTTATTCGCAGCTTTTGTCAAATGAAAACCATCCCAGCTTATGTACTTTGAAGGATTTTTACAAGCTTTCACTCCTTCATCTCCACATTCTTTAGAAAAATTGACATTGTATGCCCCTCCACCTCCACAACAAGCTTTGAGACCCTTAAAACCTATAATAAATTTTATAACATTAGCACAAATCAGATCGAATGTTATAATATCACAATTCAAATCTCTGTTATTGAGAAGCATAATTATTAATATTACCCAATTTTTTGGGAAAATGATAGAGTGGCAATGCAGCGTTATAATAGTCAAAATATATGATTTTGGCTTGAGGATGAAGCTCTTGAAGCTGATTTATTTCAGCCTGAAGCCTCTTATTGAAGTATTCAACAAAGTCGTTTAACCATTTCAGACAACCATATTCATCATAGTCATTCTTATTGTTGCTCTCAAACCATGTTAAATAGGCTACACCACATCCTAGTGGGTGATTTCTAGGAACAATGAGAGTTTGTGCCCCTACATCTACCAAATCCTGTATCCAATAATACATCTGAGATCCTCGATGACAAGTATTAAGATACGATACATACACAAACATATATATGTGTGTGGCGAGTGGATCAAGGATGTTTGCTGCCCCTTGTTTAATTTCTCCCTGATGTCTCTGATATCAGCCCTTAATTAACTAATCAAAACAATGCCGTTTTTATAAAGTTCGGACTCGTTCAGTGGTTCTCAGGTTGTGTTAGTCTGGGCACGGAAGTAAGAAAAATCCTTTTTGTGACAGGGTAAAGGGAAAGATGATGAAAGTAACAACTCATGAATGGTTGTGATTGAGTGGTCGGGCTTTGTCAATTAAACGACAACGTTTTAGTTAGTGCGATGTCTCTAACCACGGGATGAAATTAAGGGTTGAGATCAAAGGCATCACAGAAGGGGCGGCAGACACTCTTGGTGGCTTGTACATATACCTCTAACACTTATCACATAGATTAAGAAAATCTTAAACTTCGTTAACTTTGCCTTATAATGTAATAAATTTCAAATTTTTGACCAAGTTCTACACAATAAAAAATTAAACATAAAATTGTATATTTATAAAAAAAAATTAATGGAACGATTTATAAATTGGGCAAAAAACCTTTTTTCTCTACCTTACAAATAGAGTCATATGTCACGGCCTTGGACTTGATCACCCAAATACCGTGCCGGCCTTAGCTTGATCACCCCTCTCGATCTTGCTAAGTCAGCCGAATCCCCTCGAGTAGGCAAGGAAAGGCAAAGAACACAAGAACACCTAGAGAGAGAAAGAGAACTTAGAGAGAGAAGCTCTTGAACAACAAATGCTTGAAGACTCTTGGATGATTTACAAGTGAGGAGGACTCCCCTATTTATAGCCTACCACCTCCTCAAAGAACGGCTCAGATCGAAAACATCATACGGCTACAATCGGTTCTCCAGAACCTTCCCTACAAATATCAAGATATTTACATAGTTCCTAGAGTTCTCTAGAACTCTCTATACAACTCTACAACTATGTACACATATCTACCATATTCAAGAAGATTCTAGACTTTGTCATTTGACAAGTCTAAACCTCCCTTTAGTGCAAAGTGTCCGTGCACGCGAATTATCCAGCGTTCCATATTGTGCGTGACACTCTCCCCCACCTAATCTAGTGACATCCTCGTCACTGCACTGCACCAGGATCAGCCTTGTCTCCATGAAATGGCCGGAACATTCTCACATGAAAGACAGGATGAATCTTCAAGTTCAGGGGAAGGTCCAGCTTGTAGGTACTCTTCCCTACCCTTCCCACGATCTTGTACAGGCCTTGAGCAAGTCCCTGGAATCCATTGATTTGATGGGGAGGAAGCTCCACAATCACCTTGTCCCCTACTTGGTATTCAGAGACTCGCTCCTTCACATCCGTGATCTCCTTCCTCCTCTTGGCCGCCTTGCCCTGGAAGGATCTCGTCGCCAGAATTCTTCGGTCCAATGCATCACCCCTTATATTGGCCGTAGTAACTTCATGCTCCATCCCATGGTCCACCTCTCGCCTAGGCGGCAACCTTTCTTGGAGCCTTGGTGGCACGAGGTCTTCGTTCCTCTTCAAGGCAGGGGGAAGATTTCCATGATCCTTCACATCAGGACCCACCACCTTCAAAGCCGCAAGGTAGGTGATTGACAAGCCAACATCCCGGTCACTGCTTGTCGTAGGAACTGTGCAACCAATCCCCTTCTCAAGGAAGCACAATGAATCTTCACCCGGTATGAGGACAACTTTTGCCTTGCGCAAGAAGTCCAAACCCAGTACCACATTGAAGTCATCTAGGGGTCACCGACAAATCCACGGTCCCCTTCCAAGTTCCCATGCATAGCTCTACCCCACGAGCTACGCCATTGAGAGGCTTGGCAGGAGTGTTCACAGACTTCCACCATCCTCCTCGTGCTTGAGCAACGGAGAGACCTACCCGCTTGGCCTCTTCAGGAGTGATGAAGTTATGGTAGCCCCGGTGTCTACCATTACCTTCATTGGCTTCCCATTCAGCTCCACATCAACAAACATGAGACCTTTACTCCTCGAGACAGGTTCCTCATGTTTGGCCTTCAAGGCATTCAACACCCAGAGAGATCCCATCCTCATACTCGGCTCCTCCTCGTCAGGTCCATCTTTCCTTTCAATGATGGCTGACAAGCTCCCAAGCTTCAGACACTTGCTCATGTAATGTGGCCCTTTGCACACATAGCAACTGATAGTCTTCTTCTTCTTGTCCTCAGGTTGATCCTTCCAGGAAAACTTGTCCGCTCCTCCCTTGACGAACTCCTTACCTTTGTCTCCACCACCATTTCCATGGTTGGCTTCGGGAGACTTAGATCCAGAAGTCTCACCTTTCTCACCCCTTTGATAATCAGTTAGGCTTTCTGCAATGGCAATGGCTTCGTCCATACTTGCTACACCACGCCATTGGAGTTCATGCTTGGCCCAATTCTGAAGACCGTCCACGAAGTAGAACAATGTCTCCTCACTACTGAGATTAGGGATTTGCAACGTGAGGGTCGTGAAGTCCCTTACATAGTCCTGAATCGTAGTCTTGTGCTTGAGTTCCCTTAACTTCTTTCGAGCCACATAGACCACGTTCTCAGGATAGAACTGTTTCTTCAGTTCCCTCTTGAAATCATCCCAAGTCTCAATGGTGAAAAGGCCCCTCTCCATGTTTGCATACTTCCTACGCCATCACAACATAGCATTATCAGTAAGGAACAAGGAAGCAGTGCGTACCTTGGTTGCATCATCAACCAAGTTCAGACTCTCAGCATATCTCTCCATTTGCCATAAGAAGTTATCAACCTCCTTAGCATCACGAACACCTTGAAATTCCTTCAGTTTAGGGAGATCCAGCCTCATCTCCCTTGCTCCACTGGTACCATCCACCAACGGAGTCCTTGATTGTTTCTCCAAAGAAGTCTTTAGAGAGTTGAGCTATCCCTGCATCACGGTAATGGCATCCATTACCTTTGCCTCAAGTTGCCTTATGGACTCAGCTCGTTCCTCCTCAACATTGAGGTGCGAATCGAGATCCCGACCTCAGGTTGTCCAATTGGCCAAGGGTGTGGGTTTCAAGTGTCTCAAAGTCACCTTCCACCTTGTCCACCCTATTAGCCACCCCATGTAAGGCCTCCTCCAAAGCCTCCACCTTTGCCATCAAAGTGGCAACATTCGCGGCTTGGTGGGACTTACTTGATCCTCGGGTCTTCTTTGCCTCTCGATCAAGTTGGGTCTCTCTACCCCTTCCTTCTCCCGACACCACCACGTCCTCAGTTGTGCCTAACATCCTTGCTTACCAAATGGCTACCATGAACCACGTTCACAGCTCTGAACCTAGCTGCCTCGAACCAAAGCTCTGATACCACTTTGTCATGGCCTTGGACTTGATCACCCAAATACCGTGCCGGCCTTAGCTTGATCACCCCTCTCGATCTTGCTAAGTCAGCCGAATCCCCTCGAGTAGGCAAGGAAAGGCAAAGAACACAAGAACACCTAGAGAGAGAAAGAGAACTTAGAGAGAGAAGCTCTTGAACAACAAATGCTTGAAGACTCTTGGATGATTTACAAGTGAGGAGGACTCCCCTATTTATAGCCTACCACCTCCTCAATGAACGGCTCAGATCGAAAACATCCTACGGCTACAATCGGTTCTCCAGAACCTTCCCTACAAATATCAAGATATTTACCTAGTTCCTAGAGTTCTCTAGAACTCTCTATCCAATTCTACAACTATGTACACATATCTACCATATTCAAGAAGATTCTAGACTTTGTCATTTGACAAGTCTAAACCTCCCTTTAGTGTAGAGTGTCCGTGCATGCATTATCCAGCGTTCCATATTGTGCGTGACACATAGGAGTATATAGAAAGTCCAAGCTAAGATGATTGCATAGGTTTTCAAAAATCTTACACTTATTGTTGAAGAGATTGCATTAATCAAATGAGGCAGGTAGGTTTTGATCTCTGCTAAACTCCTTCCCCAAAGAAAAAATAATTCAAAGTCATTGACTCCAATTTCTCCTACCAGAAATAGTGACTTCTCAAACACTTTCTTGCAGCCTACCAGATAAAACAATATTTCTGTATGTTATCTAATCCTCGATATAAAAGTTAGATAATTAAATTGAAAATAATAAGGAAACTAAGTTAGTTGCTTGTAACAAATGTGCCTTGATTTGTCTAAAATACTCATTTTAATCATGTGAATTTGAACTACCTTTGATGGAAATCCCCCTTGACATGATCAATAGAGATATTTGGGGGATTATAAATTTGTAAGAAAAAGTTTATTGAATATTATACTTAGGACCAAAGTTAACCTTTCTTGATGTATGAGTTGTACATGCTTCAAATCTTTGACCCCAAAAAGAAAAAAAAAACACGTTTCAAACAAATACATGAAGGAATAATAATGCACGCAACGTAACTAATATCTTGATAAGTAAAACTAGGAACTTACTTGGGGAGGAAGTGCAGATAGAAGGCAACAATTCCTTGAACCAACCAAGTTGAATACTGAGAGAATCATTTGTGAAAATATGAAGACCTCTCTTTTCAAAGAAACTTACATTCACGGCAGTTGCTCCAGAAACAGCAAAGTTCACTCCCTCTTTGGTTCAATTTCTTACATCACCATTCTTAATTCCTTGATATGGCTTCACAAATGGAATGCCTAATGACTCAGCTGCACAGCAACAACAATTTTATGTAAGGACACACACGCACTCCCTTCAATAGAAATACTTCGTTAATAATACAAGTTGCTCAGAGAGTTATTAATTGCCATTTTTCTAATTTTACCCCTCTTTATTGTTGGTATGTATTTGGGATGTCCAAAAACCCCGGTGGTTTAGGTGGTCTGACCCGGTCCGGTCCAACCCGACCCGGTCCTCTGAAAAAAAAAACTGGTCTGAGACAATATTATCGGACCGGACTGGACTGGTCTACTCAGGCTGGACCAGACCTCGGGCTAAGGGCTTGGACCCTTCGGTTTGGTCCAGTCTGGTCCGAAAGTTTTTTTTTTTGTTTTTTTAATTGCCACTACACTCAGAGTCTTTCAGACCCATACACGACTTCACTCATTTCAGTTTGACACTTCGGCTGCAATCTCTCCGTCCTCTGCCTCTCAAACCCTCCCTCCCTTCTTATCAGATGCCGACGACCTTCTTTCTTTTCAGATGCCGGCGACATTTAGTTGTTCTAGGTTGTTTCCTCTCTTCTCTTTAGATCTTGTTTTCTGATTTTGTTTTTGCCGACTTTCGGCTTCAGATCTGAATGGATTGGGTCGAGATCTACACACCGATGTTTTTTTTTTTTTGAGGGGTAAGGGGTTTGCTTATGTTTAGATCTTGTGTTCAGTCTCATATTTCCGCTTATGTAAAATGATCACAAGCATGCGCGATTGATTCCAAACCAAATCTCAGAGGGACAAGGACCGGGAAAGTTGCAGCAAATCATCACAAAATTGAATGAAGTGAAGCGTGAGTGTGACCGTGGGGGCATTCTAGAGAGTGAAGCTGGGGAATAGATCACTAGATGACGACGACGATTTGCTCTACCCTGCTTTTCTGTTTCGTCCATTTTTTATTTTCCCTCCTTGCTTTGCCGCAATACCCACAACCCCAGATAAAGTTCAAAGAACAAAGAAGGCAAATAAAAATTAAATAATAATAATAATAATAATAATAAAAAAACCTGGACTGCCTGGACCAGTCCAGGCAGTCCAGCTGGACCAGTCTGGTCCAGCCCGAGTTCGGGCTGGTGTTGGACCAGACCGGACCTCGGGCTGATTTGTTCAGTCCTGGGTCCTATATGGACTAGACCTCGGGTTGGGGTCAAACCCGGTCCAGTCTGGTCCATGGACAACCCTAGTATGTATATGTTGGACAATCAAGAAAAGGAAGATGGGTGAGAAAGATTTGAATGGAGGCAAAGTTGATTTTTCTTAAAAAATTAAGAACAGATTAAATGAGCTAATCGCTCTTCCTTGATTTCAGTGAGATAGTTGAAAGTAATTTATATTTTGGCCTAGATTGAGGATATAAACAGTATTTTTGCATGTCTATAAGAAAAGGTTGAAATAGACAATATTTGAAGATACGAAAGTGCAAGAATAGTTAACAGATATAGAAGGAACGATCTAGTACAAAATAGTGTTACCGATTAAATCAATGATGAGACGGCCATTGGAGTATCTTCCGGTGGGATGACCGAAGTAGGTTTCGCCGTGGGGAGCAAGGCAGCTGCGTGATGCTGGTGATGGGGAGCTGAAACACAAGTTTCCGGTATCGGTAATTGAATCACCAAAGCTGAAGATGGTGGTGTAGGAGCATCCTGCAACACCGGTAATGATTGATAAAAGGGTCGCTATATATAGTACTAGTGTTACTGTCTTCTGTTGTTGCAGAGTCCAAAGTGGAGAAGATGAAGGAGAAGAAGCCATATTAATGGTTATGTAGGAACAATTAACCACTTTGACTAATAACAGCCAATGTTACATTCGCCCTCCAGAAGAAGAAGTCATAATCTCTAGGCGTTGAAATCTTGCACGTCTTATCCAAATTTTTTTTATTTGCTAATTTGTCAAGATGATCTTGCCAAGAAAATATATAGTTCCACTTGTAATTAAAAAATTGTCAAATAATTGAACGACGACAAACTTTCTTGAGAGAATTTATTTAAAGACCAACGATGTCACATGCTTGCTTACAAATTTTAGGGCCACAAACATTGTAATATCGTAAATTTTGGGCCTAGAGATAAGCCTATAATAGGCAAACAACTAGACCCAATTCAGAAATTGTGATAATATTATAAAAGGAATTTTCTTGATATTTTAGTGGAATGAAATAGTGGAATTTACCCGAACATTTAGTTTCTCCGAAATTTTAAATTTCAGGATATAGTGTACAAATATTTGTCATGGAATTAGACCAATTGAGGCCATAATTTTTGTAAAAAGAAGGCCATGTGAACTATTCAGATAATAATGCCTTTTAATTGTTTAAATTGGTAATCACTTGTGAATTTTGGCGACAAGTGAAATTTTAATAATTATGTGGCAATATTGATAAGATGTAAAACAGAAAAATGGTGGCCAAATTACTAAGGCATATTCGGCCAAAGGAAAGAAGGAAAAGAAATATATGTGTTACACTGAATTTGGGGTTAATAAATAACCAAATTAATTTGATATTTGGCAGGTGATTGGATATGATAGGAGACAATTTTGGACCCTCTTTCCTATGATCAATTTCGGTTATAGTGAAAAGAAAGGAAAGATCATGGAAAGTTACATTATAAAGTAGCATGTGAAAAGTCAAAGAGGAGTAAAGATGAAGCTTTTTGTGTATGGCTAGGATTTTTCTATTCAAAAGGGAAACTAAGAGACTTGGACACATGAAAGGAAACTTCATAAAACTCTAAATTGAGTATTGAATTCATCCGACAAAGAAGGAAGAACAATTCACATGAAATTTCCACATTGCATCCTAAACTATCACATGTCATATGTTAGGTGAAATTTGTGAAATAAAAAGGGGCCAACAAAGCAAAGAAGGAAAAGGTAAAATGGATGACATGGTAGGTGGAACTTATAGAAATAAAGAAGCAAACAATGGATGATCTCACCTTCTTCCCAACCATAAAATTTGGAATCATGAGAAGGAGACAAGTAGACTAAATATTAACCATAAAAGCAAGTTAAAAATGAAGAATGGAGAAGGCCCAATTTCAGCCAGCATAGAAGAGGAGGAGAGAAATTGAAGTTAAGCCAAAAAAGGAGACCTATAAGTAAGGGCAAAATGGACAATTGACAAGAGGATATCTAGGTCATTTTCTATTAATTATAAAACATAATTTCATCCCTCTTACCATGAGAATTTCGGTTAGATATCAAATAGAGAAAGAGAGAACCGAAAACTTGGAGAAAGAAAGAAGGAAGGAAACAATAAGAAACCAAGGTAAGAAGTATGTCTTGAGTTTCTACTCCTCTTCTTCAATGTTTAACTTCAATGATTATGAGTATCATATGGGACTAAAAGCTAATATTCTTGGTGTTTCTTACTGAATGCTGAAGGTTGGAAGAAGAGGAAGAGAAGCTAAGGTCTTCACAAGTGCAAGTGTCATAGATAATCTTGTGCATGTGTACATGTTATCATTTTGGAATTAATCTTCTCTTATTTTGTAGATTTGAAGACTATACTTGAAGAAGAGAATCTATACAAAGACATGTCATGAAAATTTAAAACCATATTAAGCCTTAACATGGATTTAAAAGGCTAAATCTCACATAAAATCATGAGAATTACAAAGATGAAACAATCTTCAATTAACATAATTTTCGGTTGAGACCTTTTTTTAGCTTTACTTTATGTCATTTAACAAATACTTACACTTCCCACCGTCTTTTCTTCCTACCAAATATTTTATTTTCTCTTAACTCATGTCAGCCAAATAACTCACTTTTTTAAATTCTCTGCTCCCAATCTTCCATTTCTTTCCATTTGCTTCCTTTCTTTTGCTTTCCTTCATCATATGTTCACTGTACCAAATGGGCCTTGAATGGGATCTAACCTGCCATGCCACTAGTTAGAAGACCATCAATATATTTCAGAGTTTTTTTCCCGTTTATACAAGTGAGGGCAATATACCTTAAACTAAATAAATTAAAATGGGAGGGAAATTAATCCCATTCACCCTTTATCCACTAAAGTTCAAAGATCATCAAAACATGAAGCCGAAAAAGAAGATTTAGATAAACTTTCTTTTGCTAAAGCATCCGCCACATAGTTCTCATCTCTTAAATGGATTTTATAGATTTTGAACAAGGGCATATATACATACAGCAGAGGCTATTATACTGGATATATTCTTTCGGAGCATATTATTGGGTCCGGCCTATGATTCACAATCCATGAACTTATTAGCTGTTTTTTCCCACAAAATCTCAAGTTTAATTTGTTGGGTTCGGCCCAATCATATTTTAGCGCAATCAGGTCCTAATCATAGCTTTTTAGATTAAATTATACAAAATCCCTTGAACTTCATGTGATGTGTAAATAACGTATCTAGCTTTTAAAACTTTATCATAAATCTTCATTAGCTTTTAGATTTACACAGATAACGTCCATATTGTTAGTTTTATTCATTTATTTATTTACAAATGGCTAAAAATTTAAGAGATTTATTTGCATAATAATTCGAAGGTTGAGATAGTTGTATCACTTTGTTTTTTTTTAAAAAATAAATATTAAAGGGGAATTAAAATTGATATTTTGGATTATCTGCAAAGAATCAAAAGCTTCTGATTAAGTTTTTTTAAGATTAAGGAAGTTGTTCGGGGAAGTTTTATTAATAATTTAGCCATTTTCTTTATAATAAAAAAAAATCTATAGGCTAGATTGAAAAATGAAAAGAGGCTATGGGAACTAAATAATTTAACCAATGCTAAATAATACTTTCTCATATCCTAATTATAAGACTAAGTTGACTTTTTTTAGAAAGATTAAAGAAACGAATTAAATTACTTTAGAGTATTTTTATTTTTATTCAAACTAATTAATTTTACTAATAAACTAATATATAATCTAAGGATACACAACATATGATATGATTAAGTAACTTATGTAATTTCTTTAGTCTAAACTAAAAAAGTCAACATGTTTTCATAATTAAGAGTGGAGGGAGTATAACATAGAAAGGGCACTTATAGGTGGTTATATATTCCACGGTATTATATATTATGGAGACTTTAAAGAAAGGTGACATTAATGTATACATATTCATGATGAAGCGAAGGGTCTATTTATTAATGCTTGGGCCATCAATCTATATGCTGGTTCTGTCAGATGAAGACCGTCCCAACTAATGTTGTGTTTTGAAGGATCGTTACAGGCCTTTACTCTTTCTTCCCCACACATTGCTGAAGCATTGTAATTGTATGCCCCTCCACTTCCACACACATGCTGAGAGACTTGTAATAAAACCTGTCATTTATTCCATTAAATTAAAAAAGACAATAAAAATATCATGTAAATTATCAACTTAGCATCATATTAATTATTATGTCGTCATTTTTATTGGGTTAAAGTCATTTATTCATACCGTTTGCTAAGATTGATCATGCATGAAGTGTGCACTAATAGTCTCAGAAGCACTCATCACAAGCTATTCGTTTTCCCACCGAAACAGAATGTTAAGGAAGAAACAACCGTTTTTCTTAAATCAAAAAACTAAAAAGAAAAAAAAATTAGGGAAAATTATAATGAAGGTCCTAGAGCAAATAATATTTGTTGAGAAAAACTGTAAAAATTGTAATTATTTAGAAGAACCAATTAAGAAAGTAAAAATTTAAAAATACTAAATTGCTCCTATTCAAACCTCCTAGATTTTCTTCCACATTCTATATTTAAAACTAATATGAATTTCTAAATTAAATTAATACAATTTCTCTCATTTTTACCCCTTTAGTTAAAATTTAAAATTATATAATTTTAAGAAAAACTCAAAATTTTTATAATTTATTATATACATCAAAGAAATGTTATATATATTAAAAAAATTAAAATTGACAAAGTCATGTTCACCACGAGTGTCATTTTCTCGTATTAATGGTAAATGATAACAAATCAAACCTTCTAGTTATAAAACTATAATTACAAATAATATGACTCATTTTTCATAACCTCATAATATTCACATGAACATTTTATAAATTTTAAATTAATATATCGACAACATATCAACTTTTGTTAATATATTATGATGTTTCAATTTTTCACGCAATCTAATAACATTTTATTTTTGTCATTTATACCTGCACAACTAATACTGATAAAAATATTAAATGTGTTTATTTTTCTTTGTTTTGATTGATAATTTTTTTGTCTTGATTTATATAATTTGTATAAATCATGAAAAACTGAATGATATAATAGTGTCAATTTCTATATTATTAGTTAAATGATATAATGAAGATATGCTTATGTAGATGTTAGTTGAAGTTAGAAAAAATTACGATTTAGTGGTTGCAATTTTGTTGGAAAATATAATTCAAATTATTTTTAAAATAAAATATGGGAGATATTGATGGAGAGAATGTAGTACTTTAATCAAGGGTATTTTAGTATTTTAAAACTTATATTTTAATAATTGGTCCTTCTATATAACTACAACTTTTAAGAAAAGTTAAAGTAAATGATATTTGAAGTTTCAGAAGTGCAATAAAAGGTAATAGATACATTGAAGACACGATCAAGTCCAAAATAGTGTTACCAATAAAATCAATGTCTTCCGGTGACCGAAGTATGGATAATTTCATTGGAGGGCCAAGGAAACAACTTCTATTGGGATTGAGGATTTGGTTTCTCTGGTCGGCCTTTAACTTCT